>JAZHFQ010000516.1:0-1200000 GCA_038387885.1 Spodoptera picta | reverse complement strand
ATTGAAGGAACCTTATGTGAGTATTTACAGGACGATATATTTGCGTCGTGGTTCTGCTTTGATTGGACCTCTAAATAATTTCATTCTGCAGAGTTCGCCCACGGGGATCTTAATGAAGTATTCTTCAGACATTTATAGTCGAGAATGGTTTAAATGTAAGTCACGTGACCGACCTCAGAAAGTGGCTCTAACTTTGGAGAATTTTTATAATGCTTTTATGATATTAATTGGTGGATATTGTTTGTCTATACTATTATTTCTTTATGAGGTTTTGATCGCAAAAATATATAGGAAGCAAGCATAGACGACGCTTGGACTTCGTACCTTTTTTTTGATGACCGAGGGAAACTTTCAAAAGGTGCCTAGATTTTTGGGGAGAAGGACTAGGGAGTGTGGGATTCGTAATTCACTAAAACTACCCCGGTGGCCACCCTCAGCATCTGTAAAGGGCACCGGGTCCTCTGAGGAAACCTGCTCCGGAGACCCTACGGTGCAACGCCTGTTACAGCATATCCTTAGGTAGACGTGCGTGTCCTTTGATCATCGTTTTGCACGACAGCACGTAACCACTGTGCTACCGTCTTCGTCGAGGCCGCTGGATGGGCACCTAGAGTCCCCACTCTTTGTACCCGTGGCCCCATAGGTGGAATTTGTACCTAATACAATTAATAATGTATAACAGACAACAGTTTGTGGTCTTGTATGTTGTATAATGTTCTTGTATGAAGTTTTGAAATTTATTTTCTGATCGCTAATAATATGACGAAATAAAATTCTCAACATGACAAGGTTTTTCATTTATTTATTACCTACCTAATCGGATAATTTATTTACCTGAATGTCATTGGTATGTAGAGGTACAACACATGGGATCCCATGTCCTATATACCAAATATGCTTTGAGTTTAATGTGACGAGAACTTACTTGTTGCTCTTACAGACCTCTGTGAGCGCGCCTTTGTTTATACATACATAGGTACTAACATCACGTCTTTTATCCCCGAAAGGTTAGGCAGAGGTGCACATTATAGCACTTAATGCCACTGTACAATGTAACATCCACTTTTCACTAGTTATGTTATCAATCCCATGTAATAAGGGGTTGCCGTAGACAATTCCAGACTCTGCCCTACTACTGAGATTTTTTTAAAACCCAGTAATAATTTACCTGACCTGGGAATCAAATCCCAGACCCCCTTGCAGGGTAGTCGCAATTGCGACCCCCAGGGCCAACGAGTCCATCCAATAGACATTTTGGTATATATTAATCATTACTAGGTACCTAGTAAAGTGGTCGTTTGTATCATATATTTGCATACGTAAAAATGGAATTTTCAAATACGTACATTAACATCATTTCTGTGAAATTAGACGTCAGTATGTTGTAGGCAATTTGATCAAAGCTTAGAGTATGCATTGGTGATTAGTGTCGAATAGGTACAACATTTAAGTTGGAAATTAAAAACAAATCAAAAAAACATTTGACTACAATTAATATTTTGACAAAAAAAGAAGAAACGTTTCGATCATGCAAACGAAAACTGAAATACGGTGCCCCCAAGGTAGCGTTCTGGGTCCAACACTATTTATACTGTACATCAATGACTTGCCTAATGCCACTGACAATCCTATAGCTCTGTTTGCGGATGATAGTACAGTTATAGTAAAATGCACAAATAAAATCAACTATGAACATGATATAAATAACACCTTGAGTTCTATCATGGACTGGCTTAATGTCAATAATCTAAAAGCAAACTTAACTAAAATGCAATTAATGCATTTCAAGCAACGCTTACCTTCACCGAACAATTTGAATGTAAATTATAATGCACAAGCCATTAATGAAACAAATAGTACAAAATTTCTCGGTTTGCATATTGATGATAAAATTTCTTGGAAATAGCATACTGAACAACTATGCAAACGTATGAGTAAATCAGCTTATGTCCTACATGAACTCGCACATAAAATTAATTGCACATAAAATCAAAGTAGATTTGCTGTGTATGATAGGATATACCTCTAATAAGTACCAATGTATCCTTAATAATAAACTAAAGTTCAAGGAGAAATAATTGTCACTGGAAAAATCCAACACACCACACCACGACAGGTCATCGACTTACCAATAGGGTACTCAGGAACTTTAATTCGATTAGGAATACCCACTGCATTTATGATGACGTATTTTCATTGTACTTAGGTACTTCTCTTGCTTTAAACGTCATCCCTGTAGAGTTACTGTATTAAGTAAATAAAATACTACATAAGGGAACAACCATAATAAATTATAATCCACATCTCCAATATTTTATTCAAATTTAAAAGCTTTTAGCTACTACTTTAATCAATCATTGCTAATTGACAGTGAAAGTGACGAGACTGATATGATTTTTATCGCTTGTGGTGCCCCCTATATGTTGATGAAAATTCAACATTTCTCTTCCTTACGAGGTAATTTCAATTTGGTATTAACTAATTTACCTACGTATTTTAGGAAAAAACGTGTATTTATGAATGGATTAATAAGTTCTGTGTATTATATGTGATTACTTACGTCAGTCAGAAGAACAATGACATAATGTGTCATGGTCCATTTACGCACTTACGAGTCACTCGGCTTCTGCGACTAATTAATTAGGACAATCTTTTGTATGCAATGGAGCTGCGAATTATCGGAATATATTTATTATGCCTTCTATTTCTCGAATGCGTCTGTATTTTTTTGAATTTAAATATTTATTAGTCACTCAAAACTTAAGTATTGTTTATTTGAAACGAATATAATGTTTATGCGTTTATGTTAGAGTTCAGATTTAGTATAATAGGCATTACAATCTGAGCTTTAATTCAATTTATACTAACATATAATCACTAGTAGGTTTTTTATGGAATTTGTCGGTGAACACGCAGACGGATCACCTGATGGTAAGCAATTGGCGCCGCCCATGGACATTCGAAATTTGAGGATTATTGGGTATTTGGGGATTGGGGAGATTGGGGAATTACCCATTTATTAGTTTAAAAAAATCATAGAAATATGCACATGAAATACTATAGGTACGTTTTGTAGGAACTATTCGTATCGCACGTGTCACTCGACGAGAAATACCTCTTCGAGAATTACAGGGCGTGATGTTTTTATAATATACCTCTACTATGAGTTCGAATGCACTTTCGAAGTTTTCTTTTTGCAATGGTTCACCAGTTTTTTTTAAACACTATTTCTTTGTAAATCGTTTGTATTTCCAAGACAGTACCATTTTACTTCGGGACAAAATCAAAATAGATTAATTATTGTTTTCGATTGAACAAAAATGTGCTATTTACTTTGCCATACACGAACGGATCCAACCGAAACAATGCGTCACGTCCTGGTTTTCCACAACAGAAGGACGTATTTTTTTTCACGGAAAATAGACAATGGTACATGTAATATACGTAATAACATTATTGTTGTTTCCTGAAAGATAAGTAGGAATTAATTCTTTGAATATAGGTGCGTACCTATTTGTAAATAATTTATTTTATTTATTTATTTATTAACACTTCTGTATAACAAAAATACGATGGCGGACTTAATGCCGGGTGGCATTCTCTAACAGTCAACCATGGGGTGATGCAGATATGTGCAAAAGTAGGTGTAGGTAATAGGTATAATGGTTTATGTGACACAGAAAAATCTATATGAATAAATTTATGAATATGCATAACTGTAAATACATACATATATCCGTATATATAGGTATAATATAAATTACATAAGATACGTTATCAATATTACTAAATAACAATACTATAAAAGTAAATAAATTGGGAATAAAACTACATAGGTATATATAATACTAATAATATTGTTTTGATACAAGTTATGTAGGTGCCACCGACAGAGGATGCAAATGGAAACTACCAATAATCATTTTACTAAGTTTATTATAATTAAAATTACATGTTAACTCCTAAAATCTAACTAACCTAAGAGCGAGCGTTCGATGTTAGAATGACACTGCTTTCTTATCTTAAAATTCTTTATTATAAAATTAGTATGACGGTTTTTTGAGGTTAAATCTAGTGGGGTGAACGATGCTGTAGCGATTCGTAGATGGGCACAAGGCGGCGACAAGAGGAGACTACTCAGCAGTTCGAATGTTCCAATACTCCGTAGAACCTTCGTTGCATCAAAATAGGTGTAATGTCCTGATTCAGCAGATCTGGGCCTGGTGACACGGCGTTGATCACGGTGTAGGTACATGTGTCGGCACCGATACGTAACATATCTACACATATATTAATATTGTTTTGTTTTGCTGGTTAGGATAATATACTTATTGTAAAGAAGAGAGTTTATTGCTGTTTACTTATTTAATTAGTTAATAATAGCGGTTAACAACCAATTGAATTAATAATCCTACCCGAGGCTCTGAACTAAAATTATAGTTTCAAAAATATATATTTCGAATTGCGCTAGGCGCACCTGTGATCTCTTAGACAATGAGACGTAGGTCCAACTTATTACAACATAGGTAGAAATAGTAATAGAAAATACGCTTCGTTGGCCGAGTGATCGCAAGTGCGACTGCCGGGCAAAGGGGTCTCGGGTTCGATTCCTGGGCCAAGCAAAGTATTACTGGGTTTTTAAACAAAATCTCACTAGTACCACGGAGTTTGGAATTGTGTCCGATATATGGCAATTGGCTCACCCCCTATTACATGGAAATCATAACATAAATAGTGAAAAGTGGGTGTTACATTGTACAATGGCATTAAGTACCGCAATGTGCACCTTTGCCTACCCCTCCGGGCGTAAAAAGGCGTAAAAACTAAACAAATAACGTTTAAGAACATTGATGGGGTCCACGTGGCTTCGATCAGGACCCCGACTATCTCAATAAACATGAAATATGGCCGGGTACTCAGATTATAGCAATAAATATTTCTGAATATATGCTGCGTATCACAATAGCCACTCGACCTGCGATCCCTGGAGATTGCCTTTATATAATATACATAGGTACTCGAATTTTGCTGTAAAACTATTACAGATTATATAGACCGGCACGAGTATACGGACTCTTATATTTTGTTCTTTGTGAATCGTATATTGTTTATCGAATTAACTTTTATTTATATCGGTTTTATAAATGAACTAAACTCTACCGGTCGACCCCCAACTCCCTAGTATTTGTTTCAAATATTGACGTCGTAACACGTGCTTCTAAGAAATTGACATGTATTTGGGAGTTCCCGTAATGATATCGAGACATACATATTTCAATATTTCCCACGGGGAACCCACTTAGTATTACAATTTATTACATCAGTATCTAAATATGTAACTATTCCGACATACTGTCTAGGAGTAATCCTATGAATCAGCTTTTGCAAAGACAATGACGACAGCTTTAACGTTTTCAATGCACATTAACATATATTTTAATGTTCCTTATAAGGGATAGTTCGAGACCATTCACAATATTCACAATATTGGCTTACCATGCGCGTAAGCAATAAGGGATCATAATTAATTATACAAAGTACAATTTATTGTAATTTCATTCGTGATGTTGTGCAAGTATTTACACATTATACAAATCAATGCCTATTTACATGTAGTTACATATAAATTTGCGCTAGTGAGATGTGTTCATTGTACAATTTATATAGGGTGACTTGTAACTCGACGTAATTCTCTTGGGAGGTGATAATACAAATAATTTCCTACAAAATGAGCCCTGAGGTTCCTGGGCCTTAGCCAAACGCCACTTAGCTCCTGTCTACAGAGAGAGTAGAAATCAAAATATATGGGGAAGACACTGACAAGTGTCAAAATTTATGTCAATTTCATATAATTTGGTTTTCTGTTCTACATGTAGACAAGCGCTAAGTGGCATTTGGCTACAGCTGCTGGTCCCAAAGTAGCTAGTTTCTGAGATATTCAACATTTTCGGTTTTGGTGAAAAAACCCAATTTATTTACAAAAACATCAATAAACAAAAAACCACTGGTTTGATTTAAGTGATCTTAGTTTTAATTTGTTGCCAGTACATCAATAAACATTTATTAATACTAATAAATTCGATAATATCATACCAGGAACCTCAAGACTAATTTTGTAGGAAATTAGTTGTAGGTATTATCACCTCCCAAGAGAATTCCGTCGAGTTACAAGTCATCCTGTATAAATTGAGAAATGGTAGACGTCACGGACATAAATTCTGTTAATTTTAACAGAATTTATGTCGTTAAACTATTTTTAGAGATAAAGTCTGGTGAAGAAATCATCTCCTTAGCGGTTGTCCTGCATTTTACTCGACAAAAGAATTCTTCGAAGAAAAATATAACACCAAAATAAAATGTTAAAACCTACCCCATACATACATAATCCTTCACACCCACAAGCACACACCAACTAAATACTATACAATTTAAGAATACCTACTTACATTTTACACCAACCCACTAATATATTGTATACGTAAGTACTTACCTTTATTCCGAGCAAATCAATAAATATGTTAAAAATAAATGTTAAGCAAATGTAATTTATAATAAGCTAGTGACACCCCTAAAATTTGCAACGCCTGAAAAAGGCCGTTAAGCTGTGCCTGTTATTTAATAAGACCTGTACCTATACCTTAACTCGTCGAATACCGGTTTTGTAGACACAATTATAGAACAATAGGTTGCGGTCACCGGTGACCGCTTGGTGTTTGACAGTTTAATATGCAAATAAAGACTTTGAGTTTGAGTTTGAGTTTCATAAGGAAATTCCAAGCAAAAAGCTTCGTGCTGATGTATGGGATGTCCACAATAAAGCGGTGGCGGTTTACCCTTCGTCTGGTGCTGCGGTGATGAAAGGATTTAAGTCATCAATTTCCTCTGCACATTCACTCTTTTCTAAGAATATTTGTTTTTTAGTCAATTCGTAGAAGTTTAGCTTCTTTGTGTTAAAACATTCTGCATACATTTGAGTAAGATGCATTTTTTATGGCATAGGTAGGGCGACAAAATATTAGCCGCATCAAGAGATACTAAGCAATCAGCGCCACCTTTCATGAATTGAGGGATTGTCATGTCAAACTGAGCGTTGCTTCATGCCATTATATTGTGAGGTTACTCCGGACAAATTGGTCATTTCAAGCCCAGGCAATTACTTCGCAATGTATTTATTCAATACTATTAAATATTATTATTCAATGAAACGCCTTGATATTTAGCATTTGACGGGCACTAGCTGTCAACTCTCTCTGATTATTAACCTTTTAATACTTTGATGTCTAAGGGATTGTTAGGCGGAGAGATCGCAAATAGACAGTCATGTGCTGTTGATGGCAAATGAATAAACAATTGAGTAAGAATTAAGTTACGTAATAACAGACATTATGGATTATAAAACTGGGATGGAGTGATGATGAATTCATGGAATTACTCGAAGTAATCATTTCATTTCGTCATCATTTTAAATAAACAATGAAATTCACTTTCAACGAAGTGTAAAAACAAAATAAACGTAATGTTTTGTTTGCGAATTTGCAATGAATAAAGTATTTACAAAGTAGGTAAGTATGTAAGTTAGTAGGTAAACACGGCACGTGTGCAAAAGCCGCAAGATTCCTGCATTACTCGACATGTATGACCTGACTACTACTAGGTATTTAATTATCAAAACAATAGCGTATTTTGTAACTTTTTGGTTTTTTACAGACCTACATAAATATTTGTTTTAAGGGAATCTGAAATTTTAACCACTGTGGGTTTACCAAGACAACCTACAATGTAAAAAACCTAAGAGGAATTCTCATACTTTTTGAATATATTTGTATTTGCCACAGTGGACTGGGGTATACGGGGTATAACATAACACAACATCACGCCTTTTATCCCCGAAGGGGTAGGCTTAATGCCACTGTACAATGTAACACCCACTTTTCTCTATTTGAGCCTATTGCCATATACCGGGCACAAATCCAGACTCCGTGCTACTACTGAGAATTTTTAAAAACCCAGTAATACTTTGCCCGATCCGGGAATCGAACCCGAGACCCCTTGCCCGGCAAAAGAACCGACTACTCGGTCAACGAGGCAGCCAATATACGGAATTCATAGTACTTAAAAGTTAGCTTAAAATGTGCGGTGCACTACATACCACAAATTAATCTCAACTGTCTATACTCTTGTGTCAAGGAGCAAGTCACAACATTAACTATAATAATAACGATATCGCAGTAAGGCACGACTTTGTTTATATTTCATTACTTTTTATAGATGAACGCGTGGCTGCATTGAGACTTGGTTAGTTTTTTACGTTTGTTAAATGTTTTTGGTTGGATATGATTTACCAACAAGCAAGAAATTAACACATTAACCAAAATTAAATTTAAAAAATAATATCACCATTTCGATATAATGTTTTGGACAAATATTTATTCAATAAATTCTTTGACTCGCGAGTTACCAAAATTCCTTCTGTTGCCAGCAACAGTACGTCACAAATATTGACATGCAGTAGTGACGTCATGGCACGTCCAATTTGATTTTTGCAGTTGTATCTATGCGTCTTTTTTTTTTTTTTTTTTTTAAGGGGTGAAAATCATCGAATGACTGCTCCCGCCTGGGTGAGGCGGAAGGGAGAGTCAGACTCTTACTGACTAAAAACCACCCCGTTCCTTCTCCTGCACGTCGAGCCGTAGCCCCGGTTACCCGTTAGGTTCTCCGCGACTCCGAATTGGCATCGGCCCTATTGGGCCCCATCTGTGGTGGTCTGATGGCTCTTTGAGGCGCGCGCGGAACGCGACGCGCCGTACGCTCGGGTCTGTTTCTGGTCGGACGGGGAGCCACCCATGCTCGCCGTCCGCAGGCCCGCGCTTACGGTGGCCGGAGATCGTCTTGCGATCCCCGACGACCGGTGTGTTCTTCGCGCCTCCTCCTTAGCTAGCATGACTGCTTCGCAAAAGGAGGAGACGGCATCCCAATCCCCCTCGCTCCGCATCATGGCCCGCACTAGGCCCGGACGCGAGAGGTCGCCATCGCCGATCACTTCCCTGAGGGCACGGCGGTGCTCAGCCCACGCAGGGCATTCTCCCACTGTGTGTTCCACCGTGTCCTCAGGGTGGTCCTCGCAGTGATGACACCCGGGCGTTTCCTCCCGCCCCATCAGACACAGGTACCTCCCGAAACTTCCATGTCCGGTGAGGACCTGCGTCAGGCGGTAGGTGAGGACGCAGTAGCGTCTCTCAAGCCACTCCTCAAAGAGGGGACTTACCGCTGCAATGGCAGCGAGCCCAGCCCCGGGTTGCGGCAGTCGTTGCTGCCATTCCGCCATGAGATCGCGCCGGAGCTCATCCCGCCACGGACTTATCTGGCGCGGCAGCGGAGTTTCGCCCCGGCGACGTGGCTCCGCGCGCATGTTATATACGCGCGCGAGCACCTTCGCCTCCAGATCCCACGGTAATCCGGCAAGGAGGTTCGCCGGAGATCATGCGGTATCCGCGGATCATTCGGATCGCCATGACCCTCTGTGACATGAGCAGCGTCCGAGCAGGACGCCGCAACAAGTTCGGCGCCCAAACAGGGGCGCCGTAGAGGGCCATGGACCGCACGACCCCGGCGTATAACCTCCGGCAGGAGGCGTTTGGCCCCCCGAGGTTGGGGAGGATGCGTTTAAACGCAGCCCCCGCCCTCGCCAACTTTGGAGCCAAACGTCGGAAGTGCTCCACGAAGTTCCACCGACTGTCGAGGACGAGTCCCAGGTACTTCATCGTCGTCTCGACGCCGATGGTAACCCCTCCCGCCATTATTTGGGACCCACCCGGAGGTGGCGCGTTCCCGCTTGTATGTATTTTAGTTTGTATAGAAACTACTGGGTTTGCAAGAAACACTGGTTTATTAGGTGTTAACTTAAAGTTTTTGTTTATAAAATAAACAATTTGTTAAGTATTTAGTTGTCCTCTATGCGCATAAATTATAATATTATTTATTTATTTTGTATTTCCATAACATACATATATGTATGCAATTATCCCATTCATTAACGCACAATATTTGCATGACGCAAACACATCATTAATTATCAAGTTTGTGGAATAATTTGTTGGTATCCTATTTTAATTGCTGACTAATAACTTCATAATGTTATTAAATGACCTCAGTCACAGTCAAGTCAAAAGTCAAAAACATTTATTTCAGTTTGACCAGGAAGGCACTTGGAACGCAAACAACAAAAAAATTTAGAAGTGAAGCTAGTTATTATATTAAGTTAGAACCTATAATTAATATCTACTTTTAATAATTACATTATAATTAGCTTCTACCGGCTTTTCATCCGCGTTCCCGTCAGTTAAAAAGTAGCCTATGTGATATTCTAGACAAAAATATACACCGGTTCCAAATCACCACGATCCCTTCAGGAGATTTGACGTACCTAAATGATTAACAAACTAACAAATAAAGATACAAATTTTCGAATTTATATTTAAAGTAGGATTGAATTAATAACAAATTTTCCGGACAGTAACTGAGGTGGATTTTTTTTTTTTTTTTTTAAGGGGGGAAAATCATCGAATGACTGCCCCCGCCTGGGTGAGGCGGGAGGGAGTGTCAGACTCTTACTGACTAAAAACCACCCCGTTCCTTCTCCTGCACGTCGAGCCGGAGCCCCGGTTACCCGTTAGGTTCTCCGCGACTCCGAATCGGCATCGGCCCTATTGGGCCCCATCTGTGGTGGTCTGATGGCTCTTTGAGGCGCGCGCGGAACGCGACGCGCCGTACGCTCTGGTCTGTTTCTGGTCGGACGGGGAGCCACCCATGCTCGCCGTCCGCAGGCCCGCGCTTACGGTGGCCGGAGATCGTCCCGCGATCCCCGACGCCCGGTGTGTCCTTCGCGATGGCTGGGTTGCGAGGAGGCAGCGCTTCGCTGCCTCACGCGTCCCGCCTCCTCCTTAGCTAGCATGACTGCTTCGCAAAAGGAGGAGACGGCATCCCAATCCCCCTCGCTCCGCATCATGGCCTGCACTAGGCCCGGACGCGAGAGGTCGCCATCGCCGATCACTTCCCTGAGGACACGGCGGTGCTCAGCCCACGAAGGGCATTCTCCCACCGTGTGTTCCACCGTGTCCTCAGGGCGGTCCTCGCAGTGATGACACCCGGGCGTTTCCTCCCGCCCCATCAGACACAGGTACCTCCCGAAACTTCCATGTCCGGTGAGGACCTGCGTCAGGCGGTAGGTGAGGACGCCGTAGCGTCTCTCAAGCCACTCCTCAAAGAGGGGACTTACCGCTGCGATGGCAGCGAGCCCAAACTGAGGTGGATAGCTGAACCTTAAACAAGGTTCTCTTATTAAATTAACAGCCTATGACAGTCATCTTTGACTGCATGGTTGGTTCCGGCTGCAGGCACCGGTTGCCGCGCAGCGTGTCGCGGGTTGGATTCCTGCAAGGGGCAACTCTTAGTGTGATCCACAAATTGTTGTTCCGAACTTTTTTATTGTTTAGACAACATTTTTAATTTCTATTTTTTATGATACAACATACAAAAAATATACAGTCCTCAATTTTCACCCTTCTACGATCAACGTCACGAACAATCATTTTTTAATAGCCATTTTACATATTTTTTTATAGCAAAACAATCTTTGCCGGGTCAGCTAGTTATATATATGATTTGATTTGACCCATTTCTTCGGCACAAATGGGTCGGCTCGATCGGAGTGTTACCACGGCCTCATAGAAAATGGACGCGACACAACGCTTGCGTTGTATTTCATCGTGTGAATGAGGTTACCGAAGGACCAATTACTCCTCTCCCCAATGTCCCCAATCCCTGAATCACCATAATCCTCAAATTTCTAATCAGTAAGTCAGTAAATAGGCCAGTTACGCACATTTTTTTTTATATGGGACAAGCCCGCCGCAACCTCCCAAACCACTGCAACTCCTGTAAGCCAGGATCTACAGTAGATACAACCATGAAACAACCAGATATAACCAGTAACGCACTTGTAATAGCTCTGTTGTTGTGGGTGTCCATGGGCAGCGCTAATTGCTTACCATCAGGTGATCCGTCAGCTCGTATACCAGCTTATTCTATAAAAATAAAATGAATCCTTTATCTGCATAAAGAAAGTTTGACATACCCTTCGCGTTTGACGGGCCGATCCTAAAGATTCGGGTTAAAAGAGAGTGCTGCAGCCCAGAATCTCTATCAAAGTCAAAGCATTTATTTAAATTACTAGCTTCTGCACGCGACTTCGTACGCGCAATCCCGTTTTTTCCCGTTCCCGTAGGATTTTCAGGATTTATTCTGTCGTAAGAACCTTCTCCTGACAATACCAAACAAAAAAAAGATCAGACAAATCGGTCTAGCCGTTCTCAAGTTATGGCGTGACAACGGGAAAGAGGTTACATTTTTATATATATAGATTAATCCCTACAAAATGAATTGTCCGTCAGTATCAAACGAGTAGTTCCTTTGTGGGCTATGTATGACGTCACCCGCGTGGAGAGTTGTAGTACTGACAAATTTATTCTAAGTAGGTACTCTGACGTCGTGGCACACAAAATAATGCTTATTATTGTTCTCGTCCTTAACCTAAATATTGGGTAAATGTATATTCAGGCGTCTATTTTTCCAGAAACTTAATTTACCTAACCTTTGCTTTTGTTAGACCTCGGTCCTTCTTGGCTATGCACAAACTTGCAATGTAAATGAGAAGTAAATAGTTACTATGTATTCAGTTTCTATTATATAAAGTCCAGAAGATAGATCTTCTTACCATCACCACCAATACCTATTACCCATATATAGATCTAAAACTGAACTCTCTTTATATGGCAATTTACGCAAATCTTACAGGAATATTTAATTACAAATTATAACAAGTAAACAATGATGTTTTGTCCTTAATATATGACTCAACCACATATCAGTTTTATTGGTATATGCTATGAAAACAGTATATAAACTGTGACAGTGTCGGAAACGAAAACACTTCTCAATTGGCAAGCGCTCCCTCGCCACATAAAAAAATACAACAATGTATTCAAACATGTGTGTGAAGATCGCTCTCTGCCTGGCTCTGGTCGTCAGCATCGACGGCTACGTGGTGAAGCACCGCACCGTGCCTCTATCATCTGAAGGCCTCATCCTTGAGGTAGCAGTGAGAAACAAGAACGATCTACGTCATCCTATTTCTGCTATGAAGATTGATATCAACGAGAAGGATAAAAAGGTTGACATGTCCTTTGTTGAACTTTCTGCAAAAGGACCAGATTCTCGAAAAGTACCAACTTTGGAAGATCGTACATCTATCCGAGTGGGTGGGTGTCCTCAAGATACTACTAGTATCGGTGGACTATGCTTTCCCAATGACGATGTTTAAACAACTCAATCTCCGATGACTATTCAACGATGCAACAAAACCAAATTGATAATTGTGACATTGATAAATAAAAAATATTATATTTGAAATGATGAATTCTTTTATTTTAATTGTTATCTTATAAGACACATGCTTCCTATTAGACAATAGACACTACAGTAACCTCACATCCACATTATTGAATCACTTTCAATTTCATAATTGTGGGTTGGTCCACAATTACGAAACTGATTGACCCTTCCAGTACAGACGAGTAACCGTAGTGTTTCTCATAGTTCCTCTCCATAGGAATCTACTTACACTTCTGAATTGAACATAATGGCATAATTTTTTGTTTATGGAATAAGCCGGTAAACGAGCAGACGGATCACCTGATGGTAAGCAATCGTCGTCGCCCATGGACACCTGAAATACCAGAGGCGTTACAAGTGCGGTACCGGCCTTTTGGGAATTTGAGGCTATCCTCAAATTTCCAAAATCCCATCTATATGGGATTCAAGGATTTGGATTCAAACCCGCTCACACGACGAAACACAAAGCAAGCGTTGCTTCACGTCGGTTTTCTGTGAGGCCGTGGTATCACTTCGGTCGAGCCGGCCCATTCGTGCCGAAGCATGACTCTCCTACACTCAAATCTTAAAATGTTTGACGTTGAAAAGCCTTTGAAATAAATAAACATGCTTGATAAACTGGCTTGGATTACAAAACTAGTGAATAATATGCGTTAGTTAATATGTAATATTCCTATCTACTTCGTGGAGGATATTTAAGACATGATGTTGTTTCTTTTCCTTGTGCTAACTAACAAATAGGACAATTTATTAGAATTTTACTGGAAAACAACCTTTAATTAGCAAATAGTAATGGTTATGAAGTTCTAAGCTATAGCAGACACTATTACTAGCGTGGAATTTGAAAGGAACATAACATCACGCCTTTTTATCCCCGGAGGGGTAGGTAGAGGTGCACATTACGGCACTTAATGGCCTAATGCCACTGTTGTATGAATTGAATGTAACACCCTCTTTTCACTATTTATGTTATGAGTCCAATGTAATAGGGGTAGTATGCCTGGTATGTGCCTATTGCCACATACCAGGCATACTTCCAGACTCCGAGCTACTACTGAGTTTTTTTAAAAAACCTTGTAGTACTTTGCCCGATCCGGAATCGAACCCGAGACCCCTTGCCCTGGCAGTTGCATTTGCGACCACTCGACCAACGAGGCAGCCACACAAAAAAAGAAAATAGCTGTAATTTTAATTCTTATAGGATATGGCTAATTCCGTTCTTGTCTTAATTAATACAGACCAATTCAGCCATTTTAGGTACATCGCAAACACATCCAGGACATTGTTACTAAAACTAGGTTAAGCCGAAAAAATAAGCACTGAACGCAGTCAAATAAGCACTGAACACAGTCAAATATGCACTGAACACAGTCAAATAAGCACTGAACACAGTCAAATAAGCTTACATTATTAACTAAAAACGCGGGTTATTCACGTGAATATACTGAGAAAAGCTCTACTAGTTTCGAACCACGGAGGGGTTCTTCCTCATGAGCAGCGTGCACGGCCGCAGCTACGTCGCGCAGCTCACTGTTTTAGTTAATTTAGTATGTCTCACGATAGTAATTTTTTTTTTTTTTTTTAAACTTTGCCCCACACTAGGATTTTCTCCTGTGTCGTGGGTGCGTTTACAAACATACAAGTTCACATACACAATGACACCCAGACCCGAAACAACACTTTGTGGATCACACAAAGTGTTGTCCCGTGCGGGAATCGAACCCGCGACACGTTGCACGGCAGCCGGTTGCCCAGCCACCGCACCAACCGTGCAGTCAATTATAAAAACAAAGCTTAAATTAATTGTATCAAAAGGCTTACATCCGTCGATTTTAGACCGCGGCCATTTTGTGCGCATTACAAGGCGGTGGTCCAAGTTACACCCGCTACAGATATACGTAGAACAAATAAAAATCAAAGATATTATATTGTTGTTAACCTACATAATAGAGGTATTTTTTTTTTTTAAGGGGGGAAAATCATCGAATGACTGCTCCCGCCTGGGCGAGGCGGAAGGGAGTGTCAGACTCTTACTGACTAAAAACCACCCCGTTCCTTCTCCTGCACGTCGAGCCGGAGCCCCGGTTACCCGTTAGGTTCTCCGCGACTACATAATAGAGGTATAGAGGTAGGTTTAACACAGGTTTACGTAATAAAATGATCCAACGTAACCAGCTGGATATCATGATCATCATCATCATCATATCAGCCACAGGCCGTCCGCTGCTGAATAAGCCTCCCCCGATCACTTACTGAATTCACTACCTTTGGTGTAAAATATTTGAGGGCATGTAGATTTTGTACTAAATGTAAATTATTACAACATGGGAGTTATAAGTGTTTTCTTGTAATGTACCATTATAACCTCTTTAGAAGTATAAGCGCCGGTTTCACCACCTCCATATAAGTACCTGATAAACTTATGTGACAGATAGTTCATATAAATTACGTTCAAATATATCTGGTAGATAGCGGCTATCCAGCAGCTGTAGCAAAATGCCATTTAGCGCTTGTCTACATGTATAGAATAGAAAGCCAAAGTATATGGAATTGACGTTAATTTTGACACTTACTTATCAGTGTCATGCCCATACATTTTGGTTTCAACCCTCTTTGTAGACAAGCGCCAAAGTGGCGTTTGGCTAAAGTCCCTGATATTGTGAAACAGGCTCTTAGAGTAGCAAATTATTGGTACCATTAATTGTAGTCTCTGGACATAGCATGATTAAGGAAACCTTGTTTTCCTTAAGATGTTTTCCTTCACCATGGATTGTTGGTTTTCAAATAAACTTAGGAAATATGTATGTACATAACAGTAGAATTTGAACACGCATGGTCATCTTTGAGTCAGAAACAAGGATAAAAACTGCAAAATGTGCAACGATTCCATAATAAAATAAAAGTTTTCAAAATTTTCATTAATCCAATGATTTCGAAAGGAAAAAACCGGAGGCCCAATTACGGGGAGAAATTGTCCTCAATCTCCCCAATCCCTGAATCCCTAACAATCCTCAAAAGGCCGGTAATGCACTGATAACGCCTCTAGCGTTCCAGGTATTCATGTGCGACGCCGATTACTTGCCATTAGGAGGTGATCTGTCTATTACTTTACCGGCTTAACTCATAAAAAAATTAAGTCTTGAAAATTTGAAGGAACATAAAATAGAGGCATGGTAAGTGCTTCTCCACCTTTATTCTAAGAATAAAATGCGCGATGTTTTAAATGAACCTATGTTCTTCCCTCGAAGACACGTGTCTTTTAATCAAGCGTGTTAGTATAATGTCTAAAAATAACTTAATAATAGCCTTGCATGTTATTTCCCGGACCCTACTATGTACTATGATAGTAAATTCACTGGTTTTACAGGCTTATGACAAACTAGCGACCCGCTCTGGCTTTACACGGGTGCAATATGTATATTTTACACATATAAACTTTCCTTAATAACCACTCTATCTTTTAAAAAACCGCATCAAAATCCGTTGCGTAGTTTTAAAGATCTAACCGTACATAGGGACAGACAGATGGCGGATAGCGACTTTGTTTTATACTATGTAGTGATAATACTCAGTTTTTCTAAAAACCCTTGAACATATTTCACGCTAGCCGAATGAAATAAAACAGTTATGAAGTAACGCTAATAGAACTAAATAACTAAGTAAAATAATGCATGATAACTATCTGAAACATACTCAACTAATTGAAATGATAGGTTTGGCCTTCTAACGTGAAGTAATTGGAGAAACCTCTGCCAGTTTCAGTTACTGCTAGAAGCGGCGTCTACCAATCATGAATATATGAATCCCGTGTTGATTTGAAATTAGTAGAATTTCTTCATTAGTTTTCATGACATAAGTATAATCGTACTTCTATCTAATTTTCATGACAGTTATGCGCCCTATTGTTAATTTTTCGGAATTTCTATCTAAACACATATTTATTTATTCATTTTACTGATACCCATAATTCGTAACACAGGCGAGGATTATGCATTACCATATACGGATACCTACTAGACATTTTGGTCAGGTTAGTCAAGGTATTAGGATAACAATAAAAATCAAGCCATGCGGGGTTAATTATAATCATGGGAGACTCAACGCCCGAGTATTATGCTTCCAATTATACATTTTGAATATCTTGAACTCTGCAGCTTTGCTAACATACCACCTCGGTGAACGAAAGATGTATTTCACGAAGCACATATCGCTTATTACAACATACTTGATAATGACCTACTACTAATCGCCTACTTTAAGATGCACATAGCATACGCAAGCATATAAATATATTATTAATAATGTAATCGGAAATAATGACTTAATTACAATTGATTCACCCAACAACGTCGTTTTACGAGGAAAAGACAACAATATTTGTAATACAGTATGATCGAAAAACGCTTCACATTTGCAATTTACGTCATAGTACCGGTATATAATATCCTGTCTCTCTAAGACCAAGTCACACTGCAATAGCCTGCTTAACTGGCAAGCGGTCCCTCGCCACATTAAAAAATACAACAATGTATTCAAACATGTGTGTGAAGATCGCTCTGTGCCTGGCGCTGATCGTCAGCATCGACGGCTATGTGTTGAAGCACCGCACCGTGTCTCTACCATCAGAAGGCCTCATGCTCGAGGTAGCAGTGAGAGACAAGAACGACCCACGTCACCCTATTTCTACAATGAAGATTGATATCAACGAGGAGGACCACAAAGTTGAGATTTCAATGGCCGAAGTTCCAGAAGTACTGTCGAAGGATTCGAACGAGGTTGTACCAGTCATTGAAGACCGTAACGGAGTGAACGTCGGAACCTGTGCTGCCGGTTTCACACGAGTTGGAATGGCTTGTGTTCCTATTGACTATTAAACTTCTAATCATTTTAACGAAAACTGAAAATCTGTGATATTTTGTGCTTCTTTTTTTATTAATAAAGCTTCATTGGTTATATATACTGTGTTTATTTGGTGTTCGAATATATTTATAAATAAATTCCTTTTCTATATAATGACGAAGTGGTTTGTAGAAATTCCTACATAGAGTTATCTCACGACAAAGTTTGCTGAATAATTACTATAATTTTCGATGTCCTAATTTGGAACATGTAGAAAATCTGTTTAGCTTATACAAGTATTTTAACTTATTGCTAATTTCAATACCCTATCTCAATCAAGGATCGATTTTTATCAGTTGTATGGAGTTTCCGTGACAAATCTATTTTAATCCACAGATTTTGGATTGGAATAACCATTATAAATACGTAGTTGACTGTCTGACTGTCAACAGTCACGGCATCTGCATCTAGCTTTATGTGCACCTATTTTGCCAGACAATTCTATTTCAGCTTTTTAAGCTTTTTTGTTCCGCTGTTGTCCAGTCTTGTCATATACGGAGATGAAATGAGTATTTTTTTTTCATTTAATTGATCCACAAACAAGTTTACAATTCACCTAAATATTTCGATCTTAACTAATACAATTTTACTTATTGCAAACTCTATATCAAAATAGTATTGTGTAGTACTAGTATGATTGCTCAAGGTATGTACATTGGCGATTTCAGACTTATCATTAAATTATGAGTGTAGGTTATCGCACGATGGTTTCTTTTGCCAAATGTGAGTAGTTTCAAAATAAACTTCGAAAGTATTATGATTTAAAAAATATCACGTTGGTATTTGCTAGGTTTGTCATCCGCACCTTGAAGCTTGTAAGGGGGCTTAACCTTTAGGACACTATTACGTGCATTTAAAAACTGGTTTTTATGGGATAAACTGGTAAGCGAGGAAATGGTACGAACTCAACTTATGGTAAGCAATAGTCGCCGCCCATGGATACCCGAAACACCAGAGGCGTCAGTGCGACTTCGACCTTTTGGGGATTAGGAATTTGAGGATTGTCGGGGATTCGGGCTTTAGGATATTGGGGATTATTTAGAAATAGAATTTTACTATCATTCTTGTCATGCAAGTAATTCAGTACAGTACAAGTGTTTCTTGGGATTTCCCATCTTGAGTATTGCGTATAGGGCAAATGAGACATCGGTGAATCAGCGGGAGACTTGGCCTGCTTTATGGGAAAATTAGACTAAATTGTTCGTTAATTGATCGCAATTTTGGATCCGATTCAGGGTCATCTCTTATTTGAATATAAATCTGGAGAATAGTGGTTATCTATTTAATTTATGTGTGTAAGGACAATACTGCCTGCCATTTCGAAAAATGAGAGACATGATGCTATTACCATGCGTGTCATACCTGATGAAATTGTTAAAATGAATAACTTTCGAATGACTATACACTAATATGGATGCGAAACCGCGGAGGATTTATGGATTACCGAAGCTCCGGCTCGAAAAGAAGGAGTAGACACAGAGTGGTTTTTGTCAGTAACAGTATTACACGCCCTGTCGCCTCACCCAAGATTGAAGACGCAAGAAGTCATTGGATGCCATTACAGCTTCAAAAACGAAAACACTAATAAGAAGCATTCTTTATTTTGTTGTGTGTGCACTGGGACTGGGACTAGATTAGTATAAATTACAAAAAATTAAAGTACATCGGAACTTTAGGGAAAAGCATCCGAGTAAAGCCGAGCCGGGGTATTAGCTTTTTTTTAATGGGATAAGCCGGCAAACGAGCAGACGGGTCCATTGGATATAGACACAACGCAAGCGTTGTTTCACGTCAATTTTCTGTGAGGCCGTGTTATCACACCCAGCCCATTCGTGCCGAAACATGCCTCTCCCACACTTTATTAGTATTTTATATTTGTTCATTGATCCACAGTATACCACATTTAGTTATATAAAATTAAATGCATCAAGTCAGAGAAGAATGAGGTATGCTAATAAACCCCGAAGTCCAAAGTTTCTACCTCGTTATTAGGATCAGGATCTTTAACCAGTGTGTGTTGCTGGTGATGACGTGACGTGGTCCCTGACCTCTGGCCTTCTGGAGAAGCTCAAAGTCGCTCAGCGTGCGATGGAGCGAGCTATGCTCGGGGTTTCTTTGCGCGACAAAATTCGAAATATGGAAATTCGCCAAAGAACTAGATAAAGATAAAGATAAAGATAGTTTTATTTGCCAAAACATAATTATGTAGGTTACAATAATACATGCAAAAATGAATGTTTACTATAGATGTACAGTATTGTTGGTATCAACATGCTTAACCGTGACCGGTGTACAAATATTAATTAATTTTCCAATAAATCTATAAGTAAATGTCAAGATGCACTAATAATGTCAATAACAATGAAATAATAAAATCAATAGAAATAAGTCATCAGAAACTAACAGAATAGAATAATTACATATTATGGTTAAGTGTTACAATTTAAATATCATTACATTCAATCATTCAAACACATCCATCACTAAGAAATTCATTTACACTATAATAACATTTTTTAATCAGGGTACTTTTAAAAGTTGTTTTAAAAATATTGGCGTTCAATTTTTTCATTGAGTTCGGTGTGTGATTATAAATTATTGGAGCTTTGCATACTACATTTTTCTGTAAAAGAACTGTTTTAGTAGGCCGGACACAAAGTCTACTGTTGTCGCGGCATTGACTATGGGAGGGTATGTGAGTAAATAAATGCAGGTTATTGTGAACAAATAAAGCTGTTTCGAGTATATACAGTGACGGTAGCGTGAGGATTCTATGCTTAATAAATAATGGTTTACAGCTTTCTGTACTTTGAATACCGAACATAGCGCGTATGCATCGTTTTTGCATTTTAAATACCAAGTCTCTGTCAGTGGAATTACCCCAAAAAATAATGCCATACCTGAGGACAGATTCAACAAGCCCGTGGTATACACACAGTAGTGCATTATGGTGGATGGTTGGAGCAAGTTTATATATGGCGTATGAGAGACTACTGATCTTTTTACATAGTGAGTTTATACCTCTATGTTCTTTCCAGTTCAATTTACTGTCAATAGTTAGGCCAAGAAAACGAGCCGTACTAGCTTCTTTTATAATGTAATTATTATACGTCAACTTTATATTCTGTGAATTTTGTGATCTTTGTCCGAAATGCATAATATTTGTTTTAGTCAGATTTATTTTTAAATTATTATTATTCAACCATGAGATTATAGATGTCAAAGAGTGATTAATGTCAGAGTTATAATGGTGAATGTCCTTAAATGCGATTGTAACAGTACTGTCGTCAGCAAATAATGTCATAGGTTGATTTGTTGCATTTGGCAAGTCGTTAATATAAATAATAAATAATAGTGGACCCATTACGGTGCCTTGGGGAACACCGTATGACACATAACGCTTTGTAGAGGTATAATTATGTTCCTTCTTTTTTTTGTATTATAATTTACTTTACTTATAAATGTCATTTGTTGTCGATTTGTTAAATAGGATCCAATTAAGTCTAAAATGTTTCCTCTTATACCATAAGCGTCAAGTTTGTTCATTAGTATATTTTTATCTACGTAGTCGAATGCTTGTGTCATATCGCAATAGATAGCACAGACGGGTGATCTTTTGTCAACATAACATAACACTTTTTCTATAAATTCGTATATTGCTATATTGACTGATTTATGTTGTCGAAAACCTTTTTGTTCATTGCATAATATTTGTTTACTTTCAAGATAGGTATAGATTTTATTGTATAAATATTTTTCAAAAATTTTTGCGAATATCGGTATTAAAGCAATGGGCCTGTAGTTATCCATAATTTGCTTGTTATCTTTTTTGAATAGAGGCTTTATAATCGATAATTTGAGCGCGTTTGGGAATATTCCCGCTGATATGGACAAGTTAATAATGTGGCTTAGGTGGTGAGATATATATTCATTAACATGTTTTATTATTTTGGTCGAGACTTGATCATACCCTACACTGTTTGTGTTTTTCAAATTTTTAATAATTACACTTATCTGTTGAGGTGAGCTTGGTGCAAGAAACATAGAGCTTGCTCGACTCTCAATAAAACGAGTGGCATTTTTTCTTGCGTCTGGAATAGGTTTGATTTTAGAGTTACCGATATTGATCACAAAATCTGCAGACTGAAGTGGTAATGGGCACGCCACGTCGCTCGAAGGACTGACGGCAGATGGGTCAGGAATGTCCTTGAGTAGAGGACTGACGACATCGCCAGACTTTCGGGGACCCAGTGGATGCAAGGGGCGAGTTGTCGTTCAACGTGGAGGACTAAGGGGGAGGCCTTTGTCCAGCAGTGGACGTCTTGCGGCTGTTGATGATGATGATGATGATTTTGGAAGAATTCAAAGTTATTCCTTAGTTCAAATTTAACTGGCATTGGAAAAATCGACCTTTACACCCGAATACTGAATGACTACCCAATTTTAAGTCGCGCTTAAGTATAAGTTCGATGGCACGATATTTATCTAAGTACAACTTAAAATTAAGGAACTTTTTAGCATTCGAGGATTAGTTACCTAAATGTCTTCCTCAACTCATTAAAAGTCAATATACACTAAGCCATGTTTTCTCTTAAGTATTGGTCAAGTTCAATACTTATTAAAATTGTTAAATAACTCATCGTTGTCGTACAAACCATTAAAACCGCAAATAATAATTGCATCTTTAATACTAATTATTATATAAAACCAATTGAACTGGAGGAACAAATAAGGTAATATTCGTTGTTAAGTGCAGTTTCTTTTACCATAGCGACAAGGAAAAGTGGCGGACATGTGAAGACCAGGTTACTTAATGTTTCTTGAATAGATTATCAACTTTATACGTTTGTAATAAAGTCGAATATGTGTTTAAGAATATTGATAGATTGGATAAGGTTGATCTACTGCTGTTCTGTGTGTAAATAAGTTGTTATCATTACTATAAATAGCACTTATAGTAACTATTAAGTAACTGTTTGATATTCTTCTCACATAGTTTGACGTGTTTGGGTCCTTTTTATCGTCCTTTGGGTGTTCATCTAGTCAGCTAAGTTGTTTAGTAAGCGAGATTGACGAAGACAAAGATTGATTTAGTACAGATACAGTAGCCTTTGTTAAACTCAATTGTACTTTTTTTAACGAAGCTCGGAAGATACATCTCTTGTATCAAGGTAAGATACAAGAGATACGGGTCAAGATCCAAGCGGTCACCGGCGACCGCACCCCGCTTACACCATTATAGACCTTATTACCGATGTTTAGGGACTACTTTTGTGTGAACAAACGTTGTGGATTTTTCATAATCGGACATTTCGTATTTCGTTACTGTTTCTGTACTGACCCACTCTTTGTAATTTGCTCAATAGATGGCGCGAATTTATTTAGAAGTTCTTTTGTCCAACCACCGCAGCTGTCTAAAATTGAATGACTAATGGTGTGACACTAGATAATTCTCTATTGGACGAAAGGGACAAGGTTTACACTAACTCTATCTGGTGAGTTAAAAAACTTTAGTACCCATTGTTATCTGTAAGCATACAGATAGCAATACAAATAAAGAAATACATTAACTATTGTAACACATTGCGAAATACAATAGCTACCTACGCAATCACTACATCTCATTGCAGAGCAAATTAGACTGCTCTACCCTCCTTATACTCCTATATCCGTAGAAGGTACAAAAAATGATCTAAAATACCATCTTACAAGGCATTCTATTTTATGCAACATTTTTAAATGTTCAAAAATCGAACGCCTCTCGATTCGCCACACCACATGCTACTTGTCAAGTGCTCAATTGAAGCATGCTTTCGGGCTTGCTTCTTGCGTAGTTGGGCCTCCAGTAACCTAATTCACACGTCGGTTTTCTGTGAGGCCGTGGTATCACTCTGGTCGAGCCGGCCCATTCGTGCCGAAGCAAGAAATGATTAAAAATACTTGTTTATGATCTGTACCTACTCATGTTATTGTGGTCCAGTTAGCCCTTGGTGTTTGTTAATAGGTAACATAATACATGTATCTATTGTGACAAATGGGATGACTAACACCACTAGCGTATCGGGTGTACTGACACGTTATAGAAGTACAATGCGGTCTCTATCTTCGGGGAAGAACAGGCGTAGGGACTACACTGTTTATTTAACATTGCATATCATATCTCCATGCGTTATCTCATCCGTTTAAATTGCTTAATAGTTACAATTTATTATACAAAACCTATCAAATGCCTAAAGAGTGTAAAAGGCTTAGAATTACAAAACATGTTTCAGAGTTTCAGCTCAAAATAAAGTTCTTACGTAAGTCTGAAAACACGCCTATTATCTCCGAAGGAGTAGGCAGAGGTGCACATTAGGGCCACTGTACAATGTAACACCCACTTTTCACAGTGTGTCTATTGCCACATGGCACAATTCCAGATTTCGTGCTCCTACTAAGATTTTTTTTAAGCCTAGTATTACTTTGCCCAACCCGGGAATTGAACCCAAGACCCCTTGCATTCGCACTTGCGACCACTCGGCCAACGAGGCAATCTGAAACCAAAGTTTCTTAAATTCAGTTATAAAAAATAGTTTTTCGCTGAAACAGAAAATAATTTGTAGCACCGATCAGCTTATTTATTGCTAGTTTTGTGACGAACCCCTTCTGTATCACCTTATAGAAATGGCTACTTTTTACCGAATCCAAAAAAAAGGAGGAAGTACTATGTTCGAATGATTTTCTTTATATCTTCTCAAGAATTCATTCACCCTTTGTCTTGGTCCTTATGTAAAATATGAGTCAGATTGCACGATGAAGTGCAACATTCTCCTGACCTAGTCTAGTTTGTTAGCCACATAGTTCATTCATTTAACCACACTCACTTTATTCGATTTCTAGAATGGTACTTGCTTGTAACTGCTAGTGATGACGAATTAAAGGAGGTTTCTTTGATTCATTGAATTTATGCTACGTCATTGTAACCAAGATTTTGTAGGTTAAGATCAGTATTGTAAGAAGGACAGTTTAGTTTTAGTTAAACTAGTTACGAACCACGAAATTGGTTACGTCTTCGACTGTTCAATATAATAAAATAACTATAAAAAAATAATCACACTTTATTTCATTAATTTTATTACCAACTTAATTTTAATATTTTTTCCAGCAAATCTTTTAGAAATAAGTATGCTGTTTGACGCAAAAAACATAATCTCGTACAAAATTCATAGTTAACTGTCCTGTTTGACAGTTCGAAAAAAGTATTGCGTTTGACTAGTTGGCAAGTATCAAATTGGGACCTTCCAAAAAAAATTGCTGGAAAAATACTAAAATTTAGTTGATCATTAAAATCAATTAATAAAAGTGTGATTATTTTTTGTAATATTATATTGCATTGAACAGTAGAAATAATTTATTTTTAATTAAGACATTGACTGCTAACAAAAAACTGTTGAAGGTAAATTCTCTGCTATCGCCGGTCATCGGCCACACCCATGGCGTTTAACGTGTTAAGGTAAGTACCCAATTATAGACTACCTTCGTACATACTATACATAGATGCAATAAAGTGATTTGATTTAAAAAAAATATTTTACTTACCTCGTTTAGGAATAATAGCCACAATTTTATGTTCATAAGTCTACATAGAGTAAATAGACCAACGTTTGTGTAGCATTATGCAAGAACATGATTGAAGCACCAAAATATCAGTTGTGTACATACATATGTGTGCGTGTGTAGTGTGTTACCACGTTACCAGACTTGGAAAACGACAGATGTCCTTCGTGTCAATGTGTATGTCTGTGTGTAAGTCCATAGTAAGCAGGTATCACAGTATTTGTTTCCTTTTTAGTTTTCCTAGTCCTTGTCTTAGATCTCGTTGGTCGAGCGATTGTGAGTGCGATTGCGGAACAAAGAGTCTCAACGTTCCAATTTCGATTCCTGAGTAAATGCCTATTACAGTGAAACCTGGTTAAGTGAGACATCAAGGGACCTGCAATGTCGTTTCACTTAAAGAGGTATTCCACTTACCCAGTGTCTCAGATATACAAGTATAAATAAATATCTGTCTCATTTACAGAGGGTTCCATTAATAGAGGTGGACTTGGAATTACGTGTGGAATTTGTGGGTAGAATAAGACTGAGTAAACAAACAATGTTATCTCAGTTACAGAGGTGCATATGAAATTTACTCGCTGTCTCAGTTATAGAGGTAACTATGATGATAAATCGAAAGAACAAATCCCAGATATAAAGGTTTACCTCGTCCCACTAACAGAGGTAATTCAGTGCCAAAGTGTTGGGACCTCAGCATGAGTTCTAGTTATGGAGGATTCTCACTTATCCAGGTCCCACTTAACCAAGTTTCACTGTAATAGGTTTTTGAAAATATGTGTTCAGCAATAGACTCACTCATCGAACATAGTATACAGAACTTGACTGGACATTACCAGCATCGTATGATTGCTCTTTTGCCTACTATTTGAATAATCAAAGGACATCGTGACGTCACAATTACTCAATATTTACACGTAATTGATAAGTTACATAGTCTACTGTTACAAGTACCTCCACTATCAATTGAGATGATAACAAACCAATTTTAGTGTTATTATTGTGATTGCGAATTTCCAAATAACTGTATTCATATTATGACTTGAGCAGCTGATTCAGTATTGTTCTTGATAATTGATATTAGACGATAACCACGTGATACATGACCAGGTAACAGTACGGCATTGGTGCGAGCAAGAGAGTTTTAAAAATAATATAATGAAATTTAAAAACAAAAAAAGGAAAACCTCAAAAAATATTAAAAAAATAATTGATAATAAAATATTTTGGGTGCATCCGCCATGTTGTCAACTTCAATGGCAGCGCGGAGGTATCAAAAGTCAAAGAAGTTCAGACTTGGCAGAGATAATTATGACCATAATAAACATTCTAATCAGATGTACCTAGGTAAGTAAAGATCTAAAATTTATTATGAGTCATTCAAAAACTGCATAAAATTTACATAAAAACGTGTGAATTCTCATGAAATTGTGATGACCTTACAATGTCATTGTAAGCATCACTGAATGTTTTGTTTTAGTTTCTTAGAAGATCTAATTCATTAATTGGGCTAATTGAAGCCATTTAGAAGATATACTAATTGAAAAAAGGGGGTTTCCTTTTCTTGCAATTGGTGTGCTGTTGGATTAAGAATAGTATGAAAATATAAGAATCATCTGAGTAATAAGTATTAGTTTTACTATGCTATTTATCAAAAAAGAAAATTTGTTGTTTTACATTTTAAAATTTGTTGTTTTACATTTTAAAATTTGTTGTTTTACATTTTAAAATTTGTTGTTTTCCATTTTAAAATTTGTTGTTTTACATTTTAAAGTGTTTGTGGATTGTAAACTTTCTTCGGTTTCAAAAGTTATCCCTAACAACTGGCAAAATATGTAGTTGTTAATCCGCCAAAGAAACATACTCTAGAAGTTATAAGTCAGGATTTTTAACGAGTAAACAAAACTCAGTTATGCTATGTAATTCCCATCCCAATCTGATATTTTATTTAAACATAAATAATAAATCTAATTGGGAACGTAAAAAAACAATGGAATCTACCAAAATTATACGAAATCAATAGAAAAATTGGACCATTCTTAACGGGTTTTCACAACACAAGCGTCATACTCGTCACTAAATGATTCACAAGGAGCCGACTTGTGGGGAATGTTCGTATGCGTAAGGTATGGAGCGCCTTCAACCAACCCGCTTGTATAAAGCGTTGCGCATCACACTAATAACAAACATTCGCTATCTGGCCACCGGTCGTTCAACACATCAAAATTACAATAAAATGTATTCAAATATGTGCTTGAGGATTGCTGTGTGCCTGGCACTGGTCGCCTGTGCCACCAGCCACGTGCTAAAACATCAAGAACTGCCGTTGTCATCAGACGGCATGATTTTGGAGATCACAGTGAAGAACAAAGGAGATGACCATCCATTGTCATCCATGGTGGTTGATATCGACGAGAAGGGCAGGAGAGTGGCTATTATTGTGGAAGAGCCATCAGGAAGTGCTTCGAAAGGCAAAGTTGCTTTATCTTCGGATGTCGTGCCTTCGATTGGTAACCGCCATGGCATCGTAGTTGGGACCTGTCCCCTGGGATACACGAGACGAGGAGGTTTCTGCTTCCAAGACGATGACTACTAAGCTACCAGTGTATTGTGTGATAAACCCCTGAAATGTGATATCCTACCAGTGTCAATATAAATTATTAAAAATTATAATTTCCGTACTTGTTTTGTTTTCTTTGTTGTGATTCTGTTTTAAATGTTATCTTGTTATTTTGTGTAGATTTATTTGAGACATAGCTGAGTCGAATAATATTATTCAATCGAAATTTTAAATATTATTTTTATAATAACAGGTTTGTGGAATGCTGATAGGTGTAAAATGCATTAATTAAATTAATGTCAACAAATGCCATTAATTTGTTAATCAACTTAATCGTTCGGTCTAGTTAAGTTTTTGTAATAGAGATATTAATTAAGTATTTCGTATTAAAATGGAGTCGTATAATATTTTAATTCTAAACTAGGCAAATATCCAGAAATGTATCAATATACCTTTGCAATGTCAATATTTCTTTACGTCCAAAGAATTGTTGTATTACATAAACTAAACCCTGAACGTCTAATTCTGTAGTTTCATTTCAATCTCATATTCAGAATTGTCACTTCTGTAAATTCACGTCATATTTGAAGGCAAGTTAGAATTTAAACTTTATGTAAGACTAGCTACTTGTGATAGTTTTCTTAATTTAGGGTTTTTTCTCTTCCGTAGCATGGACGCAAATTGGTGGTTGGATGCTAACAGACGAAGTTACCCTGTACTGGGAGAAATTTGGATCCTCCTGCTATTACTGAGAGTTACTTAAATAAAAAAACTCAATTAACAATTCGATTCACCACCTCTTTGGTTGTCGCGCTTAGGATTATTCGTCCAGCTACACAGATGTATGCAGAATTGCAGAATTGCATTTCAAAACCGTCAATGCAAAAAGGTTTTAAAAAATTCGGTACTATGAAGGTCCGACCATATAAAACGATTACTCACGAGTTTTAAAAAACAAACCAGTGGCGTTTTTTTGTTATTACTCATACATTACACTACACCTTAAAAACTTACGAAGTTGTTTCTGTTTTACCCGTATAAAGAAAAAATGCGTTGAGAAAATGATGAAGGTAAATAGATGAATAATGCATTTTGGTATTCTTTTGTCTCAGAACATTGGACATAGATGTGACTAATATGACTATATCATCGTCGTGGCCAAAGGGTTCGAATCCTGCTGAAAAAAACCTCGCAAGTAGGTGGTATTCCCGAAGACGTAGGCAGAGGTGCACATTTCAAATTCCCAATTCCCAAAAAGCCGGTAACGCAACGTGACGATTATTTACCGATTATTTACCAAAATTGCTGTTCATTATTTTATTTATTTATTATTTATTATTTATTAATTATTTATGCACACACATTCAACACAGAGGACAACACATATATAAAAACAGAGTACATAGGCCCCACATATTCCAACTGGAATCTCTTCCTGTGGGCCTGTGGCAGGAAAAGATATAATAACACTGAGACACATAGTGTGTTACACAAACAATAAAAAAAAATAATAATAATAATAAAAATGGATAATAATAACGAAGAAACCGATAGAAATAACAATAATAAACAATAAAACCAACTAATACAAGGCTATTATATAAAAAGAAGTAAAAATAACCCTTATACCTACATATATACATATATATATATATATATAAATATAAACAAAAAGATCTATATTTCAGGAGGAAAGATAATGTTCTCTCACTTGTCTCTTAAAGATAGAGATTGACTTGGCATCCCGAATGTTCGGCGGGAGTGAGTTCCATAGTCTCACTGCATGAACGGAGAAGGAGTAGGAGTAGAAGTTAGTATTATGGGGCACAATTTTAAGATAGGATTTAAGATGAGAGCGAGTAAGGACTTCAGGAGGACGCACCAAGGAGAAACGGTCTCGGAGATAAGTAGGATAGGCTGGGTTGAACAGGATGTTATAGAGGAGACATAATATGCGAGTGTTCCTGCGAAGACGGATTGGGAGCCACTTGAGCCTGTTACGAAATTCAGAAATATGATCGAACTTCCTAAGACCAAAGACGAAACGGATACATACATTTTGTAAACGCTCAAGTTTATTTAATAGCTCCTCTGTGGCGTCCAAATAGCAAGCATCCGCATAGTCAATGAGAGGCAAGATCAGCGCCTGGACGAGGTGAATCTTAGTCGTCATCGGAAGCAGGGTCTGGAGGCGCCTCAGCGAGTGGATGGAGAAATGAACTTTCCGACTAACCTCGTTCACCTGAAAGGCCCACGACAGGTTCGAGTCGATATGCACCCCCAAGTTTTTCGCAGTATCAGTGAATGGAATGTGTGTGCCATTCAAACGTAACGGACCAAGGCCAGACACGTCGAGAGCGTTTCGATAATATCTGCTACCGATGATCATGGCCTGAGACTTGAGAGGGTTGATTTGCAGGCCAAAAGACCTAGCCCACTCGGCAACGCCATCCAAGTCACGATTCATGGCATCGATAGCAGAATGGGCCTCGGACAAGCCAAAGTGGCGATATAGCTGCAGATCGTCCGCATATAGATGGAAATTGGATGAAATGACCCTGGCAACGGTATTAATAAAGATGGAGAAAAGAACAGGAGAAAGGACGCCACCCTGGGGTACCCCAGCAGCAAGGTCACACCAATCAGAAAAAGTTTCTTCAAGGCGGACCCTCTGACGGCGACCCCGAAGATAAGACTCAAACCAGGCCAGAGAGGAAGAAGAGAAATTGTTGGCCTTCAGGACCCCTAGCAGGATGTCAAAGTCCACGGAGTTAAAGGCAGAACTGAAGTCCAACAACACAAGAACAGTGAGAGATTGGTTGTCCATAGCCCAGCGAATGTCATCGGTCACTTTGAGTAAAGCGGTGACCGTGCTGTGACCAGGGCGAAATCCCGATTGAAAGGGAGAGAGAATTTTATTATTTAATAAGAATTTATTTATAAGATTTATTTATAAGATATAATTATAAGATTTATTTCTAAGATTATTTTATAAGATTATATAAAAACAAATAATTGCTGTTCATTTCATTTTTCCTTAGTAAGTGCGCGAATCATCAAATTCTTGCGACACTCACGCGCAACAAAACGCAGTGGACGTCATTATTTTTTATTTCTTTTTCTATCCAAGTAATAGCTTACTTTTTCCTCTCTCTGACGAGGACAACTAATCGAAGTTAAAGGGAAGTACAAGCAATGAAATACTCGCTAAACTTTATAACAATTCTAAGTCAATCTACCGCAAAGGTACGAGTACCTACCTGATAACGTACGTGGATTTTTTTATGGCATAAGTCGGTAAACGAGCAGACGGATCACCTGATGGTAAGCAATCGGCGTCGCCCATATCACCTGAAATACCAGAGGCGTTACAAGTGCGTTACCGGCCTTTTGGGGATTAGGAGTTTGAGGATCGTTGGGGATTCAGGAATTGGGGAGATTGGGGAAGTGGAGGGTAATTGGGCCTCCGGTAACCTCAGTCACACGACGAAACACGATGCAAGCGTTGCTTCACGTCGGTTTCCTGTGAGGCCGTGGTTTCACTCCGGTTGAGCGGGCCCATTCGTGCCGAAGCATGGGTCTTCCACACTTAAAGTAAATATATTTTTATGTGGAAAATACAGAAACTGTAAACATATTGGTAATCCATAACACAAATATATAAGGTCAACAAAAGAGATAAGTATCAATAGTTTACTTATTCGATAACATGTCTGACGATTGCTTGGAATAAGAATAGATCCATTTGTTATGTTTAAACTACCTATCATATAGCTAGGTATTTTTTTTTAATGGGGGAAATCATCGAATGACTGCTCCCGCCTGGGTGAGGCGGGAGGGGGAGTGTCAGACTCTTACTGACTAAAAACCACCCCGTTCCTTCTCCTGCACGTCGAGCCGGAGCCCCGGTTACCCGTTAGGTTCTCCGCGACATATAGCTAGGTATAGGTATGTAAGTATAAGTAATATATTGTATACTAGAGACCCGCCCCGGCTTCGCACGGGTGCAATATGCTTGTATTATACATATAAACCTTCCTTAAGAATCACTCTATCTGTTAAAGAAAACCGCATCAATATCCGTTTTAAAGATCTAAGCGTACATAGGGACAGACAGACGGCGGATAGCGACTTTGTTTTATAATATGTAGTGATATATATTTTTATAATAACTATCGTAAGACATGTTGAATGAACTAAAAATTACGTGTAACTCACGTAAATATACTGAGAAAAGCTCTACTAGTTTCGAGTCATATAGGGACTCTTTGTCATGAGCAGCGTGCACGACCTTATCGCGATTAAGTAACTGTTACACATTTCTATATCACATAAAACATTCGTAGCAGTATAGATAGCTACATAATACAAATATTTCTTAACAACTACGTTTTCATTATTTGCCACAGTTTATAATGAGACTATTAAAACAATAAGCGAAGAATTAGAGGTAGAGCAAGTAACTCCACCTAAATAAATCTTTCAGGGAAGAACCGATATTCTAAATCTGATTCAACAACCTCTACAGGGACTTATTGAACCCGTTAAGTCGAATCAATGGGGATTCCCGGTATCCATGGGAATTTGATGAGATAGATACCTACTGTATTAAATGGCATGATACATTGACGGCCTCGTTGGCCGAGTGGTCGCAAGTGCGACTGCCGGGCAAGGGTTCTCGGGTTCGATTCCCGGGTCAGGCAAAGTACTACAGGGTTTTAAAAAAAATCTAAGTAGTAGCACGGAATCTGGAATTGTGCCCGGTAAATAACAATAGGCTCACCCTCTATTACATGGGACTCATAAAATATATAGTGAAAAGTGGGTGTAACATTGTACAGTGGCATAATGTGCACCTCTGCCTACTCCTTCGGGGATAAAAGGCGTGATGTTATGTTATGATACATTGAACATATCTAATTTAATGGACAATGACCATGGTCACACATTCAGTGACTCAATCGCGTGATACATATTATATGGGGAACAAAAAATATGTTGTTTTGAACATTAATTAAAGTTAAGGTACCTTTAATTTGAAGATAATGTTCTTGGGCATGAAGTGACTCACCCAAATGATTCAGAACAGAGTTCCCTATATCTGTACTACGGATGTCGATTCATAAAATTAATAGAAATTGATATCTACACAGATGATGTCAACCATTATTAAAGACTTTGGAATCAATTTCGATTGCACTGTTGGTGCGGTCGCTGGGCAAACGGCTGCCGTGCAACGTGTTCCGGGTTCGATTCCCGCATGGAACAACATTTTGTGTCAGTGTGTATGTGAACTTGTATGTTTGTAAACGCACCCACGACACAGGAGAAAATCCTAGTGTGTGGCAACATTTCCTATAAAGAAATAAAAATTATACGCTCGATTATTGAATAAGGTACGCCCAATTTTGAGATTTTTTTTTAAAGTTTCCGTGTCAAATGTTGGAATTCGAAAATACTCTATTTCTAGTATAGCCAAAACTTTGAGATTTCCATAGAAGACGCCAATTTCCGGATGGAGGCTCCAATAGTAACACCGGGCTCGTGAGGTAAAACCCCCACGCATATAGTCTTTCTTCTCAAGAGCAAAATATTTGGTGATTACCAAAAACGCTATCAAATGCATTTAGGTATTTTTATTCCACAAAATTAATAAAATAACCTTTGAAACCAAACTCGTAAGTACCGTTAAAATATTCACACCTACGTAAAACATAATATTATAATGTTTTCCTCTACGACCAATGCCAAGATGTCGTCATTACGACGTCATCAATAGTTTAATTGATAACTGAAGACTACGTCAAGTCAATCTGGTCTTCGTCATGTGCAGAAGCGTCAGCCATATATGGCGAAAAAGCGCATTTGTTCATTGTGACGTATCACTCTGATGCTTATTTTAAAACCAGGACAATAAGTGGAATTTTCCGGTGAATTGTGGGTGTTTGGATTTAAGGAAAGGTACCTATTTATTTAGAAATGGAATATTTTTTCCGAAATTATCTATGTACACACGGCTACACATCGAGCTCTACATAACCAGTATAAACTGAACGTTAAATGTGCGGAAAGATGATGGGACGCGACACCAGGATAAACTGGTTTTGTATAGATTGATGTGTGGCCGTGTGTACTACGCAGGAAGTAAAATAACGTAAAATATACTACGTCATAATTATTCTAAACCGGTTGTGGTTTTCGTCTTGCATGCTTTAGAGGTAAAATTGAAGTTTTTTTTTATGGTATAAGTTGGTAAACAAGCAGACGGATATCCTGATGGTAAGCAATCGGCATCGCCCATGGACACCTGGAACACCAGAGGCGATACAAGTGGGTTCCCAGCCTTTTGAGATTAGGTAGTTGAGGATTTTTTGGTATTCAGGGATTGGATAAGGGGGGGGGGGTAATTAAGCCTCCGGAAACCTCACTCACACGACAAAACACAACGGAAGCGTTGCTTCACGTCGGTTTTCTGTGAGATCTTGGTATCACTGCCGGCCCATTTGTGCCGAAGCATGGCTCTCCCACACTTAACAGTTTTCAAGTAGATCACTAAATTAACGAACCAGTTATATTATACCAGCTAAAATAAATACGAGTAAATAACACAAATAATTACAGCACACACGTGATGAAAAGCTTAAGGCCGTGTGTATGTAGCATTTCGCATGAATGGCATATTTTAATCCTCGCCTACAGGTATTAATTCAATAGCAGTTATTACGTATCCCGTCCGCCATGCCCATTCTGTGAATAGTTGGAACCATGTCACAGTTAAAACAAAATAATTCGGATCCCTCATTCAGTGCAAAGCTTTGCGCTGTAAAATCCAGAGATTTTATGCAATCATTGGAAATATTTCATTCACTTTGAACAGATTAAAACCATATTCAATACTGTCTGGTCTGTTATTATTTTGTGTGGTTTCATTTTGTCTGTCTGTAATGGAAAGCGCTATTAGCACGCAGTTTTATAAATCAAATTTTGGTACTTAAAGCGTTTGTAGTGTAAAATTATCTGCAATTTGAAAGTAATTTTAAGGTTTCTTTAGATGAAAAAATGTAATATACAATGTAGGTACAATTTCAAAATTCTTGTACAATTTTATGTATTCCACCTAAACAAAAAAACATCACACCTCTGCCAAGAGGTGCACATTACGGCACTTAATGCCACTGTACAATATAACAACCGCTTTTTACAATTTATGTTATGAGTCTCATGTAATAGGGGGTGACCCTATTGCCATACAGTTCCAGACTCCGTGCTACTACTGAGATTTTTTCAATAAACTCCAGTAATACTTTGCCCGACCGAGAATTGGACCCGAGACCCCTTATAAGGCAGATCTTGCTTGCTCAAGCTAGTCGAAAACAATAAAGTTAAGTAAATAATCATAGTAAAGGAAGCTTTGAAGATCGTTTGAAGAGAGGTTCCTACATACAAATTAAAAGACAAAGAAATAATCCTAATATATCCTATCAATGCGATGATTCAGAGCGAAACTGCCAACTATATAATTATTCTATCAAAAGAGGTACAAGGTAAGAGGAAATATTAAATTGACAGAATTTTAATACCATCCTTGATAATTTAAGTGTGGGAGAACCATACTTCGCCACAAGTGGGCCGGCTCGACCGGAGCGATACCACGGCCTCACAGAAAACCGACGTGAATCAACGCTTGCGTTTTGTTTCGACGTGTGAGTGAGGTTATTGGAGGTCCAATTACCTCCTGTCTCCGAATCCCCCACCATCCTCAAATTCCCGATTCCCAAAAGGCGGGTAACGAACTTGTAACGCCTCTGGTGTTTCAGGTGACGCCGATTGCTCACCATCAGGTGATACGTGTACCGGTGTACCGGCTCATACCATAAAAAAATCGAGGAACTATTTCAGTTATATGACGATGCTTCGATATATCTTGGTCTTCCTTAACCCATCGTATGACTAAGAGGAAATATAGACATTACGACAGTTTTTCCCCAAGGGGATCAATTGCGACTTACCTTTATTGCCTATATTGATTCTATGACGTATTCTATTTCATTTTAGTTATGTAGGACCAATTATGGTCAAAAGGACCCATTATGGATTTGTATCTGATGCATTTCCCTATAGCAAAGAATGGTACGTATTTATTTAATGAAGCTATGGCTTTCCCTAGCGAGAATCAAACTTTATCGTAGGTCTATTTTGGCCTTGGGGTCTTCGGAGCAGGTTTCTTTTAGAGGACCCGGTACCCCTTACAAATGTTAGCAAACCCGAGCGTACGGCGCGTCGCATTCCGCGCGCGCCTTAAAGAGCCATCAGACCACCACAGATGGGGCCCAATACGGCCGATGCCGATTCGGAGTCGCGGAGAACCTAACGGGTAACCGGGGCTCCGACTCGACGTGCAGGAGAAGGAACGGGGTGGTTTTTAGTCAGTAAGAGTCTGACACTCCCTCCCGCCTCACCCAGGCGGGAGCAGTCATTCGATGATTTTCCCCCCTTAAAAAAAGGCGTCTTTTGGAGGTATCTCCTCGTCATAAAAATAGGTCTATTTTGGTCTAGGATAAGAGTACAGTGATATTACCTTAGTCGGCTGTCAAGACCCCATTGGGGGGAGCAAGAGTGGTGAACCAAATATATTCTCTATAAATACTCTCGACGATGATATTATTATTATCTAGATACATAACTAACAATTACTTATGGGTGTGTACTTTACAAAGGTTACTTGTTTGAGGAAAATATAGTAGATATTTGTGATGTTTCTATAAATATTTATATCACAATAATGTTTAAACCGTTTATTATGAGGAAGACAACAATTGTATAGTCAATGAATGCGTTAGGGTTATTCCCGATAAGACCTGATAGACCTGTATTTAGATCCCTTTTCTACACAATACAAATACGTAGATTCTACGAACAAGGTTTGAATCTAGTTTTTATGGAACGTAAAGACGTCATCAAATGAGTTTTGTTTTCTCGCCTGGTTGAGGCGGAAGGGAACGTCACTCTTACTGACTAAAAACCACCCCGTTTCTACTCCTGTACTTCAAGCTAAAGCCCCGGTAATCTTTTACGTTCTTCGTGGCTCCGTATCGGTGTCAGCCCTATTGGGCCCCATACGTGATGGTCTGATGGCTCTTTGAGTGATACCTATGATGTTGTGGGCTTAGTAGGCACCCCAACAAAATAAGTAACATTACTTCTTTCATGGCTGTATTTCACCCCGGGACACCATGGCCGCGCAACCAGTCACCGCTATCAACAAGATGTATATAGCTCTATACTTGTCCGCTTGGTTGTGCAACCAAACTGGAGGCATGACCAACTCGGACGGCAGCTTATTCTCGGAAATTATATACGACAAAGATGTGGAGAGGACCATACCTATGCTAAGTATGATATCTTATCTCAGTTATATTATGAATCCCCCGTGTAATAAGGGACTGGCTTAGTTAGTGCCATATTCTGTGCACAATCCCAATCAGATTTTAATAATAGTTGATATTCATCTAACTCAAAAACTAGTATTTAAATACGTGTATCTACTTATGTATTTACTTTTAATCACAAAGATAAGTTTCCAAACTATATCTTTTTATAAATAATAAAACTTGTTTTATAATTTATAAAAAGATATAAGACGTAGGTTAGAGGAAGGAACTTACTCACACAATAAATATGCATAAGATTAAATCATTGACGTTAATAAAATAATCATGTCTTGTATTAATATTTCATTTGTCCTTATAAATTACTTTGTATATGAGTAGAATGAGTTACATACTACTACCGCCATCTATCCTTTTGAACCTGAACTATAAGCATTGAAGAAGTATGTGACGAGTTAGAATTTTTTTGGGAGGTAATGGAATGCATTTTCGAACTAAGCAAAATATAATATGAGCTTTAAGCCCACTACGTGAAACATTATGGTGTACAAGTAAAAATAATTGAATAGGAATATGATAAAATATATTAAATTTATTAAAAAAGATCATGACTGCAAAATATTAAGATGGTACCTATATTAAATGTAGATAGTGTAAAACGGGAGCAAAGGTACAAATTGGACATCTATGACAAGGATTGGCCGCAAAAACCTTTACATAAAGAGGAGTGGAAGGAGGGTAGGGAGGCCTTTGATTTACAGTGGAACGATCATGGCTGAAAATAAAATAAATAAATAAATAAAGGTACTAGAAACGGTAAGTAGGCACATGAATAACTAACTACTAACTGTTAGGTAGGTACATCGAATGATAGATGGAAAAACCATGATTAGATTTAACCATGATTACATATCAAACAAGATCAAAACTAAAAATTGACCTTACGACGCAATATTTAGGTACACTTTCCCACGCATCAAACAAATCTATATTATACAAGATATTAGCCAAAACATTCTATCGTCTAAATCTGTACACATAGCTCTCAAAATAGCTTGTAATTAATATGACATGTCAACGAGAGAAGTCGCAAGCTATCTTAAATGAAAATTGGGACACCTGACTCATCTTGCAGTCATAACACCATTTCTCAATAGTTTAATGACTTCATTACTGCACTGGTCGTTAATTAACGTGCGTTTTCATTTACGTTTTGCAGCGATCGTGGTCTCAAAAATTAATTATTAAAGTAATTTTTTATGCATCATCTTCCCTGAAGAAAGTTTAGGTAGGTTATCATAGGTCTTATCCAAGAAATAATTAAATTATTATATTGTTCAAAGCACAACATGATATTCATTATGTGGTTATACTATAATATCTATACACTTTTTTTTTCGTATTAAGTTTAGGCGGAATGGAACCTATGTAGAGATACTTACACATAAAATCATTTAAACCTGTCTCTACTACATAATTATATTGGCCACATGTAACAATATATAACATTTTAGAAATATGTCTTAAGAATTTAGAGAATAGTGCTTTAACTTCTTCAATTTCCTTGATTCGATGTCGTAAGTAGTTCGGGGCCTAAGAAATAGATGGCATTAGCTGTTTGTAATTTTAGAATCTTTTCATCAGATCAACGTAGCAGTTGTGAAATTAATAAACAATCAGATCTAAGGTAATAAGCAGTGAACTGCTGAACTATTACCCGTTTTCTTCATAAAGGGTTTGCCAATATTTTCACGACTAGTAAGCAGGTAGAAAAAGGGTCCTGTTAAAAGGTTAATCAGAGAAAGGTTAATTAAAGAGAGAAGAATCAGGCCATTCGTTGTTCATTAGGTAGTAGTTGAATGAATAGTTGAAGTAATTATAACGACACCCACAGAAAGAGATTACAATAATAAACGAACAAAAATTGTCAACAAAACCAATTTAGTTTGCTAAACTGAGACGTGTAAAGCGTAGGTGTGTTCCAGTTTTGAGATTTGGAAAATTAGTATTCTTAAAACTGATATAAGAAAAGCAAGCCAGAGTCCCATGGGAGTGACGTATTCAGAGGGACTGAGTGCTTTGCGTCCTTCCCGAGGTAGGCTTATACCGTATATGACTATATGCAGTCAGATCTTTATCGGAACCCATCACTCCCTGTGGAATCGAAAAACCGTTTGCTTATGTAGTAGGTATAGTCAGTAGCTGCATGTATACCAAGTTGACACTATGTATTGTATTTTGTGTACCAGTTATTATATTTTGAGTACTTAAATTGTGACTGCTGGCCTGCCTCGCTGGCCGAGTGATCGCAAGTGCGACTGCTGGGCAGTGGGTTCGATTACCGGGAAGGGCAAAGTATTACTGGGTTTTTAAAAAATTCTCAGTAGTAGCACGGAGTCTGAAATTGTGCCCGGTATATGGTAATAGGCTCACATCCTATTACATGGGACTTATAACATAAATAGTGAAAAGTGGGTGTTACATTGTACCTCCAGTGGTATAATGTGCACCTCTGCCTACCCCTTCGGGATAAAAGGCGTGATGTTATGTTATGTACTTAAATTGTTCATCATCATCATCATTATCAACATCCTATAAGTGGTCACTGCTAACCAAAGTCCTCTCCTCACACGGAGAAGGTTTGAGCATTAATCACTACGCTTGCTCAATGCGGTTTGGCGATTTCAAACTTATAATTAGAAATTATAAGTCAAGGTTTTCTTCTTACCTGTTTTCCTTCACCGTTTGTCAGTGGTGTCTAAATAAACTTAGAACGTATATATAACTCGGAAAATGTCATATTGGTACTTGACGTTAGTAGGTTTCGAACCCGTACCCTCATGCATGAGACGCGCCTTAAACCTCCGCGCCATCACGACATAGTGATTAAGTAGTTAGGCATCTACTTTCTCTACATTTACTTAATTTTTTTAATATTCTGAATCGTAGCGTGCACTCGTATATACATTACAAACCGATCTTAAAAATAATTTATGTATCAAACAAAGAGTTGTTCCGTATAGATATCGTAGCCGCAACAGATTCAGCTGTAACTCCAATAGTAATTCGACAAAAATGTCAACAATAAAACCTAAAATAGGTACCGAAACTCCTTTTACAAGCTTTTGTACACAACACAATAAAAGTGCTGGGAAATTATCGACATAAATATATCGATATAGGTGAGCGTAAATACGAGTGGTCGCGCTGTCGACTCGTGACATCTCAGTTCTACACTAGCGGAGATGAAAAGGGTAACGTTCGATATAGACACAAGTGGATATTTTTATTTCTTAGTCGACACTGACCCATTTCTTCGTTCTCAGTGGTCGCGAGAGATCTCTAACTATTGTATTGTTTCAAAATGTTTCGTACATTCTCTCTTGTGGGTAGCCATTTTATAGTTCGTTTTATTGTATTTTTATAGGTAACAGTTTAATTAAAGATTGGGTTTTTTGTTTCAATGTTAATTGTTTAGTGTTGTGAGTTATTTCTATCGGTTCTTTTTGGCCTTTTAAATTAAGAACGACAATTATATTGAAGGTTCCAAAATAAACTGAATAAAAAATAAAATAAAAAAAATATTGAAGGTTGTAATGATATATGTACTTTTTTCTTTAAATGTTTTGTAATTTTTGGCATAGTTTTTTTTCACAATTCTTATCAATTTGAATTAAGAGTATACTATAGGTTTGATAGAAAAGGTGACAGTGGAAAATGAACTCTAAATTAATTAGTAAGACAGACTAAATTGACTAAAAATCGCGGGATATTTACTTGAGAGAGATATACAGATACACAGATACAGGTACATCGCTGCGACCGCGCACGCTGCTCATGAGGAAGAGCCCCACTGTGGCTCGAAACTAGTAGATCTTTTCTCAGTTTATTCACGTGAATAACCCGCGATTTTTAGTTAATTTGAATTAATGAGGTTAGAATAATAATTTGATTACTTCGTCTGAAATGTCAGTTTATGTGAGGCGTTTGGTCGAGTCGGTGCCTTTTCAAAAGACAAACAGTGTTGAACAATATATAGTTTTATACTAATTAAGTAATAATTGGGTAGTTTCCTGGGTCAATAATAAGTTATTTTGATTTTTCAGTCCAATTAAATATTGAGAAATAGTTACACTTTCATTTATTGATTTGCTTTTAGATTTATTCTAGCATTTTTTTTAGATATAAGTGTGCTATTTGACGCGAAAATATGATGACGTCATAAGTATTTCGTACACAATTAATAGAACAGTATCGTTTTTGACAGTTCGAAAAAAGTATTGAATTTGAATAGTTGTCAAATATCGTATTATTTGTTGTCATAGCCTTAGTAGTCGTATAGTTATTGTATGAAGTGTCCATTATGAAGAGAAAAGGTAAGTTGAAGCACTATTTTTGTTTTACACCAAATAATTTGATCTTCATTCAGATATGTACGTAGTTAAAATTATGTCGGTACGGTATATTGTGAACACATAATATACCTATAGCTTTTCAGTACAATCGTCATTTAAGTAAATATTATTTAGTACCTATCGCTTTCAAAATTCTTAATAGGGTAGATGACAAATTTTTCTATTAATGTCCATCTGGTAGATTATTTTAAAAACATACCTAACATCGACACGTATTTTTTAGTTTTTTACAGAAACGAATATTTTAGACGATATAATATTGATTTGAAATGTCGCGTGACGTCACTTCTATGTACATTTTATACGTAGAAATGATACGTAGAAATACGTAGCCCCCACTTCTAAACTTTCATTCGTTATATCTGAGTATCATTTTATTATACAAAAATTAAAAAAATATATGTCTAATATTTTATCATTACCTAACTGACGGACTAATTAGATTTTTAATTTTCACACCCTGTCATCGTCATCGGTATGTAGGTAGTATACAGAGTATGAGCAACCTGTTCACTTGTCACTCGGATATTTACAGTCTGAGTTTCCTATACTAAAACAAAGGCAGTCCGATCTGGACACTACAACTCCTGGAGCTAACGAACATCGTCATATATCGTTTTATTCGCTACAATCTTTCACACATTTGTGGAAACACTTGATGTATGCACAGTGGCTAGCATGTCAACCTATCCTTTTGTGCCAAATACATCTTCAACTTTATCTTATTGATATTAAGGCGAAAATCCAATGAATAGAAAGATTGGAATGTTGATTTGCTGGCCACTGCACTATGAGAGAGTATAGACACACGGAATGTTCTCTATAAACTATCTCAATGGAACTAGTCAGATTGTGTTTAGGCGCCTTTGAGTTAAAACTGTACCTCTACTACGATCTACGACTATTTGATGAATTTTATCGTTGTTTAAAGTTGTATTTTGTTTTGCTAGTTGTGTGTTTGTGGGTTTTTTATGGGATAAACCGATAAACTTGTAGACGGATCACCTGATGGTAAGCAATCGGCGTCGCCCATAGACACCTGAAACACCAAGGACGTTACAAATGCGTTACCGGCCTTTTGGAGGTTGGGAATTTGAGGATTGTGGAGGATGCGGGGATTGGGGAGACTGGGGTGGGGGGATAATTGGGTCTCCGGTAACCTCTTTCACACTACGAAACACAACACAAGCAACGTTGTTTCACGTCGATTTTCTGTGAGACCGTGGTATCACTCCGGTCGAGCCGGCCCATTCGTGCCGAAGCATGGCTCTCCCACATTGGGTTTTTTGGGTAGTGGAGTGTTGTAAATTATGTCGTTTTAACTTTAATGAATATGAGCCTCTAGCGTCGCTTGAAACTAATCGAGTTCCTCGTCAAATAATTATGCGAGTAAGCCGAGAAATATAATAATAAATATCGTTTTGTTTTTATTAAGGTAGAATTTTACTTACATTATTTTGTTAGTCCTTGTTAATATTACTTAATCCTTAAGTTAGTCTTCGTAACAGAGTGGTATCCACGGGATGGTAAAAGAAGAAGAGGCAGACAGACGAAAAGATTGAACGTATGATGTAAGAGAAGTCAAAAAATATAGAGACAGGGACGAATGGAACATGCTGGAAGAAGATATGTATGTGTGACAGGAGACGCTGATCACTAATTAGGATAACTTATGTATTAGTTTAAAAGTTAGATTAATGTTACTTAATGTCTAGTTTTCAGAAATAAAGGCTTATTTTTATTACAAGTTAGTAAAAATGGATTTAAGGCAGTAAGAGTCTGACTCTCTCTCGCCTAACTCGGGCGGGAGAAGTCATTGGATGATTTTCTCCCTTATAAAAAAGTTCTTCAAAATCTCATTGGTAGAATGGTGGCAATTGGGACTGCTGAGTGAGGGTCTCCACGGGTTTGCGTTTTGTGGCATAACATAACATTGGACTTATAAAATAACAGATGAGAAGTATTACAAATAAAATAAGTACGTGAACACACTGTTGACTGAAGCCAGATAAACAGTTGTTCCTATTTGTACGACGAGGGAGCGTTAATGATTTACTAATTAGACACACTAGACGTTCCAAATCTGTGTGTAACTGGCTTTTGTCGACTAATTAGAACATGGCTAAATATAATTCGCAAGAATTAATTTAAGCTTCGATTCTTTTATAGATTTTTGAAATACAAGGCTAGGTGTGGTAGGTGCTTTGTATAATCTAACCTATGAAATATCATCATCAACAACAACAGCTGGAAGACGTTTACTGCTGGACAAAGGCTTCTCCCTAATAAACGTAGTTTATTAATAGTGCTAAAATTCTAATGGAGAATATAACAAGTATACAAAATAATTAATTTTATTTATTTTTAAAATAGATACTACACAGATTTAAGTAACTTTGTAGAATAAAGTACATTTAGTTATATAAGTAAAAATGAATTTCGGTTCGTTAGTCTCACTAAAACCAGGGAAGGTTTAAATAAAAGGTGAGAAGAAAATTTTTAGACGAAACGAAGTTTGCCGGGTCTGTTAGTAATAGATAAAAATGTGTGCTATACCTACCTAATGCATTTCATGCTACTGTGCACAATATATAGGTAAATCTATAGCTAAAAGCATGGTAAAGATACGGGTTCACATAAAGGTATTTAGGGTTATATTTCACCGAGACACCACGGTGGCGCAACCAGTCGACATTATAGTCACCAGAGTTCGCGCACTACATTGCAACAGTATAACAGCAAAATAGACCTCTAATGCGGCGTCCGAGGTGGTCGCGTGGCCAGATTGGTTGCGTAACCAACCGGAGACACAGAACGTAACGCTCTAAAGAGCTATATAAATTTTGTTGGTCACGACGACTGGTTACGCCGCCACGGTGTCCCGGCGAAATAAGTGCCAAAAGGCCCTTGTGGACTAATTAAAAGATTACTACTAAGATAAAACAATTTAGAAATAATGTGTGAGCAACAATAGTCGTGGTATGCGACGCACTAATTATATACCTACGTTATTTCGTGAGTTAGAGCCGCTTTTGGCACAGTGACAATCTTTTAAGAGCTTATTTTATTCGCATAACCGATTAATTGGAGTCATTAGCTGTTTTTTAAGGTTGGATGTTTAAAGAGAGATGAGGTAGTGGTATTGTAATGTGTTTTTAATTGGTCATTTTAATATATATGGTTTAGTGATATCTGTCAGTGTAATGGTCGAGTCAATGGTTGATAAACTAAACTTTTTTTATATTTGATGGGCGGCGGCGTTTGACCTCTCACTCGCCTGGTGGTAAGCGAAGTCAAATTCAATGTCAAAATCATTTATTTCAATTAGACCAGAAAAGCACTTTGCTAAACAAAGCTTTACTAACTAAAAGTGAAGCTAGTTGCTCATTCCAAGGTGTAGATTCCTACAGACAAGAACGAGCAAGAAACTTCATAGGTTATACTCTTTTTCAATCAGGTTGATGATTGATTTCGTTAATTCGTTGATTTATTTTACGATACGTCCTCATAGGTATTTATTTAGTTCATTAAAAAAGTTATAACTGTGTTATAGAAATGATGTGACTATGAAACTATTGCATATTATTTATTTACAACAATAAACTCGGTTTACAGAGTATAAATAAGTCATCAGTAAGTATATACAATAGTAATATATATAGCCATAGAGGTTTTCAAAACAACCCGTAGGCATAGTTCTAAGTATATTCTATAGATGGCGTTACCATTCGCTACACGTGGGCGGCCGAAGAAAGTTAAGTCTGAGACATTTTCGTTCGACGATGGCACACTTCTCACAGAGAAGTTGATATTATTTTATGTAACCTACAAACTATTTGTAACATTTTTCTATTGCTTTAATAACCTTTTAATTCATTGTATTTCTGTTATTACTACAACTTTTCTTCTTATTTAAACTTCAAACGCAATTCAGAAGACATACCAAGGGACGCAGTGATCCTCTAAATGTTAATTTTATCTGCCCTCCCCTGGTATTTCAAAACTAGCAATCAGAGCGACTCGTAGAGGTCAAATTTAATAATTCTGAAAGGTTTTTTTATTGGAGAGTGGAATTCTTGTCGCGGCGCGGCGCCCTTGGCTCAGCGCCCCCGTCTCGTAACATGACCTGCAGTGCTTTCATGTTCATCTAATTGCTCATAATTGTGCATGACTGAAGCTTCTACACCAACGAGAGGGAGAAAATATCGTAGTATTTGTTTTTTTATCGCGAGAATTGCTTTGTTTATAGTGCCTCGTTTTGATGAATGGAATTTTGTTATTCTCAATGTTGATTCATGTTTTGATAACAAATATACTTGATTAGTTTCTGTTTGATTGAAAACTTTGTTACTGAAATGGAAAAATGTTTGAATCGTCATCAAAGCCATTGTTCCCGAACTTATTTAAAATTTTACTTTTTCATGAAACTTTGATCTCTGTGGTACATTTCTGTAGCTTATGTAAAGTTAAAAACTCAATTTAGTTTTTAACTACACAGACAAAACCCTTCTACAAAGACTTGAAGAATATGAAACAAATAAGACAATAAGAACTCGAGACGAAAAGAATAGAAAGTACTTGTTGTGTTTGAGTTTCGTTGTAACATCAAGGAGATTCAAAAGGTAAAGACATTCAATTAATTTGTGACGAAACATTCTTAGGTACGGTCGTCAAAGCGACCGTCCTTTTAGATTTTGGGGAACGACGTCTCTCCATTAGAAGGCTTTTAAAAAAGATAAACAAAGGGCTGTCAGCGCGAGCGTGGCCGCGGTGCAGATGCAGGTCTGTGTGTCATGGAGGTCGGCGCGGTGGTGTGCGGCCAGAGACCACAAACGCAGGGTGCCCATTTGTCAATTGATTCCCGATATAATGAAGGGTACATCGCTACATTGGAGCGAGCTGTCAGAGGTGGTCGCCCATTTCGGTATAGATTTAGTAGGAGTATGAGTGTGGTGGCCGTGGGGTGTATCGAGCGCTGCGTGCGCATCTACGTTGCGTGTCGTGATCTCCCTCTCTCCCGCACTACTCCCGCTCTCGTATCTCACTCTCCGACCTACACAGCCTCCAAGTTGCGTGCTATTTGATTACGACACGCGTCTGTGTGGCCTCTTGTTTATATTGGACTTGATGCCACTTTAAATTGATTAATTCTTACAACGACACCTCCGATTCTAAGAAACGATTTCGATTAATTATTCGGATATAATTCCTTTTTTTGTTTTTTCCAACTTTTTGGGTTACGTCGATCATGACGAAACTAGATTTGCCCCAAAAAATTACAAAATATTGACAGCAGATCGAAATACGTCTAATTCATTATTTTCTTTGCAGTTTCTTCATCTAAACATCCATCGAAAACAAAACTTGTTTATTTTTCATTTGATAACGAAAGCATGAAAGTAGGTCAATGTCAAAGAATGGCAGAACAGCTGTTGGATCTTAAGATGAGTTAGAGAACGCATCTACAATGACAAATTATAATTGAACAATATTTTTCTAAAAAAATATTCAAGAAATATGATCGCGAGCACAAAGTGTGTGATGTTCAATACAATCTATTAGGAGCGCTGTTTGGAATCATGAAAATCCTTGCGCTTGTGAAAGCGTCCTAAAGAGAGTTTTCCACAACTCACTAACACCGATTCGTCGGCCGTAAGCACGCGACTTTTCACGCACACATGCGTAACTAGCAAAATAAGCGCCTGAAACTCGGCACGGAGTCACGCGGCGTAGTGTCATCTCGCTCGCACGCAGTCCCCTGTCCTATTTCAACAGGTTTCGCCTTTCAGCAGTTGCAGTAGAACGCGTGCCTCTAGTAACGAAGCACAAACAGTACGAGGAACACACGTCGCGTTGGAAAACTGAAAACACAGTTTCACTGACAGTTCGGACATCACCTGACATTCGCCGACCGCCGAAGTACGGCGGGATCGCGTTAGTGAAACACTGCGACGTGGATACATACAACTATTTATAAATGCATATTTCGTAGCGACGTGTGTTCAGTACTGGGCTCGGAGTTAGTGGAAAACGCGCGCGTCTTCGTGCCGCTTGCAAACTTCACGTGTTCAGCATGAACTATGTCAAAGTTGTACGTGCCAATAAGTAACTGATAAACCACTTGTAAATATGAAAGTTCTTGATACTTTGTGATGTTTCCGTGAATTGATATGAGATTTAGTAAATACATCGCGAGTTAGCACGATGTAAGTCTTAAAAAGTTTAATGTTTACCTCTTCAGTGTTGTGAATATAGATTAAAGTAGTGTTTAGGACTTGGAGGAGATGTAGCCGAGTGCCGTGGACTGTTGCTCTATAGACGGATGGGTGGATATGGTTGTGATATATTAAATGAGAAGACCGGTGTGCGCTCTTTACGTTTCCGAAAAGACTTAAAATATGTAATTCTGGTTGTTAATACTCCCGTAAGTTGTGATTAAACGCTAGGAAAGCAAATATATTTATGTATGTACGGATAAAATAGTGAAAATTAAGTATTTTATGTACATATGTTGGTACTTGTTGTGTTTGAGTTTTATTTCCATTACAAACGTTGAAAGATTGTCTGCGTTGGGAGTTCGTGGATAATTTCCCATGAGGTTGTGACTACTACGATAAATAAACCGGGGCAAAAACTTTCAAGTTCCATTCTTATTGAGATGTGATTGTCCGTACGTCGTGTTGTACAGTGATATATAGTGCGACCGCTTGAACTTATTTAGTGACCTGACTTCGAGACAACGACTACAACAAGGTAAGATTTATAAACTTTTCAACTAACTTATAAGTTTCTATTTAATTTGACAGTTCTGTGACAAAAATCTAGACAGATAGCAGGTATATTGAGGATTTAATAAAGAGGTTTTAAATTTTTGACTGCCTCGTTGGCCGAGTAGTCGCGAATGCGACTGCCAGGCAAGGGGTCTCGGGTTCGATTCCCGGGTCGGGCAAAGTATTACTGGGTTTTTAAAAAATTCTCAGTAGTAGCACGGAGTCTGGAAATGTGCCCGGAATATGGCAATAGGCTCACCCCCTATTACATGGGACTCATAACATAAATAGTGAAAAGTGGGTGTTACTTCTGTGTGCACCTCTGCCTACCCCTTCGGGGATAAAAGGCGTGATGTTATGTTATGTTATGTTTTAAATTTTCTTACGATGTCCACGTTCAAAGATTATTTTTTTTTATATTCAAAATTACCCATGTTCTTACGTGCCAGTCTTATCTATCATTCTAATTCGTTATTTAAATATTAAAAAAACAATTATGGCCTAATAAACTCCTGTCAATTTTAAATTCAATAATCGCGTAACCGGCGCTGTCTGAAAAAAAGCGGGATATTTTCTTTTGTCCGTACAATTATAACACCATCTCTGTTGGACGAGAATTTTAAGAATAATTAGTTTCCTTTCTCTTTGTCTTGCTTCTTTATATTTCTTTTTGAACATTTTTCATTAAGTTTACTTATTCATCATTGCTTAGGATTGTTTATTTATTGGTATTGTGGAACAATTCTCTGGATGATTAACTTTTATTTTTGGAAATAAATAGAACAACTGTAGCTGTACAGAACAGTCTATCCTATTCTTATTATTATAAATAAATAATTATTCTTATTATTCTTATATTTACTGAAGACAATAAACTTAGAAGACTTAGTATTAGTATTAGTTAATAGAACAATGTATAGAATTAGTTTAACAGAAAAACCTACAAAGCTCTATTCAACTCTATTCGAACATAGTTAGGTTCGAGTTCTAAAAGATACTAATTATTTTTAATCACAGGTCTTCATCGTTGTAAAACTTAGTTTAGAATTGAAGTGATTTAGTGAAACACCTTAATTGCACTTCATTTACTTTGAAGTCATTTAAATCTTTAAAAAAGAAGCAATTTTATGATTAGGCATTTGGTCGTTACAGAGATTATTGACTATGAGAGAGACTGTTATTACAAATTTTTGATCGTTCTTTCATAATAAACAAAGTCAAAGTCAAAATCCATTATTTCAATTAGATTAAGAATGCATTTTTGAACGTCAAAACAAAATATTTAAATATTAGAGAAAACATATCAGTCTATCGGTCAGTCCTCTAGTGAAGCTATTTGCTCGTTGCAAAGTGTAGATTCCTATGGAGAAGAACGACCAAGAAACTCCATAGGTTACTCTTTTTCAATCAGGTCCACAATACAATTCTTGGCTACTACTAAATTTATTGCTGTTGGCCTGCCTCGTTGGCCGAGTAGTCGCAAGTGCGACTGCCGGGCAAGGGGTCTCGGGTTCGATTCCCGGGTCGGGCAAAGTATTACTGGGTTTTTTAAAATTCTCAGTAGTAGCACGGAGTCTGGAAATGTGCCCGGTATATGGCAATAGGCTCACCCCCTATTACATGGGACTCATAACAACTAGTGAAAAGTGGGTGTTTCATTGTACTGTGGTAGAATGTGCACCTCTGCCTACCCCTTCGGGGATAAAAGGCGTGATGTTATGTATGTATGTATGTACTAAATTTACTTGTAAATTAATTACCTATGTAGTTAGTTTACAGCTACTATTTTGTAAGAAAAGGTTAAAATTGTTGACAAAATTAAACATCAATAAAACAAAAAAAATACGTAATACATATCTACTTTATTCTCAATCGCTAAAATAATTGTGAGACAAATAGAAAGGAATATGTCTTCGTTACTACAACAATAAAGTTAATAATCGTCAGTTGTTTGGTAATTCACCCATAATATCGGTAAGAGTGGAGAGTTTAAGTGTGGGGAGCCATGCTTCGGCTCGAATGGGCCGGCTCGACCGGAGTGATACCACGACCTCACAGAAAACCGACGTGAAGCAACGCTTGCGTTGTTTTTCGTGTATTATAAAAACACAAACAGTATTTTGTTAAACCTTAATAAAAATCGTTAATAAAAACTACCTGTTTATAAAATGAGTGAAATTAATTATATAGTATAGTACAATACGTAGATAATTATGTTGTAAATAAATTACTTTTAATAATATACTATCTACGGTGATAAAAATAGAGAAATTATTCTTTCAAATTTACGCCTATAAAGTATCACTTTATAGTAGAGATATAATTATTACGAAATTATCTTAGTTTATTTTAGTTAAACTTTTTTCTAATTTAGATTTTAATATTTACTTTTACTTCTAGACCATTATTAACTTTATTATTGTTTTATTTCAAAACGGAATCCTGTTACAAAATTAAATAAGAAATTGAACATAATGAATAAGTAATTGAATTTCAAATATAAGTATTAAATTTCTAAGTTTATTTAGACATCATTGATATACGGTGAAGGAAAAACATCTGGACTTAGTACAAGAAGTTTTAGCACTCGGTCTTTTTCAGGGTCCAGACTATTGCCACAAAATTAATTGTATACCTACAAGTAGGATCGGATTTACACAACACAGACAGATAATGCCTTTCATATTTATTATGAATAAGAATCAATATTAAACTAATAAGGTACCTAGTCGACAGGGTATGAAAATTAAAATCTGATTAGTCCGTAAGTTAGACAATGGAAAAATATTAGACACATATTTTATTATTTTCTTGTATAAAGTTACAATACTTATATAAAATTGAGTTAAGTTTAGAAGCGGGAGGTCGTGACACGATATTTCAAATTAATATATCGTCAAAAGTATATACTTTTGTCAGAAAAGAAAAAAATCGTGTCTGATGTTTGAAATGAATCTACCAGACGGACATTAAAATAAAATTTAGAAATCGACCCTATTGTAGGTGGACCCAATTCATAAATAAAATTTTCTAGACTCATATATTACCAGTAACTAAACAGTTGAATATGAAATAAGTATGTAAAACTGTGTTATTATCACCTCCTTACTTACAAATTGCCTTTTTACGTTTAATTTTCGTAATGGAACACTTTCTAATCTATGAAAAACTAGCGAATAGAGAGAAACCGGTTTTTCATTAACATGTAAAATGTCTAGTTATTTATGTAGGTACCTATATACGTATTTCTAGTCAATGAAGGAAGCAATGTAATGAATGATAAAGAATAAGCGACAAAATGCTCTCATATTATCAATGTATTCTAGCTTCTTGTAAATAAATATAAATAATTCCTTTATACACATAACATAACATAACAGCACGCCTTTTATCCCTGAAGGCAAGAGAGCGGTAGGCAGAGGTGCACATTACGGCACTTATTATCACTGTACAATGTAACACCCACTTTTCATCATTTATGTTATGAGTCCCATGTAATAAGGGATGAACCTATTGCCATATACCGGGCACATTCCAGACTCCGTACTGAGATTTTTTTTTAAAACCCAATAAACTTTGCCCGGCTCGGAAATCGAACCCGAGGCCCCTTGCTCGGCAGTCGCACTTGCGACCACTCGGCCAACGAGGCAGTCAGTCCTTTATAACCTACGTTTAAAATACCGAATCAACCCCCTCTTTTTTGAAGGTATAATATGATGAAACCTTTTTCTAAGGTAACTATCACTTTTCTGAAAACTAAATCAAAATCGGTTCTACTTATCGCGAGATAATGGCGCACAAAAATGGTGTGTAAGTGTCGTGGTGGCCCGGAGGTTTAAGACGCCCGCTTCTCATGTATGAGGGTGCTGGTTCGAAACCTACCAACGGCAAGTACCAATGTGACTTTTTCCGAGTTATATGTACGTTCTAAGATTATTTAGATACCACTGACAAACGGTGAAGGACAAACATCGTGAGGAAACCTGGACTTATAATTTGTTATTATACTGAAAACGTATGCGTGTCCCATTATTTTCAGTTACAAATACATTTTTTTTAACGTATTTATTCACAAAACTTATACATAAATTAGCTTATACATAAAAAATCGCCAAACTGTATAACAGTTTGTTGGCGATAGTGGCGCTCTTATATCTATCTTCTATCTATATATATAAAATTCAAACGTGATTGACTGACTGACTGATTGACTGACTGACAGAGTGATCTATCAACGCACAGCCCAAACCGCTGGACAGATTGGGCTAAAATTTGGCATACAGATAGATGTTATGACGTAGGCATTCGCTAAGAAAGGATTTTGATAATTTCCACCCCCAAGGGGGTAAAAAAGGGGATGAAAGTTTGTATGAAACTTTGTCAGTTTTTAACTGATCGGGTTGAAATTTGGCATGCAGATAGATGTTATGACGTAAGCATCCGCTGTGAAAGGATTTTCATAATTTCCACCCCCAAGGCGGTAAAAAAGGGGATGAAAGTTTGTATGAGACTTTGTCAGTTTTAAACCGATCGGGTTGTAATTTGGCGTGCAGATAGATGTTATGACGTAAGCATCCGATGTGAAAGGATTTTGATAATTTCCACCCCCAACGGGGGTAAAATAGGGGATGAAAGTTTGTATGAGACTTTGTCAGTTTTAAACCGATCGGGTTGTAATTTGGCATGCAGATAGATGTTATGACGTAAGCATCCGATGTGAAAGGATTTTGATAATTTCCACCCCCAATGGGGGTAAAATAGGGGATGAAAGTTTGTATGAGACTTTGTCAGTTTTAAACCGATCGGGTTGAAATTTGGCATGCAGATAGATGTTATGACGTAAGCATCCGCTGTGAAAGGATTTTCATAATTGCCACCCCCAAGGGGGTAAAAAAGGGGATAAAAGTTTGTATGAGACTTTGTCAGTTTTAAACCGATCGGGTTGTAATTTGGCATGCAGATAGATGTTATGACGTAAGCATCCGATGTGAAAGGATTTTGATAATTTCCACCCCCAACGGCGGTAAAATAGGGGATGAAAGTTTGTATGAGACTTTGTCAGTTTTAAACCGATCGGGTTGTAATTTGGCATGCAGATAGATGTTACGACGTAGGCGTTCGCTGTGAAAGGATTTTGATAATTTCCACCCCCAAGTGGGTAAAATAGGGGATGAAAGTTTATATGAGCCTTTGTCAGTTTTAAACCGATCAGGTTGAAATTTGGCATGCAGATAGATGTTATGACGTAAGCATCCGCTTTGAAAGGATTTTGATAATTTCCACCCCCAAGTGGGTAAAATAGGGGATGAACGTTTGTGTGAGGCTTTGTCAGTTTTACACCGATCGGGTTGAAATTCGGCGTGCAGATGGATATTATGACGTAAACGTCCCTTTAGAAAGGTTTTTTAACATTCTCACCCCAAAGTATGATACTTTGCCAGTTTTAAATTGATCGGGCTGAGACTTTGCATGCATAAAGTTACTATGACATAGGTATCTCTTCTACATAGGTAGCCTTCTCGTCTCCGATACCGCAAAGCCTGAAGACAAAAGTCTTCAACGAGTGCGTCCTTCCAGTAATGACATACGGAGCCGAGACGTGGACACTGACAGTGCGACTGGTCCACCAATTTAAGGTCGCGCAGCGAGCTATGGAGAGGGCTATGCTCGGAGTCTCTTTGAAGGATCGAATCCGAAACGAAGTGATCCGACAGAGAACCAAAGTTATCGACATAGCCCAAAGGATCAGTAAGCTGAAGTGGCAGTGGGCCGGTCACATTTGTCGAAGAACCGATAACCGTTGGGGTAAACGTGTTCTAGAGTGGAGACCGCGTCTGGGCAAACGCAGTGTAGGGCGCCCTCCAGCTAGGTGGAGTGACGACATCTGCAAGGTGGCTGGCAGTGGTTGGATGAGAAGAGCTGAAGACCGAGCTCAGTGGCGTGCCATAGGAGAAGCCTATGTCCAGCAGTGGACGAATACAGGCTGATGATGAGGTATCTCTTTAGAAAGGATTTTGATAAATTCCACCCCTAAGGGGATAAAATAGGGAATGAGAGTTTGTATAAATCTTCTTAGCCGTTGAATTTAGAATCATTGAATCTTTTTGAATTACATTCGGTAAAACGATGATTTGGGACCTGGGTAACGTATGATAGTTTTTTCACAGATGTCTCACGAGAACGGGAACTATGCGTCAATGCCCCAGGACTCTCTAACTCTTAACCACTGAACTTATTCTAGAGAGATTCGGTATAACAATAGTCGATAGAATATTTTTTATTACTCAAACCTTACTTGATCGGGCACTGTACTGGTAAGATCCCTGCGGGATTATTAATTTATTGAAACTACGATAAATCATTTCAAAATAGGTAAATCTTACTTGGGCACTGAATTGATTCTGGTTAATTCTGTCAGAAGTCATTAATCTACGCTGACGAAGTCGCGGGCAACAGCTATCTACACATATAATAAATCGTAGAAAAGTCAAAACTGTACATTGAATATTTTTTAAAAGAATATTTGAAGCGTGATCTCTAATCGATACCGAAGCCAATAATGTGGTTTTTAGAATTTTTGTCTGTTTGTTTGTATGTATGGCCGTGATGATCTCAAAAAGTACTGCACTACTATTTCAAATTTTGCATGAATATTACTAACAAGTCTGGTAAACATATAGGCTACATATTATCACGCTATCATTACGGGACTGAATCAATTCTGACGACATCCATTACCGTAGAATATCCCTTGATAAAAACTAATTCAAAAGCCTAAATTCTGCCAGAAGTCATTATTCTACGCGGACGAAGTCGCGGGCAACAGCTAGTTATACAATACAGTTACTTATAACTACTATTAATCTATATAAATACTATACTATTAATGAATACATATTATCTTTAGTTTTTTTTATGCCTAAAACAATTAACTTTAATTTTTTTTAAATATTTATGTATCTAATATATTTAAAAATTCCTTCTTTAGTCTTTTTTTTAAAGATAATGTACTTAGGTTACTACTATTATTTCTTATGAAAGATACTTTATTATAAATTAATGGGGTCAAATATTTCTTCTATAATTTTGTAATACACTAGCTTCTAGCCACAACTTCGTACGCGCAGTCTCGTCTCGTGTCTTGAGATCCTTTTTCCAATAATAACATGTACAAAAAAAAAGAATTAGTCCAGCGGTAAATCGGTCCAGCCATTCACGCGTGATGCCGTGACCAAGAAAAAAGGGATTCATTTTTATGTATACATATAGATATATAGATAATACATACATACGTAACTAGTTGATTATAAAACAAAACAGTCATTTGTTATCCATATAAGGGGTTTCGCATGAAATGTGAGGCTTGAGTGTGCCTTATTCGTTTACCTTGTAAATGAGAGCAGGGTTGCAGATATGGGAGCGCGCATTGAAATTAGTTATTATTTATGAATCTTCGTTTCAAAGCTCGAGGGAAATTATAAACTTACGTCCATCGTTCTTCCGTCTTTTATTTTATGAGTGAATTACTGTTCGATTTGTTTAAAGAATCGATAGGAATTGGAATGATGACAGGGTATGAAAATTAAAAATCTAATTAGTAACTCAGGTAATGAAAAAATATTTGACTCGTATTTTTTATTTTGTCGTATAATAAAACAATACTTAAATAAAACGAATCAAAGTTTAGGAGTGGGAGCTAAAACGTCATTTCTACGTATAAAATGTAGATACATAGAAGTGACGTCACGTGACATTTCAAATTGTAAATATATCGTCGAAAGTATTCGTTTCTGTAAGAAAATAAAATAATGCGTGTCTAACGATTTAAAATAATCTACCATACGGACATTAAAATAAAAATTAGGTATCTACCCTATTTTCACATTATACATGAAAAAGACATATTTTTCAGTCATATAGCGAATGCACTCAGCCATTAGACAAAGCCACTAAATAACCTCTTTTTTAACTACTCGAAAAATATACGCTATTCAAATTAAACCTATAAGTTAAACATCAACATAAAAGCAACTTCGAAACAGTTAAGATACTTATTCACAGTTAAACGCAAACCTCTAGTTAATTTGAACTACTTTAGCGTTCTGTAAAGTTAACTACTGAAGTGCTGAAACAGATCTGCAGGTAATTCAGAGTTCTTTGTTAACTGAAACTTTAATAAACCGATTATGAAAAAGTAAGTTATGGTTTAATTTTTTTATAATATATATATGTATCATAAAATGTTTGCTGCCTGTCGACTGTCTCGTTGGCCGAGTTGCAGTTGCGTCTGCTGGACAAGGGGTTTCGAGTTCGATTCCCGAGACGGACAAAGTTTTATTGAGATTTAAAAAACAATCGTTAGTAGCGCGGAGTCTGTAAATGTGCGTGGTATATGGCAATAGGCTCACCTCCTATTACATGGGACTCATAACATAAAAAGTGAAAAGTGGGTGTTACGTTGTGGCATTAAGTGCCGTAAATTACACCTCTGCCCACCCCTTCGGAGTTAAAAAGCGTGATGTTATATTAAAATGTATAGAGGCGTGGTAGGTAAGGCACAATTGTTGATGATAATTGTCTCTGACTCCTACTACGGCTGTTTGTTGCCTGAGTTACTACACATTTGACAAATTTCAAACAGTGCAGTAGCGCTCTCTGATAAACCTGAACCTTATATATATAAAGCGATTTCGCATTCGCCTGCTAAACATGTGGATAATGGCAAGCCTCCTTATGTAGAGGTGGTCCTTAGTACAGAAATGATCAATCACAAGCAAAAAAAAAACAATCATTCGGACATAGAACCTCCTCCTCTTTTTGAAGTCAACTTAATAATATGGAATTCCCGACAGCAACTTTATTAATACAAAGACAAATTGATATTAAACTCAAATCTCACTGTGTTAGGGTTTACATTTCAGCAATAGGTATCCCATAATACATATACTTACCTATCTACATAATACTTATTATAAGTTAGACTACACAGGTGTTTTCTCGTCAAATATTCATCTGTTACTATCTACCGAAAGGGACCGGTTCTAGTAAATCGTGTATTCGCTATGTCTGACAAATGACAATCTATCTTTATGTGTATGGATAAAGGAATATGTTTTTTTATTTACCTATTTAATGGCATGACGATTAGTCTTTGGATGTTATATACCTCCTTTGATTCGTAAAAAGGGTTATTATTATAAAAAGCAATATAAGTTTGTGTTCGTACGCACCATCGATATAATTCTCCCGTGATAATATCTATTCTTTACATCTTCTATTCTATACATATTCTATTCTCTATATACATAGGATAAAATCATAAAAAAGTCAAAACTGTAAATGAAATATTTTTTTAAAAGAATACTTGGAGCTTGATCTACAATCGAACCGAAGCCGAAAATATTATTTTGGAATTTTTGTTTGTTTGTCTATATGTACGTCCGGGACGATCTCAAAAAGTACTGCATGGAATTACTTCAAATTTTGCATGAATATTACGAACAAATTCGGTCAACATATAGGCTACATATTATCATGCTATCATCTACGGGAGAGGAACCCTATATTAGGTATTGAATCAATTCTGACGATATTCGTTACCGTAGAATATTCCTTAATAAAGACTAATTCAAAATCCTAAATTCTGCCAGAAGTCATTATTCTACGCCGACGAACTCGCGGGCAACAGCTAGTGCACCAATATAATCAATGTTTGCAGAAATTAATTCATTTGTTTCACTGATACTTATCTCTGTAAACAAAATTACATTTTATAAATCATCATCAACAGCCTGTTTTCGACCACTGCTGGACATAAGCCTCGGTCTTCAGCTCTGCGCATCCAACCACTATCAGCCGCTTTACGTATATCGTCACTCCATCTAGCTGGAGGGCGCCCTACACTACGTTTGCCTATATTATAAATAAGCACCTATATTTATAATTTATATAAGCACCTATATTATAAATAAGAAACTTATTTATGGGGTAAACAATTTTGCAGATGCAGATACCTTACAGAATGATATTGATGCTTTGTACCAGTGGAGCAATGAAAATAAACTCCATTTTAATACAGCCAAGTGTAATGTAATGTCCTTTAGTCGAGCACATAATCCTTTGCATGTTAAATACTTTTTGGGGTCAGAGCTCATAAATCGAGTCCACACTGTAAAGGACTTGGGTGTAGTCTTCGACTCTCGACTAAACTTTCACGAACATATGAGGTTACTTACAATTTACTCTTATCGCAGATTAGGTTTCTTTATCCGTAATATGCGTGAATTTGATAATCCTAAAGCTATCAAACTTATGTACATGTCTCTAGTTCGTACCAAACTAGAGACAGCATCTATTGTATGGAATCCTCACGAGAGTACTTATGCTTTATTGCTGGAGAAAGTGCAAAAAGCATTTCTTAGATTTCTGTACAAAAAGCTATTTGGGTACTATCCATTCTTATATCCCACCAAGTTTTTACTGGGCATGTTAAATTTTAATTCTTTGGTAGTGAGGCGAAATTACTCTCTTATTATTTCTACCTGTAGTACTCTGCGAGGACAATCTGACTGTCCGGAGCTGGTGGCACAGGTGGTACGGTTGTTTGTGCCCCCAGTTCTGAAGCATCAGCTTAGGCCACGTAGGCACCCCTTACTGGCTGTCCCAGTAACGCGAACAGTCGCGCATGCAAATTCTCCGCTTGTTCGAGCATTAACGATGATCAATGCTTTCCTGGCTTCCGCACCAGAGTGTGATTTGTTTGCAGCGAGATGGAAGGATGTATGTCGTGAATGTGTAAGATTTTGCGAGAAGATGGACGACTGATGAATTAGTTTTAAGTAATTATAATTATCGTTCCTTTTTTATAAGATACCTGTTACTTAAGTGTAAAATAGTAAATAAGTAACATTTTTTTTATTGTTTAACTGTATAATGTTTTGGCTTGTGCTGTAAAATTATACATGTGCTTATAAATAAATAAATAAATAAAATAAATAAATATTTGTTTTCAGAACCAATTCGGTTTTACCGGTTTCCAAAGAAAATAACCATTATAATTATGAAAGCATTAACATTAATTTCAATAACATTAACAATATTAACTCTATGAATAAACAATATTTAGCATAAAAATAATTCGAGTAAAGGCAAATGATAAATTATAGGCTTGTGTTGAAAAGCAGATGTACAGAATCGAATCACCCCTGGGGAGCTGTTCCAAAATGATGTACATGATGTCGAGCAACCGTATCGAACTGGTGATTGCCCCGCGTATTTCAACTCCCAATCCAACAAAATTGTACAAAAAGAAAATGTACCTACAATTTAATTTACTAACGTCGCATTCCGATTGATATTTTTCGTGCCAATAACCGCTTTTTTGAAGTTTCACGCTTAATTCACATTTATTTCTAGATGTTAGATAAAATGGTGACTATATCATCTATAGGTAGTTCATGGAAAATGTTAACATATCGGTTTCATTATTCAGTCTTACTTTTTTAAAATAAATGTTGTTCGTTATGTACAGATTGATATTTGAATTCCACATTTAAATTAATTGATAGAAGAAAAGTTAATTAATACTTTAATCTTTAAATACGCAGATAACCGAAAGAAAGAGACAACACGAAACTGCGTTTAAAAATACCAAAACGTAAAAACAAGCAAAAGGTCAAAACTGAAAAGCAAAAAATAACTATTATCAGTCATACGTACTTATAGGTTACCCACCCACTGATGGGTGAGAAGTCGGTGCCTCCTCCTTTTTTGGAAGTCGGTTAAAAATCAATGACTCGACTAGCGTTTAGCCATTGGCCTACAGGGGAAAAAAACTGAAGTCATTATGCACACGAACAAAATGGAGTAGTTTCTAAAAAAATAGTTAATTATACCAGTTAATTATGCGCCAAATGATATACGTAACAGATCACACATTGTTATGAAAGCTGTTTGCTTATGACATTTCAAAATTTGCGCTGACATGTGACTGAAAGCGCACACGCGCGTGCACAGTACTGAGTCAGTTATTTTTTAAAATATTTATGTAAGAAGACGATACAAAGATGTGAATGAATTAGATTCTTAGAATTTTATATTGTGTTTTAAGAATGAAATCTGTTTATTTTATAATATTACGTGGAAAACATCTGTGTGAGGTTCATTCAATGTACTGGTGATTTATTTATGTCATTCGTTAAGGAAATTAGAAAATAAGATGACCTGTGTTTTAATATTAACATTACTTTCTTACTAATTCGTATAATACCTCTATATGATATTCATAGTAAGGTTTTCTGGAAACTTGTTACTCGTAACAGAACCATAATTTGGCACTAATGGCAGAAAGTAGGTACCTACTAATTATACTGGGTGTAAATGGAACGCTCCCGCATAATGATGACAAAAGAAAGCTTTAACCGTTTTCTACGTGATATTCGTGTGTCTTTAGTGGTTGATTAAATCTGTTATTGTATAAAAGAAACATTTCATTCCTTAGGTTTTTGAAAATATTTTTTTTTTATAACCTGTCGGCCTTTTTGTGGAGCGTTCCGTTTTCACTCCGTAGTTATCATATTTTTACAACAAACGTTTTTCAATACGAACATGATTAACTACAGTTACAAAACAAACTAGTCTATATACCTATCTGAAACAAAAGAAGCAATTAATATTATCAAAATCTCCCTTTATTATCTCTCACAAAACACTTTTATCATAAATTTTCTTTACTAATAAATCACTACTTCTCAATATTATTTATTTACTCGTCTTTTATGAAAAGGGACTATATTTAGAATATCTCGGTCACGTACTGAGACATGACAGATACGATGCTGCTTCATCTTATAATGATGGGTAGGTGGAAGGGAAGAGAAGCGCTGGGCGAAGGAAAAAGTCGTGGCTGCGCAATATTCTACTTCTCTGGTCTACTGGTCAATAACAAGGACCAATTCAAAAAGCTGACGGCCAACCTTCAGGAATTAAGTGGCACCATAAGAAGAAGAATAACATAGTAGAAAGATGAATCGTTGAAAAAAGTATATAATAAGTAATGATTTTGAACTTTAATATCTTTAAGATAATTTTAATTGTTGAGAGGCCTTCAATTGAAACATGAATTATAATTATTGTTGTTTTCTATTAAGCAATAAAATCACAGAAATTGAGAAGCTTTGTAGTTGCTTCTAAAATTTATTTCTGCTAAAGAAATTGATAATATTCATTTTGAAGGTAAATAGGTATATATATTTTAGGACGTTTATGAATTATAGTGTGTATAATATTAGAACAGTGAATGACCGCATTAATAATATTATTTTCACTATCATCCTACCTTCGTAACACGTCATATATATATCCGATTTGTCGCTCGCGCAACGATAAATATCACGAAGCCCTAAATTAGTTTATGCTATTTTAGTTTCTGGCATTTTCACATAGAGTTGATAATACCATGTAGATATTTATGGTGGGTAAACAGAACCAGGCAGTATGTTGTACAAATTATTACCTATGATTATTCCGGTGACACATTTATGCAAAACATTACCATTTTTCGTCGGTGTCTGCCATAAAAATATGTTATTAGCATAGCTATGTGTCATAGTATTGTGAAAATAAATATTATGTGGAACGAGGTGTGAGATTTTCATTGTATTCAGCATCCATATTTAACATTAATGTGTGCATATGTTAGCGGCCCGCGGTTGAGTTACTGCGACGACCAACATTTCTTAAGGTTCAGCTGTGTTTGTGACGGCATCTTCAGACGGCCTTTCCTAACATTTCGGAGCTCCTTCGTCAGTGAACATGTTATTACGGACATAAAGAAGAGGGATTGTCTGGTAACGGCACTTATCTTAACTGTTTAGGTACTTAAACATAAATAGTACAGGGTCTTAGGTTGTGACTAGTATTTCTTTAACCCTTTGTTATATACAATGACACTAATCGGGCTCTCCTCCTAATCACCAAGCCCTAAGGAATAGAGTATCATATTTTGTAATATCAGAATAACAGGCTACTCCGATAGTTGCTAATAAACATTTAGAAGGTCCTTTATACATCTGTCAAATTAATGGTTTTCTGCGTTTTATTTTTGTTTGGCACGCATTGTTGTGCAGCCCGTTAAGTAATTTTAAATTTGGATTGCTGATTCATTTTTTTGTTATTGCATCATTCATCAATTATATTAGTGATAGTGATTAATGTTTTTTGAGAAACTGTATCCGGAGAATGTGTACTCAGAGGGTTTCTAGTGTTATTTTTCTGTATTTATTTAGTGAACGAATAAACTAGCATTTTAAATACAAATTCAGCATGTCTGTATCTTGATCAAAACGCTTAAGATTTCATCTTTACCAATTTCATAACCTGGTTTGCATATCTACGAATATAGTTTCTTAAAACAGAATCGGTTTTGACCTTTGCCTTGTATTTATGATATTATCTCTACGATCGTTCGGATTAGTCGATATTTACTGGCTTCATCTCAAAATAGTGTTGTGTAAACAAATATAAATCAGGTCAAACTATAACTGATTTAACTCGTAACATATACCTACGCACATACATCATTGTATTGTTGAACTATTGTTCCTCTTTGTATGTAGACACACTCTAATGGGGTAAATAACCATAGTGATAAGAAAACTCGATACCACAGACCTCAAGTCGTTTTAAAAAAGAAAACAAACTTCACTAATGGCACCTCCACGCATTATTTACGCTCGACTAATCTTCTGAAAGCGTTAACGGCCGTGACCTTGAAAAATCTATTAAACTACAAGAGCGCACATACACAACCCTTAGAGTTCACGAGTTTACGTGAATACATGAATGTACAGAAAAAATAAAATGGCCAAAACATGAATTACGAAAATTCGAAGTACGCTCGCGTTGAGCTGTTGTTATTGCTCCGTGTCGGTCGTTCCCTGTTTTAACAGTTGTGAGCGAGCCAAATCGCGGCCGAGTAATGTACTACAACTGCCAAGGCGAATTCTATTGCTATGATACACCAGTGACCTTCTATTGTCTCCGACACTGAGACATTTCTTTAGCACAGTCTCACGTTATGAGATATTAATTCAGAGGAGGAAGTTCAATTGTGGCGCCAATTATTAGAACTACTGAAGATTGATGAGATCACTTGATTGTGTATTATAGATATGTGTACTGGAAGCAATACTGTGGAAAGTTAGTTTTGCAATTGTTTCAAGGATTATAACTTTCGTGAGACATACTAAATAAATTATTATGTTTTCGGCTTACTCACGTAATTATTTGACGAGGTACTCGACTGGTTTCAAGCCATGTTAGAGGCTCATATTCATGAGCAGCATTTCGCGACCCGCGACGCGGCGACTGTCGCTCTGCTACTGGCTACTCGTCGTCGTCACCGAAAATATAATAATTTGTTTGAAGGATATTATAAAAGATGTAAATATCTTCAAAAATTGTTGGTAAAAGACTATTGCAAGTTTTTATTCCAAATCCTATGATTAACAATTAAGTTAAAACTAGTATGTATGACATGTGGATTGTGTATTTAATACGAAAGGGGCTATAAGTTAGATTATATATTAAAGTCGAAAAAAATAAACAGTACATTACTATTCCTGTCTGATGACACAAACAAATTGCATAAAACTAGTGTGACGACCTCATAGCTGAAAAGTAGGAAAATAAAATATAATTATTTAAAAATCAAAAGGCGTCGAATAATGTCTGTCACACTGACAGTTACATGACGTTTATTGAAAAATAAAAAATGCGTAACATGGAAAATGCAGCTTGATGTCTGTCATTATAGTCACGCCTTTTTTAGGTAGCATTTATGCTGTGTTTTTACAGATAGACGAGAAAATATCACAAAATGTGCAAGTAGTGTGAGTATATGGGTAAAGAAAAAAAAATAGGATCAAGTACACGTGACTTATGAAAACGTACTAATCTCATGTGTTATAGACTTATAAGTAATTTAACATTAATTGGGAACAGTAACTATTTCTATATTCTTTAAAATATTGGTTAGGCTAGAGGGAAAACTTATACTGAATCGACTTTCAACCTCATACTTAAAATAGGTCTCTGTTTACAGCAATGAATCTGTTACTAAAAACTTAGTCAAAATTATGTTATAGCTATACAGTTATCTTATCTTATACTATTATAGAGGTATAAAGCGGAAGAGTTTGTTTTTTTTTGTTTGTTTGTTTGAACGCGCTAATCTCCGTAACTACAAGTCTGATTTTAATAATTCTTTTTGTGTTGGATAGAGCATTTATCGAGGATGGCTATAGGCTATAAAACATCATGCCACGAGCAACAGAAGCTGAGCAGAGCGTGTAAAACCGCGCGGAAGTAGCTAGTAACATATTAATAACAATATAATTTAACACGTACGTGTTAATTGAAAAACTGATTTTGTTTGGTTTTATTGAAATCAGAATTTGGGAATAATGTACCTATCTATAGGTAATAACGTATCAATCACAAAAAAGGCGATTTGTAACAGAATACGACAACTGAAATAGCGAAGGAACAAGGATCCTATAACAACATAGAAGAAAACAATATTTTTCTAGAAAACATTCACCGACTACCACAACCACATACTGAAATAAGAACAAAACACTAATTTCACTATTCATTGCTCGCTTTGTACGCTCGAGTCAAGGCCGTTGTAGTGGAAAAAAAATGCAAAGTATAAATAGACACTGGTTTCAGTCGATTCGTCACCGTTTCCTCAGGTACAAAAAATACGTAGTTTTATGCAATCATTGTAACACTTGCCAATTTAATTATATTGTCAGTCAAAATTTCGGTTTTTTTATGCTTAGTAATGTTAATCTTTAGAATTAGACATCTATGACAAGGATTGGCCGCAAAAAGCTTTACATAGAGAAGAGTGGAAGGAGGGTAGGCGAGAACCTAATGGCCGCGGAGAATCTAACGGGTTACTGGGGCTCTGGCTCGAAGTGCACGAGAAGGTACGGGGTTGTTTTTAGTCAGTAAGAGTCTGACACTTCCTTCCGCCTCATCCAGGCGGGAGAAGTCATTCGATGATTTTCCCCCCTTAAAAAAAGGGAGGCCTTTGCCCTGCAGTGGGACGATCATGGCTGAAAATAAAGTAAATAATAAATGATGTAAATAAAAAAAATGTTGTCACGCGGGGTGCCATATTTAATTTAATTAGTGTCTGGCTAAAACAGCCAGAGACTAATTAAATCGTTTGGAAATTAGTAGATATAGCAGAAATATTTTAATAGCAAAATCAATAGCAAGATTCGTAACATTTTTTATCTTCATAAACTAGTAGCAGCAGTTGATGTCGCTCATTAAATACCAACATTTTTATGTTAATGGACCAATTTAGCGACGCAGCTTATACTTGTATCTCAGTGTGACCAATAAATAACAAACCTGTGTTGCTAGAACTATTAAAACTTTTTTTACTATGTAGTTATAGAGTTCATGGCTTTTGTATACATAGTTATAGTTTAAACTGTTATGACTCTTGTATTTTTTTATGGCATAAGCCGGTAAACGAGCAGACGGATCGCCTGATGGTAAGCAATCGGCGTCGCCCATTGACACCTGGAACACCAGAGGCGTTACAAGTGCGTTACCGGTCTTTTGGGGATTTGGAATTTGAGGATTGTAGGGATTTCAGGGATAGGGGAGATTGGGGAAGACGAGAGAATTGGGCCTCCTCACTCATGACGTCACGTCGGTTTTCTTGTAAGGTCTTGGTATCACTCCGGTAGAGCCGGCCCATTCGTGCCGAAGTGTAGCTATCTGTATTGTATTGTAGTCATAATGAGAACTGTTGTAGAGATAAAGAAATCTTCTTTGGAGATTTTCATTCTTTGGAGATTATGATTTTAATTTTCATTGATAGTAAATTTGAAATTATAGTACAATAAAAGGCATTTATATCATACCCCTTATTACTCAGGTTTTCGGTAGCTCAAATGATTGAAACATGATATTGTACACTGTTTTCATAACTGTTTACAACTTAAAACTTGACGTATGTCAGAAGAAAATATTGAAATATTGTGACCAAGGTAAGGTAGGACCAACTTATGATAACCAATACCTACAGCTAGCAAAATAAATAATTGTAGATATTCAAAAAGTATTTTGGTTTTTTATAATTAGAAAACAGACCTATAAATAGCCTCGTAATTTATTAATTTGAAGAAAAATGTTAAGCCGCTCATTGTTTCACAGCAATCTATCAATCACTATCGATAAGCTACGGCGTAGCAGGTGTAGCGCTACGTAAATCCGTAATTGCTACGCGACATGTACAAACTCATTGCTGTTAAGATATTTTCGTAGCCATAATAAAAATAGTCTATATTTTTATTACGTACTAATAAATTACACGATAATGGCAACACTTTAATGTGACGTCACAAATGCTGAGATATTTTTGTAATCTTTTGCTCTAATGCTGAAGTTTTAGATGTTCTTATAAGTGTTTAATGGTTAGGTTTAATGTTGTAAATTATTGGTGTTTTTTATTTATTTATTTATTTATCATTTTATGTACCTACACCACACAGACAATATTAAAAAGGACAACACATTATAAACATGAGGTACATCATCATCAACAGCCTATAAATGCCCACTGCTGAGCAAAGCCTCTTCTCACACGGAGAAGGTTAGAGCGTTAATCACCACGCTTGCTCAATGCGGGTTGGCGATTTCAAACTTATAATTAGAAATTATAAGCCCAGGTTTCCTCACGATGTTTTTCCTTCACCGTTTGTCAGTGGTGTCTAAATAATCTTAGAAAGTACATATAACTCGGAAAAAGTCACATTGGTACTTGCCGTTGGTAGGTTTCGAACCCGCACCCTCATGCATGAGAAGCGAGCGTCTTAAACCTCCAGACCACCACGACACTACCTCCAGACCACCACGACACTTGGTACGTACTTGGTACACATGAGGTACATAGGTACTGCATATCCCTTAAGGGATTTCTTCCTGCAGACCTGCGACAGGAAAAGGAAAATAAAAAGACATAAGACACAGTGTAGATAGATGATACATGCAACGAATACAGAACAAAATAAAATTACTGAAATAACTTAAAACTAGAATGACGGTAATATAATGATAAAATATAAACTTAAGCAAATTATAACAAACATAATAAATAAAATAATTAGAAATATTTAAATATGATTACATATAAATATATATATATATATATATATGTATATTGTATGTATATATAAATAAATATATAAATAAATAAAGCTGTACTTCAGGACGAAAGATAATAATCCCTGACAAGTCGTTTAAAAATGGAAATGGACTTGGAGTCGCGTATGCTAGGCGGTAGCGAATTCCACAATCTCACCGCATGAACCGTGAAGGAGTAGGAGTAGAATTTTATCTGTTGATGTTTGTATTCTTGTGATGAAACGAGTAGAAAACTTTTGAGTATGGTTTTTATTAAAAAAAATTAAATGACAACTCGCTTATGATTGATTTCGTTGCTACTTAAACTTCTATGGACTATGAATTTAATAAAAAGTAATTTTCGTTTTTAATGTAATATTTTTAAATATAAAAAAATATTCTTTATAATAACTACACATAGCCAACCCTAAAGACTAAGAGAACATCATGACAGTTAAAATTCGACGCAGTGCAGAAATTTTTAAAACAGTGTGATATCTTTGATATTATGTGACGTTGAGCGAGTCGTGTGTAATAACTACATTCTGACCTCGTAAAACTATTTTATGGATCACGGAGAAAATTTGCCACCATTTTTATTTGGTCGCTTTAAAACCTAAAGAGATTGACCTTTTATTGCGCTCTTGTTTCATATTGGTAGATTTTGTTTTTAAATGTGGCAATTCGTTTTATGATTGAAATGTATTGGTTTATTTGTGATAATTTTAATTGGAATTTTAGTCGTTAAATATACACAGTTATACACATTATACACATACTTTTCATAATTTTAAATTACACTTCTTTCTAAATACTCTTTGCAAAACCACTTCATTACGAGCACGTTTCACTATTAAAAAGTTAATTTGAATTCCAAGTTCAAAATGTAAAAAAATAATCCGCTAATTAATGTCATAGTCGAGGCATTAGGAAGCGTGAATCAGTGGTTCGAGATTTAAAAATAAAACGGCTTGGTAAAAATGAATAGTGGGCGGGAAAGACAAAAAATATGTGGCCAGTAATTTTTGACTGCTCGTATACTTGCATTATGTTTGTGTTCGGAACGACCTTTAGAAATATTTCTAGTATAAAATAAGCCGGTGTTATATAAACGACAATTTTTCTCATACACGAGAATGTCTAACGCGGACTTTCGAAAATGTTTGAAGTTTGCGGGAGAACCTAATTTAGATAATGCTTAGAACCTCTAGTTGAAATCGGCCGAATCTTCAGCTTAATTTTAAAAAGCTTTTTTATTCAAATTAAGGGTCCATTTTACTAAAGTAGCCTGAATTTTACATTTATTTCCAACAGAAATGGCATGAAATCTCGTTGTTTTATTTTGTATGGGTATTACCCGAACTTATTAGGTTATCTACTGTTTTTATAATACAGTCACGCTTGTTTTATCATATAGGTAAGCGTCTGTGTACCTTTTTAGTTAGCCAACTAGACTAGCTCAAAACGTGGCATCATTTAATATTTAAGGTATGGTAGAGTTTAGAATAAATTAAATAGAAAGAAAGAAAGAAAAAACATTTATTCAGCACCAGGCACGATGCAGCATAAGTAAAATATAAAAAAGACAATAAAGGTGAGACAGTGGAAGTAATAAAAATATAAGAGTTGAAAAATTAAAACAGAAGAATTAGAAGAGAGACGCTGACAACATGCCTATGCTAAAAGGAAATGCTTTTTATCCCTTAACGATCACACTGGCATCAATCAAACAACAGACGTAGGTATACCGAGCACAGATTAACAAAAGAACATTCTATTCATTTGACCGTGGCAAACTGTCAGCAAGTTTTTAGCTTCGCTCGACAAGTGTAGTAACAGCAATATATCCAACAAGTTCCGTCCTGTTTGACAATCCTGATTTATGAACGCAACGGACACACTGGATGAAGGGACTCATGCATGTGTAGCACACACACACACATACACTTACAACTGTCATGAACTAAGCGAATACTAAAAGTAAGAAGTCCTTTGCAAGCGCGAGTACAGATAATATATTAAGTGATGTTTTGACAGTCCGACGCGGGGCCACAGAGTCGCAAGTCACAAGTAACTCACTTGACGTTTAGTCATTAATTTTTCAAAGAAAGTTTTGACGAAAACATTTTGCGCGCGTGGACTTGTATTTTTACGGTTGGGGAAATAAAGAAACAGAAATTGAGACAAAAATATATGTAGGTTCGTAAATATTCTTTGACGTTTAATGTTTACTTCTTAAGTGTTGAATAATCTTTTCACATGAGAAGTTTTAGAGAGTAGTACTTAATCAATACGTGCTTAACACGTAGGTGATTTATTATATTTTCTGCGTAACGTAAAACGAAACCGAACGTCTCACAGGCGCGTCATCGTCACCGTCGCCATTTTAATAATAGTGACAGTAAAGTTGTGTATTCACTAGAAGAAAAAAAAATCTTCATGTTGTCCATGGTCGTTAAAATACGTCGAACTTTTAAAAAAAGAATAGGTAGGTAGCTAATATTTTTTTATATTGAATACTAGCTTCTGCCAGCGACTTTGTACGCGCAATCCCGTTATATCCCGTTCCCGTAGGATTTTTAGGATTTTTTCTGTCTTAAGAACCTTCTCCTAATAATGAAAAATACCTCTACAATAAAAAATAATTAGGGAAATCGGTCCAATCATTCACGCGTGCTGCCATGACCAAGAAAAAAAGGAATTCATTTTTAGATACATAAATATAGATTCGGTTCTTAAGTAGATTGGAAACGAAATATTTCGTTGTAGAACTGTTTGACAACAAACAGTAATGATCTTTCTTTGTTGGCGATCTTTATTCTTGACTTATCCATTACAATAGTTTTACCGGTTAAAGAGATTTCACAGCATTTCATAGCTGAACGAATGTGATGAGCGTTTACAAATTACATTGACAGAAATAAGCCAACTTCATGGAACTAGGCAGCTACTATACGATTCCGTGAACATGTAATTTGAATTAGCTGTTTGTTATTTCTGCAGTTTTAATCATAATTGTACACAGTTATTATTATGGTTTTATTAATAACGCTATCCATGTTTGCAGCTGTAATAGGGTAGTGGACTGATTTTTATTTTAATGTCCGTCTGGTAGATTATTTAAAAACATTAGACACGTATTTTTCATTTTCTTACGGAAACGAATAGTTTCGAAGATATATTGATTTGAAATGTCTCGTGACGTCACTTTTGAGTACGATTTATACTCTAAAATGACGTAGCTACCTCCCACTCCTAAACTTTAATTCGTTTTATCTAAGTATTATTTTCTTATACAACAAAACAAACAAAAAACGTGTCTAATATTTTTTCATTACCTTACTGGCGGACTAATTAGATTTTTAATTTTTATACCCTGGCATCATCCCTATTGATAATCATGACGATAGAGTAGAATATGTCTTTGAAACCACCTTTATTCTTATTTGTCGCTTGTGTCGTAAGATTTGGGCGGCAACACGCTCTTTGATGCATCTGAACTTTATACACTACTATCTCCAACCACCCTGCAAGCGTGGATATTAAGGCAAACCTTTTTATTTAGAATCTTAGTCTAGCAGTGGACTGTAATGGCCTGTATAATGAATTCATCGAAAGAAGTCTCATTTCTATTGAGACTTGAGTCAATGTCAATGTTAAGCGGTCACCATAATTTCGTCACCCAGTGAACACGTAGCCTAACCCACGGCTCTAAATTAAGTTTTCACAGTCGTATGTTCCAATGTTTTTTATTTAAGATGACGTGCTGTTTTTAAATGTTTCTCGAGGAATGTTTTACGTGTTCGTTGAAGTTTGGCGTCATTTGAAGTAATTATGTATGGAGGCGGCGTTGGCGTAGCGTGTTGCTATTTGCTGTGAAGTGACGTAACTACACTGGTTGTGACTGGTATTATGAGAACTGTACATGTTATTACTTATTTGAAAGACTGTGTTTTGACGTAGGCTGTAACTGTATTAATTTGTTCCTTAAAACTAGGACACAGGGTTTAATTTGCATAACATAATTGACCATCAGAACTCGAAACAAAAAACGGCGACGTCAATAATTATTCCTAACTAAACAATACCCGATCGAGTGCTGGTGAAATTAAAAAGAAAACATTATTTTCACCGTAACTAAATTCCTAAAACACGCAGACTGAAAGGGAAAAAATACAACAATGGATTGAAGAGGTTTTAAAGGACCCGGCTGGCCCACTTTCGCCGGCAGCGCTTTTTTCGCTTAATGACGCCACGCTCAAGGAAAGTTGGAAATATTAAAATGAGCAAGCACTTGTTTCGTCGGTAAAACGGCCATAGCTCTAGGCTTCGCGCCTCCTTCGTAAGGATACCATATTTTAAATGTCAGTCGGATTCTCCGGCTCTCGATGCTTGAAATGAAAAAAGTTTGTCAGCCGCCTTAACGCGTTTTGTTTATATCGAGATCCGTATGCATAGCTGCTCAAGATTTCAATTGTTTCGCAAGCTAATGACAAATAAATTTCGTTTTGAAATACTTAGGCGGTTTGTTTATTCGTTGTAAATAGTATGTTTTGGACATTTGGGAATATTGTAGATACTTGTACATGTATTATATCGAAATCGAAATTACCTACAATAGACAAGCCCAGATTTCTATTAGTATAAACTTGTGCATTACTCATAAGTAAAGGTACTTATAAGGATACAGACAAATTGTTGATGTCTTATTGTACCATTGACAACACATAAAAATCAGCGTTACGGGAAACTGTCTCCAAGGCGCAAAGAGGAATGTCGTTAAGGAAAAAAGGAAAAAATACCGGGATTTATTCGTAGCGTGTCCCCAATGAGTAATGCCTCCTGCGATTTAGGTGTCAGCCTGATAGAACGTTCGACAGCAATGATTTATGCTCACCAGTCTTGGTGCCCTCTGCACTTTCCAACAACCTACTTTATGAAGATTTGTATAGCTAGGTCCAAGAATGAATTTGCGCATTCACTAGTTTTATTATTTATACAGAAAATATTAAAAAGGTTTTGCGCTCTACTAGAAAACATTCCCTTTATAACTATTTTAGTTCATTTCTGAATTGTCAACACAATAAAAACTCAACTCTTGAACGAAAAATAGACGCGAAAATATCTGTTAAGTAAGTTAATCTAACAATAAATGTTACAAAAAATGACTTAGCGAAAAGTTTAACATAATAAAAATAAGTTTTCAGACTGGCCTAGTAGGAGTAACACGTAACGGTAAATATTTACTTCGTGAATGTTTCAACGAAATCTTGAGATTATAAGAGACGCTTATTTACTTTTTACGAACTTCAAAACTCTGTTGAAGTGTAAAAGTAACTCAGAAATCCATTAATTAACTGCTAGTTGTAATGATCAGTAATTTAATTACTCGGGACGAAGCGAAATTTGATCGATTCAAGTTTGTTCCGAAGTTGATTTCTCCTTGTTTAGTTAAGAACTCGATATCTTAGAGTTTTTAATGTTCGTCCATCATTTGGTTGATTAACAATTTTCGAGTAACTTACAACTTGGTACATTTATTAATTTCAAGTGTAAATTAATAAGTGAAAGTATTATATTACAGCAATATTGTAGGGTTCTTTGAGAAGGAAATCTTTTGCTCGCCGCTCCATTAAAAACTCATTATCATGGCTCTGAATATTGATTTTTCGCTTTTGAAGTTCCAAACTGCATAAGCGGTCTTACGAGTATTTATTGGCTTCTTATGTTCTCATTTATATTACTAAATGCTCAGTGTTTTATTGCTCGAATTTCTCAAAAGGTTTTTTGAATACTGCCTCGTTGGCCGAGTGGTCGCAAGTGCGGCTGCCGGGCAAGGGGTCTCGGGTTCGATTCCCGGGTCGGGCAAAGTATTACTGGGTTTTTAAATAATTCTCAGTAGTAGCACGGAGTTTGGAAATGTGCCCGGTATATGGCAATAGGCTCACCCCCTATTACATGGGACTCATAACATAAATAGTGAAAAGTAGGTGTTACTTCTGTGTGCACCTCTGCCTACCCCTTCGGGGATAAAAGGCGTGATGTTATGTTATGTTATGTTTTTTGAATAATAAAATTATATTTACAAGGTATTAAAAACTTTTTACGTTTTATAATCATCCACATTGATTATTTTTGGTAGTTAGCTAGCAACATTACTTATTATTGCTAGTGAATGTAATTCAATGTTGGCAATTAATATATTTCATTAACATAATTTATTATAACACGAAAACAACAACAAGGTTAGTGAAAAACAAGGACAGCCGTACAAATAAATATGGGAGAGCCATGCTTCGGCACGAATGGGCCGGCTCGACTGGAGTGATACCACGGCCTCACAGAAATCCGACGTGAAACAACGTCTGCGTTTTGTTTCGTGGGAGTGAAGTTACCGGAGGCTCAAATACCTCCCCTCCCCAATCTTCCCAATACCTGAACCCCCAACAATCCTCAAATTCCTAATCCCCAAAAGGTCGGTAACGGACTTGTAACATCTCTTATGTTCCGGGTGTCCATGAGCGCCGCCGAATGCTTATCATCAGATGATCTGTATGCTTGATTACCGGCTTTTCCCATACAAAAACTACTCACAACCAAATTACAATGATACCACACAATATATCTAACCCATTACCTCATTTGTTTTCAAACCCAACCCTATGTAAACGCCATTTTGAAACTGGAACAATTGACGTATCTATCGTGAGGGTAATCGCTTTCGAATTTCCTTTAATAAAATGACAGGTGACAGGTTTGATCAAATAAACAGATGTTTTGGTCGGCCATAAGGGTCGTTACTGAATCTTGCATCGATGTTTTAGGCAGTTTATACACTATAGATAATATTGCGCAATGTAACGTTTTGCAATGTTTGCATGACGTGTTGAAATGGCTTAGAAAACGTACCATACCAAATGTGCATAGGTACTAACTGTAAATTATTAATCACAACACTTCATTGACTATTAATGAAATAACATGCTATTTTTGTTAATCATGATGATAGACTATTTTGTAATGGTTTTTTGTATTGTAACTTTCGTGAGACATATTAAATAAATTATTATGTTTTCGGCTTAGTCACGTAATAATTTGACGATGAACTCGACTAGTTTCAAGCCATGCTAGAGGCGGCAGCTGCGTTGGTGTTGTTGGGTTTGAATCTTGACATGAAAATGAAAATGAATATGAGTTTTTTTGTTCACTGTTCGTTGGTGGTGTATCAATCAATTAAGCGGGTCATAAAAATTATGACCACGTATGAAATGTTATTTAGAACACAATAAATGTTCCAAAACTATTTACAGAGAAAATTTTTAAAAACTGTTGTAAGTACAACTAATCAAAACTTTTACTTAGTACTTGATTTTTTCTACTTAGGGAAATTGAATATTGCGCAACAAAAATATTGCGCAACAAAAATATTGCGCAACAAAAATATTGCGCAACAAAAATATTGCGCAACAAAAATATTGCGCAACAAAAATATTGCACAATGGCTTTGAAAGTGTGTCGGCTGCTTTAGTTACGGATAGCCACCCTCATCATGAGAGTGGAAGGATGCCCGATTGTCGATGTAGGTTTACGAAAATTATTGTACCGCTCTAGATTATTATATCTAGCTAAATATTTTGGATAATAGAACCATACTCTAATAGATTTAAGAGTATCGTCTGATTTATTGGTCTAGGTCTATGTTGTTATATTTTTTTAACGATATATATTGGTTCATTTATTTATACAGTTAATACTGTACTTATGTATTTGTACATTTTATGAGGTACAACCTTACATTTATAGTAAAATTGTCCCGGAGCGTACGGCGCGTCGCGTTCCGCGCGCGCCTCACAGAGCCATCAGACCACCACAGATGGGGCCCAATAGGGCCGATGCCGATTCGGAGTCGCGGAGAACCTAACGGGTAACCGGGGCTCCGGCTCGACGTGCAGGAGAAGGAACGGGGTGGTTTTTAGTCAGTAAGAGTCTGACACTCCCTTCCGCCTCACCCAGGCGGGAGCAGTCATTCGATGATTTTCCCCCCTTAAAAAAAAAATAGTAAAATTGTTGGAGTTGTTAATAGAACATTTTAAAGACTTAACTCCTTTTTTCAGGGTTTGTGTATAATATGTATGCTAGTGTTAAACAATTGCTATAATAAACTGATGTTTGATATAATAAACAACAGTTGAGCTTACGTGCTCTTCATTCATAACCTTTTTACTTTTATTCTTTTGTTTCTTTGCCATAACATGTCAACAAAACTAAAATTACAGCAAAATCTCCCATAGTGCCCTTCACGCCTATATCTTCAATCATAATAAATATTTCCTTCAGACGACTTTTGACACTCGAATATGATAAGCATCCGACATCAGTCGTACTTAATCTGGGAACATCGTGGAAGCAATAAATACAAGATACATTAATATCATTGTAGTAGCAGCATCTAAATCTATCTCGGCGATGACCTGATGAATCAGTACAGAGGGGGAGGGGTACGCGACGCCAGGGGGGAGGGGGGAGGAGGGAATGCTAATGATTTATGTTGTCGCTCCGAGACGCTCCTCTCATAATAAATGTACCCACGTTACGCAATGAGTTCTTTGGAAGCCGACGGCCGAGTCTAGCCGCAAATTGTTTGATCACTCAATAATTGCATTACAGGGGACGAGTCAACAAAGAATTTCCTCTGTTCTCCGATAGATGGCGTGTTTTTAAAGGCCCCCCTTTATAACATACCCGTTTAAGCTGATTTGAGTGGGCTTATCTTTTTGACTGATTAGGTTAGGTTGGGCTTGTTTTTGCAACTGTGCCTGTGCTAGCCTTTTTACCAATAGGGTGGTGCCACTTTAATTTTTTATTGTGAATTGGACTTTGTCCAAGTGTATGTAGGTACATGTTAATTGGTTATTTGTTTACATTTATGTCGTTGCACATGGATGCATTTGGATCTGGTATTAATGGATCTGGTGATATATATTTATCGTTGAAATAATTATCGTAAATATCTTCATACGTTTTCTAATCTACTTCAATATCACACCAACAATATGACCGTTTTTGCCATTAGCAAAGCATTTAAAAAAAAACCAAGTTTTAAAGAGTTTCCATGGTATTCACAGCCAGGAGATGCATACTTACCTTCTTTTCCCTTGGCATCCGCTCCAACTGTTTTTCACCAATCAATAGTTATTTTGGTGGCAAAGTTAACTAAACCACAACGTAATATCGTTAACGTTTACGTCATCAACGTAGATTAAATAATTAAGTTATATGCTAATCACTACCGTATTGATTGTTTGTCAATGGGGAAATTGTAGAACAGCTCTTGTTGTCTGAGTTTTATAGGTCAGTGATGATTCGTATTTAAGCACTTTATACTTAGACGGCAGAAAATAGTTGTAAGTATAGAGATGATGACAGGGTATGAAAATTTAAATTCTAATTAGTCCTTCTAAAAAAAAGTAAAATTATTTACATGGGCATAGGTGTTCATATGTGTCATGCTCTAACAGGTTGCCGGGGCTCCGGCTCAAAGTTAGGGTAGTTTTTACTCACTCTCTAGTCTGATACTTTCTCGCCTCACCTAAGGTGGGAGAAGTCTTTGTATAACTTCCCCCTTCAAAAAGGGGTGTTTTTATTTAGTCTAACACCCATTCTTTGCCAGTCAGGTATGTGGAAAAGGTAGGCACAAAAAACATTAAAGAAACAGAACAAGATCGATGTTCTAATTGTTAATTACTATGTTTTCGGCTTACTCGCGTAATTATTTGACGATGAACTCGACTAGTTTAACAGTAACTAGGAACAGTAGTCGTCCGCGACAGTCGCCGCGTCGCGGGTCGCGAAATGCTGCTAATGAATATGAGCCTCTAACATGGCTTGAAACTAGTCGAGTTCCTCGTCAAATAATTACGTGAGTAATCCGGAAATATAATAATTTATTTAGTATTTCTAATTGGTGTTGTGTGTTTTACTTTGTTATCAGTCAAAAGAAATCACCCATCTATAGAATTTACCGCAGCAATCATGACTCACATTTAGAAAATGTAGTACGACAGACCAGAATACAGTTTATTATGCGATCTGTTTGCAAAACAGTGAAGTTTACATCAAATTAATTTATGTATGTGTTCATTTCGGTAGGCAGCATGAAATGTATCGGATAGCTATCGTCAGGGAAGTCGTAACAGTCAGACGAGGACAAGGCTAATTTGTGTGTACCGATCTCAAGCGATAGCAAACCGCGTGTGATTAATGTTAATACCTAAACAGTTATTGGCTACTGGAATTTGAACGTTGATTGCTTAGGTTAAAGCAGTTTTCAGATTGATAGTTTTGGGGTTTTATAGGTACACCTGCCTTTATGGTCATATTAGGCTGGTCATACGTGATGTTTTTCCGTGAGTTGGTTTCATTAGTATAATTTGCACTGGTGCTATTTTTATATCTATTGCAGTGGCCTTGAAGTCGTAATATGAAATTTTACGATTGTACAGAATTTATTTACCAACTTTTTTTGTTTGGCCTAATTCTGTTGTTTAATTTTATACGTACTTGAATTTATAGGTGGTCAACAAAATAGCTACAAGTTTGAGATTAGCACCAAACTAAGTAAGAATGTTAATTACGATTTGAGCTTTTTTAAAGAAAACATAAAAAAAACTCTCTCACCTTTTGCTTGGAATTATAAGTAAACAATAAAATAGTGTAGAAACATAATTTTTTTTTACATTAAATCTTACACCCAGTCATCATTGAAGCCAAATATTATAAAAGCATTCACGATCAATATTCACGGGTTCCTACAAAAGTACAATTGTTAGCTTGGTCACCATTATATACGCTACCTTAAACCCAGTTAAGCCGAAAACGTGGCATCGACGTGAATGATTTATAAATGAGAATAACAGAGCATTAGCAAAACCACAACACGAACGCACATTGGATTTAGTAAAAAGAGATCCCGCCATTATTGTGTGGAAAGATTTATTCGTTGCAAGCACGCCGCCATCTTTTTTTCCTGTCAATATGGCGGATATGGAAAATTAGGGTTAACGGAATACGCGACGGGGTATCGAGTTGTTACCTCGGAGCTTAATCTAAGGAAGATTTTTTAAGAATTTGTTGTTTATTTTTGTTTTTAGGAACGACAATCGCGGCTTGTTTTTGACTAAAAATTACTTTTAAGAGCCGATTTTTCCAACGCTAGATACATTTTAACTGAGGAATAACTAAAAACTGTCCTATGTCCGTTTTATTCTGCATATCCTTAGACATATTATAAAAGCATAAGTCATAAACATAGGTTAAATAGACCATAGTCTTAATAAGCTGCGGCTGTCTCTCTCTCCATTATTCGACTATTTATTTGTGTTGAAAACAATAAATAAATATTTGGCAAGAAATTGTACCTAAATAATAATTGTTTTTGAGGTTGAACATAAGCATTCGTACTTTCAATATAATACAAGATAAGTGGAGAATACACAGCCTCTTCGCCTCTTCAAAATTGGGAAAAAGATTATGGTTTGCCAATATTTCTTTATTTTTATTGTGATCGTTAAATTTGTTTGAGAGTGATCTTTTGTGGGAATTTTTTTGATATACGTATTTATATGATGTTTATGACTGAAGTTCTTTAAAGAACTTTTAATCATAAATTATTTTGAACGGTATATAAAATTATACTACTAACTTTACTAGGTTTATTGTTGATAACGTTTTTTTCAACAATGTTTTTTAATACTTACCTACGTATTTTGACGTAGTATTTTCCAAGAATTGTGTCTAGTTTTATAATTAGAAAGTACGTGTAACAACAGTTATTTTTGTGGCTATATTTATTAAAGACGTGTATTCAGGGTATTTTTTTTCTTCATTATTAGTTTTACTTCATTATTAAAACCGAGTATGATGATGACACATGCGTCTTCATTAATATTTTAGTCTAGGCCTTTACATAAAATAGTATTTCTCATTTCTACTTTGCAATATCAGTGTGCAATTTAGTTGGTAGCTCAGCCTTCGACTGAGCTTACAGAGTCGTTCGTGCGTAACTGTCCCGACTTCGCACTGCCAATGTCAGTTACCTTTTATTAAGTATATTATGTAAATATAATAATGGCCCAATACCACGGCCTTGGGTACGAATTTTATTTGAAATATAACGTAATATAGCCCGCCTAACCGTGCCTTTGACGGGTTTTGTATACCTCTACGTTCGCCCTATTGATAAGGGATTTCAACTAACCTAGTCTACTTTTTCCATACCCACTTTTAGACCTGAATTATAAAGCATATTTGCACAAATATATTTTGGATGTAGAGGCCATGTAAGGTCGTAACATTGTGTTTTTAAGTTCAAGGTTGGTTATAAAAACTTTAGGTCATTTGTGTAAAATAAAATACCTCAAAAAGGAGCATTACTCATTTTCACGTGAAGCGCGGAAGATGGTTATTCTAATTTATTTTGACAAGGCTCCGTTGTGTTGTTTGTGTAGGTCTGGGACTTGAATATTAGCTCAGTTGTTGTAAGATAATATCTCTGAAGACTGTGGAAAGGAAATATAACGCGCTCTCGGTGGGTGTAAGTAGACCTACAACTTGTTAATTCTATACAAGCATCTAATTTATTAAAAAACTAGATGTGTCCTCATTTCTTGGCTTTCTTTTCACTTCACAACATGAGCTCGGAACATTTATAATACTTGTTTCCTTGTTTGAGTTTGACTCTCTTGAGAATCGAAGGCCGCTGAACAAACTCAACTACCAATAACTTTCGACTAAAAGTCCATTACTTATAGATATGTTATATGTACTATAAATGTGAAATAAACTCAGGTAATGTTGTGAGATATATTCGACTTTATCACAAATATAAACAATATTAACAGTCCAAGTTCTCTCATAGCGAAATATAAGCGCAACTAATTTCAGATTAAACAAACAACAGTGATTACGGTTAGTGTGATATACGAATGTAGAGGTAGTACCAAACGTTGTAGGCATTGGTACGAGCGGACTGCGTACGCAATAAAAACAGTTACTGGCGAGTTTGTATCCAATCTTCGTAAACAGCGATCCGTGCTGTTATTGGCCATAACGATTACTTAGCTACGGCCAAATTGAAAGTATAACTCGGTCGATGCGATCCTAAGAATGTGCAAGCCAGCAAATCTATAACTAAAGCTATGTAGACCGCCCTTCGTGAAATTATTGCACGCTCGCCCGAAAATAGGTCAATTGCCTCCTGTGTGAGAGTGAGAGGTGTAGGGATCATCGTGCGTGACAAGGACGGAAGTTTTAATTCGTTCAGGTGACGTCACGAGGGTTTTAACAGGATCGTTCGTTTTCTTTTTGGCTCCTATTGTTTAGGTAGAGTTCGAAAGCTCAGAGGAGCTCTCGTCTCCATTCAGGGGGTTTATTTGTTCGATCCTGTGTGGAATCAGTAATGTGTCTCTTCTATCACGTTTACCGCACGGGTTTTCGTATTTATCGTATTTTTGACGAAACCCGATACGCTTGTCGACTGAGTTCAAGAAGGAAATGAGTCAGAATTAATGAGCTGTTACACTTTGATCGTGACGTTGTATTTTGATATAATCAGCGACGAATTCTATTGCTGGGGAACCCTTTGTTCGAGTTCTTTTGAGTAGTAATTTGTGGGTACACTACGCGCTCATTGTTTTAGGTAACAACGTAACGTAATAAGTGGCGTAAATGAAAGGTCTAACTTCGTTGAGCTCTGAGCTTAACTTTGTAGAGAAGTTCTTTGGTCGACTCTGTTTATTTGAGACAGAAAAGTAAAATATTGTTTCTTTTTTGAGAAAAATAACATGGTTTACTGGTTCATTACTGTAATAAAATATGTCATAAACAGCCGTAGTAGTGGGTAATTGGACACTTCAATGAAGAGAGATGCTGGAACACAATAACCTCCTTTGTTCAGTTGATAACGCGGCCGAAGTCATTAACTACGAAGCCTATACACAACAGTTATAACGATCAAATATAATGTTGTTACAGGTTTCTCTCAAATTAAGAATTGTCGAATGTTTATTAACGGCCTCGTTGACCGAGTGGCCGCAAATGCGACTACCGGACAAGGGGTCTCGGGTTCGAATCTCGGGTCGGGCAAAGTATTATTGGGTTTTTAAAAAATTCTCAGTAGTAGCACGGAGTCTGGAAATGTGCCCGGTATATGGCAATAGGTTCACCCCCTATTACATGGGACTCATAACATAAATAGTGAAAAGTGGGTGTTACTTCTGTGTGCACCTCTGCCTACCCCTTCGGGGATAAAAGGCGTGATGTTATGTTATGCTATGTTACTAACTGTTGTTGTGAAAATGCTGAATGGTCTAATTGATATAGAGAGTAAGTGATCGATTCGTAAGCTTGTTGCAGTTGATTCGATATAGGTAATAGGACAATGTTTATTTGCATGGTTGGCAACGAGATTTATGAATCAACTTAATGTCCATTAGAAAATAACTAAAGGATATTTAACCTAAAATCCAACAGCAACGAGAAATTCGATGAGGAGAGGAATGAAAACAATTTAAGCATGGTTCAGAGTCAAGGCTAAAAACTAACTACAATGAATCATTTCTAAAATGAACCAAGAAACAACAACAAAAAATATCGAACATTTTATGTTAAAAAGTCTACAACATTCCTCAAAAATATTCAACGTAATTTCAACACAAATTAAATGCTAATAGAGTTCATAATTAATAGACTCCGCTCGGTACTGTAGCTGGTTGGCAAAATAAACAGATTTGATAGATCCTGCTTGTAAGATGTATAATTACTTCCTAATTAACACGTAATAAGGGCTGTGATGTAGGAACGTTGATGTTGTATATAAATTGTTATAACTTGGTATTATTAAAGTCAGTCGACAGTCGAATATTGACTGACTGACTGACTTCATTACGTTTGATTACTGACTGAAAGATTTCCTGGAGATTGTGAGATTCATCAGCCTGTATTCGTCCACTGCTGGACAAAGGCCTCTCCAATGGCACGCCACTGAGCTCGGTCTTCAGCTCTTCTCATCCAACCACTACCAGCCACCTAGCGGATGTCGTCACACCACCTAGCTGGAGGGCGCCCTACACTGCGTTTGCCTAGACTCGGTCTCCACCGTAGAACACGTTTACCCCAACGGTTATCGGTTCTTCGACAAATGTGACGATTGTGAGATTGTCATAAGTTTAATATTGTTCAGTCATCGAATGAGTAGACATTCTTTTACATTTGATGGGCTGACGTCTGGCCACCATCTCACCTGGTGGTAAGCAATGATGCGATGGAGCACGTCTTCCAATAAGCAACCTATTCACTCGGGCCGGCATTACTTTTAAACTATCTTTTAATCTATAGTCCCTCTAACCTACACTTTTTGTCACTTATCAGTAATTAGTTTTAGTTATTGTTGTCTCATTTTAAGGGTTGATCTATAGTTATGAATCTGAATAATAAAAAACAAATCTTAATAAACGTGTACTAAAGCAATTCGAAGTCAAAGTCAACGTCAAAGCATTTATTAGACACTTATTTAATACTATCATTAATAGTTCCAATCTTTCATTTTAAACTTTCATTTTCTCTATACAACCACTTCTCAAAAGAGCTGACAATTAGTAACTTAATTCGACAATAGTATAACATGTGAGTACGTATTTAATAATTACGTATTCTAATTAAACATTCGCGAAGTCTAGTCCCTGCCCCTCTTTTGAGAGGCAACGGAGTGTGTGATGAGGGATGACTACCACGGCAACTGTTTGTTCACTCCCCTCTCAGATAATTTTGACTAGTGTAGAACAAATTGCGCTGATCCTGTTTGCATATGTTTTTAATAGAACGCTTGGGGCGTGATCTCTAATCGATATCAAAGTCAAAAATTTGATTTATAGATTTTTTGTCTGTATCCGGGTTAAACTCAAAAAGTACTGCATGGATTTACTGCAAATTTTGCATGAATATTACTAACAAGTCAAGTCAACATGTAGGCTGCGTATTTGCTATCATTTACGTAGGAGGAGTTGTGAATTACTATTCCACGCGTACGAAGTTGCGGGCACAGCCAGTGGCTAAATAACATCACTATTAATAATACTGAATTAAAATATAACTATGTATGTTTAAAAAACCGATATCAAAGAGAATATTATGTATTATTAATTGTACTCAGTACATAGCCACAACATCCACAAGAAACTGATACTCCAAGACCTAAACAGAACTATTTATAATATGATATTTATATATAGGTAGATGTATCTAGTATCGGTAAGTAATATTAATACTGGCTGAATTGAGAACCTCCTTATTTTTGGAAAGTCAGTTAAAAGTAGTATCATATCTATTTATAGATAGATATTTTGAATACTAGCGTTCCTTGTACAGGCTGTATCTTATCGTAGTCAAATAAAATTAGTAGTGTCCGACCGAAACTAGTTTTACGGCCGAAACCGAAACCGAAAACGAATTTCGGCAACGGTGTCTGTTTCGGCCGAAACCGAAACCGAAACCGAAACTTCCTTGCAAGGCTCATATTTTGAGGAAAAAATAAAGAAAACGTTATTATATTCAGTCAGTTTAATCAGTCTCTATTGTTTTTCTTTAGATCACATAGATTTCACTTTTAATCACATATGTAGTTAGTAGTTACTAATATCACAATCACAATAGACAATAGGTATAAGTAAAAATTGCCATATACTGTTTTTTAACGACATTGTTCTTTTATCATCGACGATTGAAGTATAGGTACTACAACAAAAGAAACATTGTCTGTTAGGTATAATCTACACTTAATGTAAGGCTATCTTGCATATTGATAAGCAGGTATTAGGACATCAACACGGTTTCTTCTATTCTAATTACTAAAGGTTAGCTATTACTAAATACTATCAATTCTTAAAAATTTAATTTATTAAAAAGAAAAATAAGGATTTATAGTCTAGGTTTCTTTTAATTACTCACAATATTTAAAAAATCGACATAACCCGTGTCATAATCGGGTCTTTTACCTTAATAATTTCTCAAAACAAAATTGGTAATATGAAAGTTAGTATCTACTGTACTTGCCACTTGGATAGTATACCTTGGTGGTAAATACTAAAATGAACTTTGAAACTCTGAATTCATAATACTATCACAATGAAATGCACTATAGTCATAACTAACTACCTAAGTAATGTTTGATGTTTGTTTACAATTGCAAACCCAAAAAAAATTTAGGTTAGATTTACCTTGATTATACTTTTATCAGTCATATTGAATATTTTTTTGATGTTTACTTCCCGCACTTATGATATAACGACATAAAACAAGATAAAACTTACCAAATTCAAAATAAATCACTCGAAAACTCGCCACCACAACAAAACAAAGCGAACAGCACAAACAAGCGAGCGAATCACGACATTGGCTCTGATCGGATTCATTCACTCATTCAACGCTCCGAGCACGACCGTTCCGATGACAGCGCGGAAACTCCCGAACGCACATTCGGTTTCGGCCGTAGTTTCGGCCAGTTTGCCGCCGAAACCGAAACTAAACCGAAACTCGTGTTTTTGCCGAAACTCAGCCGAAACCGAAACCGAAACCGAATATTCGGTCGGACACTAAAAATTAGTAGTCTATATAAGTCTGTTACGGAGCCGCGGAAGGACTAACGGATTGATGGAGCTTCAGTTCGAAGAGCTGCAGTAGGAACAGGATGGTTTTTAGGCAGAAAGAGTCTCGACTAAACCGAAGCGGGAGAGGTCATGATGATTTTGCCTCATCAAAAAAAGCCTATATCAGTCTCCAGTCTCCTCACTATCTGGAGACACCAATCTTATAAATATTTTAACGCCGCTTTTAAGAAGTGACCACGTGTACCTACAATCAGAAACTTTCGTATTTCTTAAATTGGTATTAGGCATATTACTTGCGTTTTTGAAATGATTATTAATTGAAATATCAAGTCTACGTGCCTTTTGAAAACTATCCTAGAGAACCTAACGGGTAACCGGGGCTCCGACTCGACGTGCAGGAGAAGGAACGGGGTGGTTTTTAGTAAGTAAGAGTCTGACACTCCCTCCCGCCTCACCCAGGCGGGAGCAGTCATACGATGATTTTCTTTTGACTTTTGACTTTTGACTTGACACATACTGAAAAAGTATTTTATATTTTTTTCATGAATTTAACGTACCTACTGGTGTTAATAAACTAAATTGGATGATGAAGTGTACATGTTTATTTTGTAACATATAATATTTTATTTCAATGAAATATTGGTTGTCATAGTTTAAAACATCTGAATTAATAACATGACACATACTCTTATTAATATTCTAAGATTGTGGCGGTGCTCAAATTGCTATGAAAATTATCCGGATTTACGAATTTCTGCCTACGCGTCTTACGACTATGATACAGTATGTTATTACTTCAAAACTAAGAATGTATTAACTAAAAATCGGGGATTACTCACGTGAATATACTGAGAAAAGCTCTACTTGTTTCGAATCACAGAGGGGCTTTTCCTCATGGGTGGCGTGCGAGTATCCCGCGATTTTAGTCAATTTAGTATATATCACGATAGTTATTATAAAAACTAAGAATGTATTAGTACCGTAATGATTTATCTAATCTTGAGGCGTGTAGGCTAGGCTAGTACTCATGTTTCCTAAATTATATAGGTACTTACCACTACCTCTTTGGCCGAGTGATCGCAAGTGCGACTGCCGCTCAAGGGTCTCGGGTTCGATTCCCGGGTCGGGCAAAGTATTAGGTACTGGGTTTTTAAAAATTCTCAGTGGTAGCACGGAGTCTGGAATCGTGCCCGGGATATGGCAATACGCTCACCGTCTATTACATAGGACTTATAACATAAATAGTGAAAAGTGGGTGTTACATTGTAGGTACAGTGGCAATAAGTGCCGTAATGTGCACCTCTGCCTACCCCTTCGGGGATAAAAGCGTGATGTTATGTTATGTATCTACCATGAAATAATTAAATTTATAGAGTTTATAAAACTATTCATTTTTTGTTCCAGGTATGCACAGTAAACATCGTTCGAGTACAAAAATACGATATTCTGAACTGCGACGCATGCGCATCCAGTCCAATATGGGTATGTTAGTACCTAAACTAGGTCATACTACATAATTATAGACCTAATCTAAGTGGTGTTATTTCTATGATATTATTTCTATTTGGTTAAAAATTGTAGACTATTTCAATACTACATTGATACAGTCGCCAAATATGTTATTTCGCGACTTGCCATCGAAAGGAGATTTGTATCTTACTTTATTTATTTATTTATACGATTTTTTTATTGAAAAAACCAATTACACTACTCAATACATATTCAATTGTAAGGAACAAAACATTGAAAAAAAAATATTTTCTAGATACTGTAGTCCATTCATCTTTTTCGCAAAACTTTAAGCATTCCGACAAAAATAATCTTCTTTCACTCGAAAACACGTCTTGTCTTATTCTAATTGATTCATTGATCTTTTAAAGTGTATAAAATGCAAAAAGCTTTGGAAAGACCTATATAAAACTTGATGAACCCCCCTCCACGTTAGATGTTCAAAGTATAATGAGGAAATATTAAAAATATCCTCCATTCATAACGTCCCAGTTACAAGCGATCAGCGTTTTTATTATGCCGATTGTTCTCCGAACGATGGAGCAGTAAAATTGTTATTGGTATCCCCATAAAATCGCTCATAACATACGTCCCGAACATCAATTAACTTGAAAGCAATTAATCTACTGATATCCCTTAGGTTTATAACCCGGATTCACGTAGAAATGAAACTTAGTACTGCAATGAATATTTATAAGGAGAACGAACGTAAGTTCCAATCATATTTTTTGCTAGAACTCAGTGAAATCGGTATTAAAATATGAAAGGACTTTTGAATGTTCGCTGTAGGTATTCTTTAATATTAATGAATTCTTTATTACGGATTTAATTAGTATAGTATGAGTACAAAGAGAAAGAGATTTCCTTCCGTGCTCCGGGGAGGAATTAACTTTGAATTTTTCCTTGAATTATTTCATTCAAGTTGAAGCGTTGCCTTTTGACTTGACTATTTTTACTAGACACGAGTGTCCGTCGGTTTAAACAATGTCAGCTGTTTAATTTGTACAATGGAGATCTCTCGGAATATTATATCTAAAGTTTAGTAAAGTTTGTTTATCTAAATTATAAATTAAGCCTATTCTGAAGTTAAGACGGCGCTTAATTGAATCTAGAGTTTTAACATAGACTGTGAGATAATTAAAAACACGCAACGTGACATCCGATTAATTTAATTTTGACCTGTCAGAGAATACGTTTGGGAGTCGTACCTCCGGACCCTCGAGGGGGAAGGATTCCCACGACACTTGGAGAGGAAATGGAACTTTCAGCTTTGATAAAGTTTTAATATATTCTTCGGCAAGTTTCCAACTTGTTTCGCCGGGCGTTATGACGAATTCTGTGTGTGTTCGCCTTCTTTTCGGTACGCTTTTCCCAGTTTCACTTATTTCTATGGAAGGATTTAATTTATGGAATATGGCTGCGGGCGCGACATCCCGTTATAGAAAGTGTGTAGTTTGTAAGTTAGTTTATAAAAGTTCGTTCGTGTGAAGAACTAGTTTGTACGAAGACGACGCTTTCTCGCATAGCTTCAGAAAGTATTGCAGGGAACTGTGTCGCGGAACTTGTATCGCTCTAGTACAAATGTTGTCATCATGACTATTGTTTTACTTTCACTTAAAGAGCATAGAAATACTTACAGATACATTTGAGTAACAAATCTGTACCTACCTTTATAAAAATCAAACGGAATGTTTTATTACGAGTACGTCTACGTAAACAAAAGCCAAACCTCGATAGCAATTGAACAGAATTTTAATTACAAAGAATACTCATTAAAATTTGCGAATAAACACTTATTTAATTACATCAAATAAAAAAATCTCATTTAACGAATTGAGAGCCCGAACGAAAGTTTCCCACTGAATGGGTTATTCAAAAAGTGTTTAATCGGTACCTACATAAAAAATATCCTGTCAACTTGTTTACGAGTCACACAACAATGGCAGCCTGATTGCGGCACTTTTGAATTAATTTTTTAATTTTTAAAATTTTCCAGAAGTTTTCCAACTCAATACGTACCGTTTCCAAGAAAAAAATTAACCTTTATCCGTTGCTGTCAAATGCAATGAGCCGCGAGCTAAGACTTGTGTTTCGATTTTTTAATGTCCCACATTTTTCACTTTATTGCATTGCGATACGGTACAATTTCACTTACTTATTTTGTGACAAGTTTTCAATATTGTTGTGTTACAGTCAGAAAAAGCTGTACAAAATAATCTTTGTCGTAAAAGTGATTTATTACTTTATTGCTAAAAGTAAACTTTAAAATATTGATTTATTACTACTGATTTATTACTAAAAGTAAACTTTAAAATATTGATTTATTACTACTGATTTATTACTAAAAGTAAACTTTAAAATATTGACTTACTTTTATTTATATGAACTTTCATGAAGTCCTCTTACAATTGTTTTTAAATGTGACGAGTTTTCTAAGCAAAACGTGGTATTAATTTGTAATCTTCAAAGCGTTAAAAATGCCGTCAATTTAAGAGCTTCGGTAGATGTTCATCAGTGTTGCGTCACAAACGTCACACGCTTCAATCAGATTATCCCGAAAGGGCCAAACTGCGCTAGTTTCGGTCTCCAGACAGTCTGACAAGATATCTCCGTCGACCTGCTTGACATTACGTCTGTGCCCATTACGAAGCCGCCGCGACAAACAATGCTTTGATAGCTTCTAAACTGGGGCAATCCCGACATCGGTCCTTGTCATGCGCGTAGGGCTGCTAAGCTCACGGATTATGGCCATTTACTTAATGCTTTTCAACTTTACCACACAGATAATATTCTCAAATACTGCTAAATTGCAGACTGGGTTCATATTTGCTTTAGGAATACCTATCAAAATAAACGGAGGGACCCTTAGCAACATTTAGTCAAGCGAGTTTTATTTTAGACTGTTGGACTGGAAAACTCAATCGTATTGAATATACAGGCTGAGCGATGTCCTAAGACAACATAATTTAAAAATGTCATTTGTCAACCCTAATAAATAGTCTGTCTCGCTCGCACGTCGACCTGCAATCACTCCTTCGACGCCAACGCCGGCCCAATGATATTTGTGTTCGATTATAATTAAACCTATGTCCTCCTTCTTTGAAATGTCAAGCTGTCTTTAATTAAAGCCGGTCTTTAATTATAGACCTGTCCCTTTTTGTTTTCTCAACAAACAAAAAGATACTGGAGTATTATTTAATACTTGACAAACGATTAAGTTTTAGCAAAGTTTGTTTACGAGATTAATATTTGAGTCAGACGTTTCAGTTTATGAAATAGATGCTGTGTGATGAGCTCTTTTCAACTTTTATTAAGTTTATAGATAAATATTTTATTTGGAAACAGTTTGTCAGTGTTATCTAGCAAGAGGATTAGGAACTTGACTGAATTAACAGATTGATATTTAATGTTGCTTTTGATAGTCTGAAAGTTAATTACTAAAGTGAAAATGTTTACTTTATCTATCGATTTTCTAAGTTAAAACATGATTTGATTCTGTTATTGTTACTTGTGATATTTTAGACTATACGCATCGACCAATAAATCTATCAACGAATAAAATATGGACTACTTAGGTACAGTATCCGATGTGTAACATTCGATATTTTACTTACAGGAAGATAACGTTGACATCACGTTTATAGGTCCCGTGTAAATACTGTTTGCAGACGTGCTTGTAACTCATTAGCCCAATGAACTTGTACTCGATTCATCGAACAAAGTTCACGCGTACACGTTCAGCACGCACCGTATCTGACTCGCGACCCTTCTATGCATACATATGTAACATATAAGTACATAACCTTGTACCTTAATTTCTCTCCTTATATTGTTCTACTACACGTAGGCCGCACCTCCTCGCAACCCAGCCATCGCGGAGGACACACCGGGCGTCGGGGATCGCGGGACGATCTCCGGCCACCGTAAGCGCGGGCCTGCGGACGGCGAGCATGGGTGGCTCCCCGTCCAACCAGAAACAGACCCGAGCTTACGGCGCGTCGCGTTCCGCGCGCGCCTCAAAGAGCCATCAGACCACCACAGATGGGGCCCAATACGGCCGATGCCGATTCGGAGTCGCGGAGAACCTAACGGGTAACCGGGGCTCCGACTCGACGAGCAGGAGAAGGAACGAGGTGGTTTTTAGTCAGTAAGAGTCTGACACTCCCTCCCGCCTCACCCAGGCGGGAGCAGTCATTTGTAGATTTTCCCCCCTTAAAAAAAAAGGCCGCACCTTCTCGGCGAACTGTCAAAATCTCCAATAACTCCCGTAAAGCAAAAGAAGCAAGATTAATTGGAACAATGTTCGCGTGTTGGCTGTGTGCAGCGGATAATTTATGAAATTCATTATGGCGCCCAACAGAGCCCGCACGACATCGCCGCCGTCTTATTGTTACCACTTAATATAAAACATTATTTATACACCCTTTCTCGTAATTACCGTTTTATTCCGTAATTTTCTTTCGCAACTCTCGTTGTGAGAAGAAACTAGATTTTCTTATTACGCTTACCTACATGTAGCCAAAACTTTGGTAATCCCTCGGTAATTGAGGAGATAAAACGTAGTCTGTGCTTATTTAAGTGCTCTTTGTCTCTTATATTATTTTCGTGATTAGTACAATTTGAGCGGTATTAAATACTCATTGAATTTAATAAAAAGTTTATGTTGGTAATTTTCTCATGCGAAATAATATTATTAACATAATTATGTTATAATTTCAACCCTTTCGCCGTGTTTTGAATAACATCTGGCTCATGGTGATCCTTTAACTATTTGTTGTCTTATTTGTGAACAGTGGTGTCGAATAATTTATGTCTTGTTTGTCTGCTTTCACAATATTTTTCAAGGGTAAACGTGTCAATAAAAGTGTTTACCATACCTACATGGCTTACTGATGAAATTATCATTTACGATTGTTTTCGTACACACAGCACTAAAAACTGTAGCCGGCTATCTATGTCACACTTACAACCTAATATTTTTTGTTTTGTGTCATTTTTTATTGAAATCAAGGCGGCCATAAACCAATCGTGGCTTTCAGACATAAACAAAGATGCTGGCGCCGAAGATGTTTTCTTGTTAACTGTGCCGTTCTGTAATGGTAGAAACGTTCGATAGTCCAACCACGGGTACAAACACGACTTGGTTTGGCGAAAACAACACTATTTATCAAGAGGGTAGATATCGGCAACTCTTTTCGGGAAAAGTCGGGCAATAAAAGCCACAGCCGCGTGGCGCGTGGGGATTTCATATTCCAATATGGCGGCTCGTCGCGCCAACGGCCAATTCACTTATACCAGTGACTCATGGTCTGTCGGAATGGCAAGCGCAGCAATCATATTATCTGACATCTGTATTCCTGATTCTGCTGCTTCGTATGCGTCTGCTGAGACATGAAGATTTTAATCCGGTTGGAACCAAGATTGTGGACTATTTTACAAATTAGGGACTAAGTTATATAATAAAGTAAAATTTAAGCGCGATTGCTATATTTTCTAAACTAAATACCTACACTCGCTTTTAAAAGTATATATGATTACTTTGAATACCTATACCGTCGGCGTCGGTTCTGAATTAAAGTTTAAATAGAGGTAGTTAGGTTGAAAATAGATTAACACAAATAACATTTAGCTAATTGATATCGGTTAACCGCGGAGTATATTTAATTTATATTAGAATAGTTATTGCGGATTTAACTACGTATTATGGTAAATTATTCAAATAATAAACGTGTTTATGTAAATAGGGACTTGAAATTATTGTGAACACTGCATTATCTACCGTTTATTTATGGTTTAGTTCAGTAATAGTTTCAATACTTATCTGATTGAATTTGATAAACATTACCTGCTATATTGTATAGCTGTTGCCCGCGACTTGGTCCGCGTAGAATAATGCATGTATTGTACGCCCTAAAGGCAAAACATAGCGCTCTCAACATATTACATAAGAACTTATAATGTACCTATGTTTTACAATGAATAAATAAATGAAAAATGAAATAAATGAAAAATGAATGACTTCTAACAGAATTTATGCTCTACGGTAAAGAATGTGATCAAAATTGATTAAGTACCTAGTATGGGGATCCTCCCCCTTAGATGAAAGTGTGATAATATGTAGCCTATATGTTGACCCGACGTGTTAGTAATATTCATGCAAAATTTGAAGTTAATCCATGCAGTACTTTTTGAGATCATCTCGGACACACATACAGACAAACAGACAAAAAATCCAAAAACCATATATTTGGCTTCGGTATCGATAGTAAATCACGCACCAAGTACGTTTCTTTAAAAAAGAAAAAAAATATTATACATTTTTGATTTTTCTACGATTTTATTACATATATAGAAATATAGAATCTATCTAGATGATTAATATTTTTTATTGTTTTCGTCATCCTATTAATAATGACGATATAGTCATAAACTTTCACACTTTTCTTTTTGTGTGTGTCTGTGTTTGTTACTTTTTCACGTCAAATCGGCTGAACGGATCTAGATGTTATTTGGAACCAGTGTAGATTGGAATCTAGAATAAAACATAGGCTATATTTTAATGCGAACAAAAGCTAGTATTACCATATTTTATAATGGATTTACTATCATATTTCTAAAAAGGAAATAATCTAATCCGGTCGTGGTCGTGATATGTTACTACTAGATACTTTCAAAACTTTGAATCACGATTCTATTTTGTTGTAACGGAAAATTGGACCTACATACATATGCTTCATTATAATAAACTTTTTCGTACAGTTTTCATTATTTTCAACTAGTACAGAGCGCCGACGCGACGTCTCATTTGACATCATGATCAAATTCTTGGCAAATGAAATCACTTAATTTAAATACGTACATACATATTAGAGAATACATATTTACAACTATTTGGAACTCTAATTACTATAGTGTTAAACTGTCAAACACCAAGCGGTCACCGGTGACCGCAACCTATTGTTCTATAATTGTGTCTACAAAACCGGTACTCGACGAGTTAATGAAATGGTAAGACTGAGTGCTAGAATACTTCTAGACGTTTTGTCAAATTGCCATATTTTGGTCATTGACATTTAATTTTATGATAATATTGTAAGCGCTTGTAACCTCGTTGCTGTGTGTGATGAGTGTCAGTTTCGGTGTTCAGACTGTAGTCAAAGTCAAAGAATTTATGTGAAAAATAATTTTGAAATTTTATCACTATAATCATTGTCATTATCACAAGCCTGTTTTCGTGCATTATTGACTTATAATGCAGACCTCTCCAATGATACGTAATGGGGTAGACGACTAATTTTTATTTTAATGTCCGTCTGGTAGATTATTTAAAAACATTAGACACGTATTTTTTATTTTCTTACGGAAACGAATAGTTTCGAAGATATATTGATTTGAAATGTCGCGTGACGTCACTTCTCAGTACATTTTATACTAAGAAATGACGTTTTAGCCCCCACTCCTAAACTTTGATTCGTTTTATCGAAGTATTGTTTTATTATACAACAAAATAAAAAAATACGTCTCTAATATTTTTTTATTACCTAAGTTACGGACTAATTATATTTTTAATTTTCATACCCTGTCATCATCCCCATTGTACTCGATGTTCAACTCATACATCTTAACTCCACCTGGGTCGAAGGCAACCCGCAGAACATTTGCCTAGACGTGGTTTCCCCTTCAGAATAAGTCTACGCAGTCGATATTGAACAGAAAACAGATTCTTTCACTGACATCATCAAATGGGGCACTAGACTTGCACTGCAGAACTGAGCTATGAGGTGGAAAATCTGCCGATACTGAACATCTCCTTAATTATTATGTTTTCCGTTTACTCACGTAACTGTTTGACGAGGAACTCGACTAGTTTCAAGCCATGCTAGGAGTATCAGGGCGACAGACGCGGCGTCGCGGGTCACGAAATGCTGCTCTTGAATATGAGCCTCTAGCATGGCTTGAAACTAGTCGAGTTCCTCGTCAGACATAACATCACGCTATTTCCCCCGAAGGGGTAGGCAGAGATGCATATTATGCCAGTGGCGTGTACAGGTTTTCGAGACAGGGTAGGCAACTAAATATCGTATGATGTATGATTAACCCCCCCCCCCCGGTCATACAATCATGCTCCCACAAGACAGGTACATGTACATAATACATTTCGAAAAGTGCGTTCAAGGATATTGTGGTGTATTCTTTCGCCAAATTACATACACTGACATCTCGCGTATTTTTTGTGAAGTACTTCATCAGCTATCAATTGAATAAGCCAACAAAAATTAAAAATAATGAAGGATCTATTATTTATTTTAATAATGAAGCATAAATTTGATGAACCAAATTTCATTATGGAATTGTTAAGTTTAATCAATCTGTTCAAAATCATGGTACCTACATTACATCAACAAACAAAACAATAACAAGCGCTGCCGGCTGTGGTCGAGCCGGGCGAGTCTATGCGGTACATTTGTTATTACTATATTACATAATTATTAATAATAAATATGTGAATCAGTACAACCCGAAGTCTAAGTTGATATTTTTAAGAATTATCAAACAATAACCAGAAAATCAAATAAAAGATCCATTAAAGTACATAATTTACATTACCTAATACCTACCTTTTACTTGGGTCAATTCTCGTAACTCGAGTACACCTCTGCCTATGGTCGTTACCTGAATCTAGTCCGATAAAGGACATTTTCTTGCGAAATCTTACTGTTTTTACTTTCAACAAACACACAAAATTACCTATTATTCACACAAACTTCACAATCGAATAATATAGGTACTTGTACTAGAAACTGATAAACAAATACACTATTTGAAAAACCTACACATATATTTAACTACTACTAGGTACACATTTATGCAACTTTATGTTTAAAACTAATTCCTAATAATTTAAACAAAAACATAAACAAAGCGATCGCACATCACATGAAAACAATATGGCCGAAAACATTGGAAATTAATTGAAGTCATTACCAATAGTCAATTGAGTGTTTATTATAAAAAAAAAGTAGCTTAAAAATTAAGGTAATGCAGCGATTATTTCAAAAAAACAAAGGTTAATTTAGTAAGTCAAATGAAATTGCATCATCGTCTTAAATCAATATTTCATACTAAAAAACATTCATTCATATAATTTGAAACGTTGTAAATGGCGCCATCTTGACGTTTCAATAACTTCCTTTTAACTTTTATAATAATAAAGTCAACTCCTCGTTTAAAATTTCTATAAACTGACAACGCGTAAAAATGTTAAGCTTTAATTAAAACACTTGAAACATATTTGTTAAATACGCATTTATAAAAATACATTCGCATTATATCGAACGAGTTCAGAAGTTTCATCAAAAAATTCAATAGATGGCGCTGGTGTACTCCATTCATCAGTACTTTACGATATACAGATTTTATCAATTTCAAACCTTTTATGATTTAATTGTTTTTAAAAATAAATTTTTTAGTTGCTAACATTTTATTAAGCAACAGGAATCGTGTAATATAATTATGAATGGTTATTCTGTACCGTGACTATGGTCGTGAACTTCACGCATGCGCGGTGCATACTATTGGTACATTACTTTTGTGACGTCACGACTAGCGACCAAGATTTAAGGAATAGCAGCGCATGCGTGGTGCGTGCGGGGCGCATTCATTGCTTTACAAAGGCGCGTATTTATGTTAGCCGTTTTTTTACAAACTTTTATTAAATTATTGGATTTTAATAAACGCGTTTGTACATTTTATGTATGTTATATATTCACGATATTTATAGGTAGGCAAAGCCTTTTCGTCTATATGGACTGCACGCCACTGTATTATGCCATTGTACAATGTGACACCCACTTTAAACTATTTATGTTATGAGTCCCATGTAATAGGGGGTGAGCCTATTGCCATATTCCGGGCACAATTCCAGACTGAGATTTTTTTAAAACCTCGTAGTACCTTGCCTGACCCAGGAATCGAACCCGAGACCTCTTGCCCGGTAGTCGCACTTGTGACCACTCGGCCAACGAGGCATTCCTCCAGTATGTCTCCTATAAGATTATAAAATTTTATTACTTTATGAATTACTTTATGAATTTTGGCCATACAAAGATTTGTATGGCCAAAATTCATACAGTCCTAAACAGTTTTTGGTTGTGATGACATTTTCATAACCAATTCTCAAGCTTCTTATTTGTCTCGGTATAAATGCCAAATCAAAATGAATATCACGTTAGTAGTAACTAATGGGATGTAGGAGTTAGCTAGAAAATATTGGAATAATATCTGTGTGTGTTTGTTAGTTGTGTCGACCTCGAGACGATATCGTGTTGGGTTTAAGGAAGCTACGATATACATACCTATCTCTGATTGGTTAATCTAGTTGTTATTGTTAATGATGACGAGTGCTCGTGAAGTGTACCCAATAACTGCAGGACTGACAACCTTCATAATCTCTACAACTTAGTCAAAATGAGATTCGAACTTCATGAAAATCTATCCAGCCGTTCTTGAGGTAAAAATAACGTAACACATTAGGGAGACTTCACGGCCGTGTGTCACATATTGAGTGTCAACAAAGACGTTCTTTCCCAACTCTATTATTTTAGTATGAGAGATTTAAGTTCCGCGGTATAGAGCCGTCTGTTTGAAGGAATGCTCGTTCCGTTATGGAATATAAAAGAGAGCATAAGTACTGTGTGACATTGTAGCCCGGGGCGGTCGAGGCGGCGACATAATGTTATAACAAACTCAACTGAACTTGTAACTTTGTTTTTATAATAAGCAGAATTTGTTTAGTGCGACTTTATTCGTCGCGTAACCTATTCTCGAACCTTAGAGCTATAATAAAACAGTATAAAACATTTTCTTTATTATTTTCACATTCAAGTGTACCTTATAATGAGATATTCTTATAAGGTTACTTAATATATTCGGTTTTAGGTTTATTTTTGTTTAACAGATATTTTTTAACGATAGACGTACCCGTATGTGGAGTTCGTTTACTTGTTTTAGTAGCAAGAGCATACATCGTTTTGTTTTAAATCGTTTAACACACCCGCAGTTCAAAAGGTTCCATTATCATAATTCTAAAGGGGGAAAGAACAAAACGTGTGCAATGCTTGCTTATAATAAAAACAATGAGGTCGTCCCACGCGTGCCTGAATGTTTTAGCGGTCCGAACCCTTGCTTCGCACGCTCTGAACATTTTTTTCTTTCCAAACGTTTGTCCTCTTTGAAAAAGCACATATAGGGTTGAAGAAATTTATTTAAATGCAATAAGATTAATCTAATAAAGTAATGTAAGTAAAATCTGTACACCTACAATTCTTATTCATAATAAATTTTGTTTTCATGGCTAAAACCTTTCTGTAAATTGTATCTAAATCCAATGCATTGCTGTCACTAACAAATACAGATGCACACCCTCCGTCTCAACCTTTCAAATCTATTACCTCTATAGAGGTATATATAAAAGAAAGTCGTGTTAGTTACACTACTTATAACTCAAGAACGACTACATCGATTTGGATGACAATTGGTGGGGACGTAGCTTAGAACCAGGAGACGGACATAGGATACTTTTTCATCGAATTTTTTTTTGTACTTTTCGCCGAAAATCACGAACGGGAAGTGGAAAGAACGGGATTGCGTGTACGAAGTCGCGGGCTGAAGCTAGTATACATTTTAAAATCCAAATAGAATTTCCAGCAGCAAATTTTGTAACAGGTAATGTATTAGACCGAAAATGGCACTTACATCCGAACGTGGACAAAACAAAATCACATTTTGATGTTCGTACAGCACAGGTGCATTGTAGTGAAGTCTATTTTATATTCTCGTATCCATTTAGAAGGAAAGTGCGATAAGCGAAATTGCCTTGCTTTCATAACAAGCACGACACTAAAAAGAACCACCGAAAATGAGACACAGATTGTTCTCTACAGTCCGCGCTCGTACCATTTTGCGCTAGCAATATTTTCATGTGGCAACTCCCAAGTAAAATGTTGCCTGTATGTAATCTTCATATATTCCATTTTTGAATTTGAAAATGTACGAGCATCTAAATATTGCGACGTCCCTGCAAATGGAGTGCGATTTAAAATAAATAGAACGAGTTAGTTGAATACGACGCTCCAATATTACGCAGGCGCAAAATTAGAAAATTACGTTGAGATGGTCAAGTCAATTACAGGTGGCTTACGAAGTTATGATCCCTCACCGAACAGGAGACGTAGATTTATCTGCTTTGGCTTCGATTTGCTTATTTTGCGGCTCGCATTTAAAATTGAATACATTAATTTCGAAAAGTTTGTCGTGGACTAAATTACAGACGAAGATGCCGAGACGAGTCACTCTTCCGAAGTAATTTGACTGCTAACATTTCTCGTTTACGGGTGTAATTTTACTGCGACCGAATTAATCAAGTTGATGTTCCATCGGTTGCTCCATTTGTATGTTGGCTTTTATTGAAGAAAATTCGAAAGCGTCCTTATATATTTTTCCTGTCATGTGATCTATTCTCGTATTTACCTAAGGCTCGGATATAAAAAGAAAATGTCGTTATTACATGTTTACGAACAAATTGTACGCAGTTAAATTCTGACGTATAAATATGAATATCATAATTTGCAAATGGTAGCAATCTGGTAATCATGTAAAATTGTTTGCATTTATCAGGCCGAGTCCTAAGCCTACTATCCGTGGAAAACTTTATTGCAAGCAGGCATCGTTCACAGTCTGCCGAGTTTATATAAACAAGCGGAGTGCCTCTAGCCCGAAAACAGAGACATAAATTATTAAAACACGATATCATATTCAGTGAATGTGCAAAAAAGTAAAAAGTTTTACGTAAAAATCGAATCTTGTTTGAATAGTTGTCACGTACGCGGGCCGCGTTCGGTTTCCGTCCAATATTTAGTATGCACGTACTTAGAACGCCAGTGAGCGTGATTGGTGGAACATCCCAAAGGCTTTGTGGGTTATTTGCAGTAGTATCACGTGTGGTGTGTTGCCTACGTGACGTCACACTACCTGGCCGACGCCGCCGGCACCTAAATTTCCACCTATCTCCATGTAAAACTGATGAGTTGTTGGCTTTAGGATATTATAATTTGGAAACTAGGGTCGTTGTTGGTGCTTAAGCGGAATTTATACGCTTTTTAAACGGCTCTCAGTAGGTCCCTAATATTAATTGATGACTTTGGTTACTAGGACGCTATTAGATATTTTTAATAATGATATTTTGCGAAGTAATAATAGGTTCACATATAACAAGCGACTATTGGCATAAGCTATCTACACTTTGACAATAGATACATTGTATGAGTTTTGAAAAAACAATACACTTTTTGCTTTCCGATCGAGCACTACACGAAATTGTCATGTAAGACTATATACACAGATACATTCGTATAACAGAATACACCAAAAAAATGCTTCGCTTTGACAAGTTTTTTCATGTTTTATGGAGCATATCGGCGGAAGAGTACCATTTTTCATTGACAAAGGAAAGTTAGGATTAAATACTTCAATATCGATGGGCTCCATGCAGCCCCAATGTTTTACCTAAATAAAACCATGGCGTTCTGCATGAAACATGAGAATGCTTGTTCTTTGTGTACCTACTGTCCTACGCTTCGTTGTTCGAATATGAAAGAGATCTATGCGTATATTGAAAATATTTTGCAATTTGCTTCTGCAGTATTTATTAGAAAATTCGTACAGGACGACGTCGGTTTATCTTTCGAGATTAATTTTATTGAATGTGGAGATGTTCAAAGCAATTTCATTAAAATATGTTTTGCGTACGATAGCGGTATTGTCACAAAGCTATTCAGATTACATTTTATTTATATCTCAGAAATAAAGTAATGAAGAAAATCACCCGTAAACCTTGCATTATGTCGCGGAGAACCTAACGGTTAACCGGGGCTCCGGCTCGACGTGCAAGAGAAGGAACGGGATGGTTTTTAGTCAGTAAGAGTCTGACACTCCCTCCCGCCTCACCTAGGCGGGAGCAGCCATTCGATGATATTCCCCCCTTAAAAAACCTTGCATTATCAATATTGAGCTTGTGATAATTAAAACCCTTCCACATTTTTATGATACTGAACTGAGTTCAGTTTATTTTAATCCTTTATTAAAACGCAATATTTATGAAACGTGATCACACACAATGGCTGTCAATAATGTTCTGAATCACAGAATTAATGAGACAACAGCTTGCACACGACATTCGGATCTAATTGCACAACCTCCGTCGTATCGGGTTGATTAACCGATACAGATTATTAAGGAGATTGCTCATAGCTCCACATTCGTTCTGGCGACTAGCCAGCGGCGACACCACGACTGAGTGTCGGCTAGGGCTGACTAACGACCACAACTTTATTGATACACATATTTATTCACTATAAATCGTTTTAAAAGAAATTTTGTCGATTTAAATTATTATATGTTCGTGTTAAGACTTTAACAGTGATTTGTAAATTAGCTGTTTGTGTTGTGTGTTTAGTTTTATTGGTTCGTAAAACAGGTGGTAAATATTTATGAGTCAGACAGCTTTTGTTAAACAACTCAAATATTTCAGTACGAAAAGTTGACTTTATGCTAATCCTTACCGTTAGGTATGCTATTTGTTGCATGTGTGGCTTATTGTTAAATTATTTATTTTATAATATTTAATAGCAATCCCATTAAATAACGGTGTCATTGCCAATACGAAGTCTATAATTAGATCATACACTTCAACGTTCTAATTTTATATTAAAACACTATATTATTTCCACAAGACAAAGCCAATGTCACACTGGCGACAACGCTGAAAATAATCAAATTAATGATGGAAAAAGCCGGTCAACCCTAACGTTTAACACAATAGAGCGCCGCCCACCGCGTCCACGCAGCAAATATATGGCTACGACTGTCAGTGGTCGGTGTAAGCGAGCGTGCCAGTGTGATCGTATCTTTATATTTCATCGAACGTTTAGGCGCCGACGAATAATAGTTGATTATCAGTTTAAAGACACATCCTTGTTTAAAAAAAATCTTTATTCATATGAGTCGTTATTTGTGATTATATTTTTTTGTGACCGTAGTCATCAACAGCCTATAAATGCCCACTGCTGAGCAAAGCCTCTTCTCACACGGAGAAGGTTTGAGCATTAATTACCACGCTTGCTCAATGCGGGTTGGCGATTTCAAACTTATAATTGGAAATTATAAGTCCAGGTTTCCTCACGATGTTTTTCCTTCACCGTTTGTCAGTAGTGTCTAAATAATCTTAGAAAGTACATATAACTCGGAAAAACTCACATTGGTACTTGCCGTTGGTAGGTTTCGAACCTGCACCCTCATACATGAGAAGCGGGCGTCTTAAACCTCCGGGCCACCACGACACTTACACACCATAATTATGTGACCGTAGTAGATCTCTAAATTTTAAATTGTAGATTCAAATTTTACCTTTGTTTATATCTCCATGTTTAGCTCCGGTTTTAAACGAGGTATGGTAGAGGTGTTGGTACTAAGGGTTAGTTTCTATCATAATTATATTATAAATAAAATTTGAAATTTATAGAAACTAGAGCTACTTAACAGAAATCTATTTAGTATCTATTATTCAATCGATTTTAAACCAAGCCAAAATCATATGAGTACTAAACAGTTATGTCTAAGACGAGTATACGAAAAAAAAAACAAAACACTATGAAAAGAATAGACAATTGAAAAGAAATACAGAAGAATATTCGAATAGAGATGTAACCGCGTTCGTTAGAGGCGAGCAATTACTATAGGAAGGCGCACCACTAGTTGAATTTACATTCCGTACACGCGCCGTAGGAGTGCACCGATACACTAACGAAGTAATTCGATACTCTTTCTAACTAATATTAAGTTTTGTGTATCATTTTCATGTAGCCATGTACATACATGGCTTTGTTTGTTTGTTTGTATTGAGTAGGCTTGGAAACGACTGGACTGATTTGAAGGTTATTTTTTAGGTACTATGATAGGTTGGTTTTCATCTAACTGATTGGATTTTGCTCAAATCCGATCAAATAATTATTTACTTGTTTTTATAATAACTAGCTGCGCGAAATCGCCGCACGCTGCTTATGAGAAAGAACCCCTCTGTGGTTCGAAACTAGTAGAGCTTTTCTCAGTATATTCACGTGAGTAACCCGCGATTTTAGTTAATTATTTACTTACTTGTTAAGAAATTTTCACAGTTTGTGACTAATAAATAAACTGCGCGAACAGTAAATCGACTAAATGCCTTCTATTTGTACGCATTCTTGATAACTGTTTTTTTTTATTTAGGCTTATGTGTTATTCTAAGAAAAAAAATATATTAGAAAATTGATACACACTCATGCCAATGATCAAATTACCTTAGCCTAAACTTTCACGATACTAACAAATTAACCCTTCCACATTTCAGTCTAACAATTAAACCCACTTGATAAAAAAAATCAATAAACTTCGTTTAAAGAAACCGACTTCAACCTCTTTTTTATGTCGGTAAAAATAACAGGTCATAGTGTGGTTCTTGTATAATTGGACCCCGTTTATTGTTAGAGGTCGAGTCTGAAACACTCTCTGTTATTACTATTAGCACTTAGGCCTGGTGATACGGCTACAAGACCTGAATAGAAATGACCTAGAAGGGTTTTGAAGGCCTAACTTCATGCATGTCACGAACGACCCCGAATAGCTAGGGTTACCTACGCCGACTATGTAACTTGTGTATTTAATCGTTGCTTGTATTATTTTTCTATGATATTTTTTGGGTTTAGAGGTTGGTTATGTTACCACTGGTTTAAGTGTGGGAGAGCCATGCATCGGCTCGAATGGGCCGGCTCGACCGGAGTGATACCACGGCCTCACAGAAAACCGTCGTGAAGCAACGCTTGCGTGGTGTTTCGTCGTTTGAGTGAGGTTACGGGAGGCCCAATTACCCTCTCCTTCCCCAATCTCCCCAATCCTTGAATCCCCATGGATCCTCAAACTCCCATAGCCGGTAACGCACTTGTAACGCCTCTGGTGTTCCAGGTGTCCATGGGCGACGCCGATTGCTTACCATCAGGTGATCCGTCTGCTAGTTTACCGGCTTATGCCAAAAAAAACAGGTTTTGGTTAGATCAGTTTTTTTTTATTTCTGGGTTGTGCTGTTGGTAGTACAGGTAGGTCGGAACTTGGAGATGTATTATACCTGATTTTCAAAGGTCGAAGGTTTCAATTCGATTCTCTAATGTACTCTTTTTATTGTCAAGTTTGTAAGTACCTATATAAGTGTTAAATAATTTAATTAGTCTTTTTCTGAAACTAAAATTCATGCTGAATGAATGACGCCCTATACTCTCAACATCTTATTTCTCAACCAATATAGGTTTGAAATGTGAAGAGACAGCTGCTTATGAAATCAATTTCCTCCACAATTCTAAGTTTGAACGTAATTCTGTGCCTACACAATATTTTCTCGAAAATACGCTATTTGAAAAGATTAAAGCGGGACTGTTTTGATAGACAGTCGTAAATAGATCCTTTTTGGTGAAATATTCCTTTCATCGGTGTACATAGTAAGTAAATAAGTATCATCGTGGAAGGTTTTATCGTCAAAGGCAGCATGAAGATGAACATCAGATAATATGATTTATATTTCTCAAAGAATCGTGTACCAGTTGAATACATATTTATACTTTTAAAGCGTTTACTCTGTGCTCGAGTAGAACTGGCTTAAAATTATTCCATTGAAAAAGTAAAAAATAAATTATTCTTTGTTTAAATATATATTTTCAAACTTAGAATTACCTTTGGAACGTGGCACAGTTGAGCGTGTCAATTGTTTTTCGGGCGTGTTTTTGTGAGTAAATAAATTGATGTACAAATAGGCAAAGAAAACAGTTCGGTTTCATATTTGCCCTTTGTCAACTTATTTTTCAGTTTTGTTATACACTGTTTTTCTATTTTTGTTTTCAAAGTGTTTATGATCTTTAGAATTATTATAGAATTATGTACGATCAATATGAAAAGTCATACCTATTGCAAAGTACTGCTGAACGTAAGCAAACTTATAGGTCAAAGTCACAGAAACACGCGTAAAAATAGTGATTCCAAAAACCTACACAAATACAAACACCATAGTTGAAAACATCACTCTTTATCGCCACGCAGTCGTGTAAAAAGACAATTTATAATCTCCATATTCAGATTAAACGATGTCCCTCTTTCATTTGGCTAAGCTTAGTCACATGTGTTATAGAAACCAACTCCTATTATAAATTCCGACTGTGTTATCTTTTTCGTAAAAGGTGCTTCATCGTACTTTGATTAAGGGTAACAAAAGAGAATTATTCAGAATATCAACTAGCCTCATCTCAACACGCTTGGTACAGTGCATAGAACAACTTTGTAAAAGCTTTTAAAGTACCATGTACTTATTGGTTCACTAATCTCACTGTGGCTTATGTTAACAGGAGCCTCGCAGATTTACTTTACGTCTTCTAAATTCGTTCGTGACTAAAGCATAATAAAGGCAATGTGGTAAAGAATTCAAGCGCTCTATGAGCGTGTTCCCGTAATGTATTATCAGCTTTAAAGGTACCTACCTACATTATGTTTTTTCACAGCATTAGTACTCAGTGCCTAGTAATTTATTAAGCATCCACTGAGGTACGAAGCGATAATCCGTGAGAGGCTTAGACAAATTTCGAGCAGAAAATTGATGTGCGAAAAGCTTAGCAAAAAAAGCGTTAAGCGAGACAGTGTTAAACGAAAATGTGTTTTTAGTGGTACACTGTAGATATTTTTTTGTTTAGAATGTTAAATGTCCTGCATTGTGTTAATGCAAAGCGTAACGCTGTATCTCTCACGAGTGCAGTCTGTTTGTCTTCTATTCACATTTAAACATTTAGACTTTAATGTTTTAGGTCAGAAATAGTTTGCAAGTGTACTTTAAAGTGTTGCATCTATAGTAGATACAATGTAAGATTACCTCTAGTACGTACTTACAATTTCAGGCAGACAAATTAAATGATCTGTGTGTAATGTCTACTTACTGTGAGTTATGATGGTTTTGTACGCAATATGCGTGTTTATAACACGATAGACTTTACACAGAAATGCATAGTATTCTTTTATTTTTATTTGCATTGTATCTGTTATGTGTCGTACTTTATGAGTTTTCAAATCAATGTGCGCATTGGCGTGATTCTCATTATTTTTCTTGTTGGGTTTCCCTAATTTTCTAGGCACAAACAAAGGAAAAACACATTGTGCAATTGATTCTAATAAATATAGATGATTAATACTTTAGAACAAAATAGAAACTTTATTTAAAGAAAACCAAAACATTTGTCACTTCTAGCCAATAGCTGACTAATGTAAGTGACAGTACATAGAACGCAATGCATTTTGCGTTCCTATAATTCTTAGTCTTAATAAGCGGTCAAAAATTGGCACCCGTGTGTATCGAGTACGGGATCAGCGTTGAAAACAATAATGTTCCTCCTGCCATACTAGGTCGGTAGTCTGCGGTGACACACGGGGCTATTTCTGACTGTGCGTTACAAATGCGATCGCATAATATTTTATTTTCAGTGTGTACTTGTGTATTCGTAGATGACGCGAGACACCGACTGTGGCTATGCGTCCGTCAAATATTTTGCGTATGTATAGGGGACGGTTAGTGAAATTGTGACCTACATTTTGTTTGCGAATTTTTAATGTTAATTTTTTTTTACTGCCTCGATGACCGAGTGGTCGCAAGTGCGAGTAATGCGTGCGCGCCGGGCAAGGGGTCGATTCCCGGGTCGGGCAAACTATTACTGGGTTTTTTAAAAATTCTCAGTAGTAGGACGGAGTCTGGAATTGTGCCCGGTTTATGGCAATAGGTTTACCCCTTATGACATGGGCCTCATAACATAAATTGTGAAAAGTGGGTATTATATTGTACAGTGACTAAAGTGCCGTAATATGCACCTCTGCCTACCCCTTCGGGGATAAAAAGGCATGATGTTATGATGTTCGGAAACGTCTCGGACATCTTGATGACGTCGATGGAGGCGGCACTGGCGGTGGCATCAGAGGGGGGACAGCGCTGCGCGGGGATCAACATATACGAGGACGAGGATCGCGGCCCGTTCCTTTTCCACTCGATTAGCTGTGAGCACTGTACGCGTTGCGCGCCGTATATTTGTAAAGGCACACCTACCTTCCGTCGAATAAACCAGTACCTTTAATCAGCATCATCATTTATACAGTCCAAAAACTCTCCCCAACATATTGGTCCTTCGCAAGAAAGAAGCAAACAACGGAGGCAGACGTGCAATACCACGGGCGTGGGCGTTTTGCAGTGCATGAAAAGGCCAACGTGGCGCACACATCTCCGAGAAAGAAAAAATCGGCGAGAACGAACGGCTAACGGTGGCTACTGATCGGTAAATAGTGTGTCGTTCCAATTAAACATTTCTGTCCCTTTTTTATAGTTTCGTTAATTCTCCCTGCTTTGTTGGCCATTTAAATCTGTTCCATTTTTTCCCATATTTATTAGTCATAGCATTCATCTCGATTCATATTTTTCTGGCGTGCTTATCGCTCAATTAATTGTAGATGCATCGCTGCATAAATATTTAGTAGCAAGCAAAAAAAACAAGAAACCCGTTTTGCACGGACACGTGGTAGCTTGACCGCTCATTTACTTAAAGTGGACACCTGTCGATTTGCAATTTATTTACTTTCATAATGGAGACTAAACTTAAAGAATTAGTTAAGAAACGTGCCAGCTGTAAAGCTAAGCTTACGCTTTTCAGTAACTATTTAAATGTAGTCCTTTCTTGTTCACGATTAAGTGATTTACAAGTAACAGAGCTAGAAACCCGAATTGATAAAATGGATTTATTATACAATGACTATGATAAAATACAGGGGGATATCGAGCTTCTGATGGAGGACTCCACCGAGGCATTGAGTGATCGTGAAGCTTTTCAAAACCAATACTTTTCCTTGGTGTCATCGGCCCGCGAGGTGCGACGTCAGCATGGCGAGCGAAGAGCCAGCGTGTTGGTGAGTTCTGTACAAGCTTCAGATATTAATGACGTCACACAGTCTAAACACAGTGTTGTGAAATTACCTCAGATTAGTTTGCCACATTTTGATGGAAACTATCAGCATTGGCTCGAGTTTAGAGACACATTTGATTCTCTAATACACAAGAACACGTTGTTGGACGATATAAGTAAATTCCACTATCTTAGGTCCTCGTTAAAGGGTGCTGCTGCCTTAATTATTAGAAGTTTGGATTTTAATTCTGGTAACTATAGCATCGCCTGGGATCTATTGACGAAGCGGTATAACAATAATCGTCTTTTGGTAAATAATCATGTTCAATCGTTATATAATGTCGACCAAATAGAAAAGGAGTCTAGCAAAGCGGTACGTCATTTAGTCGATAGTACCACGAAGAATCTGAGGGCTTTAACAATTTTAGGACAACCCACGCAACACTGGGACACCTTAATTATTCATATAATGGCTAACAAATTAGATACTAAAACTTACATTCATTGGGAAGAATTTAGAAATACACTATCCGAGGCACCTACGTTGTCTCAATTTTTAACATTTTTAAATAACAGGGCAGACCTGTTGGAATCAGTTGAGGACTCTGAAGCTAATAAAAACAAAATTTCAACCAATAAATTAAATAAACAAAAAAGCTTTGCCGTAACATCAACTGATTGCAATAATGGTTCAAATAAAGGTTCGAGCTCAAATTGTCCTATGTGCAAACAAAGTCATGTTTTATTTAAGTGTGATATTTTTCGAAAACTGACTTCAGACGTTCGTAATCAGAAGGCTAAAGAATATAAAGTTTGTCTTAACTGTTTAAACCCGGGCCATTCCGAAAATAAATGTAAATTGTGGGCTCGGTGCAAGTATTGTAAGGCAAAACATAACACACTGTTACACTCGGACAAAGACAGTGAGCCGCCTATCAGTAATCAAATAACAGATAATGTTACTTTAACTGCCAAAGCCATACAGAATACTACTTCGTCCACCGTATTGCTTTCCACAGCGAGGGTGAAGGTGCGAGATAGCAGCGGCCGCAGCCACGCAGCGAGGGTGCTGCTGGACAACGGCAGTACTGCAAACTTTATAACTGAGGAGTTGTGTGGTAAGCTGGGTTCACTTAAACGTAACGTAAACTCCAGAATAACGGGTATTAACCAGCAAACTTGTAAAATCACACAGTCTTGTTCCTTAACCGTTGAATCTTACTCGGGTATTTTTAAAACAACTATTGATTGTTTAGTATTACCAGAGATAACTAAATCATTACCGTCTACATTAATTGACATTAGTACTATTCCACTGCCATCAGGCATCTGTCTAGCTGACCCTCACTATTATAAACCGTCAAGCGTAGACATATTACTAGGTGCTGAACAGTTCTGGAATATTTTAGGTACTAAAACAATACATTTAGGAAAGTATCAACCTAGATTATACGAATCTAAATTAGGATGGCTTATTTCTGGGTATATTGTGCAACCTAGTCCATTCCGTGACCAACCAGTGTGTAATTTCATGCAGGAAATAAAACCTGAACTCACTCGGTTCTGGGAACTAGATTCAATATTAGAAAAACATTCATTGTCTGCCGAAGAACGTGCATGTGAGGCACATTTTTTGCGCACTACTACTCGTGGCGAAGACGGGCGTTTTATTGTAACAATGCCATTTAAACAGTCACCTGAAGTCTTAGGTGACTCATTCCAAATGGCGAAAGCTCGATTTCTTTCGCTCGAACGTAGATTTGAACGTGATTCCTTATTTAAATGTAGGTACATCGATTTTATGCGCGAATACCTGCAACTAGGGCATATGTCTGTAGTTAATAATTCAAATGATAACATAAGTTATTATTTACCACATCACGGTGTTATGCGCGAGCAAAGTACTACGACTAAATTAAGAGTTGTCTTTGACGCGTCAGCTGTGACATCTTCAGGCATCTCTTTAAATCACCTACAAATGATCGGTCCGACCGTACAGGATGATCTTTATTCCATTTTGCTACGTTTTCGACAACATAGATACATAGTATCAGCGGATGTTGAGAAAATGTACAGAGCTATAGAATTGAATAAATCTCAACGCTCTTTACAAAAAATCTTATTTAGATTTAACCAACATGAACCGCTTAAAACCTATGTTCTTAATACAGTTACTTATGGTACAGCTTCGGCACCATATTTAGCGACTAAAGCACTCGTAAGTCTCGCTTCACAAGCGTCAAATGATGACGTAAAACAAGCTATACAACGAGACATGTACGTTGATGATTATCTTGGGGGCAGTGACACTGAGTCCGCCACCATACAGTTATGCAAGGAGGTGAGTTCGATTCTAGCATCAGCTCAATTCAAATTAAGGAAATGGCAATCTAACAGCCCACAAGTGATAAAAGCTATAATATCATCCCTTGATCAGTATGATAATAACATTCTCGATTTAAATCGTAATCAATTTCATAACACTTCTAAAGTATTGGGCTTAAACTGGGTTTGCGATGTAGATCAGTTAACTTTTTCTATAAATCTACCTCCAACCAATGAAATAACTAAACGTTACATTTTATCTTGCATTAGTCAAATCTTTGACCCATTAGGTCTAGTAGGACCATGTGTGGTATTGGCAAAAATGACAATGCAAAAATTATGGTTAGAAAAATGTTCGTGGGACGAACCGGTTTCTCGTGAGACTCAAGAATGTTGGTCGTCATTCGTCACTACGTTATCGTATTTGAATAATTTAAATATACAACGGCATGCATTTCATTTTAATTATAAATCAATTGAGTTGCATACTTTCACAGATGCATCCGAGCGCGCCTATGGGGCATGTGTGTATGTTCGTTGCCTAAATAATGATGGGACAACGACAGTTCACCTTTTAACTTCCAAAAATAAGATCGCTCCCATTAAACATATAACCATACCTCGTCTTGAACTGTGCGGGGCCTTGTTGGGAGCAAGACTGTGTGCAAAGGTAGTAGCCTCATTAACTATTAAAATAAATAAGTTTTATTATTGGTGTGATTCAACGATAGTTCTCTGTTGGTTATCTACATCACCGAATAAATTAAAGCCTTTTGTCCGTAACCGTGTCAGTGCGATACAAGAAAGTACCGGGGAAAATTCTTGGAGATACGTGTCGTCTAAAGAGAACCCGGCGGACTTAGTATCTCGCGGGCTGAGGGCCGATCAAATCGGCACCTGTAAATTGTGGTGGTCGGGCCCAGACTTTTTAAAATTAGGTGAAGTACATTGGCCTAAAATACCAAATACAGGTTCTAATCCCGACATATCTGAAATTAAAGTTCACCTAGTGGACAGTTGTCAATTAACTCAATCAGCTATTAGTAGTTTGATTAGTAATAAATCTAACTTAAACATATTAACACGTATAATCGCTTATATACTTAGGTTCGTTTTTAATTTAAAAAATTCTAAAGTCAAGCGGTGTGGTCATTTATCTTGTGATGAATTAAATGAGGCATTTACTGTCATGTTACGTATCAGTCAAATGGAAATGTTTCCTGACGAATACAAAACACTTAGTTTAAAACGGCCATTATCTAGAAAAAATAGGCTTGTTTCTTTGTCTCCGTTTTTGGATGATCGAGGTGTAATTTGCGTGGGTGGCAGGTTAGATAACGCTAATTATAGTTACGACACAAAACATCCAATATTGCTAGATAGTAAACATCATATCACAAAAATATTATTTCATCGTGAACATATTAAGCTTATGCACGCAGGGCCACAACTTCTTTTATCGCACATTCGTCAAACTTACTGGCCTTTAGGAGGTAGAAATCTATCTAAAGGTACATTCAGAGAATGTGTCAAATGTTTCCGATTTAGATCTCAGGCGGTGCAACCAATCATGGGTCAACTACCACCCACGAGGACACAGCTTGAATTTCCGTTTTATAATTGTAGTGTAGACTACGCCGGACCAATGCTGATAGCTGACCGTAAAGGCAGAGGTACCAGACTCATTAAGTCTTATATCTGTGTATTTGTCTGTTTGGCAGTAAAGGCCGTCCATCTGGAGCTTGTGACGGATCTCACCAAAGACGCTTATCTTGCTGCGTTAAAGAGATTCGTTGCTCGTCGGGGTAAACCACACAGCATCCTCTCTGATAACGGCACAGCGTTTGTGGGCGTATTTAATGAGCTTGCACAATTCTTAACTAATTCAAATTTAGGAACCGATCTTGCAGAAGAAGGAATAAAGTTTAGTTTTACTCCTCCTTATAGTCCGCACTTCAATGGTATAACAGAGGCCGCCGTTAAGTCTACTAAAAGGCATTTAAAAACTATTGTTCATTCTTCTCATTTAACATATGAAGAGATGAACACATACTTAGTCCAAATTGAGGCTATATTGAATTCCCGCCCCCTTGTTGCTCTTTCTTCGTCTCCTGACGACCTTACCGCTCTAACTCCTTCGCATTTCTTAATTGGACGACCGCTAATATCCGTTTCTCAGCCGCAGGTACATTCTGTGAACATCACTCGATTGGACCGCTACAAAAGAATTGAACATTTACGGCAACACTTTTGGAACCGATTCAGTCATGAATATGTTGTCATGTTGCAGCAGAGAACTAGATGGCATGCGTCCACAGGCGAACTTAAAGTGAATCAGTTGGTTCTGATTAAAGAGAAAACGCAACAACCACTGCATTGGCTATTAGGTCGTATCGTCAAGGTGTTTCCTGGTGCTGATGGCGTCACGAGAGTAGCGGAAATTAAAACCAAGAAGGGCGACATCACCAGGGCTTTCAACAACATATGTCCTTTACCTATTGAAGACGATGTTTCAACCCGGGCAGGATGTTCGGAAACGTCTCGGACATCTTGATGACGTCGATGGAGGCGGCACTGGCGGTGGCATCAGAGGGGGGACAGCGCTGCGCGGGGATCAACATATACGAGGACGAGGATCGCGGCCCGTTCCTTTTCCACTCGATTAGCTGTGAGCACTGTACGCGTTGCGCGCCGTATATTTGTAAAGGCACACCTACCTTCCGTCGAATAAACCAGTACCTTTAATCAGCATCATCATTTATACAGTCCAAAAACTCTCCCCAACAATGATGTTATTAATTTTTGTATTAGTAATTTACTCGATTGATCTAGATTTGGTTTTGATTTCTAAGTCGACGCTGGTTGAATTTTATTGCATAGCAAAACAATTGTCAATGGGACCATTCCTGTGAAAAGATAAACAAAAGAAAATCATTTAACTTTTTCGCACACAAACATAGGAGAACATTTAAGCGACTTATTTATTTAAAACAGGTATTGTTTTTCATTATTTTGCTCATTCATTCTACAGCTGTAAAACAAAAAAAAAAATCTGCCAGTATTTTCTACTTCAATTGTACAAAGTTAAAGTCTAATACATCTTCGCAGCTTATGTGTTTGCCATAATGTTCAAAATCAACTGAGTTTGCGTTAAGACTTAAGAGGTAACTTGTGTTAATGCATTATGCACAATACACATATGTATGGTGAAGTTGGTTGCACATCTGTATGCCAGTAATTCAACTTTGGTCTTACACCATGTCCGACATAAGGCATTAGGAACGCTCCAAACTACGTACTTGAATACGAAGTACCTACAAGAGCTACCGAAGCACAGCTGCCCACCTACATTTGTTTAAACATTAAAACTTCAGTTTAGACGTTCCTAAGGGAAATAGCAACGATATAGGATTTTATAATAGATCAACAAATGTCACATTTCACCATAATTAATCTAGTTTATGACAGTTTAAAGTTTAGTACAGAAAACAAATAAAACCTTTTTTTTACAAACAAAACTCGAATCCCGGATGACAATTAGGTGGCATTTGTTTTTTTATGGAACATAAATTTACATAGAACATAAAATCTCTGGCCGAAGTACCGACATGGGTGACATGATTCCATTTGTCCCATCCGTCTAATGACGTTGGTCTCAGTCGACGTTTCCTTGAAATTATCTGTACCTACAGATTTAGCGACTAACTACTTTGTAGGAACCGAGTTTTAAACATTGTCTCGCGGATTTACGAGCCCATCTAAATATTTTGTAGGGACGTTTTAATGTGTTAACGAATATTACCTCCTTGAATATATTTTTAAATCGCATTGTGTGGAAATAATGTTCTTGTGTAGATATTTTTCTTGTCTTATGTCACTATATTTGCCTTGAAACACTTATCAGTTGGATTGCGAGCTTTATTTTATTCGTCGTTAATTTAAAATTCATTTGTATAGACGCCAGTAGATCAACCTACACTGGTTCCTAAAATATTTCACAGATGTTCAACCTTAATACTTTGTGATAAAATCGTTGAGAGATAGCAATAGTTTGATCAGCTGACGTCTATATTTATGTTATTGAAGTTGATTGTCAACTGTCTAGGTTCTTGATTAATTGACAACGCGGTTTTACTTTTAATTACCACATAGGTATAAAATGTTTATTGCCTTTGGTGTGCATAAATAACAATTATACGCTTGTTGTATTTTGAAGGAGATAGAACATTCACTTTCAGTCAGATTTTGTTATTGATTCTTCGAAAAATTATAGATACTATGCATATTATTTTTAAGGAATTGAAAGATCAAAATTACTTTAACTCGTCGAGTACCGTCATTATAGACACAATTATAGAACAATAGGTTGCGGTCACCGGTGACCGCTTGGTGTTAGACAGTTTAAGACGAAGAAGAAGAACGACCAAGAAAAACAAAGAAGAATCGCAAAAGAATTGGCGAAGCCTAATCAAATGAAACTACATCTAATAGAAAAACTAATTGCGATTACAACATCTCGCGTTCATATCAGTCACGACCAAAACAATACGTCTACCAATAAAACAATGTTCTGACGACAAAAATACAACATTTATTCGAGCAAAACAATTAACGTAGCTATTCATTATTTGCAGGTAATTTCTCGCAGCCGTCCCGAGGATTTTTCCACATCGCTGACCACGAGGTTTGAAAGCTAAAAAATAAGTACTAACACCGTTTACGTAGGCGAGCAATTCTGAAATAAATAAAACTGGTCACCGCGACTCGGTTTCGATCTAGTTGTTCCGTATGAATGTAGTGTGCAATATTTTTTCCATTGTGTGTTTTATAGTGAGTTATTCTGATTGTATAAGAGATGGTTTCTTTGATTTCATTTTTGATATTTGTCTTTCCTTTGTATCTTCTTTTTTCAAAGTCTAGATGACAGTTAAAATCATTGCGTATTATTTTTCGATGTCCGAGTACCGCCTTTCTAGGTCCATGTGATAAAAAAGTTTAATTGATGATTAGTTATGGGCCGATTTATCAATGCTCAGTTAAATTTTATCAGAGGCATAACTTGAAATATTTGTCAAATCTTTCGTACTAAAAACTGTAAAATGTCAATTTTTTTCCACAGTTAAGAATTAACTGATGATTGAAAATTCGGCTCTAAAGATATATTGTTTTTCATCAGTTTTTATACGCATTACCATGAATTTGTGGTGTTCTGTGAATTTATGAAGTTTTTAAGAGTCAGATGACTTGATTTCTTGAGTCAGTTTCGGAGCACCTTTAGGGAACTGAACTCTAAAACGCAAGTAAAAACTTTGTAGTAATTTTAAGTCAATGAACAAAACGGAACTATTGGTGTGGAGGAATATTGCAAATCGAATCGCGCTCGGTGGAGCAGAAAGACAAGGATGTGCCTATTTAAATTAATTTCGAAGCGAAACCAGTTCGGGTTATCGTCAGGAAACTGGCAAATGTGGGTCGATTGAACGTCCCGAACAATACGCCACGCCATAATGATGTGCCAATGATCATGGTGTTTAAGATACGGGTGCGGTATTAGAAATTGATTTGTGACTCCCTTAAGATAAAGTTTATTGTTCAATGACAATTGATTAGGTAGTTGTTGGTTTTCGGTTAAATGTCGACGTTATCTGAGGTTTATTTTAATGTTGTATAATTCTGGCTAACTTCAAAATTACTGAAGGTCTAAGAATCTTTTGTGCATTTTACTAGTTATACTCACTGTTCCGCTATAGATTTCTGTGGCATAAAAACTCCATGCTTGGCAACCGGAGACCGCTGTTTAACAGGTTCATGTTTATTAGAGCAGCTGCCACTTGGTCTCTATCACATGTGGTCTTAGTCCACAAGAAGCCAAGAGGTGGTAACAAACAACAAACATCTACTTGATACAAAGTACCACATAGTAATCGAGCCATGCAAACATCAGAAGTGCAATAAATAGCGACAAGAATGAACAGTGACAGTTACATCGTTACATGTTTAATAGTCAACAAAAATAACTACTGAGGAATTGGGTCTCTATCAATCAGGAGTAATACAAACAAGTCGGTTAGGTGATACGACACCCTTTGTAATGTAAGATGCTTTACGGCTATCGCCCGTACTATTACAGTGTACTGTATCACAGCGTCAAACTATTTGCCCAAGCGTCTGGCGGCGATGAGAATAGCTTTATAAACTGACACGTAGGAGTATGTTGTGTTTGAACTTGTATGTGTTTCTATATGTATGATATTTATGAAGAGAATATTGATTGAAACTAATAGTTGGATCGATTTGTTTTTTTTTGCAAAGCTTCCTGTTTAATGCTTAATGCCATGATGTCGTGCATGCCACGCATGTGTATAAACCTCTTGTGTGGCTCGAAAATAGTTAAGTAAGTATTAAATAGTTTATATAAAACTGCATTAGAGTTTTGGAGGGCATCTTAGTCCATCTGTATAGTATTAAGTATTATTATATCAGTAACTGGAAATACTTGACATTTGTCTGAATTTCGGATCAGATTCTTAAAAAATAATTACAAATTCCAGAAATCATTTTCATAGAACGTTCTCGAAGGAATGACGGAAAAGAATGTTGAATGAGCGACACACAGTAACACAATATCAGAATTCAGAAGAATAATTTCTGTTTTCACACAATTTGTTGTATTAATTTTATTCCTACTCTTGATTGGTAGTCATTGCTGAACGGAAATACGATACTTCATCCGATTATTGCAAAATATTCAAAAGTAATTTAATGAAATAACTTTATAATTAATTTGACAACGAAAATACTTCTTTGATTCAACACAAACATAGAATAATCATGGTTCGTTCGATTAAAGTCGTGTCCTTTGGCGAAATTGTTTAGGAAATTACCTTCTAATGGACATCAATCTTCCTTGAGGCACTTTATAAAACAACTTTTTGTTAAGAAAAAGTGTAATTTGTTGCGAGACGCAAATTAAGACGGCGAGTTTGAGTTCTTGAACGAGAAGATAATAAAATATTATAAAAATAACTTTATCTAGGGATTTTAGCTACTTTATGTCTTAAGAGAATGAGTTGGGACTGAGATGCCGTCTCCTCCTTCTGCGAAGCAGTCTTACGGCGAGCAAGGGTAGCTCGCTGCCCGACCATAACCAAACCCGTGCGTACGGCGCGTAGCGTTTCGCACGCGCCTCAAGTGGCATCAGATCACCACCCAGTAGGGCTGATGCCCGATACGGAGCCGCGGAAGTCCTAACGGGTTGCCGGGGCTTCGGCTCCAAAAGCAGAAGTAGAAACAGGTGGTTTTTAGTCAGTAACAGTCTGACACTCCCTCTCGCCTAACCCAAAGCGGGAGAATGCATGGGATGATTTTCCCCCTTTAAAAAAGGAGAGTGAGTTTACCCATACTCGTAATGATACACTATTAAATATTATTGATTTTAAATTATGTAAATATTCAAAAAAAATCTTTACTAGTTTCGAGGCACAGAGGGACTCATTGAAAAAACTCCTACAAAGATAGAATAAAATTTGTACTCACATTCTGTATTAACGCAAAACAAAGACAAATTCATTGTGGTAGCATTGAATTTGCCTTTGTTTTGCGTTAAAAGTCAGTTACCCAGTATTATTCAGATCAAGGGTGCCAACATAAAAATCCAAACAGCCATAGAGTACCAAAAGGCGCACTTTAAAACGAAAATGCAAAGGATGTTCTACGTACAGCATTAATTTTGCGTATAGTGTTTAACTCGTCGAGTACCGCCGGGTGACCGCTTGGTGTTTGACAGTTTAATGAATACTTTTTGGTATTTCATATGTATTTTGACTCCAATTTTGTATCCGTTAGCTATTGTTTGTAGTAAGCAGAATTGTTTGTATTGTATTAAGGGATGTGCCAATGGCTTGCATTGCCAAAACAGTTACAATTCGCAGACGTAAAAAAATTATAAGAAAGCATTTACTAATACATTATACTTACCTCAAAAATAAAACAGCTCAAGTTATAATCGCAGACATATGCAAAGTGCGTAAAGGAAAATTAAATATTTTTATTATTTTTAAAATTTTACAACGCTCGTTTTACGTTAATCCGGGCCCGCTACGTGACCGCTCAGAACGGTTTGTTACCAAAATGTGACAACTTATTGTGCGGCAACAATTTGCTATATTTTTCAACCAGAGACAAGCTTTAGGCTATTATTATAATTTTAAAAGCACTCTCACAGGTACCTATGTGCCAAATTATATTTTAATTTATTCTATTTTTAATATAGACAAACTTTGTTAGGTACTCGTGGCTTGTAGGTAATGCCATAATGTAAATTAAAAAGAAATATTTTGTAATAATTGCCATGATTTTAAGTATTTATGAAGAACTGCTTATTACAAGAAATAGGTACCTACTTCGAACAACAAACGTTTAAGAAGTACCGTATAAATATATTGATCCTATGACCGTCATTTCAGTAGCGTTGATACCGGTTCCGGAGAAATGTACTTATAAAATATTCATACAAACCCAGGGTTGCCAGCGTCCGACGGGTTAACTTTATGGAACTTTATGGAAGTTGTAATAGGGTTATGAGGCTTGCAGGCTACTCCGAATCGGTCACCAATTGTGAGGTTATAGGTACTATAAAGATTTTAATGTTGATGTTTCTGTTTTACATTCACCGTAGGTATTATAGGTAGGTATATGTATTTATTTATTTTATTTATACCAACGTACATAAAATATCACATAATTATTTGTTGTGTTACCTTATACATATTTTTATTTTAAACAATACCTACTACCTACTAAAAGAAATCGTCGTAAAATCAGCCCTTTCTCGTCCATTGCTGAATAAGAAAAACGATTGTCAACGGTTTTAAATTTCCAAATTCAAATAAAAAATTCAACGCAATAAATTTGTTATAAAAAAGAATAAAGACCAAATGGTGCCATGCAATTTTAATGTTTATGTCTAAATAAGTATTAAAATTGCTATACTTTTAGGTTATGTGTTTATCTATTTGAAGGAATGAATTTAAAATTAGCATCTATGACAGAGCTAGGCGAAATAATTGCGTCATCTTTAAAATGTTGTTGTTAACGCGGATACCATCCATTAAATTGAGTAAAATATTATGTTTTGGTTTTTATTGTCCTAATTATAGTGACTTTTGTATTTAGAATGCTTTGTGCATATTTGAAATATTTTTAATACAATTTTACGCCTTGTAAATTAGCTAATAATATGTCAATTCTTTTTATTTTTGTTTTTATTTTTAAGGGATAAGCCGGCAAACAAGCACACGGGTCACCTGATGATAAGCAATCGGCGTCGCCCGTGGACTCCTGGAACACCAGTGGTGTTACAAGTGCGTTACCGGCCTATTGGGAATTTGGCGTTGTGTGCCTAGTAATTAAGAGGCAGACTTTTAAATAAAATTCGTGTCCAATTCAATGACAAATACTTATTATCTTGTCCATGAAAAGTGTAACCGCCTATAGTGTCAAAGAGTTAAAATTAAAACCATAGACAGTCAATGGTGACCATAAACAACATCAATATTTTAGTCACAATACTAATAGTGGGTCCCATGTATTACTATGCATGCATATCTACTGATAGTGGGACGCCACAGGGATAATGAATTTGAGGAATTTTGGGGATTCAGAGATTGGGCTGCCTCTATGTTGTGCGCAGTCATACTTAGTCGACCTAATGAGTGACGTAGGTTCAAATAATTTGACCATTCTCCTTAATATCGGTCATTATTTACTGAAAAAAAATACAACTTCGTGCAGAATTTGAGCAAAAACAGCATAAAGTAAATCCTACTTGTGCGAACACAACGAAAAATACTTATTGACCTGTTATTGAGTTCTACACTAGAAATAATGTTAATAACAATTGTGTTGGAACGTTTAAATGCGTTTGGCTCCTTTTCAAACAAAAAGCCATTACGAGGCATTACGTGAGTTATAGTTCAACTACATTTTCCATTAAATAAAAGTGAATGGACGAGTATGCGAACTCTTTTATGAGCTGTACTTATAAGTGAAATGTGACGTTACTGTACTGTGACGTCACTATGTAGTTTTTGAATTTGGAATTGAATTCAGCAGTTGACAGTTCACTTTTTTTTTTTTTTTTTTTTTTTCTTTGGCAACCGAGTCTCCAAAACGGTGTTGTCGACTATACTGCCAGTGTCGAGTGGTGACGGCAAAATTTATGAACCGTCGAACTTAACTTTGCGGTAGTTTTTAGTTGTAGTAGCTGGAAAGACAAAACAATTGGGTTAGTAAACATAGACATTATCAACTATTTTATTGTATGTATACAGTGGTGTAAAAAATAGTTGGGGGACATACACAATACAGACAGATATGAATATATATACATCCACAGTTCACTTTGTTAGCGTAACAAAATAAGTGTCAAGCAGTTGTTTTCTGTAATTGTGACTACAAAGAAAAACATAATTATAAATAGCTTGCCATCCGACCACTGTGGACTAATGGTTGCGTATAGCTCTTATTTACCTATCCTAAAAATTCAAATAAGATATAGACAAATCACGTTTAAAAATCTGGAGAAATTGAGCAATTCTTTAGCTACTAAATTATGTATGAAAGTATTTGATACTAGTAATCTGAATAAATTCTACAATGATTTCTTTGAGATGTTAAACAAAGAATTTAACAATATTTTGCCAATAAAAAATAAAGATATTCATACCAAATTTGTATTTAGCGATTGGGCAACTGTAGGTATTCGTAAGAGTAGGGACAGACTTTTTGAACTTTATGGAATGAAACCGTACAAAAATGGGGGTCATTTTTTTCACCAGTATGTAACATCTTATTCAAAAACCTTTAGAATAGTATGCAGAGTCACGAAACGTCTTTATATTAGTAATAAAATAAAATCGTCTGATGATAAGATAAAAACTACTTGGAAAGTTATACACAACGAGACTGGTACGAAAAGATTAAGAAACTCAGAATTTAATTTAAATACCGAAAGGGGACAGATTTCATCAAACGTAGATGTAGCCCAGGAGTTTGAAAATTTTTTTACTAATATTCCTATTAAAACTACTGAACATTTAAAGTCATCAGCAAACCTCTCTGTAACTTTGCTTAAGAACAACATAGAATCATGTCAATACGACTTTAGTTTTCGATATACGAATCCTCTAGAAATTAAAAAAGTTTTTAAAGAAATAAAGACCAAATCAACGGAGGATCTTTGGGGCTTATCGGTAATGGTTTGCAAGTCACTTAGCCAAACTGTAGCGCTATATCTGGCTGTGATTTTCAATAAATGTATAGATGACGGTGTTTTCCCTGACCTAATGAAATATGGTAAGGTTATCCCACTATTTAAAAGTGGTGACACTAAAGAACCTAACAACTATAGGCCAGTGTCTGTTTTACCGGTTCTCAGCAAAGTCTTTGAAAAGTTGATGCTGTCTCGGATGCTTCATCATTTTAATAAACATTCCATCTTTCACCAACAACAATACGGTTTCACTAAAGGTCGTTGCACAACTGACGCCGGTGTCACTTTGATTAAGGAAATATTTGGTGCTTGGGAGGAAGCACAGGATGCTATTGGTGTCTTTTGTGACCTCTCAAAAGCATTTGATTGCGTTGACCACGAAACACTTTTGCTGAAATTAGATCACTACGGGATAAGAAACTCTGCGCTCCGTCTTATGAAATCTTATTTAGAAGAAAGACAGTTAAAGGTTCATGTTAACGGTATTAACTCACAGGGCTCTGGGATGAATATGGGCGTTCCTCAAGGTTCAATATTGGGTCCCTTTCTGTTTTTAGTCTATATAAATGATTTGCCATTTATATTTAAAAATGAACCAAGAATGGTGCTTTTTGCAGATGATACACCATTAATTTTTAAAGTAGATCGACGTACAAATAATCTTGACGACGTAAACAGCTCCATTCTTCAAGTGCATAATTGGTTTACCATTAACTCGTCGAGTACCGGTTTTGTAGACACAATTATAGAACAATAGGTTGCGGTCACCGGTGACCGCTTGGTGTTTGACAGTTTAATAATCTAGCACTTAATGAAAAAAAAAACAAAATGTATTAAATTCAGTTTACCAAACGTGCGTAGTAACGATTGTGATATTGTTTTGAACGGTCAAAAGTTAGAATTTGTCGACGAGACAGTATTTTTAGGCATTACGTTAGACAATAGGCTACAATGGGGTCCGCATATAAAGGCGCTTTCGGGGAGATTGAGCCCAGCTGCTTTTGCAGTTAGACAGATTAGACAGCTCACGGACGTAGATACAGCTAGGCTTGTCTATTTTAGTTATTTCCACAGCATTATGTCGTACGGCATTTTGTTGTGGGGTCGAGCTGCAGAAATAGAATCAATATTTATTCTGCAAAAGCGGGCTATCCGAGCAATATATAACTTACGCCGTTGCGAATCGTTGAGAGAATTGTTTAAAACGATAAATATTTTAACGGTGCCCTGTCAATATATATATGAAAATATAATGTATGTAAGGAAACATAGGCAATTGTTTGAAAAAAGAAGCGATAGACACAATTTTAATACTAGAGGCAAAAATAAGTTAGCTATACCGCAATTCAGACTGTCCAAAGTACAGAAATCCTTTATGGGGTTAGGTATTAAATGCTATAATAAAATATCAAATAGCATACTAGATCTCAAGGTAAGTAAATTTAAAACATATATTAAGCGCGAATTATGTAATCAAGCTGACTACACACTGACAGATTATCTTGAAGATAAGAATGCTTGGCAGCATGTTGGTTCGGCTCCACTGGACAGTACTCAAATGTAGTCAGTAGTTAAATTCCAATAGTAGGTAATATAATACATAATTTAATACTTTAATTCTAATGTAGACAATCTAGTTTCCTTATGGCATCGAGCATTTCTTTCTTTATTGAAACAAAGAGTTTCCTTTTTCTTGTATAGAAGCACTATTTCTATGGATTGTCAGTATGCATATGTGAGCACCATGTTAAGATTTTTTTATTTTTTTTTATTTTAGTAAGTTATTAGTATAATGCGTCAAGCGTGTCTTTGCATTGTTCTTACATATGCGTACAGTATTGAAATATTATGTATCAGAGACATTGTAGAACATACTTTTTTAAAAGAGTAACGAATGGAGTTTCTTGCTCGTTCTTCTCCATTCGAATCTACGTTTTGGAATGAGCACCTAGCTTCACCTAATTTCACTGACGGACTGACTGACAGACTATTATTTATTTTGTATTTGTTGACGTTTCAAAAGTACCAAACTATGGTTTAATTGAAATAAATGCTTTGACTTTGACTTTGACTTTGTTGTCAGTTTAAATTTGGCGCTATTTTGTGCAAATATTTTCGTAAAATTTTCACTTTTTGGTTTAGTTTTAGATTTCAGTCACGTTTCTAAGTGAGTTTTATGAATATGAATGTATGTAGTAGTACTTTAAAATTTCGTGAGTTAACTTGTTATTTTTCTGTTCATTGATTTTTCGTTGCTATAGCAACTCTTGAACACGATTGACTTTGTTTGATCTCTAGATTGGATAAAGTCTGATAGAAAATTAAATTTAAAATTCCTCAACGGGGATAATATGTAAGTAAATTTACTTACTTATATTCTGTGGCTAGTTTATCTACCTATATTAGGTATAAGAATTCCATCATAACATAACATAAAATCAGTTGGTAGTTATCTAGGCAGGAAACCAGTGATCAAGGAGCTGGTCTTAAATCCTTGACGCCGGATGTCTCTTTAAACACTTTATCTTTCTATATGTGTTCGATCCACCCAAAAAAAGAATGAAAATTACGTCTTTATATCCAAAGGGGTAGGCAGAGGTGCACATTACGGTAATTAATGCCGCTGTATAATGCAACACCCAGTTTTCACTTTTTGTGAGCCTATTGCCATATACCGGCCACAATTCTAGACTGAGACTGAGACTCCTTGCTCAGCAGTCGTATATGCGGCTACTCGGCTAACAAGGCAGTCATTCCATTATTACAATTACGAAACCGGTAAATACTATAAAAAGCAAAGCGTAATCCTTTTGAATTGAGGAGACAGGTACCTTCACTTCAATGACACAGATCACAAACAACAAAACAATAAACTAACTTTTATAAACCAAAGTAGCACTTTCATTTGTTTTACGTCCCATCCCATACAAAGAAGTGCAGGGCAATTAATCATTCCGGTACTAACTGCGACAATGTAAACAATGGCGGACTGGCCGTTATGACAGAACCCATCAAACTTTAATGCTCCGTCCATCAATAAAGTTATTTCAAGTGTTTTACTAAAAAACGCTCATCAAGCTACCCTTAACTGTCAAATTTCTAAAATTGGTTTTCAACCTTACATGTCTGGCAATAAAGTTGAAAATGCTCTAAATCAGTTTGACAGTTTAGAGTACCTTGCCAATAGATGCAAAATTTTAGTGCGTTCAATAAAAGCGGTTTCGGTAAACAATGTTATTTCTGATATCAGTAGGTTAATCGGTGGTTAATCGGTACTGTTCCGCGCCTTAAACGATTGTTTAAACTTTGAAGTTTTCATTTCATGGCTCTGGAATGTTCTTTTGATGATTTCTTTTGTTTTGTTGCTGTGTAGCCGAGTGGTTAGATACTTTGGTCGAGAGAAGAAAAATTTAAATTATTTTCTATTCCAAAATCAAAATGTACCTACTATAGTCATAATTATATTACATTAGTTTTCTGTTTACTACTCGTCATCAGCCTCTACACACTAACAGATAAATAAAAAAAAAATATATAAGTGTAAGTTAATTAAAACTATTCGATGAAAGTATTATAAAAACTCAACAATCCATACCCATTAGCTGCTTACATCATCCATTCATTCATAATTCGAATGATTCGTTCTAATTACAAACACAAAATTGCATTCGATTTCATTATGACAGGCAAGATGGAAAACTGACACAAAGTTTCATCTAGATTCTTTATTTAAAAATAAAAATCCATCAGTAATATATAGGTACGTAGTAAGAGATAATTTTCTTTGTAAATATAATATCCATTATAAAAACTGCGTCATTATACGAAGCTTTAAACATTGGATCATTAATGGATCGCATTATTTAGTCTGTACCTAATGCATTGCTACACAATTGGAGACGATAAGTGTCGAATTAAAAGCGTCTATGTTTACGCCAAAAGACTTTTTGAATAAAAACTCTTTGTTGTTCTTGAATAGTCTGCCATAGACATGTTTTCTGTTCTGTTTTTAAATTGCAAAGTCCGTTGCACTTTGTGTGGTCAGTTTTTTTAAATACCAATAGACAATAATGATCATGAAGATTTTGTCTTTTCTCACTTTTATGACACTTTTGAGCAACAACTTTTTCCTTAAAAAACCTTTTTCCAATCTAAAATTCGTGTTTTTGAATAATATTTTTAAAGCCTTTAGCAGACACGCACAGACCCATTGACAGATATTATGTTTCATATAAACCCCAGGAGACCTTAAAATCTCTTGAGTTTTTGAAAGATTGATTATTATATTTTATCTCCTTTAAGATAAAATCGTAGTCTGCATACAAATCTTATCCTAAATGTATGTCAATATTTTTTATACCTAAACACAAGTCCACAATTTATAAGCTAGGTAGCTACTATATTTTTTCAATCCATCAATCTTTGTTGCAGTTACAAAACAATACAAAGATTACGAAATCAATTGTCAAATTCAATGTCAAACGTTGAAAACTGGTTGTCAAATTCGAATTTAAACGTCGAACGTTGTACAATTGGTTACCTACTGTTATAGTTTCTACAAGTTTGTTGTGTTTCGGCCGACGTCAGCCGTGAATTACTGCCTAACAGATGTTGGGAACACATTCCAAGTCGACGTCCCGGAATATTCTTGTCAAATGACACGCTGTTTTTTCTTCGCGTTTTCAGTTTTATTATCAAGTTAGAACCTATATTTGAAACTTTTTTATTATTCACAAAATGTAATTCGGACAAAAAGTGTTGTTGTAACGAATTGAGTTTAAATATTTTGTTATAGATAAATAAAAGACGGTGTTATACTTGATGTTCTTTTTTTGTTGAAACTATGGCAATTTCTCAATGCTGTCTGTTTATTTGATTTTGTATAAAACGTACATATTTGTCTGTATATTTATTATTGTAAGAGATATTTGCTTGTGTGGTGTATTATTTTACAAAGTTCTAGATTTTTTTTAATCCTGTTTCATACACATATGTCACGTTAACTATAAGTAAATGAAAAATACAAGTACGTCTGCACGCAACACGTTGCACAACATCCAACGAATGCGCCCGTGTTTTCACTGAAATTCAGTTTCACGCAATCTCAATTATAAATAGCCAAATATAAATACGCGGTTTTATTTTAAAATGTCCTCTAAATTCTTCCTCGTTTTAGCGAATACTATATCTTGCCTAATGAGAATAATAATGTACTGTTTTCAGAAGGCTATTTGTTCACATGACAACAATATTTTAACATACTTCTTGGCACCGGGCCCAATGTTTGACGGAAGGAAAGAAGCTAAATTGAAGTATTTAATTCGAACGATAACTTTCCTCGCTATAATTTATCGATCATGAAGCTTTATTTTGCGAGAATAGTAGGATAATTGTATTTATTTTATTGTTGCGATACTAATTATTTTGTCGGCATAAGTCGATTGTTGTTAGTCTTATTTTTCTTTTATTTAATGGCGATCGAGTCTCTGTCAACTTACTCTCAAAATTTGTGACGTTCTTATTTCAAAACCATAACCTTTTTCTAATGCATTGTTGATAGCAAAATACCCTTTATTTCATTCTACATTGTACAGAATCCCAAACTAGAGCTGTATAAATAATTCCGACGTACGTCTCCTGCACTCTCGATTTCTGCGAGTGTGCCTTTTATCCAATCACAGGAGTTCCGGATCACTGGGCGGTGTCGGGTAAAGTCAGCTCAACAGTTTTACCATATTAGCTTTCAGTATCGGATTTGTTAGTGCCATTTCTAGTTCCCTTAGTCTATAATCTTATCCAAATCTAATATTACCTGTAACGTGTTGTTAAATTGGATTAGTTAGTTAGGTCGGAAGTAAGGTCTTTGAAAGATGTCTAAGCGGCAAGGACCGTCATCATTTTCATCACCATGGGTATGACTGGTCTGTTTTCTACATATGAAAGGTTTTGCCATAATCTTCGCCATTGGTAGGCCCATTAAATATTTGAAAAAAAGAATAAAAAATTGATAATAATAAGAAAGTGCTGCTACTTCGTTATTATGAAATTTGGAGTCCCTTACGCTCGAAATACTGATAGGCCAAAAAGGACATAACCTAAAAATATCGTGCTATCTCTGTCAATTTACAAAGAGCGACAGACAGAACTATACTTAAGCCCGTCTTAAAATTCAGTGACGTTTCAGTACATCAGCGTTACTCGGCTTTTATAAGCCTTGCAGGAGGAGTAGTTATAAGTGGTGACAAAATAATGTATTCTATTTAGCCGTTACCACACTGCAATCTGGGATATATTTTATATATTTTATATAATATGAGATATATTTTAAACTAGCTAGTTTGCCAGTAACTGAGTAGCTACTCAGCACGGTTTCATCTGCTCTGCTTAGCTTCTTTTGATCGCAGCTTGATGTTTTATAGCCTATAGCTTTCCTCAATAAATGCACTATCCAACACAAAAATAATTATTCAAATCAGACTAGTGGTTCCGGAGATTGGCGCTTTGAAACAAAAAACAAACAATCTCTTTAGCTTTATATAATAGTAAGTATATTATACTATATAACACTATTAGACTAGTAAAATTAATTTTTAAAAGTAATGTGGACAGTAGTTTCAAAATGCCTTAAAAGATTTTTCCTCTAAAGAGCTTTTTTTAAGGGGGGGGGGGGAATCATCGAATGACTGCTCCCGCCTGGGTGAGGTGGGAAGGAGTGTCAGACTCTAACTGATTAAAAACCACCCCGTTCCTACTCCTGCACGTCGAGCCGGAGCCCCGGTTACCCGTTAGGTTCTCCGCGACCTCTAAAGAGCTTAAAGGAGTTATTAGTCACTTTAAAGTCTCGACTGTCATATCAGAACCTTGGTCTTTATAGCTCCAAAACAAGTGTGTTGATCAGATTTAATTAAGTTTATAAATGAAGATGTGTCAAGATCTTTTAATATTGAACTAGAGTGATAAATTAATAAATTTTCTTTTGATCCTTTGCTAAAAAGTTCAGTATATTTAAAATTTCAATATAATATGTTAAAAAGTTCAACGAGTAAATTGATATTGGTTTCTGAAATATTTATGTGACGAATCGTGATTTTTTTATATCAATTTCTACATGTTATATCCAAGTTACCATAACTATTTGACATAGAAAAGTAAAAGAAAACAGATATTTCTATTTAATATAAGTTCCAGGAACGCCCCTCATTACAGTGCCTTTAGCCAAACGCCACTTCAGCGCTTGTCTACCGAGAGAGTAGAAAACTAAATGTATAGAAATGACACTGACAAGTGTCAAAATTTACGTCAATCCCATAAAATTTAGTTTTCTACTCTACAAGTAGACAAGCGATAGATGGCATTTGGGTACAGCTGCAGGTTACGTTACTGACCAAAGTCATAAACGTTAATGTATTTTATATTTTATCTAGATATCTAGACAATCAAGTTAATTTAGTAACTGCTATAAATTCGTTAGGCTAACTTCTCTATAACTTGGTCGTTATTTTTTATTCTCTAAAGACACCCAATTCTTGAGAGTTCCATTGTCTTATTTCATGTTGTCATACAAAAGATTGAAAAAAGAGAGATGTTTTAAATTCAATGATGTATAGATCTTCTTAGCATATTTGACGTTCGTAGAGGGCGCTGCTGTCGAATATTTCCATAAACAACATTTTAGTGATATTTTTTCTAATTCGTTGTGGAACACACATGACGGTACGTTGTACACAAAACACCGCTAATTAGTTAGCGGCGCCACACATCGACACTACTATATTTTACACAGTGAACATGTGTGGGTAATTTCATATTACTGTGTATAAAAATATTCATCCACCACATTCACATTGGTATTTTCATTCTTGTGTCGGTATATGTATTTTTATAATTTAATTCACGGGTAAGGTTAAAACTATTTACAATCATTGATATGACCCGACATTTTGATGGGTATTAACGTAGTGTTCGTGGTCGACTGGTTAATGAGCACGCTTTTATCGTCTTTCAATGATCAATGATGATGTGAGTTCTATTCCAGCTGAAAGATTCTTTTTTTATTTTACTATGTAGTTTTTCTTATTATTTTTTTTTTGTTTTTTGAATTATTAGATCAGGCTATAAAAGAAGCAGATAAGTCGGTAAATAAAACAATACTATCTTTTATTACAATTAATTTATTTATTATACAAATAAGTGGTTTTATATTCAATATTTATAATAATTAATTATCATACCACAGTTAAGTTCTTAAAGTTCTTTAAATAATAATTAATCAATATGCTAATAAACCTTCGAATTGGGAAATATCATGCGATAAAGTTTATACTTTTAAAATTAACATAAGAAGATTTAGAAAAATAGGATAGAAAAAAAAGAAAAGATTAAAACATTGTTTCAAATTTTAAATATTTGATTAATGAATTCTTGAAACAACTTGTGAATGCTGGAATCGATCCGGCGGCACTTTACTGGAGGTGATAACCATTACGCCAAACGCGCTGTGAATGAGATTCTCGAAATATTGTATAACATTCAGTAACATAAAAATACGATGAGAAAACACTATATTTATATGGGTATTGTATAGCTCGATTGCTCATTATTTGATTTCGATTTATTCAAAGTTTGTTATAAGTTATTTTTATCTTTACCCTCGTTTTTATTTAAACTTATTTACTAAATAATTACGTATACCGACACAAAAATGATATTTAAATACCAAGATGTGTGTGATAGACGAATGTTTCTATACATATCTATTAATATGAAATTACCCACACATGTATATTGTGTAGTCATACTAGTGTCGATGTGTAGCGCTGCGAACTAATTAACGGTGTTTTGTGTACATAAAAATAATATTATCTTAGAAAACATGTATTAACATGGAAACCTCGTAAAATGTGATATGCGGTATACGAAAAAAAAATTGCGTAAAGTTTATTCACCTCTTTGCGTAACGAAATTAAAATTATTGGCGCGAGTTTTACTTGAAGATTTATAATTATACTCTGTGGCATCACAACGTTTAGTACATTATTAAGAATATACTAGTATTATTAAACAGAAGTCTATTATTGACTTTCTATAATGAAATGCAATTGCTAGTTTTTAAAATAACTAACTAAAATACAGTATAATATTGATAAAGTGATTTATACATTTGATAGATATTTTTGCTGCATCAAAATAATCTCCAAATTTGAATGAATCGTAAATATTAATATTCTGTTTTGTATTTACTATAGTTACTGTTGTCACAATAATTATCGAGATTGGTCATAATAGTTTAATCCGCGAAAGACAGTTTAATACCAGTAAATACACAAATTAACTTTTAAACCCACGATGAATAAATACGATTGATGACCCAAAATCGTTCAATATACAACAAATAAATAAAGCAATATTCAAAGCCAACACGCGGCTGAATATTAATGACCAGAGATATAAAATTTCCGCTCAATGCGATATGTTTGTTGCCTTGTCCATTAGTTGGTGCATTGCCAAGCGATATCCGACACATGGACATATAGCATTGTTCTATGAAGTCTATTATAGTATTAAATGTGTCATATATATTCTTTTTTATGATATTGTATGCCATTAACTGGCTATGCCACGATATAGTTAAAGGCTCTACGCGTAATAGGCTTTTTCTATGCAATACCGAAAAAAAAAATCACATATTTTTTGTTTGTTTATGAATAGTTAGCTCTATGGTCACGTGCGGTAAAATACTGGCATGAATTCGAATTAAATTTTAAATTCGAACACAGCAATTTCGCTTGGCAACACAGTAAGTAAACAATGTACCTATATATATGCGACGCGGGAAAATCTTTGGAAAAAAACTTTATTATATTTTCTTTTGGAGTGACAACTAAAGAGATTGTTTCATAAATTCCTGCCAGATATAATGCAACAATTTAAACTCTGAATGGACATTTTGATGGCCTGCAGGAACTTTGAATTTTATATCATTTACTTTTGTTTTTGAACTTTAAGAATCTATATCAGCTTTCTTTCAACATATTCAGACAAGATTATTTAAATAATAATCTTGTCTGAATATGTTGAAAGACTAAATATTCAAAGGCTAAATGCCTTTGAATGTCACGAGTAAAATATGTAAGACACCTAATACGCTAATCATTAAAATAGGCAAACGAAACTAGTATCTAGGTCGAGTAAATAAAAAAATATCATTGAAAAAGTTAGCACACATTTTATATTACATTAACCGGAAAGTATAATGTACAGGAAATTAGATCTTAAAATAAAATAAAATAGATCTCATTTTTAAAATAAACATTTGGCTAATGTAAATAGAATGAACGTTGGTTCAGCAACAACACAATTCGTTTGCTAATTATTTCCTCTTGACTCACTCTTATGGGGTACGTAATTATAGAAAGTCGTTCTATTTCCGCGAGGTAAAAGAAAAGCCCCCTAAAATCAATCAAGCGAAATTAATTAAAATCAAAAGTCACCAATGCAAGGAAAATATATGAGAAATAGGTAATTTAACCACGCTATTAAGGTTGCTATTGCTTTGATAGAGATCGGAGAGTTGTGAAGAGGTACATGATTCCATTGAAGCAGAGATGAATGGATGTGAATGACAAGCGAAAACTCTGTTACTCTATATTGTTCCTTAAATGGTACTAAACAGAATTCAATTTAACTTTTATAGCGAGTGACTTTAATTTATGAAAATGATCAAAGAAATGTGTTATGAAATCCCGAAATATTTACACAAATAGGGTGTCACTGTCCACTTTTGCTTTTAATATCACTAGTACACGGGACTTAAAATCCTCAAACACGGCTATCAACTTACGATACGGCACTCTTTTGTGCAAGTTGGAAACAACTATTCGTAACAGGAGCTGAGGCTTATAGAACTAAAACCCAACGCGTGTTGGCCAGTAGTAATGAAAACCAGAACTTTTGCAAGGGATTAATTCGTTCGGAATCGTAACACAGGTGATCCCAAACAAGTCAACCGGCGAACCCAAGTAGTTGGCAAACTTTCCATAAAATAAACGCCCACCCTAACATTAAAATCCTTTTGACTCCAGCTTAAAATTAATAGGCCATTTATAAACGTGGCCCAATTATATTATGTTTTAATTACAGGCCTAACTTAATTTTGTAACAAAAGTGTTTCCTTATTTTTTTAAATTAAATTATGGTCGGGAACTCGGTGTTACTTTTACGGGCCGTAACGAGAAGCGTAAAATCAAGGTTGCTATAGCAGCCCTGACCTCGTTTCTTTACATCATTTTTCTTTGGTTTTCATTACAATAACAAGGAAGGAATTAGATGTAACGTCAATTTAATATTGGGGTTGAAGACTTTTTCAAATTTCGAAGCCATTATTGTCTATAATTTGGTTCTTGCAGTACGGCTTTACACTTTGTGCCTATATTTAAATAATACTGGCCATTATAGAAAGAATAACACAACATAAGATCACGCCTTTTATCACCGAAGGGATAGGCAGAGGTGTACACAGAAGTAACACCCACTTTTCACTATATATGTTATGAGTCCCATGTAATAGGGGGTGAGCATATTGTCATATACCGGGCACATTTCTAGACTCCGTGCTGCTACTGAGATTTTTTTTAAAAACCCAGTAATACTTTGCCCCACCCGGGATTCGAACCCGAGACCCCTTGCCCGGCAGTAGCACTTGCGACCACTCGGCCAACGAGGCAGTCATAGTATCGAATATAGAAAGAATAAAAAGTCAGATTAAAACAACCTTACTAGAGGTAATATTATAAATCGGAAAGTGAGTTTGTCTGTTTGTTTGTTTGTTCCGCTTTCGCGCCGTAACTACTAAACCGATTGCTTTGAATTTTTGCAGACGTAAAGTTAGAAGTCCGGATTAAATAATATGGTACTTTTATCCCGGGAAAAATTGATATTCCCGAGGGAAAACAAAAGTATTGGTATAGATGGCGCTGTATGTATTGGTATATGTCTCATAGGCTACTTTTTATCCTTTTGTGACGCGAGCGAAGCCGCGGGTAAAAGCTAGACTAATAAAAGAATGCACAATTTTCCAACCTACAATTATATAGAAACTACATACGAAATGATGTAATCAACTACAAAACAGACTAAAATTCGCTATTCACAAAACATTTTAGGTCAAATTAAGCCTGAGAGCTTTCATTTCATACATAAACATGGAGAATGCAACATTAAAAACTCAAGCCCAATGTACCGAGACTAATTGTATAACGTATTCGAAAAGTATGCAAATGAGACGCGTTTGCATATATTTGGCACACATTATGCCTGATAATATTTTCGAAAAATATCACATAACAAACATCTGCAGTTGGCTTGTTTACTGATTTTGTATTGACATAATGTTGCTATGCATTTAACCTTATACCTTGCACAATATGTGTTAGAATTTACTTTTGAGCAACATTAATTTGATACAGTAACTGAGTGAATAGAAGTTTGAAATGTACTAGCGTTTTTTTCTCGTTTTTGTAGCCTTTTTTTGTTGTTGTATCATGTTTGACATTTCTTTATATAATTTAATAAGCAGCTTTTATTATATTACAGAACATGTTTTTACGACTTTTCCTCCATTGTCTTCATTTAAAAACAAAAGACACGCAAATATGTATAGGTCATAAAGACTGTGTGGGCTCAACCTACATGGATTTGCCTACATGAAATGAACAAGTGAAACAAGTGAATTTATTTCTGCAGATAGGCTACAAGGCAGCACGTTTACACGTCAATTTTATCAAGCGAACGATGAGGCCGACATTTCCTAACTGACTACTCTAAGAAGAAATGCCGAAACAAATTCAGAGGTTTGTCTCTTTTAAAGTCCAGACAATATGTATAAAAGATTATGTGTGAGAACCGTGCAAGTTCTTTCTATAGTGGCCTTTTGAGGAAAGAACCACTACAGTTTGAGCGGACCCGTTCAGGGAGCTTACTCTTGAAACCAATCTCAATGTCAATGCAATTTCAATCCAATACAATCTCAATAATTATTCAATGTCAAAACTATACAACCACGATCGCAGCTTTTAATATAGCATTTAGAGTACGGAATATATAGTCAAACTCAATACCATTTAGTTCATTCAATATCCACGCAATACGGATGCAATGGGCGCTAATGTTGCAACTCGAGAGTACTAAATTTCACAATACCAATGTCGATCGATCGGTATTGGATTCAAGAGTAAGCCAACTGAAGGCAGTACGCATTTGTCGGTTTACAATAACGAAGACAGGATCAAAATCCTGCCTTTAAATCGTGCCTGCCAGGTTATCTATGTTCGTTCAAGTTCGATATTCAAATAAAATTTTGATTAGTGTAAATATACGCCTTTAGTGTTGTGTTGTTACCTACAATGACCGTTTACTTACAACTTTGTGAAGATAGGACGTAGAATAATATAAAATAAAAAAACATAATTTATTTTAATAGTTTAGTTGTAGCTAAATCTAAGTTGTAAATATGTATGTAGTTATATCCTTATTAATATTATAAATCGGAAAGTGAGTTTCTCTGTTTGTTTGTTTGTTCTGCTTTCACGCCGTAACTACTAAACTGATTGCTTTGAATTTTTGCAGACGTAAAGTTAGAAGTCTGGATTAATTAATAGGGTACTTTTTATCCCGGAAAAAAAATGATATTCTCGAGGGAAAACGAAATTATTGGTATAGATAGCGCTGGGTGTATTGGTATATGTCACATAGGCTACCTCTTATCATTTTGTGACGCGAGCGAAGCCGCGAGTAATAGCTAGTATAAAATAAATAAACATAATTATATAAATTGTCTTTACTGTAGCTATAGGTTATAAAAACATTAATTAAAAATTAAAATTCATTAAAATAAACACATGTTTCCAGGTGAACAAATATAGTCGATTGTTCGTGAACTTATTCACGTATAAAGCAAATTAACGATTTGTACGGCACGGCACCGAAATTTTAATAACATATTAAATTGATCATTAATTTTACGGCCGATGAGCAATTATTACGCTTCATCGGATAATATGTAGCCTTGTTTGATTTTACATTTTTAATTATCGATGTAAGATTTCGATCATTCGTTTGAAATAGCGTAGATTTTTAAAATTAAATATAGAAAGAACCTGCAGCTGTAGCCAAATGCCATTTAACGCTTGTCTACTTGTAGAGTAGAAAACTGTCGCGGAGAACCTAACGGGTTACCGGGGCTCCAGCTCGATGTGCATGAGAAGGAATCGGGTGGTTTTTAGTCAGTAAGATTCCGATACTCCCTCCTGCCTCACCCGGGCGGGAGCAGTCATTCGATGATTTTCCCCCCTTAAAAAAAAACTATATTTATTTGTATGTCCATGTTTGTTGGTTGGTAAATAAGGTTCCTAGAGCGTGATATATCGGTATAAGTAGTTACTGCCATGGCTATTCACGATGTAACAGCCAGTGAGATGAGGGGAACCGATAATTGCTGGTGAATTTGATACCGGCTTTATTATGCCTGGCAACATTTGGATACCTGAATTATCTGTTTGATTTGAGCGCACGGTTGGCGCAGTGGTTGGACGACTAGCTGCCGCGTTACGTGTAGCGATTGCGATTCCCGCACGGAACAAATCTTTATGTGATCCACAGATTGTTGTTCCGGGTCTAGGTGTCATGTGTATGTGAACTTGTATGTTTGTAAACGCACCCACGACACAGGAGAAAATCTTAGTGGGGCAACGTTTTTTTTTAAATACAAAATAAAGAATATCAACGACTCTAGAAAGGCGTTTAAAAAAGATATAAAGAGATGTGACGATATTTTGAAATTTTCTTTTAGTTAGCTTGTGTTTCTTGAATGAGTAGGTTTAGTAAATAGGGTTTTAATATAAACTTCACATAATTATGTACCTAATTATAGATATTTATTTAACTTATAGCTTGAAATGTATTGTACTTAATTTCAAATACATCTACTTGATAATTTTAGTTTCGAATGTATTTAAATGTATTATGTTATGATATAGGTACAATCGTCAAACATAACCCCTGATCTAACCGACAATTCACAAAAAATTAATCGAAATCAGAACGCACAATTCCATAAACCAAATTCAAAGCCAGACAGTACTAATTACCAATAATGTTCAATACACCACTTGATTCCGCGTCAACAAACACTTGGACATGTTGATACTGATTATATTATTGGGTTAGTCGGAATGGCATGTCAGTTCAATGTAACAGGACACTTGAAAACATATTTGTTTGAGCCATTTCAATTAAAATGAATCCGTTATTGATGGTTGCAGTTGAAACTAATTATATCATCCGGTTATGGGGGAATTCGTTGAGTGTACTTTGTGTATATATACATATATAATTATGTTAGTTCAGATTTATTTTATATTGTAAATTTTAACGTGCACTTTTATTTAGTTGCATATATACATACATTACCTCACGCCTATCTCCCATGGGGGTAGGTAGAGATTATGGAACGCATTTTGCGTAAAATTTTAGATAGGAATTTAGTTTATATTTATGTAAAGTTTCGTACTATGACTTTTTTGTTAGTAGAGAAGAAAAATATTTAAGAGACAGATTGTGCTAGGAATGGTTATAAAATAAAAAGGAGTTTGTGATAGATTAATGTGGTGGCCCGAAGGTTTAAGACGCCTGTTTCTTATGGACAAGAGTGCGGGTTCGAATCCTACTAACGGCAAGTACAAATGTGACTTTTGCGCGTTACATGTACCTACTTTCTAAGATTATTTAGACACCACTGACTGGTGAAGGAAAATATCGTGAGGAAATCTGGGCATATAATTTCTAAATATAAGTATAAAATCGCAAACCCGCATCGAGCAAGCGTGGTGATTAATGCTCTCCGTGTGAGAATGAGCAATCGGCATTTATAGGCTGTTAATGATGAATGAAACAAATTCACGGTTCAAGCAATGTACCGACAAGTTTACCTTCCTAGCACTATATAGATAAATGACCTGTCAATTCTCCAAGAAGATACTTGAGACATCTACTCTATAGAGAGTCCATCTGATACTGATACATGTTAGACGTCCCTTCATACGCTTTGTCCTTTGTGGGCCCCACAACAGCGCATAAACGTAGGATCAAAGCAGTCTGTATACCGAAGTGATTCTTCGTAAGCTAATGTTACATACAGGTATGGTATGACGTGACATGTCCTAGTCCATGATAATATTAGTGTTTATAGTGTAAATCCATTTCGTAATAATTAGTGAAAAGTGGGTGTTACATTGTACAGTGGCATTAAGTGCCGTAATGTGCACCTCTGCCTACCCCTTCGGGGATAAAAAGGCGTGATGTTATATGAAGAGATGATGATGTCGAAGAGAAGAAAAGATATGGCACTTCGGAATTTTGTTACCACTACAGTCCATTAGATACCACAAAAGGCTTTATTTATTACAAAAATAATCTTTTTTTTATTACATAAGCTGGTAAACGAGCAGACGAATCATCTGATGGTAAGCAATCGGCGTCGCCCATGGACACCTCCCTGGAAACACCAGTGGCATTACAAGTGCGTTACCGGCCTTTTAGAGATTAGGAGTTTGAGGATCGGTGGGGATTCAGGGATTGGGGGGAATTCGGAAGGGGAGGGTAATTGGGCCTCCGGCAATCTCATTCGCACCACGAAACATAACGCAAGCGTTGCTTCACGTCGGTTTTCTGTGAGGCCGTGGTATTATACCGGTCGAGCCGGCACATTCGTGCCAAAGTATGGTTCTCCCACATTTAATTATCTCCTTAATTTTGGGGCTCTGTCAAATAAATTGGTCTTAATTTGGTTCCAAAACTTAATGTATCGCTTTACAGGAACATAAATCAAAACATCGCTGAAATTTGTCAACTGCATGCGCCCTAAGCGTCAGTCACATTAAAGTTTAACTCAAACAATGTAGGTACATTAAATCGTGATTTGAAACAATACCGACCAGTTATATATAGGAACACGACATTAGTTGACGTCCACTGTTTGCCGACGACACTCAAATTTCCGCCTCTATGACAAAGCATGATCAAAATAAGTCTGAATTTATTTAACACAGCTTTTTTCTTGTTGCTAAGAAGAGCGAAGGAATGCGAACGGAGTCATGTGACGACTAACTCTATAGAAATAAATTGTCGCTCTAAAGACTGCCGTGTCTCATTGTGAGTGAGAAAACAGGATTTTCATTTGTTTTCTTTAATGGCGATCTGTGTTTCGTTGACTTGAATATGACAATCCATTAATATGTGTTGGTTTTGATTTGTGTGTGATTTCTTTTTAGTCTGTGACGAAAGTTGACCGTTTTTTTTGAAATTGTGACGTTTTCATTGCCTACTAATCTATATAGGGATGAAGTCATCGTAGGTAGTGTATATCCAGTGTTTATTTTATGATTTACCGGCATTTTTTATTTAAGGGGGGGATATCATCGAATTACTGCTTCCGCCTAGGTGAGGCGGGAGGGAGTGTCAGACTCTTAATGACTAAAAACCACCCCGTTCCTTCTCCTGCACATCGAGCCGGAGCCCCGGTTACCCGTTAGGTTCTCCGCGACATTTACCGGCATTAATAGAGTATCTAAAGCTAAAAGAAGTTTAGTGTAGTGAATAATCTTCTTTAAGCGACTTCTTTAATTTGAAATTGCTATGTAATTTTTTTTTATTGGATGGACACGACGAAACACAATGCAAGCGTAGTTTCACATCGGTTTTCTGTGAGGTCGTGGTATCACTCCGGTCGAGCCGGCCCATTCGTGCCGAAACAAGGCTCTCCCACACTTGCATTTTTTAATAATTGGTTAATAAGTTGATCGTTGGTGAAATCATAATATAACATAGTACCTTTTAATGTAAGTATCAACACACAATCTATTCATTCCTTACTACATTCATCAAAAATGAAATACAGAGAAACCCAATAACATTTATCCCAAAGAACCCAAATCTAGACCTTATATATCTTAGCAAAACCCCAGCTAACATAACCAAAGTGTTGTGTTTGCTAAATCCAAATAGTGTACCTACAATATACATAGTACACAACCACACATGTACCTATATCTGTACGTTGAATCAATCTGAGAGACAGTCCAGTTCACTTCAGAGAGCTTACATTCAATACACAGTCTCGGACAACTCGGAGGTAACACACAAATAGCCTGTGGCCATCAATAGTACTGGATAGAAATCTGGATACTACTGGGCATTGACTACTATGTGTTACTGTGTGTACACACAATCTTTACGTTCATTTTCAGTAGTGGACGGCTGCTAAAGAAGAGCTTAGTACAGTGATTTAGTACTGTTTTAGCATGTGTCTTTTGTATTTATATTATTTTCCTTTAAATAACCCCTATACTTATTATACTCTTTGCATTAAATAATTTTTCGTTGCTTCCGTCCGTGCGTCACTGCAGGGGTGCCAACTGAAAATCAGTGTTGGGTACTTACTGTGCCCAGCTTAGACTGAGTTGGCGAGCCCTTTCGTCGTGGACATGCTGCCACCCTGTTTCTTTTATTTTGTTTTTTTTTAAAATGTTTTTTTTTTGCCTTCATTGTTGTTTGTTTTTTGTTATTTTATGTTTTTTAATTTTGGTTTCTATTTATTTATTTTTGTGTTTTAATATTTGTCCATGGCGAATAAATTATTTTTCTTTCTTTCTTTCTTTCTTTCTGATTTAAACTAGTAACTACGGTGTGTGTGTGTGCGTGTGTGTGTTTTTATGGTGTTTATTTGATTTTAATGTTGATTTTCAAATTAAAAGTATTGTTATTGTTTTAAAAAAAATATCAATTTGAATTTTCAAATTTTGTCTTTGTATTAACAGAAATTGTTCAACGTGCTAATAATACAGATTAAAAAAAACGAATAATTTGCTTAAAAAACTTCTTTCAATTCAATCTTATACTCTATACCTTTCATTATTTTAAAAATGCAGGTGAGCTCATAAACAACAATATTTACAACGCGTCGTGCATTTTACCGCGAGACTCCTACAAATGGTTTTCCGATCACCCCCTATAACTTATAATTTTTATACACTCATATCGGCAACGTACCGCGCTCGCTCGCAAAACCAACAGCGCAAAAGTACTTCAGAAAGCTTCGGAATACCTTAAAGTACTCCGTTAAAGGCAACAGACAACAAACACAGACATAGAATCCGTGTTACCGAGAATCGGAAACGAGTTCCAACTTCAAGTCACCGACGGGGTTACTAGCGCAGTTCTCACAAAAAGCGTCGTAAGCATTCACTTTTAGACATTTCTTTGTCGAGGGGGACGGTGGGGAGGCTCGCCCCCTCCCGGCCATAGAAAGCGCCCCTATTGTCGCGAATCTCTATAGACAACTCGAAATTAGGAATCTGCGGAATCGTGGAAATTATTCAAATGATACCGTTTGGGACGTAAATAGAAATATTGGTGCTCATTCGTTGGATTTATTGTTAGTTTGTTTTCCTTATATCGGATATTTGGGACCATGAATTTGTTTTGTGGATCTTATCTCCATTCCTTTGGTAATCTGGGTACCACGGGCTATTGGTTCGTGAGTGTATTCGACTGTGAGATTCCTAATCAATCAGATAAGCCTTTCTTGTTGGAATGACTATGTTTAGGATGCTCTGTAGGGATGAAATTGAGTACCTACTTAAGGATTTTTTTCTTTGTTTATTTTTCTAAGGAGTTCAACTATATTTATAGATAACTATACTTCTAAAGACATGACTTTGATGTTTTTTATATCAATTCGATAGTGTTGCTATTAAAACTTTTCATCATAAGCTGAAGTTTGAAAGCTTCACTTTAAGTAACGTTCAGGCAGGGTGCTGCGTGTGACACCGTCAAACGTCTCCGTCATATCCGCATATTGGTTCAATCTTTAAGGAATACGGTGGCGACATCTGTGCACGTCGTGTACCTACGTTAAGTATTTCTAACTCTATTTTGTTGTTATATTTACCTGCAAAATATAGAATTTATTTAAACTATCATGTCCCATGTACCTTTTGTAACAATAGTTTCCTGAATATTCTAATGTCCATAAATTTATGTTTATAGTGACTGTTCGTTGATCAAATAGATGAGTTTAAAAACCATTAAAAACTAAGAATGAACTCTTAGGTATTTTGTAAGTAAATATCCCATTTGTCTTTTGTACGAATATTTCCTGTAAACAACTTATATAGCAATAAAACAGCAACATCACGCCTTTTAGCCCCGAAAGGGTAGGCAGAGGTGCACATTACGGCACTTAATACCACTGTTCAAAACATTGTGGGTGTAACAACACCCACTTTTCACTATTTATGTTACGAGTCCCATATAATAGAGGGTGAGACTTTTCTCATATACCGGGCACAATTCCAGACTCCGTGCTACTGCTAAGAATTTTTTTTAAAAACCTCTTTAATACTTTGCCCGTCCTGGGAATCGAAGCCGAAAATCCTTGCCCGGTAGTCGCACTTGCCACCAGTCGGCCAACGAGGCGGTCGTATAGTTGTTGTTGTATAAAGTTATGTAACACTAATAAAATAACTCGACATTCGTTCCTAACCACAGCACAGTATGTTGAACTAGTTAGAAACACAATCCTCTAGCGATGAATCCCGCTGATATAATTACAACATGGCGACGTGCACGTTATGTCACAATGTTGCATTCACAACTCCAGCGAAATTACTTGGAATTGCACATTACTACTCGAAGAGTGGTTCTTTGAACGCATTAGTAACTTTGTGTTGTTAATTTTGTTTATTTCGTGTTTTGTACAGTAAAGGGTTCTTTAGTGTTCTTTTTTGTTGTTTCTAATGGTTATTCACAATGTCTTTGTCATCCTCATCTACAGTCAATTATGGTCTCTTTCTGGTCTTTAAACCTCCTTCTATACGTTTGTCAGGTGGATGAGAGTCTAAAACGTCCAGGCTTGGACAACCTAACGGGTTAACGGGGCTCCAGCTCGAAGTGCAAGAGTAGGAATGGGGTGGATCTTAGTCTGTAAATGTCTGACACTCACTTCCGCCTCACACAGGCGGGAGCAGTAATTCAATGATTTTACCCCCTTAAAAAAACATATAAAAATGAAACCCGTTTCCCGTTGTCACGCCATAACTTAAGAAGTGCTGGATTGATTGGGCTGATTTTATTTTGTTGTGTTTTTATCGTCAGGAGAAGGTTCTTATGACAGAAAAAAGTCCTGAAAATCCTACGGGAATGGGAGAAACGGGATTGCGCGTACAAAGTCGCGGGCAGAAGATAGTTATGCATAAATGTACTTCAACATATTGTTTTCTTCCCATGTAGTATGAAGACACTACGTATAATTGAGGCACTTCATCAAGTGCTGACATATCGCTATCTATGTCCCTGTCACAGCCAGTGCTCGTTACATCGGGTACAATGATTGATCTAATACATTCATTGACGATACAAGATCTATCAGCACTATGTCCCAAATGTATCTAGATGCTATGATTATATTGGTTGCCTATATAGTCAATTGTAGTGTTTCTGTAAAAGTTAATGGATATTATTATTCGTATAGGCATTTTTTTCACGACTCGACTTTGGTATATTACAAAAAGATGCCGAGTTTAAAAACTGCTCCAAAACCTATCGAGTTGCAAATGGGAATTTTTTAAAGTAAGTAAATGGATGAATATTATTTTAAATAATTAAATTACTTGTTCGCAGTTTTTGACATTTTCGCAGGGTGAGCGAATCGCGAAATGGGCGCGAGCGGCAGCAGCACATATATTGATAGACGTTTTACAAGATCAATGCAGATACGTCTTTTTTCTATCTACCATTCAAACTACATTTTAATTCGGATAAAAAAAAACATCACACGTTTTACATACTTACAATTACTACATTTATCTTGGAACATCGCCATTACTTTATCTTAAAAAATATCCAATAAAACTAAGCTTATAAGAATTGTGTATATCCCCAAAAAGCTGATAATCTCTTCAGCATGCGAGCTACGTAATTCATGAATTACTTGGTTTAGACGCACATCAATCTACCCTGTATTCTCAAATTACTTAAACCGATTTTCGACCTTACAACAAGGTGATAAAGCTAACATTATTTTAAAGATATTAGTCAGATGGGTGCATCTTGGCGCGCTAGTATCTGTAGAATATATTAGAATCGTAAGTGCTGATTGGTCAGTTTCCCTGCCACTTACAAAAATTTGGCACTTGACTTATATTGGACGCATTTAAACGTTCGTTCATTATTTTACATGATGAATGATGATTGTAATGGATTCTTGTATTATTGTTCTATTTGCTATTGTTCTTGTTAATTGGGTATAAGATATTTTGGTTGGCATATCTAGAAGTGAATAATATCAGTTTGTTTAACGACTAAAGATCAAACTTATTTAACGAACAAGGATGCAATTGACTTCTCTTTGTTTTTTTTATACCTACTTGATGAGCCGACGTTTGACCACTATCTTGCCTGGTGGTAACCGATGATGCGGTCTACGATGGAGCACATCGTCCCATAAGCTACCTATTCATTCGGGCCTTCACTTTGCCCGACTCGGGAATCGAACCTGAGACCCCTTGCCTGGCAGTCGCACTTGCGAGCCCTCGGCGAATAAGGCAGTTCTTTCTAAATTAAAATCTATAAATGTACAAATACCAATGTGTAACACAATCAAATCGCTCCAAAAATGGCAACACAAACTCCTTGAGCTCATGACGTTAAGACCAAACTTCAAAACAAAAGACGTAACGTGTTTACCATATACATTGCGTAACCAAACAATGATTACTAACCAAATAGAGGAACAGAACACGAGATGTATGCTAAATTATCGCCGGAAACTTCTTGCTTACGTCACAACAGTAATACTGTATTATAGCATCTATTGACGTAGTACATGAAATTAGATATTTATGTATTACTCAAATGCATTTGAAACTGAATTTCCAAGAAATATCATTGATGTAAGTAGAAGTTTTATTTATATACTGGTACTGGTAAAATTTTGGTAAAGTAAACGGGATGATGGTAAATTACGTCAACAAACGTGAGAAGAAAATGATATGACTCAATTCCTAGGATTTATATTCTGTATTGTTCTCCAAAATGTGCTTCTAGGATCTTTTTTCACTTTATAAAAGGATTTAAGAAGCTACACTCCTACAAGTTTAATTAAAGTTAAACAACACTAAAAGCAACTAAGTCGCAATAAATATCTTATTGCCAACAGCAAAAATGAAATTTGCGCGCGCCTTTTTCAAAGACACGGGAACTGCAGCAAACATTTACAGAACAATTGACACCACTGTGGAGGAAAATAAAAAAATATCGTCGCTTCGTCGGCACTCGGGATTGCTCGGCATTTGTCGTAAAACAATGTTTTATTGTGATATAAACATGGCTCCGGCAGACAGCCATTGACGGTCGACCTTATGGGCTGCGCAGACGACCGACTAAAAGTCGAATTTGATTTTAATTCAGTTTGATTTTTTTCAAAATCTACTTCAGTTGTAAGTAATCTTTCCTTCAAGTTATTTATCACAATGATGGGTTTTTCCAGAATCGATAAATATTAACTTTTGTCCAGTTGGTAATCTAAGTTTGCATAAAACGACCGATCCTAATGCGCAGGACATAATAATATTATTTAGTGTCTATAGGTACTGCTTCTACTTGGAAACCTTAAATCTGAAGCTCAAAATACAATATATATAGGGTGGAATTTTGTAATGCCATCTGAAGGGGAAGTAGTCTTAATACTTTAGAGAGAAAATTATACACAAAGACAAAAAAAATAAAAATAAAATTCGCTTGTTGCACACGTTAATCGAACCGACTAAGAGCTGTAAAATTTGTATCCTGTACTTTTATTGCATCGATCGTACTTACCCTTCAGGTGGGATTACAAAAGTCCACCCTGTATGTTCGACAAGTTGTCACAATAAAAATCCGCGATTTACAATATAGTTACCTATACATTGTACAAGTCGCGGAGAACCTAACGGGTAACCGGGGCTCCGGCTCGACGTGCAGGAGAAGGAACGGGGTGGTTTTTAGTCACTAAGACTTCCCGCCTCACCCAGGCCGGAGCAGTCATTCGATGATTTTCCTCCCTTAAAAAAAATACATTATACAAACGCCCGTCTACTTGAAACCAGATGCAGTAATGAGCTCTTTACACCCGTATGCGGCTCTAAAGAAAATTGGCAAACGGTTGTTCTGACTAATGTGCTTTGTTCACTCCTGCATCGCACCATCCAGTGACGTAGCCTTCTTTACGTGAAGTAATGCAATTTCGGTGTTCGTTCCACCTCTGAACTGAGTTATAGCAGACAGCTTGTATTGTCCACATTTACTGAGGAAATTAATTAGTTTTTATGTTAAAAGGAACTCGAAAAATGTCGTTTTATCGCCTTTTGTTAATACTTTTTAATTACAATACGGATTTATTCCATGTTTAGAGACGGTTGTTTGGAAAAAGACTCTTGTTGGGTGCACTATTTCAATTAAGTAATTGGAATAATACAAGGGGAGTAATAAAACACTTCATTAGATATAGCTATACAAGTATTTTCTCCAGTATTGAGCAGTAAATAATATGAATAGTTTGATCAATAAAATGTTAGCAATCATCACAGAACGATTGCTTTAAAAAGGAATACTGTTCGATATGAATCAAGCGCCAATTTTAAACGTCCGATTTGGCCTATATAGAAACATGACCGAGATCTTGGCCAAAGTAATAAACATCTCTCATGCCAATCCGATAAAATGTGACCACTAGAACCACTACGTACTTTATGTTTAGATATTTTTATATTTTTTTAAGGGGGGAAAATCATCGAATGACTGCTCTCGCCTGGGTGAGGCGGGAGGGAGTGTCAGACTCTTACTGACTAAAAACCACCCCGTTTCTTCTCCTGTACGTCAAGACGGAGCCCCCGGTTACCCGTTAGGTTTTCCGCGACTCTGAATCAAAAATTATTAATCGAAAATTAGACATATGAATCTATTTTCACTAATAAGTAAGTCTATCATTTTTATACGGCAATAAAAAATATTTTTAAGTGTTCGAGAGCCATGTTTCGGCACGAATGGGCCAGCTGGACCGGAGTGATATCACGGCCTCATAGAAAACCGACGTGAAACAACGCTTGCGTTGTGTTTCGACGTGTGAGTGAGGTTACCGGAGGTCCAATTACCCCCCTCCCTAGTCCCCGTCTCCCGAATCCCCGAATCCTCCACAATCTTCAAATTCCCAATTCCCAAAAGGCCGGTAACGCACTTGTAACGCCTTGGTGTTTCGAGTGTCCATGGGCGGCGCCGATTGCTTACCATCAGGTGATCCGTCTGCTCGTTTACCGGCTTATGATGTAAAAAAATAGGCGAGAAACTCCTTGCATTAGTGTCTCCTCTAGTGTTGCAATGCAATGGTGCTGATAGCTCACTATCAGTTGATTCGTTAAGTCAAAGTCAAAATCATTGATTCCATTTTGACCAGGAAGGCACTTTTGAATGTCAAAACAAAGAAATTGATATTGAAAATGTCAGTCTTGGACTCTAGTGAAACTATTTGCTCGTTTGTCCGTTAGTAGATTCGTATGGAGAAGATTAGTCAGGTTCACAATACAATTCTTAGTCATGTCGTTATCCTAGATTCTATCAAAAAAGAACCAATAATCGCCCATGTCCCGTTCCAATCTAACACCAATGTCACTAGTTAATATACGTATGAACTTCACCTAAATGGAAATATCGATCCCCAACCCTAACAAAGAGTAAACAAAGCAGACAGGCCATATTTATTAACATAGACATCCATCCTTTAATCTCGAATGGCCTTTGTCAGGCAAACAGGGAATGAAGTATGTGTACCTATTGAACATTCAGCCTGAAATTTTGTTCTTTACGGAGCAGGATTATCCTGCTTTGTGCCCGCTGGAGTGCTATTGTCAACGTACCGGCCACTAATTCAATTTTGCTAATGGTTTTGGTCATTCTATTTTATATTTATAATCTATACGAGGGACTCACGTATGTGATTTGGACTTTTTTGGCTTTTAAAATTGTGATTTTGATCTAAAATGGGCGTGTGTAGTAACCGTTGATACTATAGATATTCTAAAGGAATGAAACATACAACATATGTGTTAATACTTACAAATTAAAATGTATGTCCTTAATCGCCTTAATGCTATGTCACTCATTACATCACCAAATTACTCTTCATGTTTTTGTTGATTTAGCTTTTGAATGAGACTAAATGAAACCAGGGACCTTAGGACTTATTAGCATTGGATCACTAAAATCCCCACACAAATCCGAATTCAAACTTGAACTTTCATACAAAACCTATTTTAGGATCCAGTGATATTACTTAGACGATGTAAGCTGTTCTAATTTTAGTAATTGGACTAATCTACATTTGATTTTGACTAGTACAATCTTTTTTTAACGTTAAATTAATACTTGATTAATGAAATATAAGGGTGCGTCCACATCTGGCGAATGTTCTGCGAATGTGCAACTTGCAAACGGTTCGCGAGCGCAAGAAGTCACGGCAATGGTTTTGCACACCTCTTTAGTGCAACTCATGTAAGGGTCATAAAAATAATAATTTCAAATGCACACTCGTAGCTCGCGGGCAACTGGCAAACGGCTCACTATCTGCATATTCGCACCAGCGCAAGGCGCTGCCTTGCACATGCTGAACTGGTCCCATTTCACCGCAGACTTAGGACATTAGTATGTATTTATAAACTGTACGTGTTAAATCTGGACGTGTCACCTGTTTTAGCGTCTGAAATAAAGATGTATAACAACGTCTTAGATGTTATCTTGCACAATGACTGATGCGTGACTCGTGCGTAATGTTTTTAAACTATTAAGTTTCAATTCACTCAAATAAAAGAAACTCTCTGTCAATTTAAACTGTGAAAATCTCGAAATCCTAAATGTTTTCATAACTTAACTTAATAAATCCTTTCTGATTTATACTCCAGCATATTTTACCCGCTTTCGTTGTACGTGACAAAATTAAAAACACTTCTGATGCATAAAAATGTAATAATTTACCTACACCGTTACCTTGTCTTCAGATATTATTAAAATCTTTGAAGGAATCTCATAAAAATTATAGCGGGTCTCTTGGCTAAGCAGTTTGTTAAGTAAATAGCTACTTAAATTGTATTAAGATAAGTTTCAAAATTGCTATGCTACTAGAAAATCATTCAAACAGGAATATATAAAGTGGTTACACTCTTTATTATTGTACTGATGACGTATTGGAATGGTGTAGATTTTCCAGATATTTTATATATCCTATCCAAATTCTACTACTCAATTATTTTTATGCATAGTTGTATTCAATTCTAAAAGCTATAATAATTAATGCCAACTCAAAAGTAGGTACATTATAAAATACAAAACACAATATTTTTCGCTGTATTCAAAAATTTCAGTCAATATTAAATAACAATATTAACGGAAAATAGTTGTTTAACACAAATAAAGCGAGGGTTTGTTTAGGTGTATGTATGTACATTAAAATTTATTTCCTATTCATTCAGAACTAGAAATCAATTTTCAATACCCAGCGTTTTACAAATGGACGCCGATTTTTGGTTTATGCTTTCTAGGAAAACTAGTCTATTACAAGCCGATTGGATTTCAATGATAAATAAAAATGGACAAACTATATTTGTAAGCAGAGATCGGTTTTAAAACCTTTTTGTAGAATGGAAATGAAACTGAAGAATAGAACACTTGTTTTATTACCTTGTGCTTTGAATCCGTTGGTTGTATTCATTTTCGCACCTCTGTTTACAATTTTTCTAGACTTAAGCATTTTGAGTAACGTGTTGAACGGGGCTGTATCGTTTTATAGTTACGAGTCCCGCTGTACCCAAAATTAATTCTGGGACGCAAAATTGTCCCGTTTTTGGATAAAAACCGGAAAGAATTCAAATAATACATATTTTTGGGTTATAGAACTGATTAGTTTTTGACGAAGTAAAGACAAAAAAAATTTAAATACTTACTTTTTTGTACAGTTTGTTATGTTATTTTTATGTTGTGGGCACAAAATTTGTGTGTTGTTTACATGGTATATAATAATAGGATGTAGGTAACAGATGCCTCACTGAAAACAAATGAATGTCCCGTTTTGAGTCGAAAAATACCTAAGGGCCGGAACACATAACCGCGTTGCGTCGCCGCAACGCTAAAATCGGCGGTTTGCGTTGCGGCGTTACGGCCACTACTAAATGATCACGTTAATTTTGAGTATTACAGGCTAGGGCCGGAGCTGCCGACAGCCTAGTGGGTTGCCGGGGCTCCGGTTCAATCAAAGGAATATGAATGGGGTGGTTTATAGTCAGTAAGTGTCTGAGTTTTTGTTTCGCCTCTCGCGCAAAGCGGGAGAAATCATTGGATGATTTTGTCCCTTCCAAAAATAACGCTAGGGCTACGGCGACCGCTCGATTAAATATTTTTTTTAATAAGTATTATTATTACTATTATTTCGTTAATAAGAGTGGTATAGGTACAAAATAACCTTAAATGAAACATACCTACACAAAATATAGATTAAATTCTTATTTAATCTGTATTTTGTGTTATTTCAAAGTTCTGTCGTCTTCGACAGAACTTTGAAATAACACCACGATCTTTACAAGAGCACCGAAAAAATGGCCCAAAAATACATGCAGCCTAAAGAATATTAAAATAATATATCATAAGTAGAGCCATCCATTCTGGCAGGCTATCAATCATAGCCGTCCAGCACTTGGCACCAGCTTACAACTGGTTATAAATGAATTTTTAAACCCTAGTGCTGCGACGCGTCTGTCCCTTATACAGCTATAAAATATAGTTTCTCACTGTATTATTAAATATTCCCTTTTTAGTACGTACCTGGTCTTTTATAGGTATCTGAAGCTTGACAAATTTTGATTGTGATTTGGAATAATGCAAGAGTTTTCACGCACCGTGACGTCACTCTGTGGCATGAAACGTGGCTCGTCCACAGTACAGTCATCGTCAATACTTTTAGTAAAATAAAATAATTTGATTGTTTCACCCTGTATAGGAGCGTAATAAAAATAAAAAATAACATTACCACGTCTTTTGTCCCCGAAAGGGTCGGCAAGAAGTGCACATCATGGTACATAATGCCATTGTACAATTTTCATTTTCCCATGGCAGATTTTCAGATGGCTCTAGACACCATGCTGCATGAGATTAAAAAAAAGCACAGTAATAGTTTGCCCGACCCGGGAATCGAACTCTATACCCCTTGCCTACAGTCGCACTCGACAAACGAGCCCAAATACAAAGTATTTATAAAAATATACAATAAGCCGTTAAGTTATTGTCACGATTACTCACTTGGTGCTCAACACTCAAATGCTTCAACAATTCTCTTTTACGTCTGAAGTCTCTTAGTGAATATGTCATGGTACATTTTGTACCACGATCGCTGGAGTTATTCACAAGTTCTGTACCTACGTTTACGTGCAATACGTAAACATAAAGTTTTCCCAGTGTCTGCAACTAGAACTTTGCACGTATAGCATGGATATCATCGCTCGTTACACTTGGATAGACGCGGCTATGTTTGCCATTTTGTCTTATCGAGTGTATCTAGGAATTTTTAGAACATTGGTTGTTTAGTTTTTCGGAAAATTTTATCTTAAAACTCTCTTCGTTTTGGTTTTGGAAATATTTTATGGATTTAAACCATGTCGTCGGCGATATTTCCGAACCGATACGACCTTCAAACCTTTAAGAAAAGAACGTATTCCTTTTTAAAATCGGCAACGCACCTGTGACTCCTCTAGTGTTGCGTCTGGTATTCATGGGCGGCGCTGATTGGTTACCATCTCCATTAAAAAATGTCTTGAATTTGTATCATTCAATATTTGAATATTCACAACTATTATTCAATTATATGCATTAGTTATATTTCGTGGATTTCAACAGCATTTTCTTGAATCTTCATTAAAGCAATTTTGTGATACAGATCCTGATAGGTACAAGTAAATAGTTCATAATATAACCAATCCGAAAAACAAACATTAAATTTAACCAGTCGTCAACATGTCTATTGTAGGCGTAGTTTCCTTTGATCGAAAAGAATTTTTAAAGTAAGATATAAATACAACAGTCTCACTCCAGCGTCATGTCATATATTTATTTTGGAATCTTTCATATTTATAACGAATGATATAGTCGAAAAGATTGATAGACGTGACGACGCGATACGATCATAGAAAATGATCAATGGTCGTTTTTGCTATTTAACATCTCAATAAGTAAGTTAACTATATTCATCCAATAAATAAAAACAAACCCATTTGTGATGGTAAAATGGTATATATTTGTCTAACCAGCCTGCCGAGGGTGAAGATTATGGCGAGAGCTTATGCAGAGAAGGCATGCAGTACTTAATCTATAAGAAATTATAGACATTTTTAATGCAAAGATAACTAAGAGTACTTGCAAATAATATAACTAGACGGAGCACAAATGTAGCATTTTTATAGGGGTACCGATTTTTCGAACAGCAGATGGCGCTAATTCAGCAAGAGGTCAGTTTGTCCAATCGCTTTCAAAAACTAAATGACCAATAGTGTGAAATGTGAAACTAGGTAATTTCCTATTGGATGAAAAGACGAGAGGGACTCACTAGCTCCATCTAGTGAGCGGTGAGCAAAAAACCGGTAGAAATTAACACCACATATGTAAATTCAGTTCGATTCGATTTCGTTGGTAATACAAAATGATACTTACGAGTCATTTTCTAATAGTTGTGATATCCTATACCCCAAGTTATGTCCACTGAACAACAATTAAATAACTGCTAGTAAATCTACTGGCGAACATCTAGAAGCACACAAAGATGAAGATAAATCACTTTAATGACACATAATAGGGATACTTTGGTATCTATTAGAAGCAATAAGTGATATTGACACGTCAAATGAAGCGTGTAACCCGCAGCACTCGAGCGCACCGGCTCGGGACGTCAAGTCAAATGTGATGACGTCACCTATGCTAGAGCCGACGTCGCCGTTACAAACCAATTGCTAAGTCAGGTGTAGTGATTGGTACAGTTTCATGGAGTCATATACAGGGGGAGGATTGAATGCTTAGTTATGTTTGATATGCTTTTTAAATGATTCTTTATTTGTTGACTGCCTCGTTGGCCGAGTAGTCGCAAGTGTGAAGCTGAACAAGTGGTCTCGGGTTCGATTAACAGGTCAGGCAATTTTTTTTTTTAAATAAATTCTCAGTGGTATCATGGAGTTTGGAATTGTGCCCGGTATATGGCAATAGACTCACCCCCTATTACATCGGAGACATAATATAAATAAATGTGACAAATGGGTGTTATATTGTACAGTGGAATTAAGTGCCATAATGATCATCTCTACCTTCGGGGGTAAAAGGCGTGATGTTATGATATGGCTTCATTTTTACGGCATCCAAATTTGTGATTTCAAAGACGGGCCAAATTAAAAGTGCCCTAACCGATGAGCGTAGATAGAGGTAGAAAAGATTAATATCGATTGAGGAAGCGAAAGAGTTATGTAAGAATCTTAGCAATTGGGGTTCCATAGTCTTTGCCTACCACATGCGTACCAGAGACAGGCATGAGGATATGTATGTATGTACGTTATTTTTACAGTAAATACTTTATGTGTATTTCACCATACCGCTGTAAATGATCTCATAGCTAAATTACAGTTTTTATTAGTTTTAGAAGAAGCTTTAGTCAAATGATTCAATCATTGGCGTAAGATGTTTTTGTTAATCCTCAAGTTCAATAGGGATGATGACAGGGTATGAAAATAAAATTATAATTAGTAATTTTTATTTTGTTGTGTAATAAAATGATACTTAGATATAACGAATCAAAGTTTAGGAGTGGGGGCTAAAACGTCATTTCTACATATAAAATGTACAAAGAAGTGACGTCACGAGACATTTCAAATCAATATACCGTTGAAAGTATTCGTTTTTTAAAAAAATAAAAAATACGTGTGTAATGTTTTAAAAGAATCTACTAGACGGACATTAAAATATAAATTAGTCTCTACCCTATTATAAAATTGCAGTTTGCTATCAACAATTTCACATATAATTAAAAATTGAACCAGTTATAATATTATCTTACAATATTAGGTATTCTTAGGAGAGACAGTATGAGAGTATGAAACCACTTAGTCCCTTCGTTGCATTCTTAACATCACAATTTTAAAAGAATAGCATTTTAATTTTCCAACAAATGCTCCTTGACGGTTAGTTCTTATATTGGCTTCGTCCATTCTTCATTTTTATTGGCTTTTCCTCTATTAGCTTGAAGAGTTATCGAACTTTCTTATTTTCAAATCTCCGGCTTCAACCCGCAAGCATGGAAGAAAAATTTAATTTAGATTTTCGTAGTTGATGTGAAGAATTATTAGGAGCAATTAAGTAACTTGGACATTAAATAAAAATGATATTAAATTTTAAGTAATTTTCCTACTAGCAAGTCGGTAATATTTTTCGATTTTACGGGTTTTTGGGCATGTTTTTAATTATCGTTAAGGCCCATCTATTTTACTATTCCTCCGTACGTTAATATCATCTGCACGAATATTGTAAAGTTTTATTTATCTCCACACGTGCACATTGTGCCTCGGAATGTCCGTCTGATTCAATTTTATTAATGGACTTGGAAGCTTGCCCTACTGACTATGAACGCTACCATTCTATTTGTCGCGAGACGAACATCTTAGAATGTAAGATGAGTGATTTCATAACGTACGCAATTGTGTTTAGGTCTATATTTGTTAGACGACGCATAGTGGTTGGTGTAGGGTTGTTACAACTAACATTTATGATGTACATTGGTACGTGCGTCGCTTCGTATGAATACGAAAATTCGTGTTGCTGACATGGGATATTATTTTTGTTGGTGGAAATATTTAACTCACAATTCAAAATGCTCTATCTTTTCTCAAATACAACTATTAGGACCTTGAATATATTAAACAACGGTCTTCCATCCGTCTGTTAAGCGTGAATTGCATGGAAAACCATAATTCAAAGTCCTGCAATGAACTTGCTTTCAGCAAAAAATCATCGAATGACTTCTCCCGCTCGCTTGAGGTGAAAGGTAGTGTCAGACTTTTACTGCCTAAAAGCCACCCCATTCCTACTCCTACACTTCGCCCTGGTAACCTGTTAAGTTCTCCGCTGTTATCGCGACCTGAGACAAAGACCTGATTCAAAGTAATTATGAAAGAAAGAAAGAAATCATTTATTTGCTAATAATGTAGGTATACATATAAGTTGGAATAAAGTTAATTGACCCAGTACATTTTACCTTTCGGCATGCAAATTAAATTATAATGCGATTTGAATGTCGTCAAATAGATAACTAGGTATACAGTCAAAATTTTAGAATAATTGTAAAAAAAAATGCTAAAATGCTACGATCAAATATAAGCCATACAAAAAGAAATAATAAAATAAGATGCAATGTCAACGTGGGTACTTAGTCTAAAATATAATGTTACAAAGTTTATGTCAAGAAATGTCAAATGTTACAATTAACAATAAATTAAGTTATGTCGACGATTGCAGATATCAAACTAACGAAGTATCTTATTGAAGTCATAATGTAATGCCATAAAGGTCACTAACGCAATCAACACATAAGAGTTTCAATCTGAGCAAGTCATATTACAGTGTTTCCCCAAAGTTTTGCTACTTATTATTATGCATAAATTAGTATAGTGATGTAGCAGCCCTATGTGTAAAGCGAAGTCCCGCCCCGCGAGAGGCCGAGAGGCCGAGACAGCATTGAGTCACATCACACTCGTACAAGATGTCAACAAGGACGACCCGCTTTCGGCGTTTACGTTATTGCTTTTAGGTTAATTTACTTTATGATCTTTCAATGTTTTCGCTGGCGATACTAGTTCTGCAATATAAGTATATTTGTAATACGTTATTTTGCCTGCCACTCGGAGGTGAGTTGTAAGACTTAGGTATGTTTTTTTATGGAATACGAGCAGACGGATCGCTTGATGGTATGCAATCAGCGCCGCCCATGGACAGCCTGAAACACCAGAGGCGTTACAAGTGCATTACCGGTCTTTTGGGAATTGGAGGATTGTGGGGATTCGCGGATTGGGGAGACCGGGGTGAGTGAGTAATTGGGCCTCCGGTAACCTCACCCACACGACGTTTATTTCTGTTGTTGTTTATAGGTGTAGTTCAATAGAGCAGGATACATAGGTGTTTTATTTTATCTTATGCATAAATAAAATTTAAAACAACCCTTAATTGAAAATGGAATATTTTGTTTTGACGTTTCAGAAATATGTATCTTCACAGTGTCGATTAGTTGAAATAAATATTTTGAATTTATTTCATTAATTTTTTTACTGTTGTAATGTTTTCTATTTGAACAAAAGCTATCGCTAACTTCTACTATCATGCATATATACTTATAAAGAATTACACTATTATTAAGTTAATACAAAAATGTCTTAATTTACATATTTGTTTGTTCCAGGATGTGTCGGTAGCCGGCACCGCCCATGAATAATGGCGACAGTGAATTCGGTAAGCTTACACTGATATTTACATTACATAAACAATTCGTCTGTTCTCCAATAGCATAGCACTGCCTACCAACAACTATAATATAGATCATTATCAAGAAAAAAAAATATACCTACTTCTATACAACAAAGATTATAACTATACTAATGCACGACGACATAAATATTACATTCCGTTTTTACTGTACACTTTTAATTGTACAGTCGAACTGTACAGGCAAACTGTATAATGATACTTAAAGGTTTAACTGTACAGTTTGACTGTGCACAGTAAAACCAGCCATCAGACCACCCCAGCCCAATAGGGCTGATGCCGATATGGAGCTGCGGAGAGCTTAACGGGTTGCCGTGGCTTCGATTCGAAGTGCAGGAGTAGGAACGGAGTCGTATTTAGCCATTAAGAGTCTGACACTCCATCTCGCCTCACCCGGGCGAGAGAAGTCATTGGATGATTTGCCCCATCAAAAAAAATAACCGTAAGATCTGTAGCGTGCATTACGTAATAAATAAACCTCAACATACTACTTCTACGAGCATAATATTTTATGGCACAGATATAAATGCTGCTACAAATTGGTAACAAGTCATTTCATTAACACGGTTCAATCCGTCGTGAGTCTGTCATTGGAATCAAGTATAATGCTCAACACTAATTGGCATACTTTCTGCTTCAACACTTCATCTTTCGCTTCGTGATACATTTTCGACTAACTGTTCATTAACACTGCTTCTGCGATCAAACCCCACTGCTAATAAGGTCACGGATTCAAGAAACATCTCTCGTTAAATTCTAGAAAATTTTGTGACAGAAATAAAAAGAGAAGGAAAATACATTTAAAGTACTTAGTACATTTCATTTTTCTTCTGTATCTAATCAAAACAATACGAGTAGGTAAAGTCGTAATACACTTAGGAATGTGGTCATGCCATACGATGGGTATGTGTCTTTAGTCTGTGCTGATAAATGTAGAAGGTTCTGCAGATATATAGTGTGGAATTTTATAATGCCACCTGAAAGGGGAAGTACTCTTAATACCTACTTAAAATAGAAAACTTTACTCAAAGAATTATTTCTATTATTTTTGCAAAGAAACAAAACTGCTTACAAACATATTTTAATTTACTAATAATAATTAGTTTGCCTTGCTCGGAAATCGACTAAAACCTGTCAAAGTTTGCACCCTGTACTTTTATAGCATCGATAGTTCATTGTCTTCCTTTCATTTTTATAAAGTTTTTTATAGAAATTTCATCCTTATTGACCCTAACAATCGATGCAGTAAATGTATAGGGTGCTGATTTTAGTCGAATTAAAAAAAAATTGAATGCAGTTTTCTTTCTTTTCAACAACAAAGGAAAGTTTTCTTTGAGTAAAATTTTCTATCTTAAGTATTAATGGTACTCCCCCTTCAGATGGCATTACAAAATTCCACCTGTATAGTTGTTGTAACTGCCGGTAGTGAGAAGAAAGGTCATTGTTTCGGTTTCACAATATGTGACATCATATTTCGAATTTTAATCCCATACATTCATTTTTCTTTTCCATTAATTGCCAGTTTAGCATCTTTTCTATTATACTGGACTTTTATGTGACTGATATGTTTTTAATACATTATGAAGATTTAATGCGCTTAAATAGTTCCTAACGAGATTAAAGAGTTAACGATAGATTATGTGGGCATTCACAGAAATAGAAATGTTTCTCTTAAAATATGGTTTCATCAAAAGAATTTTGATTTAAAGCGATATTTTTGTGTAGTAATTTATTCTATTTCTTCAACGTTTTTCGCTTTTTCCTTCATTCAAATAAAGTTCGTTTTTGTTGGAAATTCCTTTTGATGTTTTATCTGCTATGTTTCTATAATCTAAATGATTGCTTTATATGATATGAAACATACCTATAATAATTTCGGGTATATTTCTCTCGGGTTATCATGGTCATCAACAATTTGTAGCTTTGAGATCCTATTTGGAAAAAAGAGTCATGTTTAGGTAGGTATATTTATTGTGTAGTATTCATCAGTCAAACAGCTATATCTAAGGATTACCTCAATATTTATCGGTTCGTCATTCCATGCTCGATTGAAGATCGCGGTTCAAAAGTCTCAGGTTTATCAGAAAACGCTTCTGCCTGTTCTCTGTCAAATATTTATGCCCATAGACAACCACAACGTTACGTCGTGGTGGCCCGAAGGTTTAAGACGCCCGCTTCTCATGCATGAGGGTGCTGGTTCGAAACCTACCAACGGCAAGTACCAATGTGACTTTTTCCGAGCTATATGTACTTTCTAAGATTATCTAGACACCACTGACAAACGGTGAAGGAAAAACATCGTGAGGAAACCTGGGTTTGTAATTTCTAATTATAAGTCTAATCGCCAATCCGCATTGAGCAAGCGTAGTGATTAATGCTCAAACCTTCTCAGTGTGAGAAGAGGCTTTGCTCAGCAGTGGACATGTATAGGCTGTTGATGATGATGACAGCCACAAACAAGACAATATAAACTTGTAATTCCCAATATTCAAACAGATAGTCCAATAATAGAGGTAATAACATAAAAGAAAGGAATAAACAATGCAAAAATCTGACTCCATTAAAATTGGGTGAACCACGAAAACATGTTTTCGCTAAAGGGAAGCCGTAACATTTATCTAATACATGTAATTCATTCGGAGAAAATTCCTTCAGGCTAGGAAATTACCGCCGCCGGCCTAGAAACCAACTTTTCTAATATTCATAAATACGTTGTATCTGACATCGCACCTGAAGTTAGGAACGAGTTAAACGCAGTTGCGGCTAATATGAAGATATTAGCCGCATTACTTATCGTAATGAGTTTGGGATCTATTAAGTTATATTATTATGAATTACTTATAATTCATGTTAGGCGAGTTTTTAAAACTGTGTTATTGTTTTTTAAATATACATTTTGTTGATGCTACTGGTAATCTTATGGTATAAAGCATTCAAAATTTAGCATGGAATCATACATATCAGAAGAGAACAACAAAAAATATTTTGTCAGACAGTCTCACATCCCCAAATTCGGAAACGTCCATTCATACGTTTTCACAGAGGCTTATAAATATCGCCTCTAATTACGAAACAGCTTTCAATACTCCAACATAGATCCACACACTAAAGGGTCTTTCCGCTCGTATCATATCATTTAAAGAGCACAGTTACGCCTTTAGCTGTTTTAACTTCTATTTTTCCGCCCATAAGGCCTCGTTCCGAGCTTAACAGCTGGCGATTGAGGAACGTTACAGCAAAACGGCTCATCACTGCGCTCTCTCAGGTATAAAGCGCCCAATTTAAATTGACCTCCACCAGCAATTTTTTCAAGACTACCACAGTTCATTTTAAACTGGATGGCGTATAATGGTGCTGGCGTTGGACGTTCTGCCATGGACGCCTTCCAAATCGTACCCATTTGAATAGCAAGTGCAGTTCAGCGATAGTCATTTAACGATATTCATCGATTTGTTTCCAAAACTGTTCGTATTGGCTTATGTTCTAAGAATTGACTAAATGAAAATGTACCTAAAGTTTATGTTGTTTAGGATCAATATTTATAATAAGCAATTCTCTTTTAGGAAGAGTATCTAAATATTTGTTTTGATTTGATTAGACATCGTTTGGTTGTGAGTTGCGAGCTAATAGTTGGAGAGCAAACTGTTCGGTTCAGTAGCGAAAGGTATTGGTTATTGGGAAGTTAGATGATGCTACTTTTACATTTTAATAATTACGTAATTAATAATGACTTTCCAAAATGAACTCATAGATCAAAGAGATAAGGCTTCTATTACTGCGACGACGTCTAGATATGTCAATTTCGTATATGGAGTGAAATATTTTGCCTCACGGTTCTAGGTTTCTATTGAATGCGCAGTCCCTTAATTGGCACTCACAATATCGGCAAAAATAGTGTAAGTAGCGACGAATGTGCATATTATTCTCCACCATGTCCACGGCACATGGTATGAATAAAAAAAGCGTACAGACTTACTTATCTATCATGTAGGCATTTCATCAAATTATATAAAGAACCAAGTCATTCCGAAACACCGCGGTTCTAGTACCCACTTACAATTTTACTAACGAGCGTAAACAATAATGGCAGGTGGCGACCACTGTACCGGAATCACAATTATAAACACTCACATACTCACACACATACATAGACATACACACATAGGACATAAGCCAAACAGTTTCACACTCTTAGTTACGCCTCGGAGTCAAACAATATTGAGAAATCAATTTTCTTGTTGTATGTTACAGTAATTTTCCACTTTGGTTGGACTTAGCTTTGACGTTTTATGCTGAAAACCATTAAACATTGTCAATGGTAATAGTAGTTATTGATATTTTAAGTCCTCCTATGTCTCATTGAGGTCAGTAGAGATTGAATTGTTCAACTGCTGTGTTTTTTGTCAATTGTTTTAGGAAATTTTGATTTATAATATATCATACGTTTTTTTGGTAACCAAGATTGCCATTATGTGTTTTGCCATTAAATTAAAAATATGTCAGTAACCATAACTATTACAATTATTTCCTCGCTGTATTTCAAAGAAAGAGTACATGTATCGAAAAATATAACATGCTGAAACCAGTCACATGTAATAAAGAGTGACTCTACTGCCATATAACCTACTGGGCACAAATCTAACTCTGGATCCACAAATCTAACAAACCAGAGACTCGATCAGCAGTCGTCGATGATTCGATCAACGCAATAAATCAATGGGAATAATAACAAATTCACTAATAAAAAGAGAAAGAGTTATGTACCTATATCATTCACTCACATCCATGCGACACCTTCCTGTCGCGTGAGGCACTCCAGGCGTCGGTGATCGCGAGACGATCTCCGGCCACCGTAAGCTCGGGCACGAGTGACTCGCCGCCCGACCAGAACCAGGCCCAAGCGTACGGCGTGTCGCGTTCCGAGCGCGCCTTAAGGAGCCATCAGACCACCACAAATGGGGCCCAACAGGGCTGATGCCGATACGGAGCCGCGGAAGACTTAACGGGTTGCCGGGGCTCCGGCTCGAAGTGCAGGAGTAGGAACGGGGTGGTTTTTAGTCAGCAAGAACCTGACTCCCTCTCGCCTCACCCGGGCGGGAGAAGTTATTGGATGATTTACTCCCCTCAAGAAAAAAAATGCGACACCTTCAGAGACTAGCTACTTACCAAACAAATCACAGAAAAACAAAAACTTAAAACTAAAACAATTTAAAGCCCTATAAAAACAATATAAAGCAAACAAAACAAAGACAGTCACTTCAAACACGTCAAGTCCTTGGTCGTAAACGTTTCAGATTCAATTTTCGGAGTACGGACTTACTCCGTGACTTAAGGATTTTCGTAGGACGTTACGAAGCTAAACTACTAAGACACAAGTACACAAGACAGTCACAAATCTGTCCTACTGTGATTAATTCACAGCTACGTAATACTCCTGTAGGATAACTGAGATTAAACTAGGGGTTTCCCAAAGCAGCAGCTATCAGTTCTATAAAGACTAAATAAGTCATATTCCAAAGCTATCAGTTCTATAAAGACTTTTTTTTTAAGGGAGGAAAATCATCGTATGAAATTATATAACTAAAGACTAAATAAGTCTTATGACTTCCACCTAGTTTGAGAAACCTCTAGTTTAATCACAATAATTATTATAGTAAGTATCAATACTAATATCGATCTGTAGATTAGGTTACCTTGTAGGTAGGTAGGTATGGACTTTTGATCGTTTATACAAAACCGAATTCATATAAAAATCAAGTTTCATAATATCTAAAGAGATTCCAAATACTCTAGCTAGCATCTTAATTTTGTATTTAAAAATATACCAGCAACTTTATTAGGTATTTATTTCTAGCTCATAAAACTGGAATGCATAATATTTTAGTACCTACTTAAAGCTTATAGCATAAAGTTGATATTTTAAAAGCTGGCCAAAATTATGTCCCCGGTTGTATAAGTAGTTCAAGTACTCAAGAAAACTCGTAAGACATTTTCTAACTTTTATTTAATATACCTAACATAAATATTTTTATATCAAAGTTATTTTGGGTCACATTTTCATTCAAAAGCTATATTTGGAGCAAATGGCTGAAGTACGTCAAGTGTATTTATAGCCAGTAAAATCAAATGTCATATGACTTTTGGGCATCTTTAAAAATTGGCATCATACAATTTTTTCGCCCTTTCAAATTTTAATGGACATTTAGGATAGAAGAGGCACTACAAGAAGTATGCTTTAAGATAAGTTAAATCTTGACACAACGGATGGTCTACTCTCTGCAAATTCAACTTAATTGGTACAACTTTTCAATGATTGACCTTCAAAAAATGTTCGCAAAAAATTCACCAACATGACATTCGAGGCTCGTTCCATGTTTTCCACGCATTCTCCAAGCTATGATGCGAATGTTCAACGTTTTACAAACCATTTAACCTTTAAGTATGGACGTAATTTTTTCTTAACACTACTGCGGACGTGGAGTCTCACAGGCTCCTATATACTAACACTTTTTTTTTGAGAATTTGATATAAAGTTGCTTAAAAACTTATAATATAACCCCTTTATACCCACCGCGTCGTAGAACAGTGCTTGGTGCAAACTCACCCATACCATGTCTGAGTCACGCCCTGAATAAATACTCTGATTCCACAGATGTTCACTTGGACTCGCTTGGTCGGTTCCGTTCCAGCGTGCATAAATGCATATTATCCAATCTACACAGATAGTGGATTATGTACCTATATGGTTTAGTATTTTGTGTTAGAACTAGATTTAAGGATAGTAATTAAGAACTTTTTTTTTTATATACACATATTTGCACCAGTAAATGTTGTGGTTACCTGTAATTGTTTGTTACACATAGGCACATCATTCTTCTTTGCTTGCTTGTATTATGCTTACTGTAGTTGTGTAATCAAATGTTGGTAACTCTTAATAAATAAATAAATAAATAAATAAAAATAAAACTTATTGGATATTAAAGTTAAAGGATTTAGCAATAAAATAACATGCTTATATAATCATCTTTTATTAACAAAAATATAGAAATGTGAAACATCAAAAATTATGGCACTTTTAAGTCTTAATTTACTTAGGGTACATTTTTAGATATTTAAAACAGCTCAACTTATTATTATAACAAAATTAGTCTTTTTTCTTAAAATATAATAGATAAGGAACCAAAAACACACAAAACCTACTTCAGGTAACTAAAACAAAAAATTTTGACAACAGTCTAATAACGCAAATTTATTGGCAGTCAGTGCACAAAGGTCTAGAACATTGAAGACACACAGGTTTCTTGCACCCTACACAAACATAGGTAGTTCTCCTATATTATTTCGTGGGACAGATTCTACATGCTCTTCTGGACCCTTGAATGGTTTCTTGATCCTGGACACCTTCTGTAACCATATCATCGCCTAAAACGCGATTCATGGTCAACCTCAGTTCTCTTGGCAATCGTGCATTTATAACACGTCTTTGCACATGAGGCAGTACACGCACACGTGCTAGGTTTTTTAGAAAATCTCCTCTTTCCATTGCTTTTGGTTGATTTATACCTATTTTTGCCGTAGCTAACTACTAACTGTGCTAACGGAATATTGTCGGAACTAACACTATCGGTCTCTTCTCCTAGGACCTGGTCCGATTCTTCTCCTAGGACCTGGTCCGATTCCTGGTCCTGATCTTCATCATTGTCACTCTCATGATTTTGTATTAGTTCGGACTCCAATATAAACAAACCTTCAATATTCTCTTCATTGTCAGACTGATCCGAAGCTGACAACTCACTCGCTTCTTGTTCGAAAGTTGGATCTGCGACACGAAAATTTTTACGCGCAGGGCCTTGCACAGAACCCGTAGATGGTCGTTTTGATTTAGAATTACCGGCATTATTTCTTTTTGACATTTTTTACTACAAAATCTGAAACAAACATAATCGCCCTTATAAAATATATTATATGACAACAATGGACGTGTAGCCTAACAGGCTCCAGTCAATTTTTCGATGGCTATAACTCACGTGAGATTCACCGGACGACGCAACCTCCTCCCTCGTTGGAAGTTTGGCAACTAAAACAAAAGCTACTGAGCTGCTCAATAGCGGGGAGCGGGGGGAAATAGGCGAAACTATGAAAACGTAAACATTGAGTAGCCTGTGAGACTCCACGTCCATACTTAAAGGTTAATTTTATCGGATGCAATGTAATACAGTTTGTTATGAATCAGCCGGGAGTCAATATACCGCCGCACATATGGAACGCGTAACGCACGCGTCACTCCCATTTATTTTTTACCCATCCGTATGTTTTTGTGTTTGATTTATTCTGGCCTTAGTGTCAGTGGGCCATGATGAAACAAGAATCAGGTTTCTCTTTAAATTTAACGTTTCATTGCCGTTTAGCCTAAGGTATTAACGGACGGCACGCTCGGAACGCAGCGGTGTACGTAAAAGTTGGTATTTCGATTTTTATTTCCGTTCCGTTTTTAGAAACTGATGATAGCCGTACATTTAACGTGTGGTGGAAGAATTTATAGCTGATTATTCATAGCTGGGATTTGTTATTGGCTTTGTTTGAGACATTTGTAAACAGAGCTGAGGTCGTCATAGGTAGGGAATTATGATGGCTCCCGTATGCTTTTCCGCCATTATTTATTTACCAAAATGTCCTATCAAAAGGTTTCTATCGACGTCTTTGCTGTAAACAAAGTCGTATTTTACAACTGAACAAAGCAAAGGATTTAAAAAAATAAATCACCTACGTCGTAAGTTTTAATAATGAAAATGTTTATTCGAAGTGGACTTAAAAAAGTACAAAACAGTGTGCCTAAGTCTTTACATCAGAAACACGACGTGCATTTACAAAGTAACAACGAAACAATAATTATTACCTTTGAAGCAACAATGTGACTGAATCCTTTTCTTGTTTTTATTTTTAATAAAAACAAACAAACAATGGAAGCAGCGAATGAAATAGACAGAAGAGAAGCGACATCAGTGGAACTGTATAAAAACAAAATACTTTATTTATAATTCTTGTCCCAAAGACTACTTGGGAAAAAAACATAAAACATTTCGTACTTAAGATAATGTTTTACAACTTATCAGTTAAATCAAACAACGTTTCGCCATTTAAAAGGCATGAAAAGGGAAAAAGGGGCCAAAGTTTTCCACTTTTTCGGACTTGGCCGTCGGTCCGGATCGAACTGGATTAGGCTAATGAGCACCGGATTCTCCGTCCATAAAATATACAAGACATGTCCCAAGTCCGATATTGAGTATCGGCAAATATTTAATGAAAATGGAATCAAGGTTCCTGTTTATTTATGTTTGGAATCACGGATTAAAATAGATTTATTTAGTTTGTTTTATCTCAATAGATTACTTGTATATTACAAAGAAAAATAATGGTCTCATTTCAACCAAGTTGGGTTTGGCTCTGAGTCTTGACCATTTTCGGCCGAATGTCGTAGTTATAAACAGATCGACTACCATTTGCTCTCCAAAACATACTAAAACTGCTACCATATTCTTGTTACCGTCAGTATCGGATTCTTTGAAAAGTGACTATCTAAAACAATTATTCGGACTTTCATGGTCAATATCAGGTGCAAGTCACATTACACAACCTAGCCTAGCTCTCAACAGCTTCAACATTAAAAATATATGACATTAAACAACTTTCGCCACCCTTTTTCGTTGGTCTAGCCAACGCAAACCACCAACCAACATTCAAACAAATAACAACCAAACTATAATAAAAACAAATTTCAATTTAGACGTAACAAAATTAACCATTGCTTCATTTAAACATGATAAACACTTCATTGTTACCTAATAAAGTCGTAACTGGCAGTTTGCGTGGAACTCGAGCGTCCCGAAATAATACTGTTATGCGTTACATCCCTATTCTAAGGAATCTTACTCACGTTATAATAAAATGGAGGAAAGTGCCATCTGTTGGTAGTAGTTACGAATTACATATTGCCTCATGTGTCTCGTTGAGGTTAGTAGAGATTGAATTGTGCAACTGCCGTGTTTTTTGTCAATTATTTTAGGAAATTGAGATTTATAATACCTATACATATATCAACCACAATTATTTTTTCGCTGTGTTTCAAAGAAAGAGTAAATGTGTAAATAGTAGTTTTGAACTAGACTAGACTACAAAACTTTTTGTTTCTAAATATAAGTAAAATTCTACTAGTTCTAAGTCTCAAACTAATGTAAGTACCTTATAACTTTTATTGGTATAAATATGTATGTTTACGATAAAAGTTTTGAAGTAATTAAATTAAATGTAACACGTAAACATGAGGTACTAATTGTTCCCCGCGACTTCATCCACGTAGAATATAATTCCTGTTTTATCCCATGGGAGCATTTAATTGGATTAATATAATATATCCTATCACCTAAGTCAGCCCATACCTTATCTATATACTAGATTTCATCAAAATCCGTTCAGTAGTTTCTGCGTTATTGACGGACAACCAACAAAGAAACTTTAACATTTGTAATATAAGTGTGATTATTTGTGAAGATACTTGAGTGTACTGTGTATGTGTGTGTAATGAACCTATGTAAAAAGTTCTTGGACTGTGCCATTAAATAGATACAGGCCAAGAAGTTTTATATTCAATCACACAATAGGGTAGTTTCCTAAATTTTATTTTAATGTCAGTCTCGTACATGGATTTAAAACATTAGCCCCGTATTTTTTTCTTTTCTCACAAAATTAAATACTTTCAACGATATGTTAATTTGAAATATCGTGTTACGTCACAGCGTGCTACATTTTGTAGCACGTTATGACGTAGGTAACAACCTCCCACTCCTAAACTTAGCACCATTTTATCTAAGTATTGTAACTTAATACGAGAAAAAAAATACGGGTCTAATATTTTTTCATTATCTAACTGACGGACTTATTAGTTTTTTCGATACCCTGGAAACTACCCAATTATAGTTAATAGTAAATACTAGTTCCTATGACCATTTACATTATGAAAACATCACCTTAAACCAAACGATCTCAAAAAAAAACCCTTAGCATCAAATAAAAAAAAAAACAAAACAAGAGGACTAACATTAACAAAAAAAAAAACTAAAACGAATTCACTTTATTAAGTGAAAACAAAAGCCATTAAAATTCCGCTTCGAAAACAACAAGGAAACAAGTGAGTGAGATTGTAAATTGTAATATTCTAGTGCTTAACTGTGAAGTCTTTTGTAATAAAGGGCATTCTAGGGCTCAAGTGGACCCAGTGGAAATTTAATCTGAAGGAGGACCCTTTTGTACTTACTTAGATAAATGTCGGCGGTAAGTACAATGGATGAATATTTCAGTTTAATTAAAAATACAGCCAAAAATGTTGCTGTCTCCCGATTGGCCTTTTAAAAGGACACTCTTATCAAATCTTAATGACCCTTAAATGTTTTGTTTTGATTTGAGTAATACCTCGAATTTGTACCGGTTTGTTTTTGAGACACTTGAAAAAATGGCATAATTATTTTTATGTTTAATATGAATTGTAATTTGTATGGGCTGATTATTATATTTTGTTTTTTTAAGTCCGTTATTTGTTCTTTTTATGGCATAAACCGGTAAACGAGCAGCCGAATCACCAATCGAAGACGGATGGTAAGCAATCGGCGTCGCCCATGGACACCTGGAACACCAGAGGCGTTACAAGTACGTTACCGGCCTTTTGGGAATTAGGAGTTTGAGGATCGTTGGGGATTCAGGAATTGGGGAGATTGGGGAAGGGGAGGGTAATTGATCCTCCGGTAACCTCATTTACATGACGAAACACAACGCAAGCGTTGCTTCACGTCGGTTTTCTGTGAGGCCGTGGTATCACTCCGGTCGAGCTGGCCCATTCGTGCCGAAGCATGGCTCTCCCACACTTAGAATTGTTTGATTTTTTTGTATTTGAATTACAAATCTGTTATTAATTACAAATTAATTAATCTTCTTATAAATAAAAATTAATTGTTGTTCGTTAGTCTCGCTAAATCTCAAGAACGGCTGAACCGATTTGGCTCAGTTTGGTCTTGAAATCTTTTTTAAAGTCCAGAGAAGGTTTGAAAGGTAATAAAGCAATTTTAGGCGGTACAAAGTCTGCATTGCTGCACTGCACTGCATCTCATTAAGTATTTAGGCAAACCTTCCTATGAAAGGTTACCTTTACAAGGGATCCATTAATTGGCTTTATTTTTGGTATAATAAGTACTTAAGTCGATTCAAGTAGCAATACTGAAGGGTTATTGTGAATAGCTGGCCTTAGTACAAACACTGTTTATCTTTTATTTTGTTTTCCTTTTCAATTACGAAATTCGAATTCAAAACCTATTAATGTTAGTAGTCTTATATTTCTTTTTACTCTCTGTTTTTTTTTAACTCGATGCATTTTTCATCTTATGCTACCTATTCATAACCAGTTGAGAGTTATAAATACAAAACAGTATCGACATACATACACCCTTTTTTGTAGCATAATATGTACATATAACTGACTGCACGGTTGGTGCGTTGGCTGGGCAACGGGCTGCCGCGCTACGTGTCACGGATTCGGTTCCCGCACGGAACAACTCTTTGTGTAATTTTGATCGATATATGTGAACTTGAATGTTTGTAAACGCACCCACGACACAGGAGAAAATTCCGAATGTGGGGCAACGTTTAAAAAAAATAGCATAACATAACAACAGAGGTGTACATTATGCCAGTGTACAATGTAACACCCAGTTTCCACTATTTATATTATGAGTCCCATGTAATAGGGGATGAGCCTATTGCCATATACCGGACACATTTTCAGACTTTCGTGCTACCACTGAGAATTAAAAAGCCAGTAATACTTTGCCCGACCCGGGAATCGAACCCGAAACCCTTTGCCCGGCAGTCGCACTTGCAATGACTCAGCCAACGACGCAGACAATAAATAAAAATACTATTGTAAAAAACCACAACCTGTACATTAATTACAAGCGACTACAACACTCCATCTAGCCATCAATGACTGGTAATACAGCAGTTTCCTTATAATACCTTCCTTCAACAGAGTTTAATTTAAATTCCCTCTAGTTTAAGCCTGTAATGACATCTTGGCTCAACAGCTTACTTCTGCAAGCACTTGTGAAAGGCATCCGAAGCCCTTTACCTTAGAGGCGTAGACTTATAGATTTAATTTTATATAGAAAACTATCATACCTCGGAAGAGTTTGTTTTTTTGTTTGAACGCGCTAATCTTCGTAACTACAAGTCTGATTTGAATAATTCTTTTTGTGATGAATAGCGCATTTATCGTGGATGGCTATCGGCAGTAAAACATCACGCTACGATCAATAGGAGCTGAGCAGAGCGTGTGAAACCGCGCGGAAGTAGCTAGTATAGAAGATACAGGTTGTAGCTTTTCGAATTTGATCTAAGCATAAGTAGTTATATGGAATTTTTTCAAATAAAGAAAATGAAATTATGATTTCTCGTTTTGTGTTCATCAACTGTTCCAATGTTCGATGCGTGGTGTACAGCGTCCATCAAAATCATCATCAGTCCGTGTTCTTCCACTGCGGAAAATAGGCCTCCCCGCGTCTCCTCTCCTCTCAGCGTCCACCATGTCCGTTTTGAAACAAGTAGAGCTTTTTAATCACTTCATGTACTTGATAGTTTCTCGCCGAATAACAGAATATTAATAAAAAAATTGTTAGAAAATTGAGATTAATTTCCAACCAAAATATTCCGTAATCTTAAGCCAAAATATTTAGACGATATATATAATGTTGGGAGTTTATCATGTACGTGACGGGATGGATCCTCTAGAGCTGCAGATAATGAGCCAGCACTGCCCCCATGGGCATAAAACTGAGGCATCGGCCATTTTAGCGATGTATTTATACGATATCTCATGAAATAACGAAATATGTATAAGATGGAGGACTAAAAACGCTTACGAAATGGGTTTTTGTTTATAGAGATGGTGTTTGTAGGTATAGATTTATTGACAAGATATTGTGATTTTGAAACTATATTTCAGGAAATATTAGATGTCATTTTATGTATAGGTGTCATTTAGTGAATAATTTGTTATTCCTAGTAACTTTCACAAATAGGTATGGTCAAAAAGTCTTGCAATTCAACATGAATTATAACAACTATTTCTCTATGCAGGTTTCTTAGCACAAAGAGTATTGACTACGCTTGAATTAATGTTAGTAGAAAATCTATATAACTACATTATAATATACAAGCCTAAAATAGACATGAAAACTATTTCAAGGGCTCCCAACCCAACGAGTGGGCGACGGGATCTTTCTACCCTTTTAGCGAGTGAGTGGATCACAATCGCTGAGTTGACTCCAACCCCCCGCCGCCGCCGGCCAACAGACCGCCTTGAAAACATACCACAAATCTGTTTGCTTAACTTTAATTACGACTATCCTTTTCAAAATTTCAAATAACCAAACATAGCCGAATGAAACCAATTCGAAATATTTTAATTACTTTCTTGAACGAATTAATTTTACTAATCATCCAAATAGCAATAAAATAGATCGAAATATATCTTTTCCATTTCCTGTGACGCAAATGCTAAATGCATCGGAACGTCACATGCCGTGCGGCCGAATGTCTCAATTGACAGGCACACGTCAGTCACTCGAATAAAAATAGCAAACGGTTTGAAAAAGCACTTGAGAAAGAGATAGATCTTAATTTCCTCTATAATGTTAGCTTTACCCTACTATCAAAGCCGTATTGAACATAAAATTTTAACGACGCCGCAAAACGGGCGGCGGCAGCGAAGTGAGTGCGGTGCGCCACCGCTTTATAGCAAATTGGAGTCATAGCGGGTTGACACCGAGACGGCATGGCATTGTCCCATGTGACGCGATACAACTAGACCCAACGGGCTATGTCGAGCAGCAACGAGATGAGGCGGCCATCGGACAGGTTGGATGCGAGCCAGCGATGTGTCCCGCCACTCGCGTGCTTCGGGATAACAGGATATCTAGCTTATGTAGGGATTATTCAGACAACTAGGTCACAATCTCGTTTGTTGAGCGAATTTTCAATGGGATTTAATGTTCTATAGTCGTTGTTGATATAAGCAATTCGCGTCAATGTAAAGTTGACAGTGTAAATGTTGGCATCGTGACATGTCGCTTAGAGCTATTGTTCCGCAAATATCGAAGTAAATAGAGTGCGTTTGGGAATAGTGGAGTATACCAAATGTTTTTTCAACGCCACTGACCTGACTGACCCAAATACTGGGTACATCCTGTTACACTGCGTGTGTCTATTAGTCAGTCTCTGTATTGTATAAATTCAGTTTAGTCGAGTGATTCAATTTCAAACAGAATTTGTGTTAGGTACTAAAATAATATTCTGCTTTAATTTTAGAATCACTGGAAGTGTGAAGTTGGTTGAATGGCATTGATGCGTTGAGAATGGAATTAGAAGAAAAGACATCGTTTAGTAAAATATATCTATTTACCTTTATTTACATTGAAGCTCATCGTCTTATTTATACGAATGAACAAAATAATGTTCTACAGTATCTTTCTAGTCTCTTTAGATGAGAGGTATTCATTGGAACTTATTAATGAACAAAAGAAGGAATGTGCGGGCGTTGATAGGCTGGTCTGCGGGCACCATGTGTCCTGCACCAGACACCAGTACATCCATGAAGTTCCCGCTCTCCTTCACGAACCTAAAATAGAACATCACATGCCTTACACTAATGCCATTAAAGTTTTTTTAAGATATCAAACGATTACTTACCCAATAAATGTATGAGTATTGTCATAATATGGTAACCTAACGGCGTTTCTATATTCTTCCGCTCCTGACCATTCCAAACTGCTGTACGTGTGCGTTGACAGCGCGTACCCAACGATGATATCCAGTTGTCCACTTCAAGAGAATAATAAATTTAACATTATTAATCTATTCAACACTAGCTACTTTCACGTGGTTTTACCGTGTTACCCACTCTGCTCAGCGCCTGCTGACCGTAGCGTGGTGTTTTATAGCCTATGGCCTCCCTCACACTTAAATAAATAAATAAATCATTAAAAACACATAACATAACATCACGCATTTTATCCCCGATGGCGTAGGCATAGGTGCACATTACGACACTTAAGGCCACTGTAGAGGTACAATGTAACACCTACTTTTCACAATTTATGTTAGGAGTCCCATGTGAGGAGGTGAGCCTATTGCCATGTACCAGGCACAATTTTCAGACTCCATGCTACTACTGAGATTTTTTTAAAAACACCAAGTAATACTTTGCCCCACCCGGGACTCGAACCCGAGACGCCGTGCCCGGCAGTCGCACTTGCGACCAATCGGCCAACGAGACAGTCACACTTGCGTTGTGTTTCGTCGTATGAATGAGGTTACCGGAGGCCCAATTACCCTCCCCTTCCCCGATCTGCCCAATTCCTGAATCAACGATCCTCAAACTCCTAATCCCCAAAAGATCGGTAACGCACTTGTAACGCCTCTGGTGTTCCAGGTGTCCATGGGCGACGCCGATTGCTTACCATCAGGTGATCCGCCTGCTCGTTTACCGGATTATGCCATAAAAAAACTATACAACAGTGGTACTGGCTAATGTGAAATTATTGTTTTGAATTGGGAGATGGGTTATTTCAGTAATATTTCACTTGTATATTGTTTTATTTTTTGTTATATGTAGTTGATGTGTAATCTATGTAATTAATTAAAATAAATGGTTAGAATAATAATTAAAAACTGGCGCAGGCCACAGCTAGTGTATACCTACTATAGAAGGTTTACCTATAACACATGACTCCATAATGTTCCAGTAGCTCCTCCAGCCACGGTTTGACGGTATGGTATATGTCTTTCATTAAATTACTATATACAATATTATTTTGTGGTTCAAATTTCATCTTCTTCACATGTAAAGCCTTTTGTACATCTTCTCTATTTAAAAATTCTACATACTCATCAGGTATTCCTTTTGTTTCCGATACAAAGTTGTAGAGATTAATTGGTACATAGTTCGTGAATTTTTGTTGTCCTTCTCTTGCATACTGTAATGAACATGAATAGTAGTAAAAAGTATCAAACCTTATTGCTAAGGCTAAAAAATCTTTCTTTTAAAATTTTATTAAACAAGCTTGAATGTATGTGTTTGAAGTGAAATCTTGCAACTTAATTTTGAAGCAGATATCTTCAACCGATTGAGCAAAAATTTTGTATATGTTTATACATATATAACATTTCTATAAATGCTTAGCTTAAAAGCTTCACAAAATTTAAGTATTTCTAAGTACTTTTATAATATCTACTTTATTACCTTCGCATACAAATCAAAATTGCCCGCTGCCCAAAACTTCCTAGCTTGTTCTTCCAAAGCATTCACCTCCTCTGCTTCTTCCTTTTCTAAAAATCCTAATTGTTCGCCCAACTCAGAGTAGTGCAGCAGTGTTGGTGGATCTGTCCACCCGTCACCGATTAGGAGACCCTGTATTAAAATATGGTAAACCCATGATACAGTGATAAAGTAGTATATATACCTATATTTAAAAAAAAAACCCGTAATACATTGCTCGACCCGAGAATCGTACCCGATACCCCTTGCACGGCATTCGAACTTGCGACCACTCGAAAAACAAGGCAATCAATCAGCATCAATATAAGCAAATAAGTTACGGATTTATTTAACTTACTTTCAGATTTATGTGTTTTCCTGTCCCGTCTGCGTTGCTCCTATGAATGTAATGCCCAAAAGCTGGAATGTACTTTCCTGCATACGATTCACCGGCGATGAACAACGGTGCAGTTCTCAGTTCTGGATATACTTCTAGAAATTGTTGTATATGATTTAAAAGACATTGTCCAACCTGCAACAGTCATTAAACACATATAAGTTTAACTTTGGTAGTTCAAATAGTTCAAAAGGCTGGTAACGCACTTGTAACGCCTCTGGTGTTCCAGGCGGCAATGGGCGACGCCGATTGCTTACCATGAGGTGATCCGTCTGCTAGTTTAACGGTAGTATGCCATAAAAAAAGTTAAGAAAGTAATATAGTACTTATATATATAATAATTTTAACATGTCAAATATGAACCTATCGCGAGAATACTGAACCGCTGCTCGATTTAATTATCGTGCCTATCTCTGTCATTTTAAAAGGAATTCGTAGAAGCAGAACTATTTTTGAGAGCGTCTCAAAATTCAGTTACGTTTGACCATAAACGTGACAATTGGTTTGATCAAGAATATCAAAAGCAAACTAATCATGTAGTCACCTGGTCCTCATTAGTCACGTAATCCTCAGTCTCAGTAAAACTAAACCCAGTACCCACTGGATTGTCAATGAAGAGGAGGGAGTAATCATAACCCCAGTTACCGAAAACCCTGCCCTCTGAAAGTCAATAATTGCGTGTCAACAGAAGTAGAACATTGTTAAGAACAAAATAATACAAGAACTAGTATACCTAATCTCATGACAAGTTTTTGCATCGTTTGAATTTAACAGTATTTTTACAAGCCCGCCACAACGTCCCAAAACCGCCAGAATCTACAGTAGATACAACTATGAAAACACCGGAACACTGATTTAAACTGATGTCGTGGTGCCCAGGAGGTTAAGACGCCCGCTCCTTATACATGAGGGTGCGGCTTCAAAACCCACCAATGGCAAGTATCAATGTGACTTTTTCCGAGTTATATGTACTTTTTAAGATTATTTTGATACCACTGACAAACGCTGAAGCAAAACATCATGAGGAAACCTGGGCCTTTAGCCAAACGCCACTTTAGCGCTTGTCTACATAGAGAGTAGAAATCAAAATGTATGGGGATGACACTGACAAGTGTCAAAATTTACGTCAATCCCATATAATTTGGTTTTCTATTCTACATGTAGACAAGCGCTAAATGGCATTTGGCTACAGCTGCAGGTCTTATAATTTCTAATTAAAGGTTTGATTGCTCAAACCTTCTTCGTGTTAGAAGAGGGTTTGTTCAGCAGTGGGCTCTTATAGGCTATGATGGTGATAAACTAAACGTGTATAAGATATTTCAGCATAATCGGTTGAAGATATCTGCTTCAAAATTTTGTTACAAGACTCAGACTTCACACGCAGAAACTCATACATACAAACAAGCACACATTGCAAGTTAAATAAAAACTTATAATAATAATCGGAGACTGTCCTTAGTTGCATTTTCATAGTGCATACAGGGATAGTCGCTGGTTTGTGTCTCCATTCGATTTATATTAAAGTTGTCTAAAGGGCCTCTGTGCAGTTGGCATCGGCTCCTCGTACGCTTCCCAAATGACCGGGACCCTGTGGTCCCGTGAATGATAAAGACATTCATAATAATAATAATTAGTAATCATAATTTTACCTATTTTATTATTGACATACTGTATAGGACCAATTTCTTCGAATAATCCAAACATGGACGATCCTCCAGGGCCTCCTTGTAACCAAATTATCAGTGGAGTTTTGTCTAGAGGATGGAAATCAGGGCTGGGGAAGAACCAAGAAAATAGATGCCATTTCGCCGTTTCATTAACAGTAAAGTATCCTGCATAACTCTTGACGCCTGCGAACAGGGATGGGTCCACTTCGGACTGGTTTCTCGCTTTTTCTATCTCACCATTTTTAATGTACGGAGTTAAAATGAGAGGTCCGTCTTGAGTTGGAGGCACTATACCGCATAGGACCGGTGCACTGAATCAAATATAATAATGTGCATAAATATTAATTATCTTAAGTTAATGAAAAGAATGAAAAAGTCGATAGTCTACCAACCAGAAGTACAATAAAAATGACACTGTGCCAAACATAGTGACTGACTGAAGTTCCGCGACTCGTGGTCGTGACATTATATAGTATCTATACTAATATCATAATCTATATTAAATATTATAAAGGTAAAGCGTTTGTTGGTTTGAACTCCCTAACCTCCGAAATTTCCTTGCCGGATTACCGCCGTGGGATCTGGAGGCGAAGGTGCTCGCGCGCGTGTATAACATGCGCGCGGAGGCACGTCGCCGGGGCGAAACTCCGCTGCCGCGCCAAATAAGTGCGTGGCGGGATGAGCTCCGGCGCGATCTCAGTGCGGAATGGCAGCAACGACTGTCGCAACCGGGGGCTGGGCTCGCTGCCATTGCAGCGGTAAGTCCCCTCTTTGAGGAGTGGCTTGAGAGACGCTACGGCGTCCTCACCTACCGCCTGACGCAGGTCCTCACCGGACATGGAAGTTTCGGGAGGTACCTGTGTCTGATGGGGCGGGAGGAAACGCCCGGGTGTCATCACTGCGCCGCCTCACCCAGGCGGGAGCAGTCATTCGATGATTTTCCCCCCTTAAAAAAAAAAAAAAAAACCTCCGAAATTACTAAGTCGAAGTGAGTAATAATACTTTTTGTGTTCGTGAGTCCATTTATCGAGGACATCACGGTACGAGCCAAGTAAGAGTTGAACAGCGGGTGAAACCGCGGGAGTAAATAGTTACAACATAAAGTCATTAAAACACGTTGGTTAAAACATTTAGTGAATATATACTAAAGATTATAAGTGTCCAAACAATTTTATCAACTATGTCATAACTTGTGGAGAATTTTGCAATGAAAATAAAACAGACTTGCAAAAAATGTTATACAACAGGAATGGACGTGAATGCTCAGTACCTATGGCATTTGTATTATTTTGATATCGCCTATAAATATGTAGATTAACTTTGTAAGGTTCATGGTAGATATCCCACCCAAACGCACGAAGCGCTTCGCATCAAGCTTCCATGTGCGTACTAAAAGGAGCGGAATTCTTTGCCAGAGTCTGTATTTCCTAAAGGGTGTCTTCAAGGCCCGAGTGAATAGGTTGCTTATGACGTAGCACCGTATACATCGTAGACCCCATCATTGCTTACCCCACCAGACGCGATAGGGGTCAAACGTCGACTCATCAAATGTAAAAAAGTAAGGTTTTACTTAATCTATATCTTTTACCTTTGATACTGTGATGTGCTAATACGACTTTACGCCTCTCGTCACAGTTCATTAGAGTCCGCTGCTGGACCATTTTCTTAGAAAGAAGGATTTGCTCTTGGCTGGTAGGTTCGAAATCGCGGTACACCTGGAGGTAAGGACGTTGGATGATTTGCCCCTCAAAAAAATAAAATAAAAAAAGTGTGTTATCGGGGCTCGGGCTCGAAGTGTAACAGCAGGAACGATATGTTTTTTCGTCAGTAAGACGCTGACACTTCCTCCAGCTTCATCCAAGGCGGGAGAAGTAATGTAATGATATTCCTCCCTTAAAAAGTCTCGCTACTGCTCAGTCTCAATTAATATGTAATCTCTTAGTTTGCACTTATGACACTCATGGAATGACTAGAAGGGTGGTGAAAAAATTTTTGTATAATCAATGCTGATTTTTAATGGGTCATCTGAGTGTGAAAAAGTCATTGAAGCTATGAATTGAACATTTTGTAATTCAAATGCCATGGTATCACTTCAGGGAACGATAGTCATTTGTCGATAGCTGGACATAAATAACATGGCCTATAGCCAAACCGCCAAACGCCACTTTAGAGCTTGTCTACAGAAAGAGTAGTAATCAAAATGTATGGGGATGACACTGACAACTGTCAAAATTTACGTCAATTTCATAAAATTCGGTTTTCTATTCTACATGTAGACAAGCGCTAAATGGCATTTGGCTACAGCTGAATTATCAAAATTGCCATTCTTTATTTTCTTATAACTAACTGTTTTTTTCTTGGCACCGTTCCTACAGTCACTGGCGTGACTGATAAGCTAGGGTTTTGGTTCTCATTCTTTGGTGTAACTTGGGACTATAAATATTAAAATGTCGATTTTATAGCAAATACAAATGCACGCCTGTCTATCCCTTTTTAAATCAAAATATGTTATTCTATATTTGAGTTACATAAAATCATTACGATTAATATCAATACACTAAAACAGAATGTCGGAAGTAATTGCCCCTACATTTTCTTGCAGGAGGTAACATACTGGAAAAGCCACGGCACTGCTATTAGCTGCACATGTTATAGCATTTCAATAATAGGGCTGTCACACCGAATATTTTTAACTTATTTAATAGCTAATATCTCATCTCTGTTCTACTTTACTAGCTTTCGTCGGATTTCAGAACAGTCATTATTACGACTGCAAACTTTATTTAATCATCACCTTTTTGTGTATAAAGTTACATCATGACTACATAACATAACATAACATCACGCCTTTTATCCCCGAAGGGGTACGCAGAGGTGCACACAGAAGTAACACCCACTTTTCACTATTTATGTTATGAGTCCCATGTAATAGGGGGTGAGCCTATTGCAATATACCGGGCACATTTCCAGACTCCGTGCTAATACTGAGAATTTTTTTAAAACCCAGTAATACTTTGCCCGACCAGGGAATCGAACCCGAGACCCCTTGCCCGGCAGTCGCACTCGCGACCACTCGGCCAACGAGGCAGTCTCATACACAGTACATCATGACTTTACAGTTAAAAAAGTAAACTGGGATTTTTCATTTATTACCTCTATAATAACAAACAATTAAACAACATGATGGTAACAACAAGGACGAGTTTGAATCATCATTATCATATCAGCTACAAAACGCCCACTGCTGAACGCAGGCTTCCCCCAATGACTTCCAAAGGCCTGTGAGAAACGATTGACCTGCACCTCACAGCTCTCTGTCACCTTAATCAGACCATTTAACTATAGGAGTGGGTTCTCGGAACTATAAAATTAAATAAAACCATGAAAGTGTATGGAACTCTATATAATTAACAGAAATATTTTTATTTGAACTTGTTGATGAAAATATCAATGATTTGCTTGGCGGCGCGTGGCTTGTCTTTGGGCACCATATGTCCTGCGCCACGGACCAGTACGTCCATGAAATTGCCGCCTTCTTTCATAAACCTAGGAAGAGAAAAGTAATTTATTCACCAAAATGACTTAAACGAAAATACATTTCAAATTTTAAATGCACAGAATACACAGATAGATAAATTCAAACACAAACATGAAAGCAGTAGGAACAAGAAGATTATGAAATTCAGTTTTTGCATTGCCCATGACGAGTTATGCGATATTTTATCACACTACAGCCCATAACCATTCTCTATTGGACTATAGACGATCTCTACAAATAAACCCTAATCTGTGCGCTTGAAAAACGGGTTAGAGATTGCAGCTTCAATAAGTTCAGGTTTATTAGAGAGCGCTACTGCCCAGTCCAGTTACAGGAGACCGCCAGACTTCCATAGTAAAAAGGGCTTCGACAGACAAAAGGAATTAATTAATTAATTGAAATACAAAATGAAATACTGCGGAATTTCAAGGACTAGTATCAATATTCAGTCTTGTGTCATTAATTTTTTTGATAGATTCCAAATATGTATGCTAGACGTCAAGAAATTCTCATCATTTGTTTCCACTCATTATTGTCTTATTTATTTTTTGTCTGTCGGGGCCAGGATTTACCGATCTAATTTGCACTACATGCAATCTCTTGGTCACCTTAAGGTGACATCCGTACATATGACATCCTTGGGATCAATAGATTTGGTTTTTATTCTGTCGTCCCTTCCTGGTACGGCATATTATATCAATACTCACGAATTAATATCGCCACTATCTGGATCGAGAAGAGGTACTCTCTTAGCGTCTCTATACGCCTGCGTTCCTGTCCAATTCAAACTCCTGTATGTGTTCTTTGATGAAGCGTATCCAATCAGAACATCTAGTTGTCCACTAGAAGCAAATTGGTCAACATCCATAATACCTCTAATATTGAACTAATAAGGAACATAGTCCCATGATAAGAATGCTACTATATGTGTTGTTCCAGATTATAATCTATCAATATAAAAAAATCATCCAAATCCATCTATTTAGTGCACAGTTTGACTGCACGGTTGGCGCGGTGGTTGGGCAACTCTTCGAGGGTTCGATTCCCGCACGGAACAACTCTTTGTGTGATCCACAAATTGTTGTTTCGTGTCTGGGTGTCATTGCGCATATGAACTTGTGTGTTTGTGAACCCACGACACAGGAGTAAATCCTAGTGCGGGGCAACCGGACATGTTAAGGAACTTACTTGTAACACATAACTCCATAATAGTCCAGTAACACTTCCAGCCATGGTTTGGAAGTGTGATACCTTTCTTTTTTTAATTCCCTTTCAACAACAGGGTTAAAATATGAATAATCCATTCTTTTAACGTGCATAGCCCGTTGTACGTCACGCCTATTTAAATAAGCCTCGTAATCTTTAACGTTTTCCGCCTCTTGTGGTAGGGCCACCAATATATTTTTAAGATTAATCGGTGCAAAAGCATGCAACATATCCATTCCTGCTTGCGCAGCCTGGAATAAAAGAGGTACAGAATTATCCTTAGTTATACGTAAGGAATTAGAAAACCAAATTTGGATGTACTAGCTTTTGCCAGCGGTTTCTGTAGCTTGTGTGTTATTCCAAACCAAAAACTCCTGTTCCTTTCATCCCAATCCCTTCAGCCGTATTGTTGTGGTTGAATAACAAACATAGAGTTGTACGGTCAGTGGTCAAAAGTCCACTGCCACCGTAAGACTATTATCGGTTGCGCTGCAGTGCTTATACACACATGCACACGCATATTTTTATCCGTGTGCGTACGCGTGCGTGTGTTTATGCGTACGCACGCGTTTTTATGCACTTTAATATGAAATTACTTACGCATTGCCATGTGAACATCACTCACGGTGGCAGTGGACGTACATACAAACAAACTCACTCACAAACTCGCATTTTATATTATTAGTAAGATAAGGTCTAGTAGGTATTTTAGTCTCACCTTCTCATAAAACTCAAATTTACCATTAGCCCAATACATTCTAGCCAGTTTTTCCATGTAATGGATCATGTCCGCTTGAGTTTTGTCTATGAGTCCTAATTGTAATCCCAACTCGGAGTGGTGCAGTAGTGTTGGTGGATCTATCCAACCGTTACCGATCGCCAGACCCTGCATCAATTGGTGATAAAAAAATGTGCTCCTACACAAATACAGGGAGGGAGATAAAATGCAAAAATGTAGCAGATATTTATTTACACACCACCCTTAACTATCTTCGTATATATATTCATAGAACATCAAACATATTATGGTCTTGTATAGACTACCTCGCTGGCCGAGTGGTCGAAAGTGCGACTGTCGTGCACGAGCAGGTTCGATTCCCGGGTCGGGCAAAGTGTTACTGAGGTTTTTAAAAAGTCTCAGTAGTAGCAGGGAGTCTGGAATCGTGGCCGGTATATGGCAATAGGCTCACCCCCTACTACATGGGACTCATAACATAAATAGTGAAAAGTGTGTGTTACATTGTATAGTGACATAAAGTGCCGTAATGTGTACTGCCTACCCCTTCGGGGATAAAAGGCGTGATGTTATGTGTCTTTTATAGCTTGTTAGTAAGTTAGACGATAGTATTACCTTTAAATTAATTTTCTTTTTTTCTGGGTCCAGTTTATTTCTGTGTATGTACCGTCCGAAAGACGTAATGTACCTTCCGCCATACGACTGTCCGGCGATAAACAACGGTGCAGTCTTCAATTCTGGGAATACTTCTAGGAACTGAAGAAGCAGATTTAGAAGACATTGACCAACCTACAAACCGAATGATTATTATTATTGTTTTTAAAGTAGAATGATACCGTACAGCAACCTGGTAAAGGAGTTAGTAAGGACACAAACTTTTTTAAAGTAGATATTCCAGTTGCAGGAATGCAGTCACAAAATCTTGAAAATTAAAAAGAATAGTCATTACCTCATCAATACTAGTCGCGTATTCTCCACTCTCACTGTAGCTAAATCCAACCCCTACTGGATTATCAATGAAGAGAAGCGAGTAATCTGATCCCCATGTAATATTCGACTTAACCACTGAAAATTGGGCATATTATTATAAACTAAAAGATAATTTCAACCTAATTAAGTAGAAACAATTTTACCTTTATTATAAAATTCGTACTGTAATGGGCCTATTTCTTCGAACAATGAATATAAAGAAGAATAACCAGGGCCTCCTTGTAACCAGATTATCAGTGGTGTACTGTTCAAAGGACGGTCTGGGGCAGGAAAGAACCATGAATACAAGTTCCATTGTGCTCTTTTATTCACAGTAAAGTAGCCTGCGTAACTCTTAACGCCTGCGAACAGGGATGGATCCACTTCGGATTGCTCCCTCGCTTTGCTTGCATCACCATTTTCAATGAACGGAGTTAAAATTAGAGGTTTGTCTCCTATTGTTTCCACTCCGTCCCATGATCCCAATATTGTTGTACTAAAAAGAAACTGTTTTTATTAACAAAAATTATTAATAAAACGAATGTTAAATTATCATAATATGAACTAACCAGGTGTACAATAGGATGGACACTACGCCAAGCATAATAGCAAAGATATTTTCTGTGTTTTAAACGTCATTTTATACTTTATTATCAGTCATTAATTTGTTATAGCATTTAAAGTATTTCTTATTCCAAGGAATGTAGCATTTTAAAGTAATTATCAATATGTTTTCATTATTTGTAAGGAATTATGATAAACGGATAATTTTCGAACATGATTAGGAACAAAATGATTACACAATGCTTCATGTAATTGTCTTACAAGGTAACTCAACCATTTTCAAACGACGCTAGGGGCTCATGTCTAATTGCTTCGACTATTAACTACATATACCTATAAGCCGTTAAATATAATATATAAATATTTATTATAATATGTCTCAAAAGTAGTATCCTATAGAAGATCTTACCAGTATCTTATCTTATCTTAAATTAAAAGTACCCTTATTGGACGAGCATGCATGAAGAGATTGATGACTGTTGATGAAGCGAAAGAGGTATGTAGGAATCGTAGTAATTGGTGTCCAGTAATCCATAGTCTCTGCCTACCCCCATGGGAGACAGGCGTGAAGTTATGAATCTTACCAGTAATTACTGTCTTACTAAGATTATTAAATGAAAAAATTTGTGAATCTGTTTGTTTGTTACTGGATCACGTCAAAACTGCTGAAGGGATCGGGATGAAAATTGGAACAGGGATAGATGATGGTCTAATACAACTTATAGACTACTTTTTATCTAGTAGAAGCTTGTAAGTAATTATTGTTTCCTTTAAATGTAAAGTCAAGATATTACATTATACCTGTATTCCAAGCAAGTATCACCAGTTTAGTCAGCTCTCCCTTATTTGCCGTTCCTTATTTGCGAACGCGAACGAACTGTGCACTCCATAGAAGCACGTCATCTACATAAATTGGGCCAACTCGTGACAAGAGCGCCATCTTGCGTGTCACGTAGGAATCACATTATTCTGCTACCACAAATCGTATATATTCGACGAATATTCTCGAGTTATATCTCACTGTTTTTCAGTAAGGGTTTTTTATTGTGTTGCACATGTTTGTAATTGTAATGGAGGGTCCAAGTTAGAAGTGCTGATTGTGTGGTATAATATTCTTTTGTTTGTATTGTAACTTTCATGAGACTACGTTTACGTGAGATGGTTGAAACATTGATAACACTCGAATTACTTTCTCCATTAATTATAAATTAATTAATTGGCATACTCAGTGTCATAATGTGTTCGCTATTAACCGCCATGGTTCACCACAGACTGTCATTATTACAACAAATTGTTGTTAAAATATTTTAAATTGTGGGGCCATAGTGCCGTGCCAACACAGTTAATAAATTGTCTTTTTGATTATTTTGATAACTTTGTTCCTTTATTTGCTGTACTTAAAACACTGACAAAGTGTCGTAAGAAAATTATTTGGTCATCCAGTCAGATGAAATAGTTTTTTTTTTAACTATCAATTTATATATCGAAGTCAAGCACTATGAAAAACAGGTGGCCATAGACTCTTGAAACATTGACAGAAACTACATGCAGAACGACATCGCAAACACGAAGGACATATGTCATATTCTTAAGTCTGGTAACGTGGTAACTCATTAAACGCGCACACATAAATAACCCACTGACATTTTAGTGCTTCAATCACTTCTAAGTGACAATACGTCCGCCTTCTTTTTCAACGTCCTTGGTCGAAGTCTATAATTATAACTCAACACAATATGAGTTAGAAGTGACTGTACTATTTTACTATTTGTTACTATTTATAGAAGTACTGTGTCTAGACAACATTGTTACCGATACAACGGCACTTAGAATTACTTAAAGCTATCGCTGTATGTAATGAGCCATCCCGGGAATTCGCCTCGCTCTAGTTCCCGTTAGTAAGGTTATAAGGTACAGGTAATATTCTAGATTACTCGTAACATGCACAAATGGGCCGATAGATGGAGTCAGTTATTAAAAGCCGGTGAGAGACCTCTGCTGGACTATTCTTTAGTAAAAAGAACTTTGTCATAATCTCTTCGCTTGGTAGCTGGATTAAAGATCGCATTTAAAAGGATCAGGTTTATTAGAAGGTACTGATGTCCGATCACTATTAAATATGTTAAACATAGTGGACATACGGTTGTGGCAATTGTAACCTACTCTGTAGTCGTCACTACACTGCATGTTGGATAAATGACGCATCTCTATAAAGGATACAACAGAAAAATTATTATAACTATTCTTAAATCCAAGACAGTTACTAGTAATTAAGCCAGGATCTACAGTACATACAACCATGAAAACACCGGAACACTGAAGTCCGGCGCGTCCCAGGGACATGAATAACTGTCTTGGTTCCCGCAACGAAATGAATCAGAATGAAATGAATAAGAGGAGAAGTAAAAAAAACTATAGTTTCCACTTCCCTTACTGAATTACTGCAGGAGACAGAATGAATTAAGCCTAAATTAACTCGTCGAGTACCGGTTTTGTAGACACAATTATAGAACAATAGGTTGCGGTTACCGGTGACCGCTTGGTGTTTGACAGTTTAAGGCACAAAAAGAGACTGTACAACTGTAAAAGCTGTCAATTGTTGTTAATTTTATTCTACAGTTACCTAAGAATTAACTGCTGATTAAAAAATTGGCTCTTAACTCGTACACAATAACCTGATATAAACCCTAAAATTATTCCATACAAAAGTAGTCTCTAAACATCGTAAATAAGGTCTATAATGGAGTTAGTGGAACGCGGTCACCGGTAACCGCTTGAGGAGTGATCAGTTAATCTCTTAAATATGAACAAGAAGGTGTTGAAATCTAGGTGGTATTACGCTATGTATTCTTAGTTTATTAGTGCATATAGTCTATCAGAACATAGTGATGATATTAAACCTCCATAGTCCACACTTCTAAGGTATCTAAGCGCTTAATACTCAAGCTAGAAGGTGTTCAAATCTCTTCGAAGTTAAGACCGAGAGCCAAACTAAGGTATGGGATATACCAAGTCATGTAACAACAGGTAGATGCGACCTCTATGCAAACCACTAAAGACCCGCGGAGACCCGCTGACAACAGAATGGATCTAAAGATATTAGGTAAGGTTAAGTGGAGTAAGAAAAATAAAATGGAGATAAGAAATTTTATTTTATTTGCATTTTAAATGTGACCAATACACGAGAGGGTCCACGTTTTGCTACATACATAAAAGTACCATCCTTACTGATATTATACCTCTAAATTAGAAAGTGAGTTTGTTTGTTTGTTCCACTTTCGCACCGTAACTACTAAACCAGACCAAATTTTGCCAACTACTACTAAATTTTGCAGACGTAAAGTTAGAAGTCTGGATTAAATAATAGGGTACTTTTGATCCCGGAAAAATTAGATATTCTTGAGGGAAAACAAAAATATTGGTATAGATGGCGCTGTGTGTATTGGTATATGTCACATAGGCTACTTTTTATCATTTTGTGACACGAGGGAAGCCGCAGGTAAAAGCTAGTGTATAATTAAGTTGTCGCGGAGAACCTAACGGGTAACCGGGGCTCCGGCTCGACGTGCAGGAGAAGGAACGGGGTGGGTTTTAGTCAGTAAGAGTCTGACACTCCCTCCCGCCTCACCCAAGCGGGAGCAGTCATTCGATGATTTTCCCCCCTTAAAAAAAAGTGTATAATTAAGTTAAAGTTTAGTTACAGGTAGAGCCCATCAAACACAGGGACGCGGCGGTTGTGGGTGCTCTTTTGGGCGGGGAATGTTGCTTGTGATGAGACGAATGCAACATGGGCAAATGTGTAAGCAGAAATATGAAGATATAGAAAATAACCTATTGACTTTTGGACTATTGTAGGCTTTATTGAAGTCGGCCAACGTAGCAAGGGTTGAGGCGTCATGCACACATAAATGTCCTACAGTTGGTGGCGCTGTGTGTTGGGTTGTTCCGTTCCCAATAAAAAGGTTGACCGGACCAATTACTGACACACACGTCATACTCGTGAACGGGTGCCTTCTGCTGGGTCAGGTCGGCTCTCCCATCTTGTTGGTGGGCTGATTTCGTAGAGCCGTCGAAATAAATATAAATAGATAATGCCTAATTATTATGTAATTTATACTTTTAGTAATAATTATAGATGTGATCAATTTTAGTATGTAATTAGTTCTTCTTTACTTTATAAAAATAGATTAGACGTGTTGTAATAACAAAAAATTGTATGACAAGGGCACGGACCTAGAGTCCGTGGAGAATTAATTTGTAAAATTATATAAAAAAAAAGTTAAAGTTTAAAACAAAATAGGTAGCCTAAAACTTATTTACGTAACTGAATGAATCTCTTTCGCAATCCGATACAATATTATTAGCTATTTAAACACAACTCATCAACAGTACGTCCCGAAATAACATTAATAAACATCAAAATTAAATGTCAAATTAATTTTAACACTAAAATATGTATTTGGTGATTGGTTGATGAAGGAAGGCGTTCGAAATCATCGTTATTTGCGATGTTATACAAAGAATTTAATTAGATCTCTCAAGTCTGTAGATCATGTGATATTACACAGCTACTTATGAAGCGAACTCCGACATAATTAAATTGAGAACAGGTGGGAACAACAAACTGAATCAAAATTAATCCAGCGCAATTTGACAGCGCTGTCGTCGGCTTCCAGCTTAATTTTCATGTTTAATTAAATAATATTTTGTTTGACACATGAACGGGAGCAGAATAGAAAAAAAAAACTTCTCATTACCTTTGATGCTGAAATAATTAAGTGGGCCGACTCAATAAGGTTTTATGTAGACTAACAAACGAGTCTCAACGAAACATATTTATTTCGCAGACTTTTTGAGAGACTTTTTATTTGAATGACGAATGTTTTCCTTTAATTTCGTTTTCCATTTTTAAATTATTAGTACGAAAACGAAGTTGAATAATGTCAAAGACTTAGCGCTGTAATGTAGAACATTTCGAATTCAAATAACGGACGCGGGAATAATTCGCATAATCAAATATATCTTTTTTTCATTGAGAAACAAGGCGTGAAGGACGCGAGGATTGTTGGCACGAGTCCAACCGCGTCCGAACAACTAGCTGCCTTTACGACTGCCGTAGGACGAAACTTTGCTTGTTATCCGAGAAATATCACAACATATTTCGAAGTTTTTATAGGAAAACTTTGGAGGGCCAAAACCAAGTAGGGAATCATTGACCGGCCCTTCGATTGAAAACTTTGTGCGAGTCCATGAAACTGGTGTTATTATGTATTGGGACACATAATGTTCATATTTCCTACCACAATTATTGAACGTAAGTTGTTCGAGGGTCTACGTTAGTTCGAGTGTTTTTGACATTGTCAAGCATTTGTGTTGTAACTACTTGAATGAGCTATTCTAGGTACCTAACATTATATAGTTCTTATTGTTTATATTTGACATAACTACTTACGCATTGCCGTGTGAACATCACTCACGGTGGCAGTAGACTTCTGACCTTTGACTGTACATTGCCTTCATTGATTTATAATGTATTTTTATATTAATCAGTTATTAAATAATGAAAGTACTTAATGACTGGATAAAATGTAATTGTAATGTAGGTACGTACTTTTATGTCTAAAATTGAAAATTCCGTATTCGTTACATGTTATAGCAGCATTAGGTACCCAATATACAATTACACCAAACCGCCTAATATAAAAACAATAACTCAGTAAACAAATCTCTTTCGCAACAAACCCATTAATATCGACTCAGTAATTCTTTATTCATGGCGCCTAATTTTAAAATAATACCTAGTCAACGAATCCACGAACTCGAAAAACGATTACGTTCCCAAATAAAATTCAAAGTTGCAAATGTAAAATTAAGGGAAAGTCACTTTAAATACGGAGAGTTTAATTACGAGATTTGTCAAATAATAAATAAAGAAAGTTCTGTCTACTGGCTGGCTTCTCCTCGTGATTTCAAAGCCGGCTGCAGATACCGTCAGGATTTATTCTCCGGAGTTGCCAGCGCCTTTATTTAACTTACCCCTTAAAAGCTTAGTGTTGAATTTGTTTCTTTTTTTCTATTTCCTCTCTATGATTGAAGTCAAGATTTCGATTGCTATGCCTTTTGTTTTTCGTTCTTTGTTTGGTGTTTAGAAAAGTTGTGCGCTTAACTTTATGCATAGGTATTTAATAGTGTATGTGTTTTCTTCAGTGGAATACTTTATGTATACAACTGACGGTAGCAACAAAGCTGCCTGGTTGGTACCGGGCCATCTGATGGTACATGGTTAGTAATATTGGAAAGTTTCAATTTAAACCCGGATAGAATACCAACAAGAAAAAGTAATTTATTTGTAACTTTCGTGAGACATACTAAATAAATTATTATGTTTATATTTTTTATTTATTAACACTTCATGCACAAAGTGTACAGAAGCTGGACTTAATGCCACGTGCATTTTTCCATAAATTAAGGGCGTGTGAGTTGCGAATTAAAAATTGGGACCTTGCGAAGCCCTTACCTCATTGAACTTAAAGAAAGAACTATATTTGTCCTCGACCAACGAGGCAGTTACCCTAAAACAAATAAAACCAGGGCAACATTTTTAAAAGACCTAGCTGTCTCAAAAGTCTCCAATTTATCGTTAGGATGATCTGTCTACAGGATTTGTAGGACTGACAGATCACTTTTAAATGCTGACAGCATCCCTCGCAATTACTGAACAAATTAGAACACCCCCCTCCTCCCTCAATCTACAATTTAACTCTTTTTCGTCCATTTTAATGAAGACTGTAATGAAGCTTCAGCCAAACCGTGTCACAGTTATTATCGTTTTGTTCAAATAATGTGCTGTCACCTAGATTTTGATATTAATGTCCCTTTTAATAAAATATCACGACCGTTCGTCCCCTCTTTGTTAACAGAGTGGTTGCAGTACAGCGAATTTTTCGCTAATTTCGATGTTCGTTTCATATGTGTGAAGTACTTGTAAATTGTTAGGTGCAGGTTTATTTTGTAATAAAATGAATTCACGATGCTAATTAAATATAGGTACAAATTTCAGTTGATTGTCTCTTTGGCCGAGTGGTTGCAAGTTCGATTGCTGGGCCAGACGCCTCAGGTTTTATACCAGGGTTGAGCAAAGTATTAGGGGGTTTTTACAAAAAAAACCTCAGCAGTAGAACAGAGTCTAGAATTGACTCATAACATAATTAATGAAAAGTGGGTGTTAGATTGTGCTGTGGTATTAAGTGCCATAATACCATACCCCTTCGGGGATATAAGGCGTGATGTTATGTAAATTTCAGTTATAACATTAGCTACTGATAACACAGAAACACTTCAATGACAAATTCCTATTTTATGGTCACTTAAATGGAAATTCCTTTATATTATGTCCGAGATTCGAATTGTTTGAAAGTTTTGCCTTTATTAGGGAGAATCCTTATTGCTATGGGTACATTCGAGCATGCGGGACATTCAGTCGTGCAGACGGGTCTTTTAAGGCATATCAACAAAGACACAAGCCGATTTGGTTGAGCGTACAAAGAGGTTCGGGATCGGCATTTGCCAATTTCATCTAGGAAAGTAGATACTCTTTGAAATATATGGCTATAATTAACATGATATTTGCAAAGCATTTTGGTACATGTTTTGCAAAATAAGTAAATTACACACATCTTATACTATTATATAAAGCGGAAGAGTTTGTTTTTTTTTGTTTGTTCGTTTGAACGCGCTAATCTCCGTAACTACATGTCTGATTTGAATAATTCTTTTTCGTGTTGAATAGCACATTTATCGAGGATGGCTACAGGCTATAAAACAACACGCTACGACCAATAGGAGCTGAGCAGAGCGGGTGAAACCGCGCGGAAGTAGCTAGTACTTATACAAAAGTAGAATGAGTATTTTGCCATTTTATCTTCTGATAATGACATAAATATTGAAAAGTGTGTTAGGATTTAAAAAAAAAATCTGCCCTTTCATGGCTAATTTTTTTATGGCATAAGCCGGTAAACGAGCCGACGGATCACCTGATGGTAAGCAATCGGCGTCGCCCATGGACACCTGGAACACTAGAGGCGTTACAAGTGCGTCACCGGCTTTTTGGAGATTAGGAGTTTGAAGATCGTTGGGAATTCAGGGATTGGGGAGATTGGGGAAGGGGAAGGTAATTGGGCCTCCGGTAACCTCACTCACACGATGAAACACAACGCAAGCGTTGCTTCACGTCGGTTTTCTGTGAGGCCGTGGTATCCGGTCGAGCCGGCCCATTCGTGCCGAAGCATTGCTCTCCCACCCTTTAATAGTATAATATATAGGATGATGTTAGGTTTATTTATTATTAATTGCGTACCATTTTATTTTTATTTAACAATCATATTTACACCAACGGATATTATTTACACAGAATCTTCTCGTAACTATAATACAGCTAACAACGTTAGAATAACCACGTTGATACTTATTAATACCAAGGCTTTGGTACTAAGCTTACAAAACCGACCAATACCCGCGGGAAACTCGAATGGCCAATCCCGAATCCCGCCAAAAGGTTTGCGCTAGGTACAGGTTTACCGAAGTACGAACTGACACTAATTAATTAAGGTAGCCGATGTACAAGACAGGGGACCGTCCTTTAACCAAGTGTAGTGCAGTACATCAAGGTACCACCTATCACAAAAATCTTTAATTTTGAAACTTTATTTTCAAAACCATAGAGTTGAAAATCTATTTAAGGCATGTCACAGAAACTAAAATACTGTGACAAAATAAGTTCTCGCAGAGGTAAGTTGGTAGTGTTGTGGTATTATGTTATATGAGTGTAAAGAAATAATGTGCTAGTTAGTCAATTGCTATAATTTATACAATGAAAAACTCAATAACACTGCTAGAGAATCAAATTTAAAATTTTAATCTTCTTAGTCGTTTTCTTCGTTACTGAAGGTCGTGTCTAATCTACAGCTGTAGCCAAATGCTCTTTAGCGCTTATTTAAGTACATGTAGAATAGAAAACCAATTTATATGGGATTGACGTTAATTTTGACACTTGTAAGTGTCATCCCTATACACTTTGATTTCTACTCTCTCTGTAGACAAGCGCTAAAGTGGCGTTTGGTTAAAGACCCTGGTGCACACTTGATGGGCATCCCTCCTCCAAGCACCCCTGTCCCCTGCGGTCTTTATGGCTTGTGGAACTATTAGGCCGGTGAGCGACCACGAGGTCTTTTCCCGTTAACCTGACCAACAACCACAAGCTTCTCCAGATTGTTGGGGTCTCCACGCGCAACATGACCAAAATAGATTAGTATTTGTCGCAGGCGGCAAATGGCGGCATATGGTGGACAGCCTCAAAATAATTCCGATCTCCTTGGGAATGTAGACGTTGGTGCTAAACTTTTAATTAGGAAAATATTAATGCTAGACTCAAATATAACTACGATTTTACTCCACGTTACCTTCTGTATTTCCTTATAAGGGCTCGTACACAAAACTGCGATGCGATGCGATGCGAATTCGCAACGCAAAAAATTACGATGCAAATTTCAGCGATGCGATTTCGTGCGAAAGGCGTCTCCCAGGGTGACCATTCCTTCGATGACCATCAACGTACCTACTAAACGTATTTAAAATTAAAAACTAGGTCGCGATATGAATCGTGAAAAGAAGTGTGCACTTCTGTTATTGCTTAGAAGATATAAGAAAAAGATACAAAGAAGATTTTGGGAAGATAAGATTTTGATACGCGATGCGAATCAGTTCGCAAGTTCTTGAGATGCGTAGAGGGAGCTCGCACATTTTTGCGATGCGACGTCGCATCGCAGTTTTGTGTACGAGCCTTAAGCAAGCCTGAAGCGATTTTGACGGGTGTTCTCTAATGAAGAGATGGCGCGGCTGGTCGCAATCACCGCATAGTTAGTGATGTCACTGCATTATGCGCTATATTAGTTAAAATAACAACTGGTATTAGAGATGGAAAATGAACTTTTCATAAGGGAGCTAGAGTTAATACTACGCAACGGAATTTGATGCGGTTTTTTTTAATAGATAGAGTGATTCTTAAGGAAGCTTTATACGTATAATACATACATATTCCACCCGTGCGAAGCCGGGGCGGGTCGCTAGTATATTATAATTATGTTTATTTCTGTTTACCTCTGAAATATGTAAGTGTATCTATTTTATTTTCTCAATTAAATAGTTGCTTGCTTCTTGCTCACACCATTAATTCTTCTCTGCATCACCCAAAGGTCAGACTGGGAGAAAATGCCTGCGGTATTAAGTCCACCTTATGTACATTTTGTGCATGAAGCTTAAATAAATAAATAGATATTTTAATGTGTAAAAGTGGTTGATAACTCTCTACCGCTTACTTCTACAAAATCTGAGTCAAACATTTGGTTAAAGAATAAATATTTAATACAAATAAATCGCGAATTATTAACTAATAATGAAATTCTAGTGAACTGTTACTGAGCGGGTCTGAAGATGTTTTTTTAAAAAAACTATTTAATATGCTAAAAGAGATATATTGAATAGATTACACGTATTACAGGTTACTATGCCCGACGGAAGTCCAATCCAATCTACTTCAGAAACAATTATTATAGCTTACGAAAACTGTAACGGTTTCCTATTGCATTGACGTCAATGCCATTGGAAACTCAGCAGTAATTTATATTTTAAGTAACAGTGATTCCGATATAACAGAACCTTAATCTGTGCTTCGTGAAATCACTTAAACATATATAACTGGGCCGTCATTCAAAATTTCTATACAAATATTAATTCCGAAATGTAATAACATTCTTTACTATAAATAGAACTAATAAATTGTGAAGGCTATTTAAAGTAAGCCTGTTTTTGATGTTTTATTTGATTACAAGTCTGCAAAGTGTAATAAAGAGGCTTATAAAACTTTAGCCGTATAAACCCATTTGTCGAAACAAGTGATGTGTGAATTTTATAAGCACACGAATAAAACAAAATTAATTAACCTCAGAGACTTTTTTTTTTCATTTAGTGGAACTAGTGTGGAATAATGTCTCAAATTGTTACCATATTACCTTTTTCCTACTCTTTGACATACTTATTGTATTAGCTACTCTAGATGTATAAGATTCTATTAATAAAAATCTCATTTCTTGAAAACGCCATTTTCTACGCTACGAGAATTTAAAGGTTTCCGAGTACACGTTGGTAACTCCATTCCATGTAGGGCAAAATGCCTTCATTCTAAGCCCAGTAGCTTAGGGTATTCACTGCCATAAACGGAATTAATTTAATAACTTTATTAAGCAAGATTGATGAACGATATACTTTATTATTCCAACTCGTGAAATAGATTTATCAGCATTTTTTTTATAGAAATAAGCCTAACCTTTGTATTTCTTTATGTTTTTTATATGTTCTGTGTTCTTCTTTGTAAAATGGAGTTGAAAATTTTTCCAGACATTCAAAATCTCCACAGCTACCATACTCAACCTTAATACGGCCTTCTAGTACAAAAGGCCAATTAATTTTAACATATTCGTCATTGAGACACGTTCCTAATGCAGAAAACGTTCGTATTTATACGTAGATGTTACATTTTAATTATGTATGTGTACGTCAAATGCTAACAAAAGCTCACATTTCCAAGTGATGCGAGTAACATAACGCTGGGAGCATACGAAATGAAGTCAGCCCAACAAACCGAATTGGCGTTGGCATACGTTGCGTTAAGTGAAATTTTATGCCGTCTCATAAAAATCCACGTGCTAACGCCTGTTGGGACTTGGCCTCGATTAAGCGAGGCGTTGTCGAGGCATATCTTGCAAGGCTTTGCTGATGAGGCATGTCTGAGCCGAAAGTGCAATGACATTTGACCTTGTTAGAACTTTGAAATCAAACACTTTATATTGCATTTACTTCATTAAGATTATTTAGCAATATAGTGTAGTGATAGAACATGTTTGTTAGCACCCTATTCTTCTTCCAAGTCTTGTAAGAGTCACCTAAGTTCGTGTATCAGGTCGATTCCCGCACGGAGCAACTCTTTGTGAGATCCACAAATTGTTGTTCTAGGTCTAGGTGTCATGTGCATGTGAACTTGTATGTTTGTAAACGTACCCACGACACAGGAGAAAATCTTAGTGTGGGGCAATGCTTATTAAAGAAAAAAAATGAAAGACCAGGTTGCTCTGGTCACCAGTTACAGTGTTCGCTGATAAACCTAATCTTTTTAACTGACCAACTTACATTTCCAAACTCCGCGCATTAATGGCAAACCTGTCTCTGTTGAGAAGGCCTTAATCCAGCTTTGGATTATCAAGGGCTATTGGCGATGTATTAGATTGAAAGTGTTAGTCAAAAATGCTAGTTACTACATTGACTTTAGCAATAGATTCCAAAGCAACTTTTTGGAATCGCTCTACAATTCGCCAGAGGCGAGGCATCCTTTTAGCTTCAGTCTGTAGGCACAAAGTGAGGTTCCGTGGTTGGACGTAGCTCACTAAACCGATGCTAGGTTCCGAGCCATTTACCTCACGGCTACCGCGCTCGTCTTTTGTTTCTATTGTAGGTAGACACGGCTAGACATCACACTATATAAAACCATTTTATCATGATCTCGCTTTGTACAATCTATCTACGCATTAGACGGTCAGTTTATATCAGTTTTAGGTCGACGTGTAGTTGTGTTACATACATATTGTGTGAAGTTCACAAAGGCCAGATGATTTATGGCGTGTTTTATAACAGTAAAGTTTGTACCCTTTAGTTTGTTGGTTAGTTCTCCATCAAGCCGTTTTAGTTTCAGATTCTTATGAAGACTAAGTTGGTAATTTATGGAGTAGATTTTCGTTATAAGGTTAACAAATAGGTTATATTTGACTTACAATCAACCTCGTTGTTCAAGGTGTCATGAGTGTGAAGATGCAAGAGCTCTAATCTCAGGTCGATCGAAATTTTATTGGTTTTGCTTCGGGATTTTCGAAAATTTAGTACGACATCTGGAATTCTGAACGTTATATTGCAGTAGGCTATCTTATTACGTAGGGCCCCTAACATAATTTGTGAAAACATGAGGATAGGCAGAGACATACCACGGCCTCACAGAAAACCGATGTGAAACATCGCTTGCGTTGTGGTTCGTCGAGTGAGTGAAATTACCGGAGGTCCAATTACCCCCCTCCCTAGTCACGCGAATCCCCGAATCCTCCACAATCCTCAAATTCCCAATTCCCAAAAGGCCGGTAATGCACTTGTAACGCCTTGGTGTTTCGGGTGTCCATGGGCGGCGCCGATTGCTTACCATCAGGTGATCCGTCTGCTCGTTACCGGCTTATGCCATAAAAAACAAAATACTAAGAGTTTTGTTATATTGTGTATATGCGTCTCTGCTTACATTTTGAAGATCAAAAGGTTATTAAAGAGACGTCTAAAACCAACCATTATTAAAATTTAGCTATCTACGTCACATCGGCGCGTGTATTACCACAGTGTCAAAATGTGAACTAGATTATTCAATGTCGTTCTAATGTCATGATAGAGTGGCTGTGACCTACACTGTCACCGCAACGATTTTATGATGACGTCACAAATCCACCACGATAACCGCACCGTACCCAGCATATTGAGCTATACCAATCTTCAATTGATTCTCGACTTTATTACCAAAGTGTTAAAGGCGAGTGTTTATTGAACATTTTCGATAGATTGGGAGTATTTTGATGTGCTAGCGTTAGTGCTGTCGAACTGAATGATTGGTGGGAATCACACGTTTATTCCCTTGAAATCTTGGTCATAGAATTTATATATACCACATGTATTAAATACGGTTATTAATTCTGTGTGTACATAATATACTATACAAGGTGTAATTTTTAAACCGTGACATTTCTCGGGGGCATGTCACAGAATTCATAAAGGTTCGATGTAAGAGAAAGTTTTGGGCCAATAGTTAAAAATACAGCTATAATAAATCGTTTAATTTCGACAGTATTCAAGTATGGGAGAGCCATGCTTCGGCACGAATGGGCCGGCTCGACCGGAGTGATACCACGGCCTCACAGAAAACCGACGTGAAGCAACGCTTGCGTTGTGTTTCGTCATGTGAGTGAGGCCTTCCCCAATCTCCCCAATCCCTGAATCCCCAACGATCCTCAAACTCCTACTCCCCAAAAAGCCGGTGACGCACTTGTAACGCCTCTGGTGTTCCAGGTGTCCATGGGCGACGCCGATTGCTTACCATCAGATGATCCGTCTGCTCGTTTACCGGTTTATGCCACAAAAAAAGAGAAATAGCGCACAGAATAAGCGACAGCAATGTTTCTTATTGAAGTTTTATGGAATTAGGAAAAATAGATATCAATTACGTGTCTGAGTTTGTGTGTGTTAAGCCGCGATATAAAGCTAGCTACAAGACGGCGGCGTGTAATTCGCAATTACGGATTTCCGTAATTTACAGAAAAATTAAAAATCTTAACCTACAATTTTTTTTATTGATTCGGACTCAGAATCGATGGCCTAAGAGTTACCTCCTAGAAAATGACGCGGCTTTAAAACAACATCTTGTATAATATAGTATAGAGGTATAGTATACTAACTATAAATAAATAAAAGAATAAAATAAAAAAGACACTTATTTCTTACAGTTAATTTTACGTTTTATTCTTGCTGTTAGTATTACATAACATCACGCCTTTTATCCCCGAAGGGGTAGGCAGAGGTGCACATTATGCCACTGTACAATGCAACACCCACTTTCAACTGTTTATGTTATGAGTCCCATGTAATAGGGAGACTATGGATCGCCAATTGCTACGATTCTTACATACCTCTTTCGCTTCATCAACTGTCATCTATCTTTTCATTTTTGCGTGTCGGTTATGGGTACTTTTAATTAATACTTACTCTTTACACTCAAAGTCAAAGTCAAAGTCAAAATCATTTATTTCAATTAGACCAGGATGGCACTTTTGAACGTCAAACAACAAAAATTTATAAGTGAAGCTAGTTACTCATTCCAAGGCGTAAATTCCTATGGAGAAGAACGAGCAAGAAACTCCATAGGTTACTCTTTTTCAATCAGGTTTACAATACAATTCTCTAGTTACATAGTTTTATTGGTTCGATTATGTGAGAATAATGCAACACCTAAATCCAGTCAGAAAGACTGAAAAAGAAAATAACCTTGAGGATAATAAAATAAAATGATACAGTCTGGAGCTAACCAGTTCCAATCGACGGTGCCCGTTCACGAACATTTGGCCAACCCTAGCACCGCCCAACTCGAATTTGTAGGGAATCGAGCGATCCAATGCACGTGCCACCACCAACGAGATCTTTGAGTGAGCATGACAACTCCAAGCTGACATAAATGCAATGTACTAGTCTAATTTGATTTAACTAATTACAGGGCTCTCACATTTACAATAAATTGTGCAACGTTTTAAACTATACAAATATTTAAGCAACATGATTATATTATTACACAAATAGAATTCATTCACTCTATTTATAAAATAGAAAAATGCATCTCGACGGTATGTACAGCAATTTCTAATTATTTATTTGAATAAAATCAAAGAAAGGACTTAACGGTAACAACATAGTTCCTTAATTCAAAAATATAACTAGGCAGGAAATGGACCAACCCTATTTAGCTGAAAGTGGAAAGGTTTTAAAGCTAAAGTCCAGCAGATCTCAGCACTTGGACACAATGATGGATTAATGGCCGTCCTGGGAATACCCGGCTACAATTTAAACAGCTCTAGGAAAAGTTTTCAGATATAGTGTATACCTGGATATCGCGCCATTGACTGAGAGCAGTTAGTTAATGGTCGTGTTTTATAGAGGTCGCTTACTTAGAACTGTTGTAGTAAAATATAACAGTAAGGAACACTTAGTACCAGGCTTAACTAAGATATATTCTGGTTTTGAATTACCATTAGGGTAGGTATTAGAAATGTGCAGGGTGACATCATTTTTCATCTCAGTACCTACAGATTTTATCAATTTAGATAATACGGAAACCACAATCAAGATACTATCAAGATGTAACACCACATAACATAACATCACGCCTTTTATCCCCGAAGTGGTAGGCAGAGGTGTACATTATGCCACTGTACTATCAAGATATCTATATCAATAAAAATTTATTGCTGTTCAGTATTCTCGCTATACCTCGAGAACGGCTGAACCTATGTGGCTCATTTTAGTCTTGAACTGTATGTGAAAAACCGGAGAAGGATCAAAAGTAACGCCTGTTACAGCACATCCCTAGGGAGACGTGCGTGTCCCTTGCTTCGCTTATGATTAAAATATGTCTATTATTTATTAGGTACTAATTCATTCATTCATTACACTACCAGTTTCTTGTATTTAAAGTATTGAGTTTTATTGTTCAATCAATATTTAAGTTTATAATCAAAAAAACTATTTACTAGCTATAAATATTTTAGCAACAAATTGGAAGTCAATATTCGTCTTATGATATAGCCACTTTTATTTTTGATTCATTAGCAATACTAATATTTATATTTTCTGTCTACAGGTAAGTTCGACAATATTTGAAAATTGAACGCTACTTAATTGGCTATCGGTAAGTTCTGTATGAAATACCCAAAAACCAGATGTGATTTTATTTTTTTTTTGAAGCCATAGAGAGCGTCTAGTGTAAATATGTGGCATATTTTAATATAAGATATTAGTAATATTTAGGTATTAACTACTGCGCCTATGAATAATAATAAAAACCGTACGGTTATAAACGTCTAGAAAATTAAAAATAAAATATTTAAACTAAAAAATAAAAAACCACTTAACTAACGAAGCTATATCTACAATAAGCAGTGGTAATAAATTTAAGCTACAAAACTATCCAATAACACTATAAACCGTTCACTTTAATCTAAAATTGTTTACAATACAATAAACGTGACCAACACAACATGTTTCGCAGACAGAAAGTTTAGGAAAAATAAAACGAGAAGAAAGCGCGGGAAATAACACGTCATGTCAACAACAGCAACTCCAAGTGTCTCTGGTCACACTAGCAACCATAGACAAGAAATGGAGTAAAACAAGATGGCCGCTAAAGTAACGTTCCGTTTATCCGATTATTTGTTCCCTTTTTATGACTTATTTGTTCACGTACTTTGTAGTGTTTAGTTTTTTAAGCGCCTCGCTTTAGTGGACGTGACATTTTAACGGTAGACGACTTACTCTCTTAGTTATTAATAATATATTACCACATTATGAACTTGTCACAGTGGTCACATAATTATATTATTCTAAACCACTTTATAGGTTAGGTCTCTTAAAGTGAAATTAGATTTTTTAATCTAGTGTAATACTAAAAACTCACATTTAAACTTTCAGTTCTATAGATGAACTCGTTTCATTTCTATATAAATAAAGTTTTATAGGTAAATATTTAAAACTCGTCAGGTCATTGGAAAGCAACTGCACATAGTCGCTTTATGCCAATGAATTATAATACTAAAACTATTATAAATACGTATTTCTGTAGCAATTTAATGATCACAATTAAAACAATAGTTTGAGGAAGTATTTATGAAGTTGTCAATTAATAAACCTTATTGATACTCACCTCATTAGCAGTCAATGGCACAATATCTATTGACAAATGACAGGCAACAAACATGAAGTTTTATATTTTCTACTAACAAACATGCGGTAAAGATTGTCCCGTCAATTTCTTCATATTAGATTGCTATTAAACTGAACTAGAGCCAAGACACAATCATGAGGTTGAAACAGACTATAAATTACAATTAGTTAATGAAATAGTGACTATTATTGTCCACAATTCTATTTGCTAGCATCCCTTTGTTCAGGTGCACTTTGTTCTCTTTCCATTACGTAATGGACGACAAATTGTGCATTTATAAAAAAACTAGCGGCCCGCCCCGGCTTCGCACGGGTACATACACACACACACACATACACCCTTCTTCTTTGCCTTTCTTTGTTAGTTTCGGAGCCTATTCATTACAAACAAACAAACAAACAAATCTTTCCTCTTTATAATATTAGTATATTTTTAAAATATAATATAGCCTATGTTACTCGGGGATAATGTAGCTTTCCAGAGGTGTAAGAATTTTTGAAATCGGTCCAGTAGTTTCGGAGCCTATTCATTACAAACAAACAAACAAACAAATCTTTCCTCTTTATAATATTAGTATAGATTAAAACTACTCTTTAAGTCTTTTTTCTTCCGTTGCTTTGCTAGTGATGCTATCAATGTATTTAGCTATGCGGTCTTTGGATTTTTTAAATGCAATTATTAGTAAGTATAATATATACTAGCGGCCCGTCCCGGCTTCGCACGGGGGGACTTAAGATTTTTTACATAGTTTTACGTTTATATTTATATTTATTCTCAGTTTTTTTTTATTTAGGAAGTATTTACCTTTTGAAAATATTTTTCCGGACTTCATTTACTTATTTCATTTATTTATGAACAATTCATCTATAGAGCATTTTTGTATAACTTTAACTATATGCTCAGCGCACGCCGCGGAAGGCCTCAGAAACGATACTTTTCCCCCGTTTTTAAAACAGTTTTGGGTACTGCTTCACAACTATAGGACCTAGCGTGATATTATATAGTCTTTGTTACTTCTGAATAATGCAGCTTTCTAATGGTGAAAAAATTATTGCAATCGGTCCAGTAGTTTTTGAGTTTATTCATTACAAACATACAAAAATACAAAAATACAAATCTTTCTTCTTTATAATATTAGTATAGATATAGATATAGATGATGATAATAATAATTATGTAGACTCCACTTTTTTTACACAACCCTAAGATATATAGGTACTAGGTTTGACCGCATATGCGGGGCCGCGAAGGACTTACCAGGTTGCCCAGTCTTTGCCCTAAAGTGCAGGAGTACGAACGGGGTGGTTTTTAATCAGTAAGAGTCTGACACTCCCTCTAGCCTCGCCCAGGCTGGAATGAATGATTTTTTCCCCTCAAAAAAAAAAAAGATTCAACCGCAACTATAAGAAGTTCAACTTATAAAATTAAGGAAAGAGAAATAGACAGTGTTACATCCTGACTAACTCTCAGATGAAAACTACTCAGTACTAATTACTTTAATTACCAAATAAGTTGTGTTTAATTACGTAATTCATCAGTAAATTCCGTCAAATCAAATGAAACCATTATAAAAAGTATTGATGTAAAATAAAGCGACCCAGTTACGTCACTAGCAGCTTTGGAGAAATTTCCAATAGCTGGCTGTCCCTTCCGTGTGAATGGCGAGGAAATTTGTCGTATTTGTCGTCTTTGTCGTGGCTTCGTCTTTGAATGAACTGTCCGGTGCTGTCGTGAGTGTCGTGACACTCGGTCCTTCTGTACAGATACTGTGACGCTCTAAATGGAATGCTATTGGGACCTTCTTGTTCGTATGCTTGTGTTCAAATTCTCGTTTGATCTAGATACATTAATGTAGTTGTGTTTTGGGTTGATAATGTTTGGTACTTTCGACTTTGACTTCATTTATTGCTCCTGGATTCAATTGGGTAGTTTCCTGGGTATCAAAATTAAAAATCCAATTAGTCCGTCGGTTAGATAATGAAAAAATATTAAACAAGTATTTTTTTTATTTTCTCTTATTATGTGGCATTACTTAGATAAAATGGCGCTAAGTTTAGGAGTGGGAGGTCGTTACGTCATAACGTGCCACTAAATGTGACACGCTGTGACGTCACACGATATTTCAAATTAATGTATAGTCTAAAGTATTTAATTTTGTTAAAAAGAAAAAAATACGTGTCTAAAGTTTTAATTTAATGTACCAGATGGACATTAAAATAACATTTAGGAAACTATCTTATTGTAGGTACTAGTCGTTTTTGTTCAGACACATATTATGTAGGTACACGAACTAGAAACATGTAGTTTCTTCTATTCTACAGCGTAAGTAAATTCTTTATACTTAAGTGCGCCCGCCATCTTCTGTAATAATGCGTGAAAAATCGCTACTCAAGTCACATTTTATGTCAGTTTGTGAGTCATAAAAAACAGTCCCTCCTGCTACTGACACACATAAAATGCGCGAGTGGGTACACAGGACATGTTTATAGTATTATCTTATATACGGAAATATACAGGTCTAAAGCACATACATATAGCTATGTAATAACTTTCCGTCATCATTATAAAAAATGTGAGCAATAAAACTGAAGCCATGTTGTTTTTATTTAATTTCTAAGTAATGTGGCTCGGAGTGCGCAAATGGCCTCGAAATTGGTTCGGTCATTTACGCTGTGTATGTGGTTAATGTCTGTAAATATATATTTATAAAGGTAATCAACATACATTTGTCAATGTATCAACGGGAAACGTTGATAATATTGGAACATTTTATGATAATGATTAGAAATCTTCTGAATTTAGGATCATACAGACTTCGACGTAAATACTAATACAATTAATGAATAAAATGTATGTGAAATTAAAAAAAAAATTGATCAAAAACAGTTAAAAATATATCTACGTATATTCAACTACATTGTCTTCATTACTAATCTAGTACAAATTCAGTAAAACAAAAAAACAAATTCGTAAAAAAATAACTGAAAATTACGAGTTACTTACGTAAATACCTCTATACTGAGAAAAGCTCTAATAGTTTCGAGTCACAGAGGGAGTCTTCCTCACGAGCAGCGTGCGCGGTCGCGGCGATGTCGCGTAGCTTACTGACTGTGGTTGCCCTTCAAAATACGTTTAACAAACAAACGAACAAATTGTAAAGCTGATGATGAGATGCTTCTAAAAAAGGCTAAAACGTAAATTTCAAAGGGACCACTTTTCTAAAACGAATCCCTTCGTTTAAAGGTCGAAGCGGACCTCAGTCGGACCAACTAAAAGTAGTATTACTCTAACACTACTCTTTTATATTTACAGATCTCAAGTTGAAAGATAGGGACCGCAAATATATGAAGAGGGTAGAAATTGTAATAACGATTGAAATAGAATTTTATATTATTTGCTTTTTAAATATTTATTTGGGTAAGTCTTAGATTGGAGATGTATTATTTTTTTTTTAAGGGGGGAAAATTATCGAATGACTGCTCCCACCTGGGTGAGGCGGGAGGGAGTGTCAGACTCTTACTGACTAAAAACCACCCGGTTCCTTCTCCTGCACGCCGAGCCGGAGCCCCGGTTACCCGTTAGGTTCTCCGCGACTCCGAATCGGCATCGGCCCTATTGGGCCCCATCTGTGGTGGTCTGATGGCTCTTTGAGGCGCGCGCGGAACGCGACGCGCCGTACGCTCGGATCTGTTTCTGGTCGGACGGGGAGCCACCCATGCTCGCCGTCCGCAGGCCCGCGCTTACGGTGGCCGGAGATCGTCCCGCGATCCCCAACGCCCGGTGTGTCCTTCGCGATGGCTGGGTTGCGAGGAGGCAGCGCTTCGCTGCCTTACGCGTCCCGCCTCCGCCTTAGCTAGCATGACTGCTTCGCAAAAGGAGGAGACGGCATCCCAATCCGCCTCGCTCCGCATCATGGCCTGCACTAGGCCCGGACGCGAGAGGTCGCCATCGCCGATCACTTCCCTGAGGGCACGGCGGGATTGGAGATGTATAAGAGTCGATCATGGTTTTTACTCCTTTCCATAACCGTAAGTGGAGTAAGGTTCGGTAATTTACTTTAGTGATTAAATCGTAATTTTAACTGCAATGGTAATGTCTTTACTTTCCTCTTTTTCTTTTAAAAAATGTTGCGTTTACAAACATACAAATTTACTTTATACACATGACGCCTAGACCCGGAATAACAATCTGTGGATCACACAAAGAGTTGCTCCGCGCGGGAATCAAACCCGCTACACGTTGCGCGGCAGCCGGTTCCCAGCCACCGCGCCAACCGTACAAGTCAACTTGACGATAATAAACCAAAGAAAAATGAAAACATTGATGAGTCACTATCTTATTAGAATCTTTACTTCTATTTTTTCCTTATCCTTTTACATATATTACTACAAAATACTCAAAAAGTTTTATTTGTTTATTATTTATTAACACTTCTGTATAACGAACATACAATGGCGGACTAAAACTTTATTCTACATACACTGCCAAATTGGAGGTCAAACTATCAATTCTATATTTTCTCTCTTCATCAACAATAATTCAATCACTTTTTACTTACAACAGGGCATGCAAACCATCCTCCCAAACTCGAAACACAACAGATCGATACCAAACAACAACAAGACAGGTACAAAAACCTTGGAATTGCCACCACAACAGTCAAGCAACAACAATACGCTATAAACTATTAAAATGGCGACCCCTTCCACGTCCGAGACAAGTTCCATCGTAAATTTAACTCGTCCCATTTCTGTCGAAAACAGCCGGCGAATAATTCCCTATAGGTACCATACACCGATATTCCATCATCTATAGAATGAGTCGAACCTTCTCAACCGAACAAGGATCCTATACAACCCACAGGGCCTTAAAACCAGAAGTCCCTTTCATTTACCTATCGTTGAGTAATTGAAAGGGACATTGAAGCTACTTATTCGGGCGGAATTGATAGGAGATGTATTGAATTGTGACGTATTCAATTCGTATGTTGTTGGTATTACGACAATTCTTCATATTGTATTCTATTATGAATGTCTTGTAAGCGGATTTTAATTTAAATTGCATTGCGGGGTTTATTTTTTGTTTTGTTGGGTTTGGTGTTGCTTGTGGGTACTTTTTAAATTTAATTTGTAATGTTTATGATCATAAATATTTCATAATAATCAGATTGAGAAGATGTGAAGCAGTGTTCAAATAAAAAACCGATCAATACCTCCAAAAGAACAACAGAATTAAATGATCGAACCGAACGTCACGAATTTAACGCACAACAAAACTAATAGAAAATCTCCTAAAGTAGAATGTTAGAAAACATTAAGAGACAGGAATTTCGGTACGCTAAAATCGCGTCTATTTCAAGTGGGCGCCACATAAGGACAGTACAAACATCTGGACCATTTGCCTCGGTCCATCCGCTAGGGGGCGCCCCGAACGACATTCAAGATATTACACAACGTACGGGATATTTTGTAAACTTCCTACACGGCCCCTTTTATAGCAAATTGGGTCGGCGTGAAGATTTTACGGTCATTTACTAAGATGAAGGAGCTTCTACATTCATCTATATTTAAATAAAGCTAAAGAACTTTTGTTTTACGATAGAACTAAGATTGGACATTGTACTATTTTGGAATTGTTATTTCTCAAACTCAGAAATTCGTGTAGGTAAAGTGTCTAGTTTGCAAAAACATGTTTTATATTATCTCCTATTAAGTTTAGCTATTGAATCTATAGGTACTTTTATCGTCGCAACAAATTCTTTGCACACCGTAAAATGAACAAAGAGCTTCACACAAGCGCCGTGTTCCAAATCACATAGATTTACTGCTATCGTCATTCGTGAGTCGTTGAACTCATAGCCTTATCTGAATTCCCATTGTCAACAACAATATGTACTGAGACAACTAGTACAAATAAACAAACGTATGTGAAGTAAAAACGTGATAAATCCAACCAATCGGTGGGAGTACGCAGCGAGGTCGTCACGTCGTCGTGAGGAACTAAAAACCGTGATATGAAACCAATATTTGTTGTAGATACGCGTATTTGTGGTTGTTGTTGTTTCTATGAGCGCACACTAGCGCATGACGCGACCGGCGCGGCGTCTATGTCAACATGCAAATTCGCTTTAGTTTGGCGCATCTCTGTTTGAACTGGGGCTTTGGCAAACGGAAACTTTGCCTTTACAATGTATAAAGACGTTTCGGAACTAGTCTAATGCGGTGTAAAGTTAATTGAATGATACTCCCCTATAACAAAATTAGCTGACTTCAGTTCGGATTTATCTTGATACATCCAACTCAAAGGATGGCGCTAGAGAATTTGTTAATTTATGAAAGTTCACTCGTGGAATGGAGCTTCGAATAAAGTGCTCGGTTTAAAGCGCTTTATTAGTTATTTAATAAAGTCACTCCGTATAATCAAGTTCATAAATTATCACAGATATTTATTGCGTAGGTATTATATTGAAGTGAATGGTTGGATTTCTCCAATTTATGACTATGGCATTTGTAGGCTGACGAAATGAAAATGACTAATTTTCAACGAATGGCACTGTACATTACCACAACGGCATAGTACTCAATAAAATTTAAAAATGCTATTATATAGTTTTCCTATTTTCCATGGCCAAAGACAGCATTGAACATCGCAATGACAGCTACCAAATATCCATACAGATTGTTCGTTTCATCGCTTTGTAGTTTCCAATTACATCGACAAGTTATCACCACTTCAACACATAAAGGAATAATTTTACTACAGCAATCACAATACTCAAGTTCCAATCATATTTTTCAAAGAACTTGTCACCAATCGTCTCACATTGAAAAGCTTTCAAAAATCTTCAGACTCGATTTTTTGCCTAAAAATAAGGACTAAAATGCCTCTGACAAGACCTACCGTACCAATCAATATGAAGACAATTGAAAAGCAGCATAGATAAAGACCCAATTCCATGGAAAATAAAGACGCTGAAATCTTCGAATTTAGCCGGAGAATATTGTAGAGATACGTTGAAATGAGGCCTTGAACAGTAAAACATGGACTCAGGACGTTCAAACTTGTCCCTTAGGAAAAGAGCAACAATTTAACGAGACTCAGGCCTAATACCTACTCGGGAGCATAATTATTTGCGTGTTTCTAACATACCAAGGCTTTAACAGAATGCCAATGTAAACAAAAAATCCTGACATTTATATTCACTCAATTTTTCGATGCTAAAATATGGTTTAGAGATTTTTTAATAAAATCCTCGAAGATTCGATTTCTTATGATATTGAAAGACGCTGTGGAACTCCATTTTGGGGTTAACATCAAAATATTTTTCATCGATAAAATAGGTATATGGAAGGCATCTGTGTGATAGATCTAGTCTTGTCGCTGAATAAAGCGAGGGAATCTATTCGCAGCGGATAAAGGAACAAAAAAACGTTGGGCTTTATATTGCAGCCTCTACGTCAGGGTGTGAGATGGAAATAAGGTTCGAATGCGCGAAAACTATAGTGAAAACGTTTGTCACCTTTTCTGATACTAAATTATTTGTAAACTGTTTTCGACTTAACTTTTAACTGAAGCGATTTTTACCATTACAGGGCCTCTCGACAGCTCTACTTACAAACACTATTAACCAAAAAAACATACTCTCTAAAGAACCAAACAGCACTCACAAAATAAATAAGATAGAACAAATATTGCCAGCAGAGCTCTGCCAAAGTTAAACCCAGCTTTTGAGCGCAAAAAATCATAACTGCTAAATCCAATATTGACAATACGATCGCTTTGACATGTCAGTCTGTCTGTATATTTACTGTAATAATGCCCATGGCTCTGAAACACGGCTTTTTGCACTGTTTGACTATGCATTTTAACGTTTCACATTCGTAGTGCAAATGTCCCTTTGAGTAATAACTTATTTGTTTTCTGCTTCGAAATGTTTTTTAATTAAAATTGCTCGTTAGATATGACAGCTTCTTTGTTTCATCTGTGTAAGTGGGTATAAATATTCGTTTGTAGTTTGAGCTATGCAATTATACGTACAGGTCGGTCAGGTATAAATTGCTGTCGATGGTTCTGTACTCTGTAGTTTATATCATTAATCTCTGGGGCGATTGAAGATTAGCGATTTGAACATTAATGCAGTGCAGTTAATGATTGTTTTAGTGTAAGGCATTAAACTAATCTACATAATACGTAGATTAAGTTTCCTAACGTAACATAATATCACGCCTTTTAACCCCAAAGGGGTAGGGGTAGTTTCAATAACAGTTTTAAACTAAAAAATCAAATAATTCTTCAACAACACCGTACAAAAACAGTATCTAAGAGAGAGAGAAAAAAGAAAATAATTTAAAAGTACAATTACCTACAAAAGGGAACTCAGATAATCCAATTCTGAAATAAAACAGGGATGCTGTAACGATGCCTTATCAGATAAGATAAAAAGAAAGATGGAGGTGGCCGAGCGACCCTCGTCTCGCCTGCAAAGCTCCTGTACCGAACAATAATACGACATCTGACATTAAACGTACATTGTCAAACATTGGGCTATTGATATACTGTGTAATAAATTGTGAAAAGGGGTGAATAGAGAGTAGGTTAAAAAAATACTAGGAAATTACAGGTTGAAGTAAGATCTCTGTTTACGGTGCCGTATAAACTAACTAAAACTTACAAGTGTCATCGTTGACATTCGTTGTTTGCAAATGATGAAGAGTCCCTCAGTGACTCGAAACTAGTAGAGCTTTTCTCACTATATTTACGTTAGTAACTCGTGATTTTTAGTTAATTCATTATGTCTCACGCACGATAACTATTATAAAAACATACAGTAAGTACTGTAATAGAAATGTTTTAGTTTTCCGTGGGTACATTCGTTTTCAAATTGATACGTTAAGCTTTTTTAATCACTGAAGGGTTAAGTCAATGCATATTTGAAAGTCAAAATCTAAATCATTTATTTTAATTAGACCACCAAGGCACTTTTGTCAACAAAAAATTAAAAGCGAAGCTATTTGCATGTGCAGATTCTTATAGAGAAGAACGAGCAAGAATCTCCATTTCACTAATAATGTTAAGAGTTTCATATAATAATTATGCGCCTATTACAATACATCGGGCACAATAGAGCCTACCGTATTTTTGCTCACCAAAAGACGCTAGTGTGACATACATTCTTCGTCCTATAGAGAATTAGCTACTGTCACCCCACTGGACATTCAATATTTCGTCCCATTGGAAGAATAAAGTGTTATGATCACATGTGTCAAAATTCATATTATGTTAAATTCGTCATCCTTATAATGTAAACTATCGATTAATACTATTTTTATATATTTTTATCAATTAATTCAAAAGATACAATGCTCGAATAAAGTTTTATCCGCGCTGACAACGTAAAATAACTATGCATGATCACATACAACAATATTCTCCGCCTTGCTCCTGCGCAATTAGCTGCGCGTGCCGTGTCGCTTCATCCTAAGTAACGTTGTTCGACGAAGTAGCAGCGAGTGGTGTTTGTTACAATGAATACCCAAAATTTGATAAAATATGCTGTATATAATGGTTTGATACAATTTACACTACGTTTTATAAATTTCCCACAAAGACAGTATTTATAATCACATAAAACATTTTTTTACGAAATACCTAAGCTTATTTATTAGATCTTAAATCTGAACTAAATACTTTAATAATAACTTATATAACATAACGGTATCTAATAGCACTTGTCTTATTTTTTCCCCTATTTTTCCAGTTTCTTATAAACCTAGTACATTTTACTACATAAAATTTTATATTTCTTCGTCCGCAAGTACGCATAAAACATTATTCTACAAAAAAAATAATTAAAGAGAGTGCCGTATATGCAAATGACACTTCTTTTTAGCAACGGTTTTATCATAAAACAATATTCGAAATCTTAAAATTGCTATAAAATGGTTAAATTTAATTTAAAATATGAACAGCTCATTCAATAATCTATTAACAACTAAATGTACTAGGTAGGTATAGCAAAAAAGTAACTAATAATGTAAGTTTACATTGAAAACACCAATGGACCTAAACACAAGAGTGCACGCCTCCCTTTTTGACATGTTTGCTTTTTGTATTAGAAAAATCGAAATAGTTTATTTTTTAAACTCCCAGTTTAGAGCAAAACAAAAAATTAAACAGTGACACGTGAAAAAGTGAGTGCGTACTACCACAGTAGACCACTCGAGCGCTCTTCAAATTACATATATCTAAGTTATGTACATACATTTACTTTACTAATTTTTTTTAAACTATTATGTTATGCATATACTCCTTGTTACTTTTACAGAATCAAAGGAAAAATAATTATATCCAATATAATTTTATTATTAAATTTTTTCAATGATGATTTCTCAAACGATGGGGAAAGAGCAGGTCAGGCTCAATTGGTGAGTTTGTGGTACCAGTGGAATAGACGATCTTTGAGTTAGAATTTGCATTAAATAGGGAATATGAAATAAAGTACACCACCAAGACGAAAAACAGATGTTTGAATCAGAATACACCAAAGAATTGCAATTTTATTTATACATATTATAACGAGCAAGCGACGCAATACGCTACAAAACTATAGTTAAAACTACATGAGATAAGTACTGCAACAGCACTGTCGTAGAAGACGATTACAGAGACCGCCATAAAAATTAAAAAAGGTAATCGTAGAAGACATGATCACTAGCGGTTGTGACCAGGTGAACTCATTTGCATCTATCCAATCACATTATTCAAGTAAAACACGACGAAATGATATCTAGACGGTATTGTCCGAATGTACAAATTTCAACAGAGTTGCACTCAAATAGGTTCAGTATTTTAAGCCATAGATTGTCCCAGTGATTGTTTCAGTGCCAGTGAACCGTAAACCAATTTCAATCAAATACGTTCAGTGGTTTAAAAGATAGAGTCCTGAGATATAGCACATATTCTAATTCTGGGACTTCCGGGTTATTACTTTGGTACTAATAATGTCGCCTGATTTGTACCGGTAAGACGCTACTTCTAATATTACCTAAAGGAGACGGGCAAACATTCATGGTAAATTTGACCTCGATGGACTAAAAATTACTTAAAAAAATGAAATGCTACGGGTTATCAAGGACTAATACTACTATGTAACTGCATTAGGATCAGGGATTTTCTAATTCAATTAAATGAATACGTTATTTTAATGGATTAGCTTCTGCCCAAGGCTTCGTTCGCGCTCTTTTAAAGGATTGGGGATAGGAATTTAAAAGAATACAAAAGCATTTGCTTTTACAGTTTTCTATTAGTAGTCAATAGATTAAGCAATATTTATGGTAGCTTTTTCACAAATCGGGTTTCATTTTCAAAATTTTAACACGGTTCCTATCTTTTTCTTATCAGGGGTGTAGTATGTAAGATTCCAACGCTAAAAGAATTTTTGAAATCCGTTCCATAGTTTCGGAGCCTATTCAATTCAAACAAACAAAAATTTAAATCTTTCCTCTTTAGTAGACTAGTAGTTAGTATATTGTTTGTTCTTTAGTTTAGTGTTTTCATAATTGTTTTCTATGTTTGAGACTAATTTTTTATTTTTAATATTTTTTAATATATTCACAAAGGTGCCATAATTATTTATTGTGTTTTTATTATTAAGCTAACTTTATATTATAATTATATAGGACTGATTTATTCATAAGAATAACCACAGAAAGAAATAAGTCAATAGTTAGTTTTAAGTGATCTATAATATTTTTTTCTTATGGATCGCCATGTATTTATTTTGTAAGAATTGTAAGTTCTGTCGCCTCTTTTAATAATTTTATAATAAATATCTTGATTAGGTTATTCCTCATAGTGTATGTAATCAGTTTGTATTTATTTTTAATTTACTCGTATATTGATTACTACATTGACTAATAAATTGATTAAGAAAACACCAACGTTTTTAAATATATAAAAATACTCAGTAATAATGATGAATTTAAAACCAATTCTACTTTCTTAGTATTACAGTTTCATATAAAATACGGATAAAACCGCCAAAATTCGTAAAATAATGTTTGATATGCCGATGTATCGTGAATAGTTTCGTCGAATATTGTTTTATGTATCCTTAAGAGATCTCATTCAATATTTTTTTTGGCAAAAGAACGTTGTATGTGCACATGCGACCCATTATACTTGAAAAGGCATAGTTTATAAAACAAATAATTATATTATCATAAACGGTACTAACTTCTGTGCATACTGTACAAATATTAAGTAGCTAGTATTATTTATAACAGATTTATAAGCAAATATGTGCGCGCGAAATTTATAATCGCTCTACTGAAAAGTCGACAATTTGCAAATAGAACATTATTCTACTAATGGGACGATTTGACAACTGCTCTAATTGGACTAAAGCCTCTTCCTAAATTATCTAGTGACCAAAAATACGATAGCCTCCATTCCACATTTCATGCCACTACAAAACTATACGAACACCAAAAAAAAAATAGGATGCCCGACCTGAGAATTATATCGAGAAGTAACACAACACCATTAAAAGTAAACAATCGTTAACAGAAACAAGAGAGATGATTCATGAATAACCCCACTTACCCGTGTGTTCAGTGAGTGCGAGCATCATTAGCTACCCCTGTGCCAAAGTTCTGGACTCCTGCTTACCTTAAATGTCCCTTGACGCCCTACGTGATCAAATTGTTACTATAAAAGACCCTATTTATTAATGGTATTAATGTTTATGTCGAAAAAATATTGTGAGACAAAGTATTGAAGAAAAAACCAACTATTTTTGTACCTTTTCTTACAAAGAAAATTAGAAAATCTGTATAAAAAGTAAAATTTATTAAAGTCATGCAACGGTTTGGATGTAAAAGTATTTTGGCGGTACGTGTTACATGTCAAATGACAGCTCACACATATATTTTTTAACTCGTCGAGTACCGGTTTTGTAGACACAATTATAGAACAATAGGTTGCGGTCACCGGTGACCGCTTGGTATTTGACAGTTGGGGGGAAAGTCATCGAATGACTGCTCCCGCCTGGGTGAGGCGGGAGGAAGTGTCAGACTCTTACTGACTAAAAACCACCCCATTCCTACTCCTGCACTTCGAGCCGGAGCCTCCGTAAGTTCTCCGCGGCTCGAGCACGCGTGTGCTCCGCCGCATAGCACACACCATCGATGAACACAAATCAATTGGTGACGTCATACAGTCCTAAATCGCACATGTCTAGTTTACAAGCGAATTAATAGGGATAGAAAATCCCGTCGAACTCTCTGTTCCCGAAAGTATTATTTCTTTCTCTGCATCACTCTTAAGTTGACTGTTAGAGATTTACCACTAGCCATTAATTACATCATTGTTATTGTACAAGAAGTGTAAATAAATAAAAACAATTTTAAATACTGACCCATTATTGTTATCTCACATGGTAAGCCAAAAAAATACAAGAACAGTCAATGTGAAAATGCAATATTACATTATGTATGTTCACTGCAAGTAATTTCCATTGAAAGCACTATCTTTATTATAAAAGCCATTCTCGATAACGACCCACCCAAACAAAAAATGCAACACAAATACTTCTAGCAACTTCCACCCCCCTATATAAGAGGATTACATCTGCTATTGTAGTTTTTCTCTACAAAGTGTAAAGTTTAGTTCCTAGAAACATTTTCAATTTATAACAATACCTTTACAAATATAAGAAAGAAAACAAACAATGTTTGGCCGATCGATCCTCAGAGAGACGTGTTTAATCGCCAAGCAACGGATTCGCCGACAGAAAGATTAAGCGATACGGAAGCGGTCGGTTCGTTCTTGAGGCCATAAAGCTGAGGTAACTACGATATCTTTTGCTATTTTGCTTTTATGTGATACGAATGTAATGTGACATTATTTCGTGGTTATACCCTTGGGAGGTGGTACTGTATTTTGTAGGTTTCAGGTGTTAGTTTCATATAATACTTATATGAGAAATCCTTGCTTGCCCAATTTCTGATAGAGCAAAAATTTTGTTCATATTAATGTATAGACCGTAGATATAGATAATGATGGCACTGGCGATGTTTTCTTAGAGAGAGATAGCGCTTTAAAAAGCCATATAAATAAAAAATACATTTCGAAGTAGCTCAAAACTTGAACTCTAATAAAAAAACCTCTATTTTCTATGTTGAATAATATTTGTATACCATTTTTTTTTCAAATAATTTAATATATACTAAAACATAATCATCAAAATTTTAGCCATAGCTTCTGTAAGAAACTGATATCTCAATCCACACAGAGACCACATTTACGATACAGAGTATCTATCAATTTTATCAAGCAAAGAAGCCTTTTCTTAACCACGATCAGTATTCAAGGAGATACTCTCCTCAGGCGGTCTCCTACTTGCATGACTGCCACCCAATGTATGCACGTCGACCACGAAAGTTTATGTCAAACGTGACCATTTTACCTAATCATATTGACTTTGAACTAGCTAGTCCGCTACATTACTTTAGGCCACATACGTGGCAAGTTTTCATGCTCTATTTACTTATGTATTTTGAACCAGACCTGAAATCATCAAGTACATGTATTTATTACTTCTTTGCGCTGTCCTAGGGTTGCCTGATAGATACCACTGCTAGTATAAGTAGAACTAACTATAGAGGTATATTGTACGTAATTATTATACTGCGTATAATCTAGAGGTATATCAATATCTATATCTATCTTCTATACATAAAATAAAATCGTAAAAAAGTCCAAAGTGTACATTGAAATTTTTTTAAAGAATACTTGAGACGTGATCGACAATCGATACCGAAACCAAAAATATAGTTTTTAGAATTGTTGTCTGTTTGTCTATATGCATGTCCGGGCTAAACAGCCCGGAACAACAACAATATATAGAATTTCAAAAACTACTGCATAGATTTACTTCAAATTTTGCATGAATATTAAAAACAGGCCAGGCAACATATAGGCTACATATTATCGCGCTATCAGCTACGGAAGAAAAGCTGTGAAGAACTATTCAAAGTCACTATTCCACGCGGACGAAATCGCGGGTATCTACTAGTAACTTAATAAATATATAAATATATATATATATCAATTTAGTTAATAATATTTACAGAATCTAATCTTATTATTTAACTATTCTAGGTTGATTACAATACAATGCCTGTATAGATTTAAATCTGTACCACAGACTTTACGGTCGCATGCATTATTACACTATTAACATATTATTACTAAGTCTTAACAACACATTTTTTTTTCAAAACACAAATATCATAAACCATAATAGAAATAAAATAGATATCATCAGTATTAGCAATAATATTTACTGGCTTAAAACCTATTGTGATAACTGGAAAATGGACTGTATCAAACTCATACCTAAAAAAATACATTATTGTGTTTCGGTTAGTCATGGTAGCTATAGCTAGCACATAATAACAATATTTAAAAAAAAACTTTAAATCGCGAACCCTATATTCGATTTTGAAGTAAAAAAACCACTTCTAAATCTCCGCTCACTTCGAGGCCACCGCCTTGAAACCTTTGCAAAGGTGAGTTTGAAAAAAATGCTCAATGAATTAGTGACGTAATCACGAGCACTCGCTTAGTACTTAGATTTATTGTGAAACTTTTTTCTCATTGATACAGGCTTAGATAAATTGCCGTAAATTAAAGAAGGGACTGAGTGCCGTCTTTGTTTGAGCACCTTTCGTTTAGATAGGGACAGACGGTGCAAAAAACAGAGGTACTTGTTAATTGATTCAAAAAAGGTCGAATATAAAACTGATGTGAATGTATAGCAAAGTATTGTTGGGGTACTTATAGTTTAAGTTATTATAATGACTATCGTGAGACATACTAAATTAACTAAAATCGCGGGTTACTCACGTGGATATACTGAAAAAAGGTCTACTAGTTTCGAACTACAGAGGGGTTCTTCCTCATGAGCAGCGTGCGTGGCCGCGGCGACGTCGCGCAACTCACTGTCACGCATAGTTTCTGCAGTAGCCTCAACCCGTGTTACAATATGAGACTCAAACAATAGCCGATAAAAGTGCGTGTTACATTATATTTACTCACCTCTGCCTACCCTTCGAATTAAATAGTACGATGATGTATAATGTATTTAGCATCCTTATTAACGTCATCATCAGTCACAAAATGTCCACTGCTCACGCCCTTTTTCCTCGAAGAGATAGGCAGAGGTGCACATTACAGCACTTAATACCACTGCACAATGTAACACCCACTTTTCACTATTTATGTTATGTGTCCCACGTAATAGGGAATGAGTATATTACCATATACTGAGCGCAATTTCAGACTCCGTGCTAAACTACTGAGATTTTTTTTTAAACGCAAGTATTACTTTGGCCGGCACGGGAATCAAACCCGAGACCCCAGATGAACAAAGACTTACTTTTTAATAAGTCTCGTCAAACAGATATTACTTTCAAGATGATGACTTGTATGCCCTATCTTACCTATACTCGGAATTTTAATTCGATTCCAGATTTGACAATTTCAGTGTTGCAACGTTATGACAAGTACTAAATAGTGACGTTGCGAAATTATTCGATATGGAAATGGAATATTTCTGGATCGATTCTTCTCGTTTATAATTTTACTCTCGTAAACTAAGTATATCAGGAAATTAAATATTTCTGAACCGATAATTTAGTTTTGACGATTAATAAACGATCTAAGACTTTTCTTTTATAATTGTGTGTGAAATATATAAAAAAATGTAATCATGAAGGAACATGACAAATAAAACAGATAGGTGTACTAAGGTAATAAGTTATTTTATAAATTGTCGCCGTCACCGCTATCGCTATCCTGTCACTTTCTGTAACATTAATTATAAAACACACACACTGATTGTTTATCGATTTTTGTGTTCATCACTACACTATTATATGTGGTATCATTATTTCACAAAATGACAGTAGCTATTGTCAAATCTGGAATTTAGTTAAAATTCTGACTATAGTTACTATATCCTATCACAAATTCCTCGAAAAATGCTCACATTGAATACTAATGATGAGTAATTATTTCTGTATAATTACTATAAATTAGAGACTAGATAATGCCAAGGTGTAATTAAGTGGTGTCTATTCATTATTGATCGGTTGTTCAAGCGCACAACGCCTGTTATAATTAGTAGGGAATTATTAACGTATTAATTTATGTACGTATGTCTATATGTATGTGTCAATATCGCGAGAAACACGTTCGTCTCATTTAGGCTTGAGGCGTATTTATCGTCATAGGTATAAGTAACTCGTATCACACGCATTAGATAACAGTTATTCTCACAGGTATAAGTAACAGACGTATTACGCAGATAACAGTTGTTGTTACGGGTAAAAGTAACAACGTTATACAGATAACAGTTTATCTCGCTAGTAAATTACAGCATAAACTCAGTTCAAATAACAGCATGTTATATCACTATCTGTTATCGGAATCAGACCACTATCTGTTCTCTGTAACTATTACTAAATAAAATAGGCTTAATTACGAGTTCACTTATCAATTTCTTGTTAAATAACAGATTGTTGATAACAAATAATATTCTACTCTTTCGTAGGTCTGTTAATAACGATAACAGTAACAGTGATTTTCACACAACAGGAAACAGAAATAACAGGTATTTTGTTTGATCTGTTATAACGCAACTCTGTTTTAATTATTGTGTGTGATCTGTGGTAGTAGTACAAACTGTGGCTTGTTTGTCGCTTGTTTGATTGGTGATGTACAACGCTGGTTTCAGGCTAGAGCTTACTAGGTCAGCGTGTTTTGAAAGTGAAATGCCGAGACCACAAAAATCCATATTAACTTTTAAAAATATTAAGTGTTTCCAATAACATATTGACATATTTTCTACAATAAAGGTCTAGTCACACTTTTTTACGATAAAGGTCTGGCAAGGATAGGTAACTGCTAAGATTCTTTATTAATTTATTTTTTATTTGAATAAGTATAAAGTATAAATCTATACTAATAGTATGAAGAGGAAAGATTTGTACCTATTTTTGTATGTTTCTATGTTTGTAATGAATAGGCTCAAAAAGTACTGGGCCGATTTAAAAAATTATTTCACCAATACAATGCTGCATTGTTCCAATTTGACATAGGCTACAATTTATTTTGAAAAAAATGAGGGATCCTTGGTAAAATTTGAACACTGTAGCCGAAGGTGTAGAAAAATGAGTCTTAAAATGTCTTTCGTCGAATGCACTGCCGAAACCATTAGCGATAGATAGACAAAATAATGTACAACAATATTGAAGAACATCATAATGTCTACAAAAATCTCCGCGGTAGCATATGTCCAACTATTGTAGTTATGTCACTACAACAATCCAAATTTCCAAAAAATAAATAATTGTGTACCCCGTTCGAAGCTGGGACGGGCTGCTAGTATTGTATAAATGAATCCTTATATCCTTTGTCACGCTATGACAAGGAAACGGTTGGATCGACTTCACTTTTTGATATATTTGTTATTATCAGAAAAAGGATATTATGACGCAAAAAAAACCTCAAAATCCTATGGGAACGGGAGGAAACGGGATTGCGCGTATAAAGTCGGGGGTCGAAGCTAATACACAATAAAAAGACATTGAAGTGAATTATTATACTAGTCTGTTAAAATATTGAGCTTCTAAGGTCAATTAGAGGTATTATCGTTCAGCCTACACAAACGTATTACCTAGACCTAGTATACTACATTTACATTTCAATATTTCAAAATATACATTATAATATATTTTAGCAAAAGGTTATAACAATTGAATTTAACGACTCAGTATTGTTTAAATCCATATCTGGAGTCGAATCGTTCTCCGATACGTGACTTCAAATGTATCGATAATTCTCCTGGGTAACCCGATAATTGTGGCAACGCTTTATCGTACCTACGATAATTCTTTATCGGCGCCGGTTTTTGTTTTCCCACCCCTCCGTTATCGCCCTTTGTTTTGGTTAGACATAATAGAAATAACGAAAATTTTACACCACACGGATTTATAACAAAGTAAATTTATCTGAAACGAATCTCTTTCTGTCAACATTTGTGTTGGGAACACACACACACATATATATATAGAGGTATATGTATAACGTAATATTTTTATTGTTGGCACTGTTCAAATATTAGCTTTTGTAAACTTTATCTATTATTAATTTGAAAAAAAAAATTATTAAGATTTTTGCTATTGAAGTTACTTTTATTGTTTTTGTCTTTGTTTTAATGATATATTTTACAAAAATTGTTAATCTATATCATATAGTTGTTAAATTACGAGATCAAACAATCACATCACAATATGATATTACATTTTCAGTGACGTCACATAATCTGTATTTTTTTAAATATGTCTTTATTATACCAAATTAGTAGAAAGTATAATATAAGTACTAAACTTAAAACCACAGTCACGTAGCTTAGCTACGCAAGTTACGTAGGCACATTGCTACGCCGTAGTCATTACAGCTACGCCGTAACCGTTCGTAGCTTATGAACAAAAGTCTCTTTGAAACGTTTCAAATTGTATCACTGAAAACTGAATACATTTCAGTCTGAAATCCAGACAAAATTCCTGGAAACATAAATAACAAATAAATTATGAGTACTTAATACTCGAAAATATTGAATGGGTTTGTACAATAAGAACGTAAGCGCGAACGGATGAATGTAGCTGTCCTGAATCAAAATTATACGGATCGCGTGCAACGTTCCTGAAATTGTTAACCTTTATTCGTATTTCAATGGGACTTTTACATGATATTTCTGTTTTGATGTCTGTATCACTTGTATTACAAAGAGATTGTTTAAAATTGACTGTTTAGCGTAAATTTTGTTGAGTTTTGAAAAGTATTTTATAGTTATTTTAGTTTCTATCAATTTATTGGTGAATTTTTAAACTCATGACCTTTTCATAGATTGAGATGACTATGTACAAAAAGTATGTATTTATAAGGATATTACATAAATAAAGGTCGGACTATAAATGTACTTTCAGCAAAAAATAAAGTAATATGTCGTCAAGTTTTTTCGTGGTTTTTTTTACCTCTATATAAAAATACTAATATGAGGTGCTTAACGAATTCTGCAACGTAGATTTTTCAAAAATAAATAATCGAAGATTATTGAAACATATCTAATGTGTTATCATAAATATAACGTTTCTTAGAATATATGATAATAGCTACTTCCGCGCGGTTTCACACGCTCTGCTCAGCTCCTATTGGTTGTAGCGTGATGTTTTATAACCTATAGCCATACTCGATAAATGCGCTATCCAACACAAAAAGAATTACTCAAATCGAACTTGACGGAGATTAGCACGTTCAAACAAACAAACTCTTCCGCTTATATAATAGTATAAGATAAAGTAACTATAAATACCAATGTCTTAAATAAACTGGACTAGTTTTTTTTTACATTTTGAAGTTAAAGAAGCGATAGGTAAGTAAGTAGGTTTAAAGTAAATTCAATCTGAATTTATCTTTTATCGAGTGCTTAATTTACAAAACGATACTTATCAAAATAATTAGAACACAATAGATGATAGTTCAATGTGTTATTTTCTTGACAAAAAATGTCCTTTACTTGACATATTGTTCTGTTAAAATAGTGGATTTAATTTGGGTTTTAAAACAACGTATCTTTACAGCTAAAGAGGTTTAGTCTAAAAATAAAACATCGTCATCAATTTCAAGACTATTTTATCCCCATCTTTAATTATTTTGGAGTTTGGTCTTAGTTTTTATGTTAATTCTTAACTAAAGTATAAGTAGGTTCTAAATTTCAAACGCGTTGGCGTATATTTAGCGTAGGTACCAAAGGTCAGGTGGGGCACTGGCATTTGTTTCATATTACATCACAATTTCTGACTTAATACATAACAGATAAAAAAGTAAGTATAGATGTGTTAAATGTCAGCATAAAATAATGTCACGGCTTTTTAATCCCCAAAGGAGTGAATGAATAAAATGTATCACCAACTTTTTAACAGAGACAGAAAACATTAAGAATATGTAATAGTGAGTGAGTCTAATGCTATTACATTATATACTAGCTTCTACCAGCGGCTTCGCCCGCGTTTCCGTGGGTTAAAGTGGCCTATGTGTTATTCCGGACCATAAAATAAAAATAAAATAAGCCTTTATCGCTGTTACAGTTACAATTAACAAAAAATACAGTTTATATTATAACCAAAGTTGCAACAAAGAGGGTTTTTTATATTTGATGAGTCGACGTTTGAACACTTTGATGATGCGGTCTACAATAAGAAATATAACAAACTAAAAAACTACTCAAATTGTATTACTACTACAATTATTTCAGCATTAGGTTACTCTCCTTTCAGATCAGCTTGTCTTTCGACAAAAGTCTCCTCCTTCCAAACCATAAATTCCAAATTTCATCTCGATCCCTTCAGCAATTCATATTTATATTTATAATATACTAGCTTTTACCCGCGGCTTCGCTCGTGTCACAAAAGGATAAAAAGTAGCCTATGTGACATATACACACAGCGCCATCTATACCAATGATTTCGTTTTTCCTCGAGAATATAATTTTTTCCGGAATAAAAAGTACCCTATTATTTAATCCAGACTTCTAACTTTACGTCTGCAAAAATTCAAAGCAATCGGTTTAGTAGTTACGGCGTGAAAGCGGAACAAACAAAACTCACTTTCCGATATTTATAATAAATTATAAGTAGGATACCAGGCATCATTCTTAACATCGTGCTACTAGAATGCTACGAGAATTTTAGTAGTACTTTACCCGACTTGGAACGCGGAGAACCTAACGGGTAACCGGGGCTCCGGCTCGACGTGCAGGAGAAGGAACGGGGTGGTTTTAGTCAGTAAGAGTCTGACACTCCCTCCCGCCTCACCCAGGCGGGAGCAGGCATTCGATGATTTTCCCCCCTTAAAAAAAAACCCGACTTGGAAATCAAACATGAGACCTCTTATTCGGCATTCAGTTCTAAATATAGATTGTATCTGCATAATTATATACAAAACAAATTTAAGAATGTCATAAAACATCAGAATATTCATTCGACTAACACAAAACGCTATAAGTACCTATATACTTATAAATATGTCACTGGCTGAATGTACGATCGCATGATTACATCTTCAAAGAGTCTCCTCGATCCAATATTACATTTTGAAACATACCAAATATAACTGTACTCATATATATACAATACACACATATATATATTATATATATGTATTTACTCATATATGAGTAAAGTATACGGTATAAGTTTACTTTGAGTGTATAATATTGCGGCAAAAACATCATCCTTTATAAAAGAATAGACAAAATATCTATGCTTTTTTTTTGAGATGGTATGTGATGTGAATGAACTGCGTAGTTTTAGTATATTAATTCACGGCATTTTAATGTTATCAAAAATCATAATGGTGATTTAGTATTGACTAAAATTGTAATTGTAAAATTTGTTTTAGTAGAAGAAAAATTATTTATTTAAACACTGCATATAATCAACACATTATTAAATAGGTACTCCATTTTTAAATAGTAGATATAATAATAATTATGTCTCACTGAAAGTTAAAATATAGCACCCTAATGCAAACGAAATTGATTTCAGATATAGTTAGTATTTACTTACAAAAATAAATAAACCGTATATAAAAATACTCTAACCAAAAACACGAATAACATTAGATAACATCACGCCTTTTGTCCCCGAATGGATAGACAGAGTTGCACATTACGGCACTTAATGCCACTGTACAGTGTAACATCCACTTTCACTATTTACGTTATGAGTCCTAGTTGGGGTAGGGGTCCTAGGGGTGAACCTATTGCCGTACACCGGGGACAATTGCAGACTGTGCTACCACTGAGATTTAAAAAAAACCAATAGTACTTTGCCCAACCCGGGAATCGAACCCGAGACCTCATGCCCGACAGTCGCGACCACTCGGCCAACTAGGCAGTCATCAGTCAGGCTCACGAATAACAAAAACTATTATTTAGTAACCAATTCAAATAAAAACATGTAATCGCTTTGATGTTTTGTACCTCTATTAGTGTAAATATTCAATTTTTGTCCATCCGTCCGTCACTCGCTTCTATTTTTAATGCAACTTTTACCAGCTTTTTCAAACGGAAAAATAACTATAAACGATTAAAAAAAGTCGTTTGTAAATAGTACGGGAAAATAGCCGTTTTTTCGGAGAGGATATTCGCTGGCTGTATTTTAAATTCAGCTCAATCGGACACGATTTCTGAATGAGTGGATTTCGTTTTGAAGTAGACTATCAGTACAGTCTATCTCGCGTTAAAACTAAGGACATTTTTATTTTGTACTATTTTTTGAAATAATGTACTAAACAGATAGGCTTGAAGTTATGTATGTATGACGACTTCCAAAAAGGAGATTTTCAGTTTAAACTATGTATATGATTGTGCGCAATCATCTCGCGATTGACTATAACACACACATACACACACACACACCCATACACACATACACACACACACCCATACACACATACACACACACACTCTCTCACACAAACACACACACACACGTAACTATATGTAGTTATCATATTACATTTAAGTATATCTTTATTACATAGTATTGCCCATTTGCCATTTTATCATTTTAGTATGTATTATACTAAAAAGTCTGTAAGTTTTATTGATTGTTTAATTTATTTTTTTTGTTTTTCTTCTATTTTGATATTTTTTATTGTGCACCACCCTTTACCAGATTCGTTTCAAAAATTCCATCCAAAGGTTGTCTGGAAGAAATCGCCGCGTGTGATACGACCGCCCATTGTACTCAAATTACTATTGCAATGTTTACAATTTTTTTCTGTGTGTGCAATAAAGTATAAATAAATAAATAAATAACCGATTTAGATGCTATTTCAGAAAAAAAATTGTTAAGAGAACACTTAGGAGAAAGTTTTTTTTATTTTTTTTTTTATTTATTAACGCTTCATGCACAAAGTGTACACAAGGTGGACTTAATGCCGCAGGCATTTTCTCCCAGTCTGACCTTTGGGTGATGCAGAAAAGAGTGAATGGTAGGAGCAAGAAGCAAGAAACGATTTAATTGAGAAAATAGAAGATTGTACTAACATATTTCAGATAAAAACATAAATAAATATAATAATAATATATATACCTACACACGAGTACAACACAATATACATACATGCATACATACATACATACATACATACATACATACATACATACATACATAACATAAGTTTTAGTATATTAATTAGCCGACTTTAAAAAAAGAGGGGGGTTGAATTTGGTTTCTTCAAACGCAGTTTATAATTGTATACATCTTTTATTCGGCCGTCTCACGGCTTATATCATAGTCATATCAACATATTATATTAACCTACTCACACATTTTGCAAGTCAAGAATGGAAACTAAGAGGACATGAAACTTAGTTTCTAAAGCCGTGCATTCATAAGACGAAAAACAGTACGTCAAGTGAAACAAGTACGTCGCAAGCGCATTAACATTTTATAACACATGCTTTCAACTGAAGATCTCTCCTAACTTGCGATTGTCTTGAAGTTTTGCTAGTCGTATTTTGATTAGAGGTCTTTAGTGCTGGGAAATTGTGAGCTATGTAGGTAAGTATGTATCTATTTGTTCTGTCAAAGTCGATTTTTAATAGAGACCTGGGTGCTTACTCTTGAAACCAATCTCAATGTCAATGCAATTTCAATCCAATAAAATTTCAATAATTATCCAATGTCAAAACTATACAACCCCTATCGTAGCTGTTGAAATAGCATTCAGAGTACGGAATATAAAGCCAAACTCAATACTATTTAGTTCATTAAATATCCACTCAATATAGATGCAATAGGCGCTAGTGTTGCGACTCAAGAGTATGAAATTTCACAATACCAATGTCGATGGATCGGAATAGGATTCAAGAGTAAGCCTCCTGTTTAAACAAATTTTAATGACATAATCGATAACCGAATGACTGAATAGAAAATGCAAATTAAAACCAAACACAAATCATGCTTAAAGGCAAAGATACACTACCCGTGTCGCGCGATGTTGCTAGACATCTCAACCAAGTCTGGCAACATCGTGCTACTTCACCCAACGTCGCTGGCGACACGTTTGTGCCCAGTGTATCCTTAGCTTGACTCAAGAACATAGAAACAAAGGCGGACGTAATGTTACTGGGAAATGATTGAAGCACCAAAATATCAATAGTGTATTTATGTTTGCGTGTACTTACAATTGACACCGTAGTGTTCGAAGTGTAACAACGGGCCATGTCACGTGATAGATGTCCTTCGTATCACTGTGTGTGTATTCTGCGTGTAAGTCTATAGTAGCCAGGTGCCAAAGTCGTTTTCAAGAGGCTATGTCCGCCTTTTTCAACGCCCTTAGCGTTACTATGGTGGAAATAAAGTCTAAGTAATCCTTGATACTCAACAAACTAGCTTCTGACCTATATTTATCAATTTAAACATTTTATCTAAAAAGATATTTTTTTACTAAAGAAAGACTCAAGTACGTAAGTAAGGTCAGTGACCGACACGACCCTTAATTAATTCAGGCTTCAAAGGTTTTGTGTTCACTTGAATAGAACTCACATTACTCTTGCTATAGAGGTAAGTAATTCTAAGTTTGAACTTAGGAACAACTACATTTCATAATCGTATACTTATTACTTATGAAACAAAATAACTTAATCCAGTTTCATATCTATGTTAAATATAATAAAAATGACTAACAGTGACCATGACTGCTTCATGCCACATCACAGATTTTTAACCACAGTCCAACGAGGTCGTTGTCGAATGCTTCCACGTGCCACTGCCACGCAAGGGAACTCAAATTAGTTTTCCGGATCAGGTAAAAATATTAATGACTTATTTACGGTATTTCGGACATTTCTAAGTAAACACGGGGTCAGGAATTGTATCTTATATCTTATATCAAAAGGCGTGACAAAAAAATAACATAGCAATGAAACCATATATAGCATATATATAATAAAACCATATATAGCATGAAAGAGTCTACATAACATCTGTATATTGGTTTATATTCAAAAGCTAAAATTAACAACAAACATGTAAATATAGCCAGAACATTGGCTTATGAGCTTATCGTGGGTCGCTTGGCTGACAAAATAGGAGCCGGGTTGATTAGTCCGCCGGCCGCCGACCGATACTGATTCAATCAGTCCATTGACACGACTCTCTACGTCGCTGTATCACCAAGTTTAAATTAATATTGTGGCTATAAGGATACAATTTGTTTGTATGTTGTTGCGGTATATATTTTAACTGTCGAAGTAATAAGTAAAGGTTTGTTCTATATAAAAATGATATGTTTTTATAATAACTACCGTGAGACATTCTAACTAAATTAACTAAAAATCGTGGGTTATTCACGTGAGTATACTGAGAAAAGCTCGACTAGTTTCCAACCACAGGTGGGTTCTTCCTCATGAGCAGCGTGCGCGGTCGCGGCGTCGACAGTAGACTGCGCGATATCACTTTTCTCAGTATATACACGTGTGTAACCCGCGATTTTTAGTTGATTTAAAAAATGGTAAACACTATTCGGTGGTTTTGTTATGATATAATAAAATATAAAATTATAGTTTAATTTTATATGGAGAGTCTTTATTATTAAAATTACAACGGGTTATCGGTGCTCCGGCTCAAAGCAGGAGTAGGAACGGGTTGGTTTTTAGTAAGTAAGTGTCTGACACTGTCGCGGAGAACCTAACGGGTAACCGGGGATCCGACTCGACGTGCAAGAGAAGGAACGGGGTGGTTTTTAGTCAGTAAGAGTCTGACACTGTCGCGGAGAACCTAACGGGTAACCGGGGCTCCGGCTCGACGTGCAAGAGAGGGAACGGGGTGGTTTTTAGTCAGTAAGAGTCTGACACTGTCGCGGAGAACCTAACGGGTAACCGGGGCTCCGGCTCGACGTGCAAGAGAAGGAACGGGGTGGTTTTTAGTCAGTAAGAGTCTGACACTGTCGCGGAGAACCTAACGGGTAACCGGGGCTCCGACTCGACGTGCAAGAGAAGGAACGGGGTGATTTTTAGTCAGTAAGAGTCTGACACTGTCGCGGAGAACCTAACGGGTAACCGGGGCTCCGGCTCGACGTGCAGGAGAAGGAACGGGGTGGTTTTTAGTCAGTAAGAGTCTGACACTGTCGCGGAGAACCTAACGGGTAACCGGGGCTCCGGCTCGACGTGCAGGAGAAGGAACGGGGTGGTTTTTAGTCAGTAAGAGTCTGACACTGTCGCGGAGAACCTAACGGGTTACCGGGGCTCCAGCTCGACGTGCAAGAGAAGGAATGGGGTGGTTTTTAGTCAGTAAGAGTCTGACACTGTCGCGGAGAACCTAACGGGTAACCGGGGCTCCGGCTCGACGTGCAAGAGAAGGAACGGGGTGGTTTTTAGTCAGTAAGAGTCTGACACTGTCGCGGAGAACCTAACGGGTAACCGGGGCTCCGGCTCGACGTGCAAGAGAAGGAACGGGGTGGTTTTTAGTCAGTAAGAGTCTGACACTGTCGCGGAGAACCTAATGGGTAACCGGGGCTCCGGCTCGACGTGCAAGTGAAGGAACGGGGTGGTTTTTAGTCAGTAAGAGTCTGACACTGTCGCGGAGAACCTAACGGGTTACCGGGGCTCCGGCTCGACGTGCAAGAGAAGGAACGGGGTGGTTTTTAGTCAGTAAGAGTCTGACACTGTCGCGGAGAACCTAACGGGTAACCGGGGCTCCGGCTCGACGTGCAAGAGAAGGAACGGGGTGGTTTTTAGTCAGTAAGAGTCTGACACTGTCGCGGAGAACTTAACGGGTAACCGGGGCTCCGGCTCGACGTGCAGGAGAAGGAACGGGGTGGTTTTTAGTCAGTAAGAGTCTGACACTGTCGTGGAGAACCTAACGGGTTACCGGGGCTCCGGCTCGACGTGCAGGAGAAGGAACGGGGTGGTTTTTAGTTAGTAAGAGTCTGACACTGTCGCGGAGAGCCTAACGGGTAACTGGGGCTCCGGCTCGACGTGCAAGAGAAGGAACGGGGTGGTTTTTAGTCAGTAAGAGTCTGACACTGTCGCGGAGAACCTAACGGGTTACCGGGGCTCCGGCTCGACGTGCAGGAGAAGGAACGGGGTGGGTTTTAGTCAGTAAGAGTCTGACACTGTCGCGGAGAACCTAACGGGTAACCGGGGCTCCGGCTCGACGTGCAAGAGAAGGAACGGGGTGGTTTTTAGTCAGTAAGAGTCTGACACTGTCGCGGAGAACCTAACGGGTTACCGGGGCTCCGGCTCGACGTGCAAGAGAAGGAACGGGGTGGTTTTTAGTCAGTAAGAGTCTGACACTCCCTCCCGCCTCACCCAAGGGAGAAGTCATTCGGTGATTTCCCACATCAAAAAAGAAGATTATTAGACCATGTGTTAGTGTATTGAGAAGGTACTTGTTTTGATTTAAAAACCTAATAACAATTGGGTACTTGCCTTAATCAAAATTAAATTATTTCAACTGGTCAATACAATAAAATATTAAAAAATAATCACACTTTCATTAATTGATTTTATGAATAACTTAATTTTAATATTTTGTCAGCATTTTTTTAAGAAATAACTATGCTGTTTGACTCTCAAAAACGTGACGTCACAATATACAATCTAGTAGAAAATTCATAGAAAACTGTCGTTTTTGGCAGTTCGAAAAAAGTATTGAATTTCACTAGTTGGCAAGTACCCAATTTGACTGACACATAAAATTGAAAGAGATACATAGTTCATTAATGGACGACAGGCGTCCTTTACGTAGTTGGACGCATCCAGTATCTCCGGGGTTGATAGGCAATCTGGAGATCGCAGTTTAAAAGCTTCAGATACATCAAAGAGTGCTGCTCATCATCATCAACAGCCTGAAGACGTCCACTGCTGGACAAAGGCCTCCACGTCGAACGACAACTCGCCACCTCGCACCAGAATGCTGCTGCCTAGTCCCTATTAAATTTTAATGTGAGCAGTCAGTTCTTTTCTATCTTCTTTCATATGCACGATGAGTACTTGCTTTAACAACGAAACGAACAGAAAAACACACAATAACAATAAAACAAAGAAAACTCATCCAATGATAATTGCGGATAACATAATTAACATATGAAATAGTGTTAAAGAGCCCACTAGGCATTATTACGGTCATAAAATGACGCAGCGTTGGCGGGTTATGAAATTTTCATTAAACTTTGGTAGGTTGAGCTCGGTCGTCAAAAATATTTCATTACGGTTTAGGTGGCCTTCAGTCTGGTAAGGAATAGCTTTTTATACGTGTTATACAAAGGAAGGTACTTAGGTACCTTCCTTCTTTGTGCGTCGCTTTTTGTACAAAAAAGTGCAGAGGATTTCCAAGCATTCTGTGCGTAGCGTGAATTATTTTTGGGCTCATTTTCTCGTAGAGGTACGTGAGATTTATTATTGTGAATTACGTAGGTAAAGTGATTTTAAAATTAATGGTGAGATATTATACTATTTATTTACGATTATTATACCTAATAATCAGACAGGACATGTAAAACATATCAATATTAGCGATGTCATTCCATCGGTATAATATCAAAATGATTGACAACGTACACGCAAAGTAAGTGTACATTTCTATCTCTAATTAATTCATTTCAGATGATCCAAATCTGTATTACAACATACAAAAAAAGCATATATACGGTCGAATTGAGAACCTCCTCTTTTTTTGATGTCGGTTAAAAATATTATAGGAGTTTTACAACAAAGCACGTGTACTCAAATATTACAATCATCACAAATAACTTGTTTTACTATATAAAACAGAATAAATTGGTATTGGCTATTCTGAAAATGGTTGACTATTGACTCACAAAAGTACTTAAATATATTTATAACAGTCAATTTGTAATGTTTATATAAAAACTTGCGTAAGTCCAGTAGCAGCACGACAGTCACCGCGTCGCGTGTCGCGGAATGCTGCTCATGAATATGAGTCTCTAGCATGGCTTGAAACTATTCGAGTTCCTCGTCAAACAGTTAATAATAATTAATTTAGGTAAAGGTATCATCATCATTAACTGCCCACTGCTGACCAAAGCCTCTTCTCACACGGCGAAAGTATTTTTATTTATTTATTTATTTATATCAAGCAACAAAGGCCCATTTTAAAATACAATAATACTATAATATCTACTACAATTTTAACTTATAGAGGTAATACTATAAATACATAATGTAAGTAATAAATTTAAACACTAATTATCACGACTATTGTGCTGTGTCGGCGTCCTGTGCTGCAAGTATATTAGTCCAAGGTAACAGTGGGTAAACCTTACCAGACTAGCTAATATTATTTTTTCGAAAAAATACTAATAATTCTTTGGACATCGACGTGGAATCTAGCTGAAAATCGACCTGGGCCTTCTTACCGACTGTCCAGTAATCCGACTAATATTATAAATGCGAAAGTTTGTGAGGATGTATGTGTATGTGTGTTCGTTACTCTTTCACGTCAAAATGGCTCAAGGGATTGGGATAAAATTTGGAAGAGGCATAGATTATGATCTGGAATACATATACACATAGGCTATTATCCCACGGAAACGCGGGCAAAGCCGCTAGCAGATGCTAGTGTAAGATATAAAATCTATATTTATTACACAAAACGTTAGAACAAAAACTTCCGAATTAAAAGTGTTCGTAAATATTAATTGAAATGAAGTATGCACTTACTTTGAACATCAGTAAGCAATAAGAAATTAAGAAGAATCTTTGACGGCCAATAATTGAATTAAAAATATGCCGTTTGATGTTTGTTGACGTCTATTTACTCAAGTATATTAAACATCCTGAAATCCTAAATAATTTAATTTAATGAAAGAAATAATAAACCTATGAACACACAACCTATGACTGCCTCGTTGGCCGAGTGGTCGCAAGTGCGACTGCCGGGCCAGGGTTGTCGGGTTCGATTCCCGGGTCGGACAAAGTATTACTGGGTTTTTAAAAAATCTCAGTAGTAACACGGAGTCTGGAATTGTGCCCGGTATATGACAATAGGCTCACCCCCTATTACATTGGATTCATAACATAAATAGTGAAAAGTGGGTGTTACATTGTACAGTGGCATAATGTACACCTCTGCCTACCCCTTCGGGGAAAAGAGGCGTGATGTTATGTTGTTTATGTTATGTTATGAACACACCACTTGAGTACTTGGAAAGGCTATGCTTCAGCATGAATGGGCCGGCTCGATCGGAGTGATACACAGCCGGACAAAAAACTAGTGTGAAACAACGCTTGCGTTATATTTCACCGTGACGATGTGAGATGACCAGAGACCTGACTTATTATAAGATTAACTAGATCTCTCCAAAGGTCAACAACGCAGTTTTAACTTCGGTAATGCTATGGGTGTTAGCGCTAAACACTTACCTTCAGATGATCAGTCTACTAGTTTACCTGTAAAAAATAATCAAAAAATGTTTTACATTGATAACCAATTGAAAAATAAACCAATTCATACAAAATTCCAAGGAAATGCCGTCATGAGCTATTTAATGTCGCCCCTCTCATTGATAGAGGCGGATTTGTACGATCGTACAAATTGAACACAAGTCAGACTCGACTAAATGAAAGCGAAACCGACAACTCTGTAGTCGAGTGTGTTGCAGTGAATTGAACAAAGCGCTACATTGTGATTTAATACCTTCTGTGTTTCAGAATAGTTTGTTTTTTATTAGAACGCAACGTGACTACGTGCAATTGTTTTGTTCATTATAGTAAAAAAATGTATATTTTACTACAATTCTTTTATATTACATTTGAATTAAAGACTACATTACATTTACGTCTTTATGAAAAATGTTTTGCAATTAAATTTACACCCAATTTTAATATTCACTCAAATTAATTGCTATACAAAATCGCTTCATTTCACTTAGAGAACCACTTCGGGTACTTCGTCTAAAATTAACAGTGTGAGATATTCATTGGATTCGATGTTAACAAGCCAGAGGGCGTCACAAGTTGTTGATACCTTTGATTGACTTCTGTAAACACAAACCTGCTCAATTATACTGGCTACATTGACTACAAACTTGGCATACATATTTGAACAAATATCTAAACTACTAATGACACAAAATACACCCTACCCTCATGAATATAAAGTGTAATTTGTGATAGCGATATAACGCAAATGATTCGACAAATACGCCAAGTATGCATTTGCAAATTAATGTGACATGATTTTGATTGATACTGTCTACATTACAGCCCACATTCGTCACTTTGTAATTATAGTTTCAATGTTCTAAAGTAATTACTAAAGTATCTACTAAGGAGTCTTGTTTGGAAACAGTAATCTAGAGTAACCAATGTGATTTGAAGAAGAAAGAAGGACAGTTGAAATCAAAGCTATTTTCTATATCAAGTTTATTTATTTATTTATTAACACTTTTGTATAAATAAACATACGATGGTGGACTTAATGCCGGGTGGCATTCTCTAACAGTCAACCATGGGGTGATGCAGGGATGTGCAACAGTAGGTGTAATCATCGCGTTCCGCGCGCGCCTCAAAGAGCCATCAGACCACCACGGATGGGGCCCAACAGGGCTGATGCCGATACGGAGCCGCGAAGGGCTTAACGGGTTGCCGGGGCTCTGGCTCGAAGTGCAGGAGTAGGAACGGGGTGGCTTTTAGTCAGTAAGATTCTGACACTCCAGAGAAGTCATAGGATGGTTTTCCCCTCAAAAAAAAAACCCTTGACAGTCCAATGCGAGACTATGGACTTTATGAAGGCTTGCAATAATCTCCCCATTCTAGCCAACCCTCACAACATGGTACCAAAGAAAAAATTTGAACAACCAAGTTAAGATCATTAAACTTCATCAAGTCTCATAAAAGAATTAAAAGTAATAAAAATCGACGGGCAAATTTTTATTGTAATGTCCGTCTGGTAGATTATTTAAAAACATTAGACACCTATTTTTAATTTTCTTACGGAAACGAATAGTTTCGAAGATATGTTGAGAATAGTTTCGAAGATATGTTGATTTGAAATACGGCGTAATAAGGTGACGTCCACCTTTGAGTACGATTTATACATACTCTAAAATGACGTAGCCACCTCCCACTCCTAAACTTTGTTTCGTTTTATCTAAGTATTGTTTTCTTATGCGACAAAATTAAAAATACGAGTCTAATATTTTTTCATTACCTAACTGACGGACTAATTAGATTTTTAATTTTCATACTCTGCCATCATCCCTATTAGAAGTGTAGGAGCTAATGCAAGTCACAAAGAATAAATTTTAAAAAGAATAATAATATCTAATCTAATCTTTATTACATTGTTTAGATCGCTCAGCTCGCGGTAAGTAAAACGCTGACTCATGACATAGTTGGTGAAAGTCCAGTAAAAAGAACGATTCCAGTTTACGTTTCAATTTTGCAAGTTGACATGGTCAAACAAGGAATATCAAACAAAAGGGATTAGGGAACACCCCAAATGCAAGCCAGCGACGCTTAAAAACATTAATCACAAAAAAAAGTAACCGCGGTTGTCTTTGCACCCTACATTTTTCGGCTACGCTCCCTAAATTTTTAGCGTGCAATCTGGCTTTTAAATTTTCAGAACCAAATCCTATAGTTTTTCATTCATTTTTATTTTAAGTTTGCCGGTGTAAATATCTGTGTTAGTGAAATGTAGACGATTTTCAGAATTATTCATTTTCAAAATACCTACTAAACAGTGTACAGATGTTATGTTACTTTATTTCTTAATATCTTACCAAGTATATGCGCAAATATTGGAATTATGTTCAACCCGAGCCTACCCTTCACTCTCTTAAGCATTAATTTAAAGAAGAAGAAATGCAATACTCGACAGTAAGCAAGGCCTAAGGCCTAAAGTAAGTGTACACAAACTACAACAAAGATCGCATTTACAAAATACTCATTTTATTTCCTCACTAGAGACGGCAGACATTCTGCTACTTCGTCCGTACTCATCACGTACATTCCCAACATCTGAATCGTTGTTGGGACAGTTTTAAATGCTGTAAACGTCCATTACTCATGGGAAAGTTTAGACAATGAGACGCATGTGTTTATCACGAGAACTTGAGTAATAACGCACTGGGAGGCATCTGTGCAGCGTTCCCTAACCGTCACTACACGCCTCGCCTCGGCTGTACGTGTTGCCAACATTAAATTCCTCTCATTTAGTTTTTAGAACAGTTCGAAACATGGCCACAGTTTAATGCCGTCATGTTGGCTTTAACTTGTTTTGTCATTTCGGTCTAGTTTGTAACAGTTTCGGTGTTTCGTTTAATTTTGTGTGTTGTTAGTTTGAATTGTTTATCAGTCGAAGTCTTTTTTAACTGAGCTGTCGAACGCAGGCCTTTGTTATAAATATTTAGTCAGGAAAAAGTAACGGTTCCAATGAATGACTGTTCAAGTGTGGGAGAGCCATGCTGCGGCACGAATGAGCCGGCTCGACCGGAGTGATACCACGGCCTCACAGAAAACCGACGTGAAGGAACGCTTGCGTTGTATTTCGTCGTGTGAGTGAGGTTACCAGAGGCCCAATTAACCTCCCCTTTCCCAATCTCTCCAATTCCTAAATCCCCAACGATGCTCAAACTCCTAATCCCCAAAAGGCCGGTAACGCACTTGTAACGCCTCTAGTGTTCCAGGTGTCCACGGGCGACGACGATTGCTTACCATCAGGTGATCCGTCTGCTCGTTTACCGGCTTATGCCATAAAAAAGAAATGAAACATATTTGTAGTTCCAACCTCCATACAAATCTAACCTATTTCTTATTTAACGACTATTTAGAAAAGTTTAGCTTCACTTACAATAAAACTATTTAACATAAAAATCAAATCGCAGAATACAGAGAAAGGATTGAAATGGCATCGTATAACTTGTAGTAATCGTAAAACAGTTCGATTGCTAAAACTTTGTAAGGTGTAGCTCGTAAAAGGAGATTATTTACGAGCGCTGCTCAGCCCGGGTTCATGCCGTAGCTCAGTAAGCAAATGGAGAAATAATATGCGATTTTAAAGTCTATAAATACCTCGAATAGCGAGAATGAAAAATTGCCGCTTAGCATAACGCTGGATATTGTTTAGCGATTATGAATTGTGGAATTGGCTCGGTAAAAAATAATACAAGCTTAAACAAAGATATCGATCCTATCGGTTTTTTGCTTTAAAATTCCTAGAAATAACATAAATTTTGAAAATGAAACAACTTTTGTCACAATAATAGACATTACATGAATCCTTCAACATCATAAGAACCCGGTACTCCATTTACAATCTACTCATTCACCTTGCGGTCCGCACACGTCACTAACACCTGCACCTCAGCAGCTATATTTTAGACCCAACTATGAGGATTTAATTAATTCTCCCTGTGTCTAATCTCTTTGAAGTGTTCATACTATTTATTAGCCACGAAATACATCATAAAGAAATTGTTTAAAATACAGATATTATTTCAAACTTACTTTGATTTAGCTGAATGTAGACAATCAATAGTCTAAATCTATTGATTAGGTTGTTTGGCTTCTTCACTGAAGTCACTTGACTAGTTTCAAACCATACTAAGGACTTATAATTATGAGCAGCATGCGCAGCAAGACCACCTATGCGGCAAACGTCGTCGTGCAGTTAACTGTCAGGAAAACCATAGATAAAACTTTCTAGCTATTCAATGTATTTAGAAAATTTGAAATGAGAATGATAACTCTCAAATAGAGATGTACCGCAATTCATTCAATCTCCCAAGTTCACTACTGTCAATCACACGGTCTAAAAAAGGCACGAAGGAATTGTACAACTAAAGGTGTGACGTCATCCCCGCAGTATCCAAAACACGCGGGAATTATCCCCATCCTCAGTGTGTCAGTTGTGCGGATATCCGCACGATATTTCCTTCCGTGGGGAATGACGGGATGGAAATCTATACGTCGGATTTTTGGCTAGCAGGCTGTGTAAGGAAATAGAATCTAAGACGCATTTTTTTATGGAACTTGGATTAGATTTTGAGACATATTTTTTGAATGATTTTGCTGACAAAGATGGTTGTTAGGCGTCGAATGAATAGTGATAATTTTGTAGTGTTACAGAAAGATGTATTTGCTGTACAGACCTGGCTTTATAATTATTTAATTCACCCTTAATGTAACTTATACGTATAGTTACTTATGTGTATAGTTTATATTTTGTAGGTATGTATTTATTTATATATTGTATGTAGTTGTTTGGTTATTTATCTGTTAGTTTTAAGTCTGTTTCCTATCCCAATTTTCTATTTGTTACTACACACTGTGTCATTATATTATTATTACTTTTCCTGCTCCAGGTCCACAGGAAGAAATTCCAATTGGAATAGGTGGTACCTTTGTACTTTAATTTTATGTATGTGTTGTCCTTTATGTTGTATGTGTGTACATAAATAAATAAATAAATAAATAAATAACTTTTGCTTGTTCGCTTGATTGCTTGATCGCTTGTATCGCTAGATTTTGCAACCGTAAGCTATTGACAGATGTTAACATACGTGTCTAAAAGAGTCTTAATCGAACTAATTCTGATTGCATTAACTTCTGAAAACGTAGAACCCTATTATAACCTACACGTTTCTTAAATTTTATGACCGAACTTAAACTGGCACAGCAGCCAAGTTTAAGCGGAAATAGCAAGCACGTTTTGCACAAATATTATAATAATTTAACACGAACAACTACACGCATTTTGGTTTAAAACTGTTTTTGGAGATAATCTTGTTGAGCTACTTTAAAATAGTACAGTTAACCAAGCTTTAAATGTAACGGGTTCGGTATCTATTTTATCAAGGGTTGGTACTTGGCTTTTTTTTCAGGGGGAAAATCATCGAATGACTGCTCCCGCCTGGGTGAGGCGGGAGGGAGTGTCAGACTCTTACTGACTAAAAACCACCCTGTTCCTTCTCCTGCACGTCGAACCGGAGCCCTGGTAACCCGTTAGATTCTCCGCGACTTGGTACTTGGCTAATAAAAAAAAAACAGTTTATTTTGAATACCGAATTATTTAATTCTTTGCCAGTGTATTTCCCGAAGGATATCACCTGGGTATCTTCAAGCCCAAGTGCGTAGGTTGCTTATGGGACGACGTGCTCTATCGTAGACCGCATCATTGCTTACCACCAAGCGAGATTGTTGTCAAACGTCGGCCCTTCAAATATAACAAAACCATCATGAAACATACCAAAAATAAAGGTTTACATGTATTCACATGTAATACTAATACTAAGGATGTACACCGCTATTTTTAGTTAATGCTAAATTGTTATTGGCTGTTCGGCCTCAGCAGACTCGCATAATATCACATTGAGACTTTACACATAGACAAATGGATGTACGGGAAACTTACGCAGTCTTTCCCTTTCAATAATTTCTAGTACCAGCATTTTATTGATGATACAGGTCTTTCTATAAATGATTCTGACTCGCACTTAGCCAGATTTTTACACAGCCAAGTTTGGAAGCCGCGGTAACTTATTTGGCTCATGATTAAATTTTATAAGTAATGGACTAAAGTTGCCATTTTTGGCAATCTCTGGCCAACGTTATTTATTAGTTTATGTAAAATATGCAAGAATATTATAAACACATTTTTTATTTATTACGACCGCTGGGTAATGTTTTGATTTATTTATTACTCTAGAATATATCATACACGTCTTCAGAGTCATCAAAGAATGTACTATTTACGGCACTTTGCTTGTTATCATCTAAGATTTACTCTAAATGATTTAAAACTATGTCAAAATACGAACAGAATAAAACCAACACGCTTATGTAAAAATCATTTTTTGTTTCAAGATAATCACAAAATTAACTAAAAATAGGTTACTCACGTGAATATACTGAGAAAAGCTTTAGTAGTTTCGATCCACAGAGGGTTGTTCCTCATGAGCAGCGTGCGTATGCGCGGCGACATGCCGCGCAGCCTACCGTCACAATACTAATCACAAAATTGATTAAAAACAATAACAAGTTGTCCAATAAACAAACGAATTCTCCAATAAATAAACTACACGTCTAACAATAGCAAACATAAAAACTATTGACTTAATTTTAAATAATCCACCAATTTTATTCTAAATTCTCAATAGGTTACCAAAGCCACAGACTGCATACGTCAAACAATTCTTTTTTATTTTTTTTTCTTTCAATGAAATCTGTAACGAATCGCTCCATCGGGAGCCTGATTGACAGATGGCCTGTCTACATAATTGAGACGAATGAGGCTCGGCTTGTCTGCTCCGATAAATCTGTACTTGTATATTTCATCGATACCGTCAAATCAAAAGTCTGTCTATAGTTTTTACTTTATAGGTTACCTGTGAAAATATTGATTTTAATCTGTGGCGTTATGTTTACCATTTTTTTTCTAATATTCTAAATTCAAAATTTTAGTCTTTTAAAACCGACCGCCTTTTTTGCAATTTTAATGCTTAGGTGGTGGTAACCAAAATTGTATTAAAAAAATAGAATAATTAAAATTTTATAAATATGGCGTTGACATGTGTTAGTTACGTTTTTACAATAGCGATAAGTACAATATAACAAAGAAAACTTTAAGAATGATAATAATACGCTATATCTAATAAAACATTTCACACAATGCAGTACCGATAATAGTTAACATTAAGTATGAAATGAACACTTGGAAGTGCGAAGTTATACGAACTATGAACATTTAGTGGCAGACGTTATCTCACAATCACTGGGAACTAGCACTGTTCCTTGATATTCTCGAATGGTACTATTATTACGATATTTATATACTTCTTTATTATACAAGTAGTTTTGTTGTAAATTATGTTCAAAAGTAAATGTTTTACGCCTGAATACTGAAAGGCAATTTTAAATTCCCTTTGCTACTGATTTGTGCTACTGTTTACCTACGCAACAGATTTTTGTTCTTGCTTTGTGTCCTGTATATTCCACCTGGTAGTAGTGACAGTGAATATATGATAATGTTTAACATCATAGAACAATTATGTAATAAGTACAGAAATAGAGGTATACTAGTTTTAGGTGATTCTAACTTGTACTCGTGCTCTGTAACCATAAAGAATTATTATGAATACTTCGAAACTTTCTGTGAATTCACTCAGTGTAACATAGTGAAAAACTGTAATGGTCGTCATTTGGATTTGGTGATGAGTACACTGACGGAGGGAGGGAGTGTGAGCGTGCGCGCGGCTGAGGCGCCGCTTGTACCGGTAGACGCGTACCACCCGCCGCTCGACATCTCGGTCATTACACACGCGCCTGCGCCGGCACCCTGTTTGTTTGAACGCGCTAATCTCCGGAACTACCAGTCCGATTTCAATAATTCTTATCATGTTAGATAGTTCATTTATCGAGGTAGGTTATAGGCTACAAAACATCACGTTACGATCAATAGGAGCCGAGCAGAGCGAGTGCAACCGCGCGGATGTAGCTGAACTTGATATTATTCTTGACCTTCGAAAGTAAGTAATTCTTTAGAACTAAATGCAACTTCGTCTTACACTAGCCATATTATTCCGATATATAACCGAAATCGCTAAAAGCATTCCTCGTCTACCAAACATGAGTGAACGAGCAAGTTGAAACATTTGAAACCAGGTCTCTTATGTTACACTAGAATCTAGAATCTAGACTAACTTTGAATTGCACTGAACCTAGATAATAGCAAGATGTATGGAGGGAACTTACCCAGCGATATTCGAGTTGCGGCCCGATCGCATTATGTATCTTCGGTCTTCGTTTTCTGTCGAATTGGTGAGAAGGGATCAGACTTTTTATTTAGTTTTGTCTTTTAGAAGTTATTTTGTATGACTGTGAGGTTAAAGCTGGTGCGATTTCTGAATTTATTAAATGGCCGCGTACATTCAAGTTCCAAGTGTGGGAAAGCCATGCTTCGGCACGAATGGGCCGGCTCGACCGCAGTGATATCACAACCTCACACGTGTTTCGTTGAGTGAGTGAGGTTACCAGCGACCCAATCACCTCATCCACCTAATCCTCGATCCCCAAAAGGCCGGGAACGCACTTGTAACTTCTCCCGTGTTTCATTTGTCCATGGGCGGCGGCGATTGTTCACCATCAGGTGATACGCCTAGTTGTTTACCTATCCATAAAAAAAGAAGCCAAGAGTGTCTAGCAATTTTTGTGTACTTAAGTGGTTAATGGAATACGCAAACATATTTTCATGCTACTACATTTTTTCGAACGTCTTTAATTGGAAACCCCCAACGCATTTAACAGATACCTAATAATTGTTTAAAAAATCTAACTTCAATCCCATCTTTTTTTGAAATCGTCTAATAATAAGGTACTATAACCCTTCTCTTAAGTGTAACACTTCTGGGGTGCGGTGCCAGAAGACCTCCCCGTGGTGCACCCTGGGTGCGGGCGACAGTCTCCCTAGCGGGGGTGATAGGGTTGGAGTGACTGTCGCCCGCAGCAGACTTCTGGACTGGGCGGGCGAACCCGATAGGGTTCTGGAGGCGGCGGGCTGTGTGCTCATGGTCCGCGCTTCCGTGGGGCGTTTCTCCGCCTGTCTCTCTGATTAGCAGAGAGCGTGGCGGAGAGGCAAGGGCGGTGCTCGTTGTGCACTCACCCTGCCAGCGAGCAGCATCGGGACACAAGCTGTCCCCGATTGCAGCCGTCGATATCGTAATCCGTAAGGAGGTCACGGTCACGTTTTGTGACTCTGAACGGGACGAGGGTCTTGGCTTGGTCGCCCGGACCGCGAGGAAGATAACCTCTATAAAAAATTCCTCCAATACTAAGTTCTGGTGCGCGGCGAGAGTATGCATGGCTGAGGAGTAGTGTCAGTCGCGAGCGCACCCCCAGCTAGGGGACCAGTGGACCCTCTAGTTGGGAGACAAATTTTCACTTACCCAGGTACAGGGGGCACTGCCTGGGTGGACCGATTATTTCCCCCATACTCGTGGGAACTGTATGGAGAATATAAATTTACCTAAACAAAAACCACAAGACGAGAAGGAGGGTGCGGGTGGGCTTGGCTCGCCTGCAGTAGTAGGAGAAGGGAGCCCAAGTGGCTCCGGGACTCGTGGTGGGGCGCTGGACTCGTCCAGCAGGCCCCACACACGGGAGTCCAGTCGGAGGGGTCGGACTCAGAGTCCGACACAACATTAGCGGAGCGGCTGAGCGTGAGCTCGAAAGGCTCACGCCGCCGCGCGACGGGGACGTTCAAACGCCCCAGGCTGGAGGAGGACAGTTTGTCCCCGTCCTCCGGCGCTCAGGAGGCGCCTCCCCCAAGGTCCCCACGGCAGCGCGGGGTAGGGGCGGCAAGGGCAGCGGTCGCCGGAAACCGGCACCAGCTGCCTGCGCGGAGTCAGCCGAACAGTTGGCCGCGGAGGGCAGGGCTCTCTCAAGCGCTGTCCGTTCGGAGTCCTCTGCGGCCGAGATGTCCGGCGTGGAGGTGTCGGAGGGCGAGCGCGGCTCTGAGAGCGAGAGCTGCTCCGGGGGCCTCCAACAGGCCATTACGGCGGAGCTCTACAAGCTGGTGATGGGGAAATCCCAGCCGGTTAGGTTCCGCCTCCTCAAGGCGGCGGCGGCCACAATAACGGAGGCGGCCTTGGAGCAGTGTGCGGCGCCCACTGCGGGAAAGGTGCGCTCCGAGCTGGCCGAGATGCGGCGAGAGCTGGCGCGCTTGGCGGCCTCCAATGCGGCTCTGGAGTCCGAGCTGCGGACGGCCAGGGCCGAGCTCGCCGCTGCTCGCGGCAGTCGCCCCCAGCCCCCGGCGGAGGCCGACGTAGTCGGACTGCTGCGGGCGGAGTTGGCTGCCTTCCAGCGACGTTTCGACGTGCTGGAGGGCAGGCTCTTGCGCCCCCACTCGCGGCGAGTCAGGTCGCCCCCGCGGTCCCGCGGTCGTACGCGGCCGCTGCGGCCAAGCCTTCGACCTCGAGTCAGGCTAGCCGCAGCTCCCAACCGCCGGCAAGGGCGCGACCGGCTGCCCCAGCGAGGGCCTCGGCGCCCCCGCCGGCGCAGACCCCAGCTGCGCCGACGGCGCCAGCGCCCGCAGGGCGCAAGGAGAGGAGAGGCGCTCCAGCCCGGCAGGCTGGAGTTGCGGCAGCGGTGGTGGAACCCGCCCCGCGAGCGGAGGACGGCGGCGGGTGGCAAATCGCCGGCGAGGCGAGGAGAGTCGCCAGGGAGGGCCGGAAGCGCCGCAAGAAGGCGCAGCGGCAGCGACGGCAGCAGCAGCGCAGGGAGAAACGCGCTGCTGCCTTGCTCCTCGCCCCTAAGACCGCGGCTGTGGTCATCACCCTACAGCCGGAAGCGGTCAATAGGGGCGTTACCTACGGCGACGTCCTCGCCAAGCTCAAGGGGGCGGTGACTCCTGCGGAGTTCGGGGCCCCGGACGGGTTTGCAGTCAAAGTGACTGCCACTGGAGCCCGTCTCTTGGAGGTCCCCGGCGCGACCAGCGGCCCATCGGCCGACGCCCTGGCCGAGAGGCTTAGGGCGTGCCTCGGTGCGGACGAGGCCCGCGTGTCCAGGCCCACCAAATGCCTGGATGTCAGGATTTTGGGCCTGGACGACTCCGTAACGGAGAGCGAGGTGGTGGCCGCTGTGGCCAGGACGGGAGGGTGCCCTGCTGACCAGGTCAGGGTGGGCACTATCCGTCCGGATAACTCGGGGCTGCGCACGGTGGTGGTCAGCTGCCCCGTCACAGCGGCCAAGAAGCTGAAGGAGGGCAAAAGGCTCTTGGTGGGATGGGTCTCGGCGCAGGTCAAGCTGCTCGAGACCCGGCCTCTGAGGTGCTACCGCTGTCACGTGGGGGAGCACGTGAGTGTCAAATGCACCTCGGAGGTGGACCGCAGCGACTGTTGCTTCCGCTGCGGTCGGCCCGGTCACAAGGCCGGCTCGTGCAATGCCCCGCTGCACTGCAACGCATGTGCGGCGGCTGGCAAGCCGGCCAATCACCGGGTCGGGAGCAAGGGCTGCTCCCCTCCCGCTAAAAAGGGCAAAGGTAGGCCCTCCGCCGCCCCTGCCGTTTCCGCCGCCGCCGCCGCCACTGCCACCGCAGGCGCCGCTGCCGCCACTGAGGAGGTCGGAATGGACTGTCAATAGTGGCTCCATTCCGCCTCCTCCAGGCGAACATCAACCACTGCGCCGCTGCTCAGGATCTCCTGCTCCAGAGCATGGCGCAGTGGTCGATCAATGTCGCCGTGGTCTCCGAGCCGTACTTTGTCCCGCCCAGGGATCACTGGGTGGCGGACCTGGACGGCTCGGTGACCATCATCTCGTCGGCCGCCGCCGGTACCCCGACTCTTGAGGCTGCTCAAAGAGGCCGGGGTTGTGTCGCAGCACGGTTCGGAGAGCTCGCTGTGGTGGGCGTGTACTTCTCTCCGAACCGAACTCTCGCCGAGTTCCACAACTCCTTGAGGGAGTTGGTCACCGTCGTCGTCGGGTTCCGTTCCCTCCCCGTGCTCGTCCTCGGGGACTTCAACGCCAAAAACTTGGCTTGGGGTTCCCGGTTCACCGACGTCCGGGGTAGGATGGTGGAAGACTGGGCCCTTGAGACGGGCCTAGTCGTCCTGAACCGGGGTTCTGTCCCCACATGCGTGCGGATGCAGGGCGAGTCGGTGGTGGACATCTCGTTCGCCAGCCCTGCTCTGTCACCGCGTATTGTTGACTGGCGCGTCATGGAGGAGGTGGAGACGTACTCCGACCACCGGTATATCCGGTTCGACGTCTCCGCCGAGTCCGCAGACCCGCCGGTCAGACAGGCCCCATGTGGCCCGCGTTGGGCGCTGAAACAGCTGGACCGGGAGCTGCTCCTGGAAGCCGCCATCGTGCAGGCCTGGGTGATACCACCGGTCAGGCCTGCCGACATAGACGATGAGGCCAAGTGGCTCCAGGACGCCATGTCCAGGATCTGTGACGTGGCGATGCCCCGGATCCGGTCGAGGCAACAAAAGCGCCAGGTGTACTGGTGGTCGCAAGAGCTAGCAGCTTTACGCAAGGCGTGCACTGCTGCGCGACGCCAGTACACTAGGCACCGCAGGCGCCGCATCCGTCCTCCTAATGCGGAGGCGAGAGAGGCGGAGTTGTACGAGGGATACAGGGCGGCCAAGGCCCTCCTCAAGGTGGAGATATTGCGGGCCAAGGAGGAGGCCCGCCGAGAGATGCTGGGGACTCTGGACAGAGATCCGTGGGGACGCCCGTACCGGATGGTACGCGACAAGCTCCGCGCTTGGGCTCCCCCGCTCACCCAGAGTCTCCGGCAAGAAGTCTTGGAGGAGGTGATTGGCACCCTGTTCCCTCGACTGTGGAGGGGGTTCACCCCTCCGTATATGACTCCGCCCCCTGCGGTGCCCGACGCGGGCTACAGCGACGACGACGACGACATCGTCCCAGAGGTGACCGAGGCAGAATTGAGAGCGGCGGTGCGCCGGATGGGCGCCAAGAACACCGCCCCAGGACCCGACGGCCTGCATGGCAAGGCATGGGTCCTGGCCTCAGAGGCTCTCGGGCCTCGATTGATTGGTCTCTACAGCGCATGTCTGGAGAGAGGCCAGTTCCCGCTTCTCTGGAAAGCGGGAAAACTGGTCCTCGTGCGGAAGACGGGGCGCCCTGCGGACTCTCCGTCCGCGTACCGGCCCATAGTGTTGCTCGACGAGGTGGGGAAAGTCTTCGAAAGAATCATTTCGAACCGCCTCGTCGCGCACCTGACGGACATTGGGCCGGACTTGTCGGACGGCCAGTTCGGCTTCCGCAGAGGGCGCTCCACGGTGGACGCCATCATGCGCGTTAGAGACCTCACGACGGGGACTGCAGTGTCCAGGGGTAAGGTCGTAGTGGCGGTGTCTCTGGACATCGCCAACGCCTTCAACTCCCTGCCCTGGAGCTGCATCTTGGAGGCACTCCGATATCATCGGGTGCCTACCTACCTCCGTCGTGTAATCGAGGCTTACCTGACGGACAGGTCCGTCAGCTACCCCGGTCACCGGGGCGAGTGGAACCGGCGAGAGATGTCACGCGGTGTTCCACAGGGTTCGGTTCTGGGGCCGCTCCTGTGGAACATCGGCTATGACTGGGTGCTGCGCACCGACCTCCCGAACGGCGTTAGCACAATATGCTACGCCGACGATACGCTGGTGCTAGCGCACGGGAGGTCACACCAGGCGGCGGCCGACTTAATGGCGACAGCGGTTGCGACAGTCGTTGAGAGAATCCGGCAGTTGGGACTCGAGGTGGCGCTCCACAAGTCCGAGGCCATGTGTTTTCATGGCCGCGGGAACGCGCCACCTCCGGGTGGGTCCCAAATAACGGCGGGAGGAGTTACCATCGGCGTCGAGACGACGATGAAGTACCTAGGACTCGTCCTCGACAGTCGGTGGAACTTCATAGAACACTTCCGACGTTTGGCCCCAAAGTTGGAGAGGACGGGGGCTGCGTTTAAACGCATCCTCCCCAACCTCGGGGGCCAAACGCCTCCTGCCGGAGGTTATACGCCGGGGTCGTGCGGTCCATGGCCCTCTACGGCGCCCCTGTTTGGGCGCCAAACCTGTTGCGGCGTCCCGCTCGGACGCTGCTCATGGCACAGAGGGTCATGGCGATCCGAATGATCCGCGGATACCGCACGATCTCTGGGGAGTCGGCGAACCTCCTTGCCGGATTACCGCCGTGGGATCTGGAGGCGAAGGTGCTCGCGCGCGTGTACGGCATGCGCGCGGAGGCACGTCGCCGGGGCGAAACCCCGCTGCCGCGCCAAATAGGTGCGTGGCGGGATGAGCTCCGGCGCGATCTCATGGCGGAATGGCAGCAACGACTGTCGCAACCGAGGGCTGGGCTCGCTGCCATCGCAGCGGTAAGTCCCCTCTTTGAGGAGTGGCTTGAGAGACGCTACGGCGTCCTCACCTACCGCCTGACGCAGGTCCTCACCGGACATGGAAGTTTCGGGAGGTACCTGTGTCTGATGGGGCGGGAGGAAACGCCCGGGTGTCATCACTGCGAGGACCGCCCTGAGGACACGGTGGAACACACGGTGGGAGAATGCCCTTCGTGGGCTGAGCACCGCCGTGTCCTCAGGGAAGTGATCGGCGATGGCGACCTCTCGCGTCCGGGCCTAGTGCAGGCCATGATGCGGAGCGAGGGGGACTGGGATGCCGTCTCCTCCTTTTGCGAAGCAGTGATGCTAGCTAAGGAGGAGGCGGGACGCGTGAGGCAGCGAAGCGCTGCCTCCTCGCAACCCAGCCATCGCGAAGGACACACCGGGCGTCGGGGATCGCGAGACGATCTCCGGCCACCGTAAGCGCGGGCCTGCGGACGGCGAGCATGGGTGGCTCCCCGTCCGACCAGAAACAGACCCGAGCGTACGGCGCGTCGCGTTCCGCGCGCGCCTCAAAGAGCCATCAGACCACCACAGATGGGGCCCAATACGGCCGATGCCGATTCGGAGTCGCGGAGAACCTAACGGGTAACCGGGGCTCCGGCTCGACGTGCAGGAGAAGGAACGGGGTGGTTTTTAGTCAGTAAGAGTCTGACACTCCCTCCCGCCTCACCCAGGCGGGAGAAGTCATTCGATGATTTTCCCCCCTTAAAAAAAAAAAAAAAAAAAAAAAAGTGTAACACTTCTGACAACCGCATCAAAATCGGTTCAGCTAATAGCGAGATAGTCGCGCACTTAAACATACATACACACATACAGGTGAAACAGAGAAGCTTCGTTTTTTGTTTTGAAGTCGTTTAAATATCGTGCAAAAATTTTCAATTTTATCACAATATTCCAAAGAAAAACCATTCAACTTGCAACACATAGAATTTACACCTTTCTAGTACCTATATTTAGACTTGCTACAAAACCGGAGGATCGTTTAAACGCTTCGTCTACTGGCCCGCTGGAGATTGCATTTCCTTGAGTTATAGTCGATTGAGCTCGCGATATTTACCTAGTCGACTGCAACTTATGCGTTTTATAGAAGTTACATGGTATTTTAGTTACTGGGTTATGTTTTTGTTTACCTACTTATGAAACTGGTTTTATTTTCTAGCAATGGTGTTATTTTTTTATATTGTAAATTCCTAAAGTCTCTGTAGGTATGAGTTGAGTGGGTGATAATGCCATATGGCATTAAGTCCGCCATATGTATGTACCGTATATTTGTTTGCATTAAAGAGTAAATAAGAAATAAAAGTTTGGGAACACCTTTATTTCAGTAGAATTGGGATGATGACAGGGTATGGAAATTAAAAATTTAATTAGTCCGTCAGTTAGGTAATGAAAAAATATTAGACACGGATATTTTTATTTTGTTGTATAATAAAAAGTAAAGTTTAGGAGTGGGGGCTAAAACGTCATTTCAACGTATAAAATGTACATAGAAGTGATGTCACACGACATTTCAAATCAATATATCGTCGAAAGTATTCGTTTCTGTAAGAAATTAAAAAATACATGTGTAATGTTTTAAAATAATCTACAAGACGAACATTAAAATAAAAATTAGTCATCGACCCTATTATTACTATGTCGCTGTCCTTGTCATAGAACATGACGTCACTACTTGTCAATTGTCAAGTATACTCAAAGTATAGGTATTACAGAAGGTACAACAAAACTTTAATAAGACCAAAATCAATGTTAATAACACTAAACGAGCAAGGAACATGAACACTAAGTTAAATTACCTACTACAAACCGTATGTCTCAAAAGTCACTGCCAGCGGTCACAGCAAGTTATGACGTCATCTTTCAGCAAGGACTTCGCGTAATTAATATTTCCCGAAGCACTTAGTGTTATTAACAACCACACAAAACTGTCGATACTCTTTAAACGACCTTCAAAGCGGCCATAATTGAATTACTACTTCATAAAATTATTTGAAGATTTTAATTCAATTAAAAGACTATATCGCGTTTTTGTTAAAGTACATTGGGTTATGGTTATTTTTAGACATTTTTCTTAGCCTGGATAATTATGTAAAATAGTTCATGTAAATATTATAATGCTTAGGTATTGGTTTTTTATGTTTAAGGGCCAATTTTGTTCGTTTAAGTTACTAACGTTACGTTAATTGGGTTTACGCCATTGGTTATCCAGATATTAAAATTAAATGTGTAAAATATCAACCATTGAGTGGTATTCTTATTAATTTAGATAATAGTACCTACATAAAATGTAAAAGACTGCCTCATTAGTCGAGTGGTCGCAAGTGTGACTGCCGGGCAAGGGGTCTCGGGTTCGATTCGCTTTTTTTTTTAATCTCAGTAGTAGCACGGAGTCTGGAAATGTGCCCGGTATATGGCAATAGGCTCGCCCCATATTACATGCGACTCATAACATAAATAGTGAAAAGTGGGTGTTCATTGTATAGTGGCTTTCAGTGCCGTAATGTGCACCTCTGCCTATCCCTTCGGAGGTAAAAGGCGTGGTGTTATGTTATATAATGTAAACTAAGCAATACTTAAAACACAAATAAAAAACTTCATAACAACTCTTTAGCGATTTACATTCCAAACTTTTCATTTTAACCTTCCGTTTCTTATAAATTAAATTATCATATACCTCTATATGAACATATTACAAGACTGCCATCAAAAAAATATCCGAACGTAGTAATAACAAACAAATAAAGTCATAAAAAATGAACCGACTCGGTTATTGCAGTGAGCATGTGGCTATGAAATTTTAATATATCATGTTTCAAGCCGAATTTAAATGGACTCGGCTATCGGCTAGTGGAACGGAAAAATGAATAACATTTACCCTCCCTTTATTTGCAATATAACATCGAAACCGGAGTACTTACTAATTGCTCTGAAACGAATCTGACTTTTGAGATTTTATTTTATGTTCAATATTCTTTTTGTTATTTGTACCTATTCAGTCGTTGTTTACTTGCTTCACCGAACCGAAAACTTTAATGTACTGGCAGCGCCCGTTGTGGACAGGGAAACTACATTTCTGAATGTTACCTATCTGTGATTAACAATTTCCATTGTGCATGGTCTGTCACTTAAGTCGTTAAATCAATTTAGATCAATACAGTCCTCTAATGAACTGTAAGACCTCTTATGTAAGTTTACCGTAATCTCTTCTCTTTGCTGACTGGTTGGAGAAGGCAGACCACAGTTTTAAAGGTTCAGGTTTATCAGAGAGTAATGATGACCAAACTCTGTCTGAATATCTGTGTTGTCCCATACTGGGCTCTCACAAAACATGTAGACACATGTGCGACATTGTTTAAATTAACCAACTAAAACACCAACTTGAATCACAACATCCGTCTCCACAAACACCCACATTCATAAACATCGTAATTCTTAATTTTCCACCATTTTTATAATGTCTCAGACTGATGATAATTAACGTTTAATATTTTACGGACGAAGGGAGCTTAATCGACGGGAATTTAAGACTGAATAAAGGCAGGGATGAGTCCTTAAAATATCAACAATGCTCCATCTTCCGTAGCTGTCATAAAAATACGACAAAGGGTTTGTATCAGCGGCTTTTGCAAAAAGGTTTTACAAAATGTTCCCTCTTCCACCACTGGAATATTCAAGTAGAAATTACGCTCTTAATGTCTTGTTTTCGAAGTACTGTCGACTATATTAAATGCTTTGCTGCCATAAGGTTGAATGTTACTTGTAGGTCAAAAAGTATGGTCTTTTTTTTGTCGTTTGTAACATGGCTCAAGGTCAATAATTGTAATTTTTCTTAACGAAATCTTGTTTAACTGTTCTTTAAATTTAACATCATCATATAACATAAATGTCAAGGCGATTATTGTAGAATCAATCACAGAATAGTTCAAAAGTATCATTGAAGGTAATGTTACACTAAAATACATCAGAACATTAAATAATCGACTCCTCCTAGTCACAACGGCCCGTCCGAGGCATAGTTAATTACATCTCGTAGAAGTTACAAGTACGAGTACATATTAACTTGGTATATTTTATCAGTTTCATCCACTTTATTTATCAGCCTAATATACCTCTATACTCGAGCAGAAAACTCCGTTGAAAAGCTCCGGGATTTGCCTTTAATAAAATTTTTACGTCGTCGACACGAAGCTGTTATGAACTTGCAAATTAATTTAGGTCGGTTTTGGAAACTCAATTTTCGGTTTATTTTATCCGCCAATATTTACCGAATATCAATTATCTGGACGTTGACGGTGGCTGTGACGTCATCAATCTAACTGGCCGCTCCTCCCTCTTCTGTACTTCATAAGTTACAGTTTTGGGACATTTCAAGGTAATTGTGTTATCTTTATCTTGTTCAATGTTTTTACAACCTTATGTTATTAGTTTAGTCTAGTTCTCAGTGTTGTGTAAGTAATTCGTGTTCCCAGAGTAACCTATGGAGTTTCTTGCTTGTTCTTCTCCATATGTAAGTACACCTTGGAATGAGCAAATAGCCTAACTTTTAGTTTTCATTGTTGACGTTTAAAAGTGTCTTCCTGGTCTATTTGAAATAAATGATTTTGACTTTGACTTAGTAGGTCGTACTTGATAGGCGTAATTTTGAATATTGATTGGTGGTGGAACTTTCGGTTTGATTAACGTTGCTAATGTTTACCAGAGGAGATATATTTAAATGAAAATAGTCATTATGACATTCGGTTGTTGTTAATTTGTTATTCGGTTCTACAGGACTTTTTTTTTTAAGGGGGGAAAATCATCGAATGGCTGCTCCCGCCTGGGTGAGGCGGGAGGGAGTGTCAGACTCTTACTGACTAAAAACCACCCCGTTCCTTCTCCTGCACGTCGAGCCGGAGCCCCGGTTACCCGTTAGGTTCTCCGCGACGTTCTATGGGTCTATTGGTCGCCTGTACAAAAAATGGGTTCTTCACGCTGGCCAAATAGATTGGATTATCAGAGAAAGCTGCTGCCGGTATCTATTAAAAATGAATATCCTTAGACAACAGACATAAACAACCGGAGGCCCAATTACCCCCAAATCTCCCCAATCCCTGAATCCCCAACAATCCTCAAACTCCAAATCCCCAAAATGCCGGTAAAGCACTAATAACGCCTGTGGTGTTCCAGGTGTCATTGGGTGACGCCAGTTGCTTACCATCAGGTGATCCGTCTGTTCGTTTACTGGCTCATCCCATAAAAAAACTCTTATAACACCCTCGGAAGGAGCAGGAGTGGTCACAAATGTACTCTACTTTGTCATCATCACGCGGCTATAGAAGGCGGCAGTAACCTTAGACATTACCTAGGCCAAATTTGAGTTACATTACCAAAACTTATTTGTGACTGTTTCCCTAGACTTAGGCATTTTGCAATCTCATAGTTTGGTTATCTATGAAGTTGATCGGAATTAGGCCTCAGTTAGGTATTACGATTCTTTATGTCGGCCTAGGAATTGTGTCTAGTCGCACCTAAATTGGTGTCTTAGTCTGATAAAGTCGTTTTCCTTGTTGTTGGCGCCAAAGATTAGGATAGTTGGTGGATTTTATTGCATTAGTTCGTTTATTATTCAAGGAAGATCAATATTTTACTTGGGTTTGATATCGTGTACTAGGGAGGCTGAAAAGTTTTGAGCATAAGGTAATAAAACTCCTTTTTAGAAGGCCGGCGACGCACCTGTGACTCCTCTGGTGTTGTGGGTGTCCATGGGCCAAAACGGCTGAAGGGGTCGGGATGAAATTAAGAACCGGAATAAATGATGGTCTGCAATAATAGAGGTACATAGAGTACCTACTTTTTAATTTCGGTATTCGGGAATGCGGCCAAAGTCTCGGGCAGAAGCCAGTAGTTTATAATATCGTCTACTTAAGTTTTGCGATAAATTTCGTTATTAATCATCAACAAACCAACTCCTAAAAATATGTTCAAGCTAAAAATATTAAAAAAAAAATATCTCTCAGTTCCCTGCTGTTACAGGTAGGAAATTGATACTTCACTAAATTGAACTTGAAATTAATTAATGAGGCAGATGAGCACCCATTAAAATTGAGACCAAGATTCTCAATAATGATACGAAAAAAATCCAACGCCCCACCCAATTTGGGGTGGGATTAAATATTTTTACGGCGTCAGTAATTAATGTGTATTTTTTAAGTACATTAAAATCCGTGGCATGGTAGGGATGTACCTACAATTTTAATTAAATCGAACCTACTATATACTTATATCCGAAGTCGGATAAGTCGGCCGGCTTCGGTTACGGTTCCGATCGTAATATTCGAGAACGCGTGTTCTTATAAAGTATTTCTCGATAAAATGAAATTTCATTGATTACAATGTGGTGTTAATTTACAAAAGCTGTAAAGTGTACATACTTATGAATGAATTTTGTACGATGTCGGATTTTAATTAATTTAAATTTTTCAGCGTATACAGTAAATAGTAGGTCAGTTCAATGCCAAATTTTTTGGTGATACTGATTCTTTACTTTTGATGTATAAATTTTCATACGTATATACATGAAATACTACCTCTAGACGTAAATTTGTAGGCACTATTTGCATCGCACGTGCCACCTGATGAAATATATCTATTCGAGAATTACATGACCTGATGTCTAGTTAATGTACTATGAGTTCGTGTGCGCTTTCGAAGTTTGCTTTTTGCAATGTTTATTAGTTATTACGTTCACAAATATTTTTTTGTTTTAAACATTTTACATAACATCACACCTTTTATCCCCGAAGGGGTAGGCAGAGGTGCACATTATACCACTTTTCACTATTTATGTTATGAGTTCCATGTTATAGGGGGTGAGCCTATTGCCATATATTTCCAGACTCTGTGTTACTACTGAGATTTTTAAAAACCCAGTAATACTTTGCCCGACCCCGGAATCGAACCCGAGACTCCTTGCCCGGCAGTCGCACTTGCGACCACTTGGCCAACGAGGCAGTCAAAACATTTTATTTCTTTGTAAAACTATTGTATTACCGAGAATCATTTTACTTCGGAAGAAAAAGAAATAGATTTCACGGCGTATGGAGCTCAGATGCAAGATCCTCACTATATAGTGTAAAAAATATTCATCACATACCTATTCCGAAACCAAACCCATTCTGTACGGGACAAAAATGGTACCCATTCCTTTCGGGATGTCTCAGCGATAGTGTCGCCATCAGACGTCCTAAATGAGACAAGTAGACCGAGACGGTTGCCATCGTATCGTGTCGCCAACACGACTCATGACGTGACGGAAATGATCCCGGCAGCGTATGCGAACCGAAACGACTTATGTCGTAGAATAGAGGTGCTATAGAATTGGTATGGGCCAACAAGTTTTATGCAACTTTTATTTTAAAATCCATTGCCACGAATAAATTATACCCATTATTTTTTTTTCTGTTTTTTGTTTTTAGTTTCGGTTATTATTCTAATTGAAACAGACTGCCTCATTGGCCGAGTGGTCGCAAGTGCGACAGCCGGGCAAGGGGTCTCGGGTTCGAATCCCGGGTCGGGCAAAGTATTACTGGGTTTTTAAAAATTCTCAGTAATAGCACGGAGTCTGGAAATGTGCCCGGTATATGGCAATAGGCTCACCCCCTATTACATGGGACTCGTAACATAAATAGTGAAAAGTGGGTGTTACATTGTACAGTGGCATTTAAGTGCCGTAATGTGCACCTCTGCCTACCCCTTCGGGGATAAAAAGGCGTGATGTTATGTTATGTTATATTTTTTATTCCCACTTTAATTATCCTTGTTTTCGTGTGCTAATGGCCAAATAAATGCATTTTCTTTCTTGCACGAATCACTTGCTATATATTTCAAATTATCTTCGGGAAATAATAAACTGATCTGCTGAACTCTCACTATTATATTCAATTCATCTTGACTCTTGTTTCATATAAAATTAATTATTTTTTTTCTATATTCCAGGTACTGATGACGAAACATCCACGTATAGTAAGACATACATCAAGTAAATACCCCATCCTGTCATCCCTATAGCGAAAACAACAAACTTATGTCGGAATACTGAAACTCTACTCAATTTTAAGTCGTGCTTATAGTTCTATCTCTAAAAATTCTTTGTAAAATGACAGAGATGGCACGATATTTGAGCACGACTTAAAACTGAGTAACGTTTCAGTATTCCGGCATTAGATACCCTCTTTATTAGAAAACGTATTATTGAAAACCAGATTAAGTGTACAATAGGATAGATGAATAATTTTTATTTTTATGTCCGTCTGGTAAATTATTATTTAAGAACATTAGAAACGTATTTTTTATTTTCTTACGGAAACAAATAATTTCGATGCTATATTAATTTGAAATATCGCATGACGTCACTTTTGAGCACGATTTATACTCTAAAATGACGTAGCTCGTACCTCCCACTGCTAAACTTTGATTCATTTTTGCTTGATGTATTGAGATGTTGGTATATGAATAAAGAATTATTATTAATTATTATTAATTTATTAATTTTATATGAAAGTATTGTTTTCTTATACGACAAAATAAAAATACGAGTCTAGTATTTTTTCATTACCTAACTGACAGAGTAATTAGATTTTTAATTTTCTTACCCTGTCATCATCCTTATTGTAGAAAATACTTTTTACAACAAACAAACACCGAAACCAGTCAAAATTAAACTTAAAACAAAACAAAATAGAGTCAAAATTATAACAACAAACCCATCTCACGTCATTCATAACTCAAGCTACATTCTATAGATGCATAGATACATCACATAGATATATAGAATACATTCTGGAGACAGCTACCGTGTATCTCTCGCGGGCTCACGGAAGTCGCTCGCGGGCTCATAAAGCACAACGGAAATGAGATACCCGTCTCTCAATGTTTGGATCAACTTTGCGCATTTGATTAATTTATGTTCGACGGTTTTCTATTGTGTATTTTTTAAATTTGTGTTTATTTTTTAGGATTAAAATATAATATTTTTTATAGACTATTTATTTAATTCAGTGAGTAGTCCTATAAATGAATTATTCACTCGACTATCTACATAAAATCTGTAACTTTTATTCCATCTTATAGGGTTTTTAAGGGGGGAAAATCATTGAATGACTGCTCCTGCCTGGGTTAGGCGGGAGGGAGTGTCAGACTCTTACTGACTAAAAACCACCCCGTTCCTACTCCTGCACTTCGAGACGGAGCCCCGGCAACCCGTTAAGTCCTCCGCGGCTTCTTATAAGGTGTGAAGCAAATGTTTCGTCATATTTAACTAAATATCATCATTGTAAAACCACCAAAATGTTATTATGACTCGAAACTAGTCGAGTCTTTCTCAGTATATTCACGTGAACAACCCGTAATATTTATTCAATTCATTATGTCTGAAGATAGTTATTATAAAAACTAAAGTTAACATTGTCTAACCGACATTCAATACATGGGTATCAAGTGTCGAATCAAATCAGAAATTATTTTATTTATTTATTTATGCACAACACCTGTGTGTTGTTTGCAACTGTCTGTACAGTAGTACACAGGAGAATGCATCCTATAGGGTCACGGCATTCAAGATGAGCTCTGGCCTTCTTGCGCCGTCTTCACTGTTTAATTTTTTTTTGTGTGTTATTGTACTCTATGACAATGTGCAAATAAATAATTTTTCTTTATTTATTTCTTTTTTATCTATCTTTAAATAGTTTAGAGGCAAATAGGTACTACATATTTCCGTAGGAATCTCTTCCCGCAGTCCTTCGACAGGAAAAGCAGTAAAAACTAAGACAGTGTGTGTAACATGGCATGAACAAAAAAAAAATACAAAAATTACCGAATTAATTACATAAATCATTTCATATATAAAACCTCAAAAGATTTATTTCACGCTACGAAATTTCACCCCCATTCATAACCCATTTTAAAATAGAAATAACAAAATTGATACTCCTCTGCATGTAAGATTTCGATAGAGAATCTTATGAATACAACTTGAGAAGCTTCAATTTAATCTCGCCTGTTACGAGAACAAATTATAACGCCATTTTATTTGTAAGTATTCACTTATCTATTACATGCTATACACCGTAAAATCTATTTCGTATTCGTTCCGAAGTTAGATGGTTCTGTCATGGTTGTACAAGAGTTTTAAAAAGAAATAAAATGTTTAATACAAAAAATAAATGAACCATTGCAAAAAGCAAACTTCCAAAGCGCATACGAACTAATAATTAGTACATTATGAAAACATCACGCCATGTAATTCTTGAAGAGGTATTTCTCGTCGGGTGGCAATTGCGATGCCAATAGTTATGTGCATATTTCAATGCAATTTTTTTAAACTAAAACAATTACAAATTACATCTTTATTTTTTATTTTTTTTTTTTACATCAAAAGTTCTCCTTATGGTAAGTTGTTTTGCCTCGGGACGAAAACGAAATAGATTTTACGTAAACGAAATAGATAAAAATATTAAAGTTACACTGTAAAACACATTTATCAACAACCCTACTCCGTCAGCCGGTATCATATAAGCTAACTAAGATACTACGCATCTGGCAAAGTCCGAAACTTTTGAACGTCGATGTCCAGCCTACATGCTAAAGCTGGTGATTATATAGTCGTTATAAGTCCCTCTTCTGTAAAGGAGGATTGTTCCCCAGCATTGTACTCTACCTTGTTTTTGATGAAAGGGCAGTAAGCCTTAATCAACTAAATTATTTTAATAAACAAACATTAAAATGTAGTTCAAAAGTAATAAAGGAAAAAATAGATATCGTCTTAAAATTCGAATAAATTCGAAATTCAAATTCAAACACAGAAGCTAAACTAACGGCCAGTCTTGTTAGTTCTAGCCAGATGATAATAAATTGGCATCCAATAATTTTGTAACGGATGCGTTCATCCAACTTGTCGGTCGGTCGGCTTTGTAGGGAATAGTTTTACACTAATACCTAAAGTTTTGGTTCAACCATTAGTACGTGCGACCTCATCGGACGAGTCACGTAGTCAATCTATAGATGTACCAGTAAGCATTTTGAACTTGAATTTCGAATTTCGAATTGAAGGTGAAGTTTGGGCAATAAATAAATGAATCGATGATTTTTCTTTTTATATCACCTGGTTGATGGATGTCGGTATATGAAATATTAAATATAAAACTAAACTTTTCACCATAAAAGATAAAGTCAAAGTCAAAATCATTTATTTCAATTAGACCAGGAAGGCACTTTTGAACGTCAAAACAAAATATTTAAATATTAAATAATAAGAAAGTAAGTCAGTCTGTAGGTCAGTCCTCTAGTGAAGCTAAGTGTAGATTCCTATGGAGAAGAACGAGCAAGAAACTCCATAGGTTACTCTTTTTCAATCATGTTCACAATACAATTTTTGTACTAAAATAGGCACAAAATCTTTAACAATCTGTCAAAACTTCTAAACCTAGGACTTACAACTTCTACAATCTTTGCAGCGAATAAAAAGAAGCCAAGAAAGATGGCGGACGAACGAAAATGTTCAACTCAACGACTTTTGCATCATCAACAAGAAAAATAAAAGTTTGACGGGCTGTCAAAACAGTATGAATAAATAAATAAAGGACAGGACGAACGGTAAGCCTGCTCGTGCACAAACTTAGCTAAAATATTAAACGTTCGAGACTCGAATCTCAACAACTTGCTTTAATAACTTAACGTTTTAAGGTTGTCTTAGAAGAACTTGACAATGAGTAAGCAGAAATATTCGCAAAAAGTATCGGCTCCACAACAGACTTACCTATAAGAAGAAATATGTAATGAACGACTGCCTCGTTGCCCGAGTGATCGCAAGTGCGACTGCCGGGCAAGGGGTCTCGGGTTCGATTCCCGGGTCGGGCAAAGTATTACTGGGTCTTAATTCTCAGAAGTAGCACGGAATCTGGAACTGTGCCCGGTATATAGCAGGCTCACCCCCTATTATATGGGACTCATAACATAAATACTGTAAAGTGGGTGTTACATTGTACAGTGGCATAATGTGCACCTCTGCCTACCCCTTCAGGGATAAAAGGCGTGATGTTATGTTAAGAAATATGTCTACTTATGAACATAAGCCTCCTCAAAAACTTCTGGATCTGCCGATATCGATTTGTGTTACTTCTTGGACACAAGAACTGCAAAATATCAATGATAATAAAAATCGACAAATATTTACTAACTTGAGTCTATCATAGCGTCTAATCTGACCACCCCGCTGGGAAACATTAAAATTGGGCTCATTGAAATTTTGATCAACGTAAACATAGAAATACTTTGATCAAAGGAGTATTATCAAAATGTTATTAAACTCACTCTCAAACTTCTACTCGTGCATCTTAAGAAATCCTAAATTGATTTTCCGTGTTCTCGAGAACTCGTCGCATGAAAAATGGCCTTACTTGGGGAGGTAAGGCCGAATAAAAAGTTGTGCCTTATGCACTTAATTATTCATAATGTTTGCCGATGATACCCTCGTGAACTTCGCTCGGCCTTGTCACCGTATTAAGTGACAAATTATAGGTGAAATCGAAGGAATTTTTTATGAACAGCGTCGCGGAGATATATTTTTAGGAGTATTTTTCAACGAAGATTTCAGCGTAATGTGAAGATATTATACGTAATTAGCATAAGAAAAAAATTACCAAATTCATGCCAGAACGTGCTTAACGCGGAACTTAAATTCGGAACTAGAGCGAGAGTAGTTTGTTGTACGAACATACACTTTCCACGACTAGTGAAAAAAACCTATACAAAAAATGTAAGATCTTATATTTAGCTAGCGAGTAAAGAATCAACCTTCTACCACAGATCTACAGACAAGCTTGATTAATAACACATAAAAGAACACTTCAATTTTTCAACCACACAAAGTACAAACCAAAAAACCAACAGTAACCACTTTAATTAACAACGGAAAACCAACAATACGTGTATAAAAAGAGCCACAAGAAAAAAATAATCAAATTAAACAGACAGAACAGATTTTATTGAAAAAGTAAAGCAAATAATATGAAATAAAGAGAATAGCGTGTGTGTTTTAAATGAAATAAAAAAAAAAGAAACGCAAAGGGCTTTATGCTGGAAAGGGATTTGGCATGACACGGGGGATGGCTTTATCATCATATCTGGCACGCTCTGATATTGTACGTTTGTTCGCTTTTATTTTCACTCGTGATGCGGTTTTTACATACGTTTCGAAGGTAGTGTTTGTGACGACTCGCTTTTTCGGTTCGTTTTTTAGGTACGCCCTTTGTGTTATTTTTTGATTGGTGTGAATTGAATGTAAGTGTTGGGTTCAAAGTTAATGATTGATAGTGATAGCTTTAAAACTTTGATACTCTATCGTCATTGGTGAAACTACAATGTACACGGCTACACATCGAGCTTTACATAACCAGGATAAACTGAACGTTAAATGTGCGGAAAGATGATGCGACGCGACACCAGGATAAACTGGTTTTGTATAGATTGGTGTGTGGCGATGTGTACTACAAAACGTTAAAGATAATATGGATAAGCAATCCTTAAACTTCATATGAATCACTCGTTACTCCACTAAAGATTTCATCTTCTCAGAGCAAATGTTATATCCACTTCACTTTAAAGTCATTGAATACACGAACATTCAAGTCCAATACACAGTAAAGCACTGGTAATCACCTAATCAGAGTGTCAAAGCTTTGTCAGTGTCTCAGCACAATATCCGGACCGGCAAGTTACCGATACAATAACTTCGTCTGAAGCCCAATCTCCGCCCGGTTATACCCGGTTCAGGTCTCGTAAAGCCATTTCGCACTGTATCCGATTATAATACAGGTAACTGTGTTTCGTGATGTTGTGCTAGAAGAAATGCTGATACGATTTGATAGAACTTTGGTTTTTGTTGAAGTTAATGTATAAATGTATACTTAGTCCTGTTTGTAATATACCTCTATAGTTCATTTTTATTGTTTACTACTTGCCCGCGATTTCGTTCGCGTAGAATAGGAATAGGACATAATTTTTTTATGTTTGAATTTTCCAAAATATTTTTTTAATATCACAGGCTTAAAGTAGCCTGTGTTATTCCTTAGTATATTAACTACCTGCCAATAAAAGTCCAGGCAAATTCGGTCCAGTTTTCCAGTCAAAATTAGGATCAAATTGCACCTACATCTACGTCCGACTACAACACATGTTATAATACTATGTCAAAGTCATTGAATACTTAAATAAATAATACAAAACGAGAGTATAATATTCTAACTCCTACACATTCCGCAATAGTTCTCTAAAAATGAGATTTCATAAATTTCTTACACGTAACCTACACATAAAAAACAACCTTGTGCCGTTTATAATAACGACTAAAAGAATATGACAGGACATTTGTAAATATTACGAATCGAGCATTTGCTACTGTTACTGTAGCAGATATAAAAATTAATAATTTTACTTGAATTTCGTACACCGAGTTTGAATTACAATTAACTAATATTTATTTTTTTTGTTATAACATTGCCCCACACTAGGATTTTCTCCAGTGTCGTGGGTGCGTTTACAAACATACAATATCACATACAAATGACACCCAGACCCGGAACAACAATCTGTGGATCACACAAAGAGTTGTTCTTTGCGGGAATCGAACCCGCGATACGTTGCGCGGCAGCCTGTTGCCCAGCCACCGCGCCAACTGTGCAGTCGATATCATAGAAAAATTCTCCAACTAAGAAATATCTTTGTGATACCCTACAGTACATGCCATTTCACTAATAGGGTAGTTTCCTTAATTTTATTTTAATATCCGTCTGGTAAATTATTTTAAAACATTAGACACGTATTTTTTATTTTATCCACTTTATCTAAATATTGTAACTTTATTCGACTTATTAGTTTTTTTTAATTATCATACCCCATTTTATTATTATTGTCAGCAACTACCCTATTAAAAGTCTACATCTACCTGCTGCATAGTATTACGTCATCTATTTTATTTTATAGTGGACTGAGGATCTTTGATAGTTTACCATAATTTTATACCCATATTACTTTTTTAGAATTAGACCAAACCCAAGTCTACTGGACCAAAATAATAACAACTCTATGTACACTCTATATATCCATCCATATTTACAAAAGCACTTATAGCAAACCGTCTGTAACCAAAAGCTATACAAAAACAAGACTAATTTAAGCAACTCCTTCAGACAAAACTTGCTGTGCTAATGGAGCATGAAAAAGGCGCATCATCAAGAGCATGCCAAGCCTAACTAAGTTCAACGCAGCGGCCATAAACTTTCATTGTATGCGTTGAATACTAGTAGAAGTGGTAGGAGTAGCAAGTATTCAGACGACCCAAGTACCTATAACAATGTGTGTTATGTGGTGTCGAAACGTTTCGTAGCTCATTAATGCCATAATACGAACAAAGGATTTTAGTTTTAGTAGCTTCGAGTTAAGCGCGAAAACTGGGTGAGCACTCATTTATATTGTTATGCTCAGTTGTGTGTAAGTTTTGTTCTACAAATGGGTTAACTCGGTCACTTACTGCGATTAAATTGGCACGCTGTGTGTTGCGTTTCTCCTAATTATATGTCGAGAAGTCTTCACTTTCAAGTGTGGGAGAGCCATGCTTCGGCACGAATGGGCCGGCTCGACCGGAGTGATACCACGGCCTCACAGAAAACCGACGTGAAGCAACGCTTGCATTGTGTTTCGTCGTGTGAGTGAGGTTACCGGAGGCCCAATTACCTTCCCCTTCCCCAATTTCCCCAATCCCTGAATCCCCAACGATCCTCAAACTCCTAATCCCCAAAAAGCCGGTGACGCACTTGTAACGCCTCTGGTGTTCCAGATGTCCATGGGCGACGCCGATTGCTTACCATCAGGTGATCCGTCTGCTCGTTTACCGGCTTATGGCATAAAAAAAAAACTTTCCTATTAAGTGTCAAATTGTACATATTACGTACCCTCTTAAAGGATAGGTATACAAAAACCGTCAAAACTATGAATTATGACGTCATCTATTAACCTAAAGCCCTTATATTGCTTACACCCCTTAAAAAAGTCAGTGGACATAGATTGACAACCCTAGAACCTAATTCCAAAGGCAATATCGTTATAAGAACGTCTCACTATCGCAAAACACGGCCAGGGAGCGTTCATAACAGTAAGTGTAAATGTTTTCTAACCAAACGACCAGGCACAATGGTGAAGTAATAATACGGAATAGCGACCTCTAAGGATACGTCAGCAATAAGATGGCCGACATTCAACCTTACGACAATACGTAAATAACAATAATATGATACATATAATATGTAAGTCGTTAACATTGAAATAGTATGATTATCTCGTTTTTATACGAACGAGACAGTTTTATTTTCTTTGTTCTTATTTCTTTGAGTTCTAAATATTACGTGGGATCGTTTGTAGATGTTTTCATTATGTTTATATAGAGGTAGGTATGTCAATTGTGGTTTACGAAAATAGACTAGAACTTATTATAGGTAAGAACTACGATCCACGTTCAGATACTTTTTTTGTCAATTCAAAATCGTAGTTCTATTCCATGATCTTAGCCATGGATCATGATGATGATTCTCATGATCCATGGCTAAGTTGTGTTCATCTCTAGTCAGTTAAATCAAAAATTAGATTGTCAATGTGAAATGCATGCAAATATCACAATTTTTATTAAATAACCTAAAATTTAAGGGAGGCGTGTCTCAGTCAAATTTTACTCTTTTCCACATCACTAGTGGCCTGTCACAGTCCATTGTTGCGTCTCCAACGTTAAACTCCACGGACCAAATGGCCCACCATGTTTACGCCTAAAGTTTCTTGGACACCATCCAGCCGTGTTACTGCCAAATTCACTAGAATTCAGTCACAACTATAAAATACTAGAAAATATTATTAAACCTAAGATTTTCGTACGCAATTATTTTTAAATAGTCAATATTTTATTTAAATGTACCTAACTATACGGAGTTTGTCGGTGACATTCTGGATTACGTTGACGTATTTATGGGTAAATCCGTGCTGTAACTTTTTTTCATCATTTACTTCTCAAATATAGCGTTGCTTGTTTTTGCAATAGGCATATTAAATTACGGAAGACATGATTGTTGTGTTAGCGATGAAATAATAATTATATTTTTTTTTTTAACAAATTATGGTCCACAATTTCTTCTTTGTATAATTTCACTTTAACGTCATGAGCTCAATGAGTTTGTGTCGCCACTTTTGGAGTGATTTTATTATTTTTTAGATTTTATTACACACTGGTGAAACGTTGCCCCACACTAAGATTTACTCCTGTGTCGTGGGTGCGTTTACAAACATACAAGTTCATGCACATGATACCTAGACCCGGAAAAGCAATCTTTAAATCACACAAAGAGTTGTTCCGTGAGGGAATCGAACCCACGACACGTTGCTCGGCAGCCGGTTGCCAGCCATAGCGTTTATCATGCAGTCGCATTAGAAAGTCTCATTGTTATTAATATTACTAAACCTATGAGAATAACCGAATATCCCTTTTAAAAATATAGTAAGACTTTAGTGCTCGTTTCTAGTCCTGAAGCCGATACCTTCATTACACTAGCAACTATCTAAAAGAGCCGTAGTAACATTAGAACAAAACCTTAAACTCCAGCTCCATTCAACATAAGAAAAATCACATAACATTACACATGACGGCAATTAATACCACTGCAGAATGTAACAAGTAAACACCCGCTTTACACTATTTATGTTATGAGTCCCATGTAATAGGGGGTGAGCCTATTGCCATATAGCGGGCACCAGACTCCGTGCTACTATACTGAGATTTTTTCCTACTTTTTAATGAGAAACCCAGTAATACTTTGCCCGACTCGGAAATCGCCTCCGAGACCCATTGCCCAGCAGTCGCACTTGGACACTCGGCCAACGAGGCAGACAAGAAGAAAACATCAATATTTTTATACATAAAAAATGGAATTGAGGAAAAAAATATACAAAAGGTCAAGCTATATATTGTGGGTGGTACTTTTCACGAGTCATTTGTACTTCTCTATACATTCTCAGCGAAAGTACGATGTTAGTGACAGTTAGAAAGTTCCAGAGCAATAAAACTGACTGATGACTTGTCTCTTATTTTGTTGTATGGATACTTATAACTCTCATATTGATGGCTGCGGAACTCATATCAATTTATTACATTCATATTTCGTCGTAATATTTTGTCAGGATGTCCTATAAATCAAAATGATGTTATATCTTAACTTGTGTTGTATAAAGGGTTATAAAATAGGAGATCTATGTTCGATATCTATCAAATTAATTGAGTGCTCGTAGGTACACAAAACCTATGTCTGTAAAAATTCCGTTCGCAATGCAAGAAATTTCGATGCGAATTGCTGCGTTATGATTTCGTGCGACAAGGTGTCTCCCAGGGTGACCATTCCTTCGACGACCGTCAACCGTACTAAACGTATTTTGAATTGAAAACTAGGTCGTGACATGGATTGTAAGAAGATTTGCACATTTCTGTTATTACCTAGGAGATGCAGGAAAAAAGAAACAAAGTAGATTTTGGGAAGATAAGATTTAGATGCGCGATGTGAATCAATTCACAAGTTCTTGGGATGCGTAGAGGAAGCTCGCATATTTTTGCGATGCAACTTCGCATCGCAGTTTTATGTACGAGCTCTAAGGTATTATATCTACGAAGCAGTTATACGTTCGATTTTGAGATTAATGCATAGATAAACCACAATTTTGATATTTGTGCCTAATAGGTTCAAACACTACACCTAGGTATATTCAAAACCAAAAAGCCAATACACGTGTTTTTTTCTAGACTAAAGAATAGAACCGAATACATCACAATCACCCATCCCATTTATTTTCACCGACTTCAAAAAGAAGTTGGTTGTCAGTTTGGCCCGTATGTAGAGGTAGATATGTATGTATGACTGAACCGTTTTTGATGTGGTTTTCATAAAATAATTTGATACGCTTAGTAGGTTTTAGTATAAGGTATTAATTGTAAATGTACTCATCCTTAATTAATCTTTGATTATTTTAAATTAAATCGCTAAATGATATAGGTAGTATTTTTATATAACTATAATTGTCTGTTATCTTTTAGAAGTTTTTGTGTTTAATAAACGATTGTTTTTTTTTTATTAACCGATTATAAAGAAGATGGAGTTGAAGTCGGCTTTTATAAGCGTGAATTATACCTATAATTCTTTATGGACTTTATTGTCTTCGTAGGTACGAAGCAGTTAAAGAAGACAATTTCCAAGTCCAACTGCACCGTCGAAAAAACAAGTACTTGAGTGTAATTTTCAAAAAAGAAGATTCCAGTAATATTTTTGATTTATTCCACAAGGAGACTGTTTAGTACGATCTCTCCGGGCTGTTAGTTAAATCAGTGCGGCTTACGGCGCCTTTAATCGAGCAATTTAATATAATGAATGTGCTCTATTAGACGGACCGGGTTGCCAACTTAACATTTAACTTTTCCCCTTAGCGTTTAGTTTATTCTTAATGTTTCTGGTTTATCTCTAACGAAATATATTTTTAACCATCTTAAAAAAAGAGCTTCTATGTTATCTTTGTATGCATGTATATTTTTGCGCCTTTATCTCACCATTGACTGCCTCATTAGCCAAGTAGTCGTAAGTGTGACTGCCGGGCAAGGGGTCTCGGGTTCGATTCCCGGGTCGGGAAAACTATTATTGAGTTCTTAAAAAAATCTCAGTAGTATGTCTATCTATGTAGTATGGAGTCTGGAAATATGCCCGGAATATGGCAATAAGCTCACCCCCTATTACATGGGGCTTAGAACATAAATAGTGAAAAGTGGGTGTTACATTATACAGTGGTATAATGTGCACCTCTATCTACCCCTTCGGGAATAAAAGGCGTGGTGTTATGTTATGACTGACTCGATTTTGATAAAAAAGTTCGGGTATTCGTGTAATTATCAAAGAGTTTACTGCCTAATCTGTATCGTTTAAAGTAATCGAAACGATACCACATTCGCTGCTCTGATTGGTCGGTTCATGGAGACGGCCAATCAAAGCGCCGAATTCGATTACTTTAAACGTAAAACAAACTCGTACTAAGACCTCTGATTGGCCGGCATCAATGAACCAACCAATCAGAATGCGGTCTATTCGCTCTTAATTCTACTAGAAGAATATGAGTGTTGAAAAAATCTATGTATTCTACATTGCCGTCATCACACGGCCTGTATAAATAAATATATAAAATAATTACGCGTTTTATGTTTAGAATTTTCAACGGACACTGTTTATAACACATGCCAAATATACGTGTCGTAATCATATCAAAATTATATCATAACGCAATTAATTTCAATTATAGATGGCACAGCATTAGTATTAATTATGTATCTTAAATAAAAGTCATTAAAACCTCAACAGCAATTTGCGATCAGACGTCTAGAGGTAATTATTCGATTCACGAATGAACATCGATTTGATCAATCAATAAGACTATCTCAATTACAAATAAACAAATCAGCAAATACCTCTATATATACACACAATAGACAATCAGATAACGAATAGACAATCAGACAATCAGACAACGAATAGACAATCAGACAACGATTAGACAATCAGACAACGAATAGACAATCAGACAATGAATAAACAATCAGACAACGAATAGACAATCAGACAACGAATAGACAATCAGCAAATAATTTTCAAAAGTTATAAATATACCAACAGATTATACAGCAAAGACACCTCTGAACCATAAACCTGAGACAGCAATATAACGTTTTCTCATCTCCCAACTGAACGTGACTTGTTTCGATTTAATATTAGCTTCAGACACTTCATGCATTTAATATTAAAACGAATAAGTAATGGACAGTACTTTAAATCTACGCCGGCCATATTTCCTTTAAGTTCAAGGTAGACGTGCTACAATTCTGTCACTGCGATTCGGTTACTTTATTTTTGGCGACAAAATGTTACTCGACACTCAAAAGCGGTCGAGTTTGACGGGCCATTAGGACGAAATTGGGAAGTAATATACTGAAATAGGTACCAACACGTAACAATCGTTGTTATATTGTAAATGAAAACTAATTTTTGTAACATAAGTGTAGAATAGATTTTACATCCCCAACGATCCTTAAACTCCTAATCCCCAAAAAGCCGGTAACGCACTTGTAACGCCTCTGGTGTTCTAGGTGTCCATAGGCGACGCCGATTGCTTACCCCATCAAGTGATCCTTCCGCTCGTATACCATAAAAAAACTATTTATTCATTTCCTTTAGCTATTTTAAGTAATAAATTAGATACAGCGGATCCATTGAATACTTACTTACCACTATTGTGAAAATAATACTTAAGTATTCGTCAGGCTTATGGACCATAGGTAATTATTCCAAGACCATACCCTGTTAATCTAGAACATCGCAAAAACACGATGGACTGGGTCAAAGCAGCACGTCTGCATTGTCCTTTAACAGTGCGATTTAAAATGAAGAATGTGGTTCGTTATAGCCCACGTTGCTTGTAATAAATTGATTTGACTTGTTCTAAAGCGATTTCGTTAATTCAATATCAGCTTTAAGTGAATCATCTCTAGACATATTTTAGCTTGATTTGTCTGATAATGGGCACTTAGTTGTAATGTTTTATCGGTAATAGATAAATGGATTCCTTTAAAATGATGTATAAAATTTTATTATGTAGTCTAGACTGCCTCTTTTGTTTTTTGACAATAACCTCTAGAAATGTGGTAGCTCTTATGATCAACTCTGGTTTGGACAAAGTATACCTGATGAGTGATAGGGAAATCTGGAATAACTCCTTTTCTTATTACATTTATTTTGCAATACCTATGATGGAACATAATGTATGAGGTGGCCCAAATAATTGAATTAAGAGTAATCCTCCAATTCTTAATCGCTAAAAGGCCGGTAACGCACTTGTAACGCATCTAGTGTTTCGAATGTCCATGGGCGACGCCGATTGCTTACCATCAGGTTATCCGTCTTTGCACACCTGAAACACCGAGGCGTTACAAGTGCGTTACCGGTCTTTTGGGAATTGGGAATTTGAGGATTGTAGAGAATTCGGGAATTGGGGAGAATGGGGAGGGGTTTAATTGGGCCTCCGGTATCCTCACTCACACGACGACATCACTCACAATGCAGGTGTTGTTTCACGTCGGTTTTCTGTAAGGCCGTGATATCACTCCGGTGGAACCGGCCCCTTTGTGCCGAAGCATGGCTCTCCCACACTTAACATCAACTCGTTTCCCGGCTAACCTATAAAAAATGAAAGCTATTGAAAAATAAACTATTTCATCGTTGTTTACTTAAACGATACGCATCAATAAAACTGAATATCAGAATGATTAATCGTCCCCTATACAACGACACTGTTATAAATTTATGATAAAACTTAAAACAAAATGCAAGAGTTATTCAAACGATCTTTAGTTCCCGAACATCTTCGGAAGACGGTAACAATCTCAACAAATTGCAGTCTTCGAAGTAACTTCGGATATTTCCTTAAACTACACGTGAATCATTGGCCGTGATAATGGGGGATCCTGCACTTACCGTGATGGATCCACCTTCAGACCCGGCTCATGATAAATGATTTTGTCAAACCCCTCCCCCGAAATGTGGGTCACGGGGCCTGCCTCTAATGGCCGTGTAGATATACATTTTAAAACTAACCCTCTACCGTTGTTTTCAACGATAATCGAAAGTTTATTATGAATTTTAGTTAAGTGGTATTTCGTTACCGTGTTTGTGAAATTATGGTGTGGCTTTACATTATTTGTTGGTATTATTTATTGATAATCGATAATCTTTGATGTGAATTGAATTTTGGTAAGAAATTCTAGCATTGTTCAACGATTACTCTAATTAACATAACATAACATCACGCCTTTTATTCCCGAAGGGGTAGGCAGAGGTGCACATTACGGCATTTAATGCCACAATACAATGTAATACCCATTTTTCACTATTTATGTTATGAGTCTCATGTAATACCGGGCACATTTCCAGACTCCGTACTACTTATGAAATTTTTAAAAACCCAGTAATAACTCTAATTACGATGTGAAAATCATGCAATTAAATTTTCAGCGATTTCATTTGCAAAATACAACAGTGAAGATCAAATTTTCACTTCTAACGAACTGCTTTCTCCTTTCCTAATATAAATAAAAACATTTTACCAACACTGATACATCGTCAGCAATTCTAAAACTTGAACCGTAGAACTGCTCCATGCGCAGAACACAGTCTAAGCTCGCGATAACCATTTCTCAGCCGCTAATACAGCAGTATTAAGATAATCTAAGTACCGACAATTACATTTAGATATAACGCCTGGCAAACTGCCGAGTCGGTCATAATTGACAACATGAGTGATGGCTGTCCGTGCCCTGATGATTCGATCAAACGTGTGAGAAGTTTTATAAACGATTTTTTTGCCAAATCCCTTTAGCAAGTATCGATTTGTAAAACATACGAGTGTTTCTACTCCTAGTTGTTATGATAGGAATGTCTGTAACCTTAATTATGTAGAACGAAGAGTTTATTTGCTGTATTGTTAGACTCATATTATCGAAAGAAACTTACTTAAATATTCGTAATCCTTTAATATGATCCGAGAATCATATTATGTAAAAGTCAAAGCATTAATTTCAATTAAACCATAATTTGATACTTTTGAAATGTCAATAAATACAAAATTAATAAGTCTGTCAGTCAGTTCATCAGTGAAGATACATGAAGCTAGGTGTTCATTCCAAAATGTAGATTCGAATGGAGAATAACGATCAAGAAATTATTGTCGCTTAACTGTAGCCTATTCTAGCGTATCGTAACCATAAACCAAGCATTGTATTATACAGCACAGACTTTTAGAAGCCCTCAATATTTTATCAACAGACAAGAAAACTTAAACCATATACTAAACCTAGTGAAACCACCGCAATAAAGACCTCTACTAAACCACAAAGAATCTATTTAACTTTTATCTTTCGTTACATAAGCTTCGAAAAACCCGATTTACCCCGTCAACTTTATCTTTGGGAATAAATAGCCTGCTTTTTGGGGAAAAACAACTGATGGTTAGCAAAACTGTGGCTAAAAGTTAGTGGTATACTCCTAGATAATACAGTCTCCGATGGCACATAGCTCAACCTAACGAGATTTTACTGCCCTCCCCTGGCCCGTAAATTTAGGCCCACTATTCTTTTCCCGGTAGAATTTACTAAATTTATTCCTTAGCGCGGGGAATTCGACGCATTTATAACGGTTTGATGTGATAAAACTTGTGCTGATAGTTATTTTATGCATAATGTTTTTGAGGTTCAGTTGGTTTAGTATTGGAATGAGAGGTCAAGGGCAGGAAAATGTATATTTTAAACTCTCTCCTTTACCAACTTCGTATGAAATGTAAATCGTTCTATAATATGATTGAGGTCAATAACATACCATCAAGTGATTCGTCTGCTTATTTTATGCCGTATCCAAAAAGAATCAAACTTTTAAGTTAAAAATCCGGTGTAATATCTACCTATTGCTCGTATTTATTACTGGTCTTTTTTGTTTCTATCGCGATAGAATTCCTCAAGGACTTCCCACGTCGTGGTGATGATGGGGGGCCGTGCCAGACCACTGCGGTGTTCCTCTAATGCCTTCGACCGTGGCCCGGGATGCCCTTCTGGAATCACTACACCCGGTAGCCTTCGACCCACCGCTATGTTTGCGGCAGGTCCTGCCACGTTAGCGGTCCTGGGAGACTGCTTCTCTTCCTCAAGAGGAATACAACGCTAACGCCTACTCCCGCCAATACAGACATAGCGGCGATAGGTTTCTTGGTGTTGGTACTTGGTACTTGGTATTGGTATTGGTACTTGTACCAATATGACATTTTCCAAGTAATATGTACTTTCTAAGATTATTTGGACACCACTGACAAACGGTGAAGGAAAACATTGTGAGGAAACCCGGACTTATAATTTCTATTTCTTCGCCAATTTACTGAATAAACATTTATTATAAGGAAAAATACTTCAATACTGTAGGCATATGATATTATTTAGTAATGAAAAAAGTGTACTTAAAGATCTCGGCCCACATTACGATATCATCTGAGTTTCCTTCTCTCCACGAGTCTCCTTATTTACTTTGTTCCCGAAATAGTATTTTGTGTCATGGTAGATTTTACTAAGAAATATAAATCTCATGCCACGTGCTGGTTTCATCATCTTATACGTTTAAGTTTATGAAACCATAATTTTTTGTTTTGGTCATATTATCTAAGATTACCGTAGTCGTAGTTTAGATTTGGGTACTTGACCACTAGTCAAATTCAATACTTTTCTATGGATTTTGTACGAGAGTGTGAATTGTGACGTCACGTTGTTTTAGCGTCAAACAGGATATTAATTTCTTAAAAATTTACTGGAAACATACTAAAATTAAGAAAAATCATAAAATCATTAATCAATCTAAATAATTATTTTTATATTTTTGATTAAGGCAAGTACCCAATAAGTACCCGAAATTGACGCTTTTTTAAACTCCAGAGTTCTTAGTATTACTGGAAATAAGAAATGTCTAAAAAGTAGTCTCAAACCATTCTAGAGACTCATAATTCTAAGGCTTATTTATGAACCTCTAGAACGGTTTGAAACTAGTCGAATTCCTCGGCATACATACAGTGAGTAAACCGGAAAATACCTGACTTAAAAATCGAACTTAAAACTTCGTGTTTTTGTAACTGTTACTTGAATATCTGTGTTTGTCTGCATATAATATAATAATAGGCATAGATAAATAGCCTAGATACCGACTGCAACGCCATCTGCCGGGTTGATTTGTGAATTTAAACCATCCAGGGCGCCACTCAAACGCATACAGAAAAAATCATTTAAATCGGTCAAGCTGTTTAGGAGGAGTTCAATGATATACACACGTACAGCAGAATTACATATTTATAAAGATTAGGTATGTAATACAGGTATATTTGTATGTCTATATTTTTAAAAACGTCTATTCATCTAAAGCTACGTATCTTCTACGATATGTTAGGCATTAGTATATTAGTAGACACTCCGTGTCCCATGTATCAAACATACTGAGATTCAGCCGAGTAGGTACCTCGTTAACATTGTTATTTACCGACTTGTTTGCCAGTTTACATACTCTTACTTGTACATTGTACAAATAACTAAGATTTACTACGCCTAGGGAATAAACGAGTTTTTCTTTACATTTTCTAAGATATGCTTTCGTTTTTTTTTCTGTAGAACCCTACATGGGAATGTATATGTTTTAGTTTTTTGTCATATATTAAACCTTTGTGGTTCTAAACTCAAATACCTACACCAAAGCAATTCTTGATTTAAAATTGTACCAACCTCTTTACTCAAAACAACTGACATTCAAAAAAAACAAATCTTTCTATTTTAAAATCCCGAACACATTCTAAAATTAAAAATCCATGCCCATACGAAGATATCTGAGACAATGCAAGGCATAAATCGGCCATTATCTGTGTGGCCGTCGGGCGGGCCGTTTGATTCAATTCTGTTGAGATTTAGTGTCGCCCTTCCGACACCTCACCTTGCATGGTACATAGTCTCCGTGCTAATTGAATCCCCTGCCATATGTGAGGTTGCTTGGTCAGCCATCGTGGTCGTGTTATCTTGGCCTAATGGCCTGATAAGCATAAAGGGTTCGTTATGCTTCCGTGTTCTAGGATTTTTGGTATTACTTTAAATTGGTATTTTTATTCCTTTCTTAATACCGAGTGCTAATATTTAAATTCGTAATTAACTCACCAACCAATAATGGTTAATAAACCCCAATATATTTTCTAAATCGTTAATCTACCAGTCAATATTGAAGGATAAGATTTAGGTAAAAGTCAATAAAAAATATTTTAAATGTATTTCAATACCTTTTAATAGGGTACGTGTTATTTTTACTGAAGCCCTTGCTAGCTGCTCCATACATACGAGAAATGACAATCACGTTCACTAGACAATGCAAGGGAATGCGAACAAACCCGGGAATGTATTCTCGAGAAAAACACGATATTACCAAATGCGTGAATCATCTGAACAATGTTTGCGACAGTTATGGCGGCGTTCTCGTGAGTTATTGTGTTCCAGACTCAAATTTACTGTGATTTAACGTCTACCGGTCGTTATTTTTCTTGCCGTTTTCCTTGTGGCTTGCGAGGGGTTTCGGAATAGGACCCGTAACGTAATGCTTGAGAGACTAGTGGGGCCTTTATTACCATTCCGCTGCAGCTGGAAAATATAGACTAAAGCATCAATATTTCTTTCGATATCCATGTAACATTGTTTAGTATAGGGAGGAACGTAAAAAGGAAAGCAATTTTATCTAGTCCACCGAACTAGCTATGCCATTCGATTCCAATAATTCCACAATAAGTACACCATTAATGTTCAATATCCCACACAGCCCGCTCTGTCGGCGACCCCACTACCAAAATGCATTAAACACAATCTTGAATCAAATTGATTTCCAATCGAATTCTCGAATAAAACGTTTGATTAAAATAAAATCCACTTCTCACAGTCCGATGTTAGACATTCAGTCTGTGAAATGAAGCATCAAATCCACAAAAATTAGACAAGTGAACAATTTAGCTCGAATTTCCGCTCGTACGGGCCATTTAACCCAATAAATTTAGACCATTACCCTTGTCCGAGCGGGCCGCAATAAAGTGCTTTAAAGCGCCCGTGTCGCTTTGAAAACTCGTTACGTTTTTTTTAACCGAAGACAGAAATAAAATTAATTTTGTATAATTGGGGAAATTATAAAACGTTTGGACGACATTCCGGTCGTTCGGGTCCCTCGTGTATGTGGGAATCGGATCGCGTGTGTGTTGGAAGGGTGCTAAAATGTTTTCTGAATTGATATGGGCCGATACTTTTAAAATGGGTCTCTGAGCCTTTCAAAGTGGAGGTAATAAAGACTTGGAAGAATGGATACTGAGATAAAAGCGTTGTTCTCAAAGTTTAGAAGGTTGTAATAAAATTAGAAGCTGTTAGTATTATTGGGCGTGACAGTACCTAGTTCTTAAAGAACAAAGTTTATATTGTGACTTATCAACAAACTGAGAGCTATTTAGCTCTTGTACAGTTTGAACAGTTACTGCAAACTTAATTAATAAAATCATTTTACTGTTTCAAGTTATTTTTGGCTTTGGAGTTTTCGTTTCGACGCGAATTTTTTATTTCTCCCATTTTCGGTAAAGTAAAGTAATAGTTTGGAATTATTGATTTTTTTAAGTGATAGCCTCATTGGTCACGTGATTGTAACTTATCTGTTTTTAAAAGTTCTGATCGGCCAAGTTCTTAGATTTAGTATCCTTTCTAGCTCAGTTAAATCTCAAATCTTATTGGTTAAAGTGTTGTGGGGCGTCGTAACCTGCTTCTCATGCATGAGAGTGCGGGTTAGAAACCTACCAACGGCAAGTACTAATATGACATTTTCCAAGTTATAGGTACTTTATAAGATTATTTAGACACTACTGACAAACGGTGAAGGAAAACATCGTGAGAAAACCTGGGCTTATAATTTCTAATTATAAGTTTGTAATCGCCAACCCGCATTGAGCAAGCGTAGTGATTAATGCTCAAACCTTCTCCGTGTGAAAAGAGGCCATTGGTCAGCAGTGGGCACTTATAGGCTGTTGATTATGATGGTGGACACTTCAAATATATGATTAAGAATTTTAACAAAATGATATTCTATTTATAACGAACAACAAACTCAAACTATTACATTACTAAACCAGGAAGAGAACTCTCAACTAAACAACGCCGTAATGAAATTCAGACTTGATTACATACATACATACATAACTTCACGCCTGTCTCCCATGGGGGTAGGCAGAGACTAAGGAACGCCAATTACTACGATTCTTACATACCTCTTTCGCTTCATTAACAGTCATCAATCTTTTCATGCATGCTCGTCGGTTAAGGGTACTTTTAATTTGGCCCTTCTTTAATATATCGCCAATCTGGTCACTATATGTCCGTCTAGGGTGCCCTCTACCGACAGCCCCATTCATATCCGCTCTGTGTAATTCCTTCGTTACTCTACTTTCATCCATCCTTTCTACATGTCCAAACCAGCGTAACATTCCCTTTTCAATCCTTGTCACTACATCATCTTTCAATCCACACCTTTCTCTAATAACACTATTTTTCACTCGATCACTCAATTTTAGTCCACAGATACTTCTCAGGGCTCTCATTTCCACCGCATTAATCCTGCTTTCATGCTTCTTCTGCCACACCCATGATTCACTACCATACATAAGCGTTGGTGTCAATACACACTGCATTACAGCAAGTCGAGCTTTGCTGGATATTATTTTACTCGACATGACAGAGTGTAAAGCACCATTAACACTATTTCCCGCTTTCACTCTCCTTTCAATATCCCCGTCACACTTTCCATCTCTCGTAAATAGTGATCCCAGATACACAAATTCATTCACTTGTTCCAATTTTTCATCACCTATCATTACCTGACATTCTGTTATCACCTCATTTCTTTCTATCACCAACACTTTCGTCTTGTTCACATTTACTTTCATACCTTTCCTTTCAAATGCATCATTCATAGCAGTGATCATTTGTTGTAATTCTTGGGCCGACGAGGCAACAAGCACCTGGTCGTCGGCATACAACAATGTTTTAATCACTGTGTCATTCATCCTTAATCCAGACTCTCCTACTTTCAGGTCGTTCAAACAGCTGTCCATAAATAGGTTGAACAGCCAAGGAGATGCTACACAGCCTTGCCTAACACCTCGATTAATGTTAAACCACTCTGTGTAGTCCCCATTTATTCTGACACAGGCACTCGAGTCCTTATATAAGGATTTAAGTGCCCGAATCAGGTGGCCATCCACCCCATACATGGACAGAGTTGACCACAATTCATCCCTCACCACTCTGTCATAAGCCTTTTCTAGGTCTATAAAGGCACAAAATACCTTTTGGTGCTTTGATAACACTTTCTCTGAAATGCACCGTAACGAAAAGACTTGATCCGTACACCCCATTCCCTTTCGAAATCCCGCTTGCACATCCCAGATTTTACGCTCAGTTACATCCATCACTCTTTCGATCAATACCTTGGCATACAACTTTCCTACTACGCTTAGGAGGCTTATACCGCGATAATTTTTGCACTCCTGCTGTGATCCTTTTCCTTTATACAGTGGCACAATTACGGCCTTGGCCCAGTCTCCAGGGACACGACCGCATCGCCAACACTTATTAAAAAGTAGATACAGCAGGCTTGCAATTACACCTCCACCCTCTGTTAGCATTTCAGTAGTTATCCTATCACATCCCGCTGCTTTACCTACTTTCAAACTCTTAATGGCACTCACAATTTCATCCATATTTATTTCTCCCACATTAGCACTTTCATTTTCATCGTTTACTTCCTCTTCTTTCAAATCACTCCTTTCAAATAAATTCTCGAAGTATTCCTTCCACTGCTTTAAAACATCCTTACTTTCTCCAATGACACTCCCATTTATATCCCTTATCGTACTTACTTTCGAGTCCCCCACTTTGCCTCTGGCCTTTCTTACTAAATGCCAGAATAGTTTAGCGTTGGCTCGAAAGTTCCGCGAAAAATTCCTTTCAAACTTTTCCTTGCATTCATTTTTCTTCTTGTTAACTATCGCTTTTGCTCTCTTTTTGAGACTACCGTACTTTTCTTTCATACTTTCTAGCACTCTTCTATTTGCCTTTGAGGCTAATAAGTCAAGCCATGCTTTCTTCTTTTGCTCTATCACCTCTTTTACTTCATCATCCCACCATTCATTCCTCTTGCTTCCAGTGTTATTTTTCTTGCTTACCCCACATACTTGAGTAGCTACTGCGATCACTCCATCTTTAAATTCCTTCCAAAATTCTTCTATATTCCATTCGTCACCTTTCATTAGCTCCCTAAACCTTTCATTTAATAGTTTCCTGTTCCTGGTCCCTAGCTTCCTCTTCTCTCAGCCGTTCAACTCTTACTCTCTCGGTTCCAGACAACCTTACCCGTGGCCGATGTCTCCACTTCATTGCCAGTCCAGCTATTCTAGTAACTACTAGGAAGTGGTCGCTTCCGACATTCGTGCCACGGTAAACCCTTGTATCCTTCACTTTTGTCCGCAGGCGTTCATCAACAATCACAAAATCAATCATACTTCTTTCTGTATGCCTCTGCCATGTATACATGTGTATCTTCTTGTGACCAAATGTTGTGTTGGTCACAACAAGATCCTTTTCTACACATATATCCAGAAGACATACACCATTCTCGTTCACTCGTTCGTCTCCAAATCGCCCTAATACTCTATCGTACCCATCGCGTGCCACTCCAACCCATCCATTAAAATCTCCAAGCATAATTATTCTTTCATTCTCTTTACATTCATTAAGAACATCTCTCAAGTTATCCCAGAATACTTCCCTCACCCCAATTGGCTTTGACATGTCCGGGGCATAAGCACAGATTACAAATAATTTGGTCAAGCCAATTTTAAGGCGGATCCAAAGTACCCTAGGACTCACGCATGCATACTCTTTCACACATTCATTCATCCTTTCAGATAGTATGACCCCCACGCCCTGGCTGCCTCTCTGGGAACTTGCAACACCAGACCAGTAAGCAATATATTGGCCATGTGTGGTAGTCATACAACCCTTTCTTTTCGTCTCGCTCACCCCTAACAAATCAATCTTTCTTGTATTCATCATCTCACATATTTCTAACATCTTGTCTTCTACGCCTCCACACACATTCAGTGTAGCAAAAAGGCAGTCCTCAGCTCGCTTTCTGCCTACGCACGGGGAGACAAAACGTGACGTGTGGCAGTGTTCGCCCCCCCAATGATACGACGGGGCTGCCTGAGCAATCATGCTCAGGGAGGGATTCTCCAGCGGAGCTGGTACCCTCCTGGGGTAGTGTACTCTTTAATCCCCTGTTCATAATGCCCTGTCGCATATCCCTATGGATGGGAAAAGGAAGTAAGGATGATTGGTAGGGGATTGTGGGTATGTGGGATAGGAAAGCTGTGGAAGCTACGATCACCCCCGTACATAGACAGTAGTGATCAAGAACTTCCACAGCTCAAAGGTTAACGGGGATACTGCAGAAACGGAAAGGATACGAGGAAAGTTCCTGCAGTAGCTCAGGCGGCCAGGGTCGCGCCCCTATCTGTTTCTTCTTTCATGATCGGAAAGACCATAAAGTTGAAAACAGCCTTGTCCTTAATCAGACTTGATTACTATATTTATTAAGTTCAAAATTGAATGTTCCGTTATATCAAAGTCTTGTAACAAACTAAGTACGAACATATTTCTTGAAACAGACTAAGAAACCAAAACTTTGAGTATAACCTTCAAGTTCTGAGGTTTACAGGGCACTTGAAATAAATACTAGTCAAACCCGAATCTTAATACTTGAAGTACAAATTAAACTTATGTATAACTAGCTGTTTGCACGCGACTTCGTTCGCGTGGAATAGTGATTCACAACTCCTCCCCCGTCGCCTATATAGCCTATATGTTGACCCAACCTGTTAGTAATATTCATGGAAATATTTGAAGTAAATCCATGCAGTACTTTTTGAGTTTAGCCTGGACATACATACAGACAAACAGACAAAAATTCTATAAACCATATTTTGAGCTCTGGTGCCGTGATGTGATTTACTAAGCATTCTTTTAAAAAAATATTTTATGTACAGTGTGGACTTTCCTACGATTTTATTATACAAATATATAGATTGGGTACTTGCCAACTAGTTAAATTCAATACTTTTTTCGAACTGTCAAAAACGACAGTTTTCTATGAATTTTATACGAGATTGTGTATTATGACGTCACGTTTTTTTAACATCAAACAGCATACTTACTTTATAAAAAATTGCTAGAAAAACACTAAAATTAAGTTGGTCTTAATATCGATTAATAAAAGTGTGATTATTTTTTAATATTTTATCGTATTGAACAGTCGAAATAATTTATTTTTGATTTAGGAAAACACGCAATTGGGTGCTTACAAAAGAACTAGTCAAATTGCATTATTTTTTCGAACTATCAATTACGACAGTTTTCTATCATATTTGTACGAGATTGTGTATTGTGACGTCACGTTTTTATAGCGTCAAACATCATACTAATTTCTTAAATATTTGCTGGAAAAATACTAAAATTGTAAATGAAAAGAAAGTGTGATTATTTTTTTATGCTTTATTTTATTGAACAGTCGAAATCATCAATTTTTGGTTAAAGAAAGTACCCAATTGAGATAAGGACAATAAGTTGAGTTGTTAAATAAAGATGTATTCTTAGTTGCACCACGACCTCGAAGACAACAAACTTGCAACTTCTTTGGTGATGCGGGTATGTAAGGGTTATTTGTCGCAATGTTTATCTGTTCATTTACCCCGTCTCCCATAAAAAAGGTGACTTTATACCATCGTTTTAGGGGGATCCAAACTTATCTAAACTGAATCCTGAAAATAACTACAAAATAATTACTAAATAAAATCGATATAATAACTTTGACTTAAAGTTCTACCGACTGACTTAAACTGACTGACAATTTAAATATAATAAGTAATTTCTCATTTGATGGCCCACGTCTTATCAAAGAGCTAGAACTAAAGCAAATAACAATAACACATTCCACCCACACAACTATATATAGCACCAAATTACAACAAAACAATGAAACACCAATTAATATTCAATTTCACATACAAACACAGCTCAGCTCCTACATAACGAATTAACATCTGCAGTTGTCTAATATTAGCGTTCTATCCGCTTACTGTAATACAAAATCAATGAACAGTGTACATGGTTTTAACCATGGCTTTACCCGTATGAATTTCCTATTAAAGTTTCTTTCTCCGTATTGTATTTTCGTTATTCATATTCTTTACTATTTACATGTATAGATGATTTTAACAACATTGTTTTGTGAGAAAACAAAGTTACTTTTGGATTTAGGATCATTGTGGACTATCCACTTACCACAAACAAATCTACTTATCTTCAAACCATCAAGAAAAGACCGTATTCCTTTTTAAAAGGCCAGCAATGTACCTGGTAATCATTTGGTGTTGCGGGTGTCCATGAGTGGCGCTGATCGCTTACCATCAGGTGATCGTTTGCCACCTAATCCATGAAAAAGTACAGTTTTGCTCGCTTGAAACTTTGACGATTATTATCAAGCAGGTCCCAATGTTATATGCATATCAGATTAAAAGATAGTATGCGTTACTTTTAGAAAATTAAGCTCTACATCATCATCAGCCTGCTTTCTTATTCATTTTTTTCTTCTCCTCTTATAATATCTTCTGATTCATTTAGTATGTAATATTCATGTCACTGGGACGCACCTGACTTCAGTGTTCCGTGTTTTCATGGTTGTATCGACTGATCTGTAGATCCTAGCTGACAGGAGTTGCAGCGGTTTCGGGACGTCGTGGCGGGCTTGACCCAATAAAAAAAATTGTAGAAGAATTTTCAAATCGTGCCAGTAGTTTGAAGCCTATTCCATACAAACAAACAAACAACCAATTTCAATATCATTTCTACAGATAGATAGTAAGCATTCAATTAATCGGTACTTCGTAGGTTCGATGCCTACGTAAAGCTGATTCGAGGTTGTACTTACGGCGGCTCAGCGCAAAGCCCCCGTGATAATGGGCCACGCGTTATTCATTCATAATTCAGGCAGAGTGGATACAATGGGTATTGACGGGTATTATCGAAAATATTTATTATATTTCTTTTTTTATGTTCGGCAATAGGCTTACTTTCAAAAGGGTCTTATAACATTTAGTGGTGAAAATTAGGTGTTATGTTAAATAAATGCATCTCTTTTTTTTGAAAAGAGAAAAGCATCCAATAATTCTCTCCCACCTTGGGATAAGAAGAGAGAGCGTCAGACTCTTGCTGACTAAAAACCAACCCGTTCCTACTACGGCTTTGAGCCGGTCCCCCGGTAACCTGTTAGATTAGCCGCAGCTTCGGGATATGTACAATGATACACCTCTGCCATCTGCATCCATTGGGGGACAAACATTACCAATACACTTTTTTAAGTGAGTACCTCTAAAATCATCGAATGACTTCTCCCGCCTGGATGAGGCGGGAGAAGAATAAGGATGCTATAGGCTATAAAATATCACGCTACGACCAATAGGTGCTAAGCATAACGTGTGAAACCGTGCGGAAGTAGCTAGTCGTTATATTTACTCAAATATATCACACAATCACACTATAATATAATAAAAGTAAAAGTTCCTTTATTTGGATGTTTGTCCGTTAAACACGCTTAAACTACTGAACGGATTTTGATGAAATTTTGGTATACAGGCAGGGTATGGGCTGACTTAGGTGATAGGATACTTTTTATCCCGATTACATGCTCCCATGTGATAAAACAGGAATCATAACACATAACATAACATCACGCCTTTTATCCCCGAAGGGGTAGGCAGAGGTGCACATAGAAGTAACACCCACTTTTCACAATTTATGTTATGAGTCCCATGTAATAGGGGGTGAGCCTATTGCCATATACCGGGCACATTTCCAGACTCCGTGCTACTACTGAGATTTTTTTAAAAACCCAGTAATACTTTGCCCGACCCGGGAATCGAACCCGAGACCCCTTGCCCGGCAGTCGCACTTGCGACCACTCGGCCAACGAGGCAGTCTTATATTTTAATTAATAGTCTTATATTTATACGCCGACCTACGTGGTACGTAATACGTATTTAAGCTAAAATAAAAGTAATGAGGAAATCTACGTTATTATAATATACTAGCGGCCCGTCCCGGCTTCGCACGGGGGGACTTAAGATTTTTTACATAGTTTTACGTTTTATTTATATTTATTCTCAGTTTTTTTTTTATTTAGGAAGTATTTACCTTTTGAAAATATTTTTCCGGACTTCATTTATGTACTTATTTCATTTATTTAATTAATTATTTTCTTCTTAAATAGGAACCTACCTATTTTGTTGTTGTTTGTTTTGGTTGAGGTAAAAGTTTGTTTTTAAATTGTTTTTTTACATTTATTGAAAAATATTTACATCTTTTTATTTCTTTTTTGTTTTTCTTTGTTGTTTTAAGGTTTTTTTTGTTTTTCTTTTACTTACCTAATAGGTATCTTTTGGATGAATTAATAGTCTTAAGGTAACCGATTGAACAATTCAAAAGTTATCTAGAGCAAACTTTTATAAGGATTGAACCATTCATTAAAATGATTGTTATGGGTAAACCATAAAAGGTAGACATATGCTCTCGCGGACTTTTTTAAAAATAACGTTAAGATGAACAATTCATCTATAGAGCATTTTTGTATAACTTTAACTATATGCTCAGCGCACGCCACGGAAGGCCTCAGAAACGATACTTTTCCCCCGTTTTTAAAACATTTTTGGTTACTGCTCCACAACTATAGGACCTAGCGTGATATTATATAGTCTATGTTACTTCTGAATAATGCAGCTTTCTAATGGTGAAAAAATTATTGCAATCGGTCCAGTCGTTTTTGAGTTTATTCATTACAAACATACAAAAATACAAATCTTTCCTCTTTATAATATTAGTATAGAAGACTAGTATAGATTACTTCCTTATCATTATACAAACATGATGTGACGCCCACTGTGACACCAGGAATTTGTTCTTTTAATTCTCATATAGGGGGTAAGCCTATTGTCATACCGGGCCCGAGTCTAGGCGCCACACTAATACCGAGAAAGTAATGAAACCAGAAATTTAATAGTCTTAAAAACGCCGTTTCGCTAGCTAAATATTGAGAAAACGACGTCGTTCAGCCTACCTACGCACGTCACCGCATCTGCGCACGCTGCTCATAAAGAAACTAGAAACTAGTAGACCCTCTGTAACTAGAAACTAGTAGAGCTTTCTCAATAAACTAATCTGAATAAAGATTATTTTAAATACCCATTTTTTTAATAATTTATTGTGTCTCATGATAGTTATTATAGAAATATAACCAATAATACTACGACATACCCAGGGATCGGATCTTAAACCCCTCGTTCTCGCACGAACAACTTCGACCAACGAGACAGACAATTAAACCTTATTACAATTTGTAGTGCATACAACAGGAAATAAATCTCCTTTAATTCGTAAACAGCATTCAAATGAAATAAGAATGTAAATACACTATAATAGGAGCTTAATAACTGAAGAATTGTGCACTGAAATTCAGGGAAAACTGAAGAATTTTCAATGAAACGTTCCCAGCTAAGTACTCACCAGGTTTATAGGAAACTGGAATACTTTTAGAATTCCAGCAATAACACTAGTACTGAAATGGAATATTTCAGTTTCAGATTAACTGTTACAGGAAATAATTATTGTGGTACAAAGCCTTCTCGAATGGTATGAAACTGAATTTAATAATATATGTTTTTATTTTATGGTATAAGTCGGTAAACGAGCAGCCGCCCATGGACACCCGAAACACCAAGGCGTTTCAAGTGCGTTACCGGCCGTTTGGGAATTGGGAATTTAAGGATTGTGGAGGATTTGGGGAATGGGGAGACTGGGGACAGGGTTATTGGGCCTCCAGTAACCTCAATCACACGACGTGAAACAACGCAAGCGTTGTTTCACTTCGGTTTCTGCTCGGCCGTGGTATCACTCCGGAACCATGTTTAAACTGTGATTTCCAATTCGCCTGCTAAGAGTGATTATGGCAAATCGTACTATACAGAAGACCCATTGTCCAGTGGAATGTAGCCCTGTTGATGGTGGGTTAACAAATGTCATAACTGTTATTTAAAAACTAAGTGTTCCTCACGACTTCGTCCGCATATAATAATGGCTCTGGCAGAATTTAACATAACATCATGCCATTTATCCGCGAAGGGGTAGGCAGAGGTGCACATTATGCCTCTGGCAGAATTTAGATTCTTTTATTATTCGTTTCCAATGTTAATTCCAATGTTGTGTAATAAATCTCAACAGAATAGATACAGTAGCTTTTTTTTGACGAGGAAAAACTTTCAAACGGCGAATTTTTTGGAGAAAGGGAGGGGAGTGTGAGATTTTTACTAAAACCTCTCCGGTGGCCACCTGTACGAACCTGAAGGAGGCACCGGATCCTCGTAGTAGACCAACCCCGGAGCCCCCACAGTGCAACGCCTGTTACGGCACCTCCCTATGGAAGATGTCTATGTGTCTCTCCTAAAGCCTCTCTGTGAAGTGCACGGCGGCACGTGGCCACTGTGCCGCCGTGCACTTCATTCCCCACTACCTATATGCGCCCAGTACCAGCCCAGTACTAATTCTGAAAGTTATATTTACTGTAAAATGAATTATTCTCGTGATTTCAAAAAATAAATAATCCTACAGAGATTTTACCGGTATAATATCCGATCCCGTGAGATTTCAGTAATAATAACTAATTCTATGTCCTTTTATAAAAATCAATAACAAAACCATACTTTCATACATATACCTACATATATCTAGTAATTATTTATAGTTTACGTGTCTGTACGTAATAGGCAGGTAATTAAGGCATGTACAGAACAGATTATCTTACGGCTACAGGTAAACTGAAACTTGCAATTATCGTTCACATGTACAGCGGGGGCTTAGAATGCGATGTTCATGTTCCATAGACAATTATACGCCTAATAGTACCTTCTTATGGCAATTGTTTAGCGCTGTTTTGCCTCTAACACGAGGATGTATTCTAGTTTGCATTTATATAGATTAGGAGATTATTCTATTAAAATTGGTGTTGTTGTCGAAGAGGTCTACTAAACTCACAGTAGTGAGTAAAAGAGATTAGTGACATGACGATTATAATTTAATTCACAAAAATAAAAAAGCTTGAATTATTCTTCGATTGTAGAGGTAAAACCCAAAAATATCCTCATATTTTTATACACTATACAAAACAATTATACTTCAAAACAAAAAATTCTGAACGAGCCATAGTCACACTAACATTGAACAATTTTATTTTAATATCACTGGTCACACTGGCATTGGTACGTCAAACGCATGACAGTCGCCCGAGGGACGAATCGTCAGGGAATCCATACCTAACAATTTTATACGCGAATTTTACTGCCCATAAAAAATCGGCTTATATTTTATACTGTGGCAATTTTCGACGAATTTTTTCGCATCGCTTGTCTAGTTTATGTTGGATGTCGTAAACTAAAGGCTGGATGAAATAGATAACATGATTAGGTATTGTTGATTAAGATTAGGATGTCTTTAGGCTAGAATGGGTGAAAAATAAGGTATAGATTATGTAGGCAGAAAATTGATCTCCTAGGTAGAAGAAGATTATTTCTCTTTGTTAGATTATATCGAACGCATTAGTGCTATATATATGCATAATGTAGACTGGTAGTATGCACGGGCTTGCGGACGGCGAGCGTCTAGAACCAAATCCAAGCGTACGGCACGTCGCGTTCGGCACGCGCCTCAAAGAGCCATACTGACACTCCCACCCACCTCAGCCTGGGAGGAGAAACCATTCGATGATTTTCTCCCCTTAAAAAAAGTTTGGTAATTTGACTTTTTACATACATAACATCACGCCTTTTATCCCCGAAGGGGTAGGCAGAGGTGCACATTCTACCACAGTACAATGTAACACCCACTTTTCACTAGTTGTTATGAGTCCCATGTAATAGGGGGTGAGCCTATTGCCATATACCGGGCACATTTCCAGACTCCGTGCTACTACTGAGAATTTTTTAAAAAACCCAGTAATACTTTGCCCGACCCGGGAATCGAGCCTATTGCCATATACCGGGCACATTTCCAGACTCCGTGCTACTACTGAGAATTTTTTAAAAAACCCAGTAATACTTTGCCCGACCCGGGAATCGAACCCGAGACCCCTTGCCCGGCAGTCGCACTTGCGAATACTCGGCCAACGAGGCAGTATTTGACTTTTTATCATTCATAATTCTATTGGACTAGGTAATATAAGTACAAATTCCAACTTTTCGGTAAAATAAATACAAGCTCACTGAAGTAAACAGATATAATGTCAGCACATTATTTAAGGTACAAAACATAATAACGCGAGATAATAATTAACATCTAGTCTAATAATAAGAAGCTCGCAAATGTCGTGCCATTACGCAGAAAAACAGGTCAGGTGGGGGTGAGCAGAGCACGCATTGTCGGTCGAGCCATTTACTCACAATACACACAGTTAATCACTCACGCGATTTCTCGTAATATCATGCCTTAACACGTAACGGGAACAAATGAGTCGACTCGACGGTAATCATCACACGAATGCGTAATCGCGAGCGAGATTAGTGCTTGTTCTTGACCTAAATCGAAGCTAGAGAAATGTATATTATTTTCTTTGAAGTACATTATATTAAACCCATATCGCTTAGTAACTCAAACAACAACGAATATTTTGATCCCTATAAAAAATATCCTCGTGAATAGGGTAGATGCGTAATTTTTATTTTAATGTCCGTCTGGTAGATTATTTTTAATCATTAGACACGTATTTTTTATTTTCTTACAGAAACGAATACTTTCGACGATATATTGATTTGAAATGTCGCGTGACGTCACTTCTATGTACATTTTATACGTAGAAATATCGTTTTAGCTCCCACTCCTAAACTTTGATTCGTTTTATCTGAGTATTGTTTTATTGAACAATACTCAGATATTATACGACAAAATAAAAAATACGGGTCTAATATTTTTTCATTACCTAACTTACGGACTAACTATGTTTATAATTTTCATACCCTGTCATCATCCCAATTCCGTGAATATTGTATCGGATTTGTGAATTAAATGGTTTGATTATTCAGGAGGTCTATTCTAGTTCGCAATTGACTCTCAATTATGAATTTACAAACAAATGATATTTGTGCCAATAATTGATAAGCCAGTTGATTCAGTTTGCCAATTAGATATTCTGCTAAGTTGAATAAGCGGCAGTAGGTAGGAGAGTGAAGATTACAGAAACTGTAAGGGATTAATCACAAGGATTATAGCGAGAGTTATGGAACTAGTGCGCGATAGATAATGCCGGGAGCTTCGAGGTGGCTTATGTTGTATTTCATGTGAACCCGCAGGTATAAATATTTTCGAACTCACTTCTCTTACAGTAATCTTATTTTATAAAGGCAGGTCTACGCTAGACGAACCGAGCACCAGCGAACCACAAGTAGAGCCGTTTTGGACTTCGTCATTCGCGGCGTCAAGTGTGGACCTACAACGAACCTATAATGATCGCTGTCCTCTATTTTCTTTCTTGCGACCGCAAAGCTGATACCTATGTGTTCATCAAAAAAACGACAACAGGCGGGACGCAGCGATCACGAATGAAATGCTCGCAGCGCGCTCGTTTGAGGCTTGTAAGTCGGTTCACACTAGACGAACGGTGTTCGGCTCGTGCTCCGCTCATGCTCGGCTCTCCTAGCGTAGACGAAGCTTTACTTTATTTCCATTTTATCCTATCAAATATAAACTGTCTAATTCCCTACAATAAAACATTTCAATTGGACCTTTCCTGTTTAGCTCATATAAATACGAAATAAAAGTAAGAGCTCAATTCGGAACCCTTTCTCAATAACGTCAAACAAAACGGACTGCTGTCTAAATACGTATAATTATACGGCGCCGGTCAAATTGCTCATCCGGACTATTACGTGTTTAATTACCGGCCAACAGGGTATAATTGTGCTGTAATCAGCAAGCCAGGTAGCCCACGGGACTGTCCTGCGGTGCCCATAAATAGCGCTCTCGTGTATGACAACATGGTTTTATCCTATTGTAGGCGTATTGTTTAGAATTATTTTTTTAGTTTGTTCACAGTGTTTATTTGGGTACTTCTTCGGTTATTGGGAAATATATTTCTGTCGTTCATAAGGTCATTTCTATAGGTGGTAAGTGCGTATATATCGTGACACGATTTAAAACTACTATTGAAATACAAAGTTGCTTTTAAATATTTCGGATTTCTTATAAACACGAAATAAACATTTTATTTATTTATTTAAACACAAAATAACACCCAGCTTTCGGCTATACAACATTCCGTAACTAGATCGCAACATCAAAACAATAGCCAATCAATCATGACGTCACAGTCATTCGATGTCGTCATCACTCGTTGTGAACAGAGCATAATGAGTGCCTCTCATTGGCTGCCGCGGTGGGATCTCTAATTAGCCAGCAGTTAATGACGTCTTAAGTCGTGCACTATTTGTACGGGTAGTAATTCATGGATGTACCTTTTGTTTTGCTCTTAGGTGTATATAAATTAATGGGAATATCAACTGTTTTACATAACTATAAATCAATTATATTTTTTGATATAATCTGACACTGAAGAAAAACGTTTCGAACAATTTATAATTATCTATAGCATTGGCAAAACCAAAATGAATCACGGAAACTGATATAAAATTATTCTACTTCGAACTTCCGAATTAAATTAAACATCACCGCGCACGAACCTCATAAAAAAATAAAACCGCACTCTAATAAAGCCGTCCAGTCAGTCGAAATTTAATTACAGTAACACTTCCTTCTATAATCCTTTTCTAGAGGTACAATTTCCCAATTTACTGTAATTAAAATCTTAGACAACGTTTAGCATTAAATGTATAAACCTTCTTAATAACACGTTAATAAGAGGTATTGCAACTCGCATAACATATTTAGGGCGTTATTACGCCTAATGGGAGACAATCGCGACGTAATCAGGCCCCTACCTGTGGCCCGGGGGCCCGCGAGGCCAACAACGTCTCGTAATTATGTTAGAGCCCCGTTCATCTTGAATTTATAGCGTGTTGTATCAATTTTCACATTGTTCTGTGGTTATGTGTAGTTGGCAAGTATGTGTCTTGTGTTGAGTTATAAATGGTGTAATTTATTGGTCTATTTGTGTTTTGTTTATATTTATTAAAAACTTTTTGTTTACGACCTTTTTAGTTTTTGTAAACTGGTTAAGTATTTGGTGTCTGTGGTTCTCAGCATACAAGTTAAGTAATACATTTATTTAAAATATTCATCGTTCACTTTTATGTACATACATTCTGTAGATTTTCGACTTGCAAGCTGCTACGCTAGTTATACACTTTACTAAGTCCATAACACAGCAGACCCTTTTTGTACTTTTTGAAGTAAATTTGACAAACAAATACATAAATCAGTATCAAACAGCAAATATAACACATACATTTATTTCCCAGTCTCCCCAATCCCAGAATCCCCCACAATCCTCAAATTCCCAATTTATAAAAGGCCTGTAACGCACTTGTAACGACTCTGGTGTTTCATGGTCGACGCCGATTGCTTACTATCGGGTGATCCGTCTGCTCAATTACTGGCCTATTCCATATATCAATATATACATATATAGATCTGTGTAATATACTGGGCATATTCCACAGATTACAAAAATAATCAAAACACAGCACTCTTTACCAGATTCAACTCTTACTTGAATATTTTACGTAAAACTGTGTGCCTAAGTCATAATAATACTAAAGCGAGAATTTAATAAGCACTTAAATACTTGGCGAGCTATCCTGGACCCAGTGGGCTTTCCAGTGCGACCTCCAGGGCTTAAAGGAGGTCCGCAACATAAAGTATTTAATACGAGTTTAACTTAACTTATACACCTAGTTAAGCTGCCCCAGTCTTTATCCTGCTGTAGGATATTGTACGCTAATGTTGTTACTTTAAAGTACTTACTTGATTGTGCTTCGATGATTGGGAGTTAGCCACTATTACATTTAATTTTATTTGTTGCTTAAACACTTTTCTGTTGCCACGTGTGTGTTTATAAACTAAACCTTTTATACTATTGCAGCCTAAACCGTGAATCGAATCAGTTTCACATAGCAACGCAGCCAAATGACTAACCACCTTCCTACGTAAACTATTAATAATCAATTTAAATCAATACACACAGGAAAAATATTAGCAGCGGTTGAAATACATAGCACTGTTTCATTACGCCGCTATCCTGTACCTTAATTACATTATAATCTAGGTTGTCATTACGAGCCAGCGATGAACACCAAACAATGCGCGTCGATAAATTACTCACCGACTACAATTTACATCACCTGGTGTAAGAATTGAACAAAATAAATGAAAACTGAACAAGGTGTTTCATTCTCACCGGAATAATAACAATGATACAATTGGTTATTGTAGAATATTTAGAAAAATATTTTTTAAAGGAAAAATATCATATCTCCTCCTACCTCCTACCTCCTACTTCCAGAATATAGTCCAGAATCGAGACCGGTGTCCGCGCACGCTTCAAACAGCCATCAGACCACCACGGATCCCCAATAAGGCCGATGTCAATACGGAGCCGCGGAGAACATAAAGGGTTACCGGGGCACTGGGTCCACATGCAGGAAAAAGGACCAGGATGGTTTTTAGTCAGTAAAAGTCTGACACTCCCTCCCGCCTTACCCAAACAGGAGAAGTCGTTCGATGATTTTCCCCCCTTAAAAAAAGACCAGTCACGCTAACCTATCACCACGCTAGTCCTAGATATATTTTATAGCCAAAGTGTGAGTAGTAGTAGCTTGTAGCAAGATAAAGCAATCAAACTAGTTTATAAACGCCAGATATCCGTCAATCCATCAGAACTTCTTTTGTTTCGAACAAAACGTTTAATAGCTTTATTCCTAACATTTGTAGAATGAAATAAAACCCGGAATTTTACTGTCAAATTTATGAAACCACATCCTACATAATATTATTATCTTATCGGCTATCTGTATTCTAAGCTATAACATCTAGTCCGAGAGTAAAATTTTCATAACAACAGATAAACGGTAAAATCGTGAAACTGGGAAACAATGGCCCTGAAACTCAAGTACCTACGATATAATTCAAATTGCTCACCACGACAAACTACAACATCTCGTACTCAGTATGAAAGGCCTCCCACGCTTCATAATTATGTGTTTTGGATTATGATGGATACGCTTTTGATGTATACGAACGACGCGACGTGCGAAATTACTCGAGTCTTGTTACCCTGTAATACATCATAATATTCTGCAAATGGTTTCTACACTACTTGATAACACATCAAGCTATGAGAAACCAGTATAAATAGACCGTTGAATGTGCGCAAATATCATTCAAAGCAGGATCATGATAAAGTGGTTTAGTTTAGCTCGATGTCTGTGTGTGTGTAGGAACCCTGTCAAATGCATCTCAACGGTTTTAAAAGGTAAACTCGATTGAGAGAGTATCTAAGTTTGTGCAATGTGAGATGGATTTTTCGAGAATATTCTTCCAAGTTTCCAGGTTTTATACGTCGTGAGTTTTATTCCGTAGCTTTGAGGTGAAAGGTATCAAATAATACCAATGTTCAACGATTCGATATGAAATATGGCAGTGTGATAATGTTTTATGTAACTGAATTTGTTTCGTAGACAACGAAAATTATTTTACTGTCTGTTTCATTCTAGTGTCTAGTCTCAATTGGCATTGAAATGTGATGGTATATGCAAGAAATGTGTCCTACAGAATCTTAAAGTAATGACATACACATGCAAATTTTCACCTTCAAATTTTTTGCCTGTCACTGATCTCAATCGCCATTCCTTGGCATTCATATACGAGTGTTATATTATACTAATAAATTCTTTTTCTTTGTCTCCAGGTGCAGACCACACGGCTGCCGCTGCCGACGTTCACGCCGCGCGCAGTAGTGATGTACAGCGCGTCAGTCGGCGGCGAAGGCTCAGTGGCGCTACAGCTGCGCGAGGCGGGCCCCGGCGACTCTGGCCGATTTCACGACAACCGCCTAGCTATAGCATGCCACGAACCAGAGCTGCTTGCCGACTTCTTAAACGCCAATGATATCGGTAAGTTAGCTTAGTTTCATGTGTCTCTCAATAGACTTAGTGTGGGAGAGCCATGCTTCGGCACGAATGGGCCTGTTCGACGGAAGTGACACCACGGCCTCACAGAAAACCAACGTGAAGCAACGCTTGCGTTGTGTTTCGTCGTGTGACTGAGGTTACCCGAGGCCCAATTACCCCCCTCCCCTTCCCCAATCTCCCCAATCCCTGAATCCTCAACGATCCTCAAACTCCTAATCCCCAAAAAGCCGGTAACGCACTTGTAACGCCTCTGGTGTTCCAGGTGTCCATGGGCGACGCCGATTGCTTATCAGGTGAACTGTCTGCTCGTTTACCCGCATTTCCCATAAAAAAAGACTTAGACACAGTAAACATAGATATTTACCTACTTTATGTAAGTATAATGTGAAAGTTAGGTACAATCCATGTAGCTAATCTAAAACACAAACAACTTCCTTTAGTGAATAAACATGTATGATGTAACTAAACTTAAACAAAATACCATAGAAAACTTTTCTCTTCATATTCAGATAGTCAACTGCTGTGCAAGTGTGCACACAGGTGTGTAAAATACATGTTCTTGCATTCGGTTTCGCATAAAAAATTTGAATTACAGTCAACAAAATTGGCATTCAGACTTCGCTACAACGTTCCAGATATTTTATTTTACGTGAAGAATCATGAGCGGTATTCCCGACTCGGAACCCGGAATGCTTCGTCGGTTATTTTGAATTTCAAATATCGAATTTTGCATTCGAAACTGACTGGAAGCAGCGCGTTTGGACATCACTCTGTCATTTGTTATCGACTCATTTAAATCTTGCAAGCGTTGTACATCACTATTTTATGTAAATGTACCTACGGATTTCCAGCTGTAGGGGCGCGGAATAAAGAAAATTGAGTTTTAAGGCTTGTGTGAAAAGAATGTTACGTTCTGGCATGCGGGCAATGTCTTCATTTCAATATCGTATGGTAAATTTCTAAATCACTTTCGAACTAACATTTTTACAATTTTATTTGTATAAAGTTTCCCACCTATGACTTACTTTCCTTCTTTTCTTTTGTCTACTGCCTTCTTATATCTGAAATTTAACGAGAATGATATTATTAAAATTAAATGCCACATCTAGAAATGTGTACAGCTACAAAATATCGTGTTGTCATCAAACAAACTTAATTGTACGATTTCAGTGCGCAAACACAATTTAGTGGCAGCAATAATTCAGACGATACACAGCCAAATAGAATAAGTCTAGCTGGAACAAAACTCTAGTTCATTTACACAACCAACACCCGCCGAGATTCTACGAATATTCTCCGCTATATTTGTTTCAATATTACACCGTAAATCTGATCCGAAGATATGCTCTTAATTAATATTACGAAATCCCATTCCAGTTGCCAGTTATTTCGAATTAGAAAATGGAAGACTAATTCCAAGTTTGAATTTAAATCGGATATTGGACGTGTTTTTAATTTTTATTTTATTGCAATGTTTTATTCACAGCATAGATAACATTTAAAATTTTTACGATAAAATAAACTTCTACTCAAAAGAAAATGTTCAATATATTTTTTGGCTATAATTTTCAGCTCATTAATAAGTCTGTCAATGAACAAATAAAATCGTCTTACCTAATTTTATCTCTAACAAAGACTGACTTAATTAGATTGGATTGAAAAATTTGCTGTTAGCCATAATCATGCAAAGAATAACTTATCTATATTTTTCAATTTAGTTCGATTCAATTCGGTAAATCTTTTTTCTATGCAAATAAGTATGACTTACCCAGCTAAACTCAAAAATTTATATTTTAATTTTTAATAACATTGACTCATCCTCGACGAGTAGATACACATTTAAAAAAAGAACTCACACATTTGAATATTTAAACGCGTTCATTCATTCTTATATTTGTTCAAGATCAGAGCTAACGTAATTCTAACGGTCGAATTCAAATTGTCTAGTTCGTTCCACCCGAGGGCCCACTGCAGGACATCAACTTGTCAAAATTCACTGGAAATGTCTCGATTTTACTTAAAAATGCAAAGTCATGCAAACGAAGCCTGAAGGCTCCTAATTGAATTAGACCTTCTTAAGGCGAACGATGAAAATTTCTCGTCTATTATTGAGCTCGTAAATTGTTAAGATGTTACCGTTGTGCATTTCAATTACGTAGTTATTATTTAATTATCGTTTAGTTTGGAAGGCTACGTTTACTACTTGGGCTTAAATTACTTGGTAATTGAATAACTAATGTCTATTCCAGTGTTGAATAAGTTAGTGGGACGTTTTTAAATCAATATTTTAGACTGTATGGAAGAGACTTCTTGACCGTCGGGGTTTATTTTGTTCGGATATTCGGAGAACTTTTTTTTTACATTTAGACATTTAGAAGCTTTAGCGAGGACTCCCAGTAGTGGGTTTACTATATTTTTTTTTCATAATTTAAACTACTCATACTAGTAAAAGACCAGTAAAATTGTGTATTAACCTAATGTACAAGTATTTGGATATGAAGTGTATTTACAATGAGCTAAAATACGTGACAAGTTTCATAACAACATGTTTCATCACCTCGAACCCTTGTAGGTAAATATTCGGGAATTCCATTAGCCAATCCCTTGGAGAGTATTTAATTAACATATGGTAAACAACTTAATTATCCCTTTGTGCTTTGAACAAACTTTTCGACATTCTATAACTTCTGCTGTATTTAAAATATACGTACTTTAAAAGAGGAAGCCTCACCGGGAACAATATTTTAGAATTGTTACTCTTTTAATTACAAAGAGTGGAAGGTTATGAGTTCAAGAGTACCCGTGCCGTCACTTCGTTTTTTTCTAACGTCGCCCCGGAGGCGAATTTGATCCTTTTTGGAGAATGTCGGATCAAGGGTGAATTCGAATTAAGAATCTGAAGGCCCCACTGCGTTTTTATCTTATTTTTTTTGTTTTTTTTTGTGTTACTTTCTTGTTTTTTTTTATTGTAATTTCTAATAATGTAGTGATAATATCTGACCAGACACCAATAAATTATGCAGAGCACTTGACATCGCCGAAGTAAACAAATAAAGAAGGCAGCACGCCTCAAACACAATCAACTTATCGCTCCTCCATAAAAGAGTCGCTCATAAAAAAAGGAAAAACAACATTATTTTCCTTAAAACACAACCTCGGCAAAGGGGAACAATAAAAAAGCGAGCAGCAGTAAGCAATCTGCAATATGAATAAGTGGTAGTTTTTGCATATTTCATCCCCGCGTAGTATCAGAGCCTCAAGCACTTATAAAGATGAATTGTCACTTTTGCAAATTGTATCCGTCGAGTCACTGGGTCCCACTAGATGGCGGTCTACTGTGACAATTATAACGAGATCATACTAAAATGAACCTTTTGCAGATAAAAATTGATGCTAAATTAATTTGAGATGCTAAGTATTTAAACAACTACGAAACTATAGTTGTGTGAATCGTCTTTTTGTACCTAATTCTTTTATTAAAAATGGTTATTTTTCTACAAAATTAAGTATAAACCTAAAGTTGGTAATACGACTAAGTTTAAATTAAATCAGGAAATGGTCCTGTTCCATTCTTTCGCAGCTCGACCTTGAATGACCCACGAAATAGAGCAGAAAATTACATGCGCATGATCTCCATGCATTTACATACAATTTCCCGCCCCAATGTAGTCCACGTCCCGTATTTTATACGAAGCTGCATCAGACGCACTGATCAGAAGCTTTATTTTATCTGTGTAAATTCTGTACTCTATTTTCAAATTGGTAACACTAGAGGTAGAAATTTTGTAATGGCCTCTACGAATAATGGCCATAAGCCTAACAAGATTAAAAAAAAGAATGTTCAAATATTGTTCCCTAAATTGATTCTGTTTTTAAAAATCGTCCGTTGAAATGGAATCCCATCGTAAATATTTTTGTTGCTTCCAAATATTCGCTGGTTGGTACAGAATTAGTACCGGTTTCCCGATCGACCCAAATTTTCATCCACATAAATTCACGTGGGGCTGTTTCTATTAAATTTTACTACACGAACCCTCATATAACTTTGTTAATAAATGTTATAATATATTGGAGGCAGATGCTAGTACTGTCTGACATACTAACTATGCTATAGTATCCGCTATTTAGCTGTTTGGAAATTTCTAAATTACATCTTTGCATGTCATGATTTGTGCCTGTTCAAACTTGTACGAAAGGGTTCGTAAAGTGTTAAGTAATATGTTAGAAGTGACCTGCTATACATACTTGTGACCCGACGCCCTTAATGACGTACTTATTATGTTTTGAACGATAAAACACAAAACGCGTTGAAGAGGTGCTTCATTTATTATTCAGAAATTTATATTGAGTTTTTCAACTAAATAATGATATAGATAAATACAGCATTAATGTTTTTTAGATTAAAATATTCTTAGATTGCAACACCATATACCTACTCGTTTAATTTCATAAAAAATAATTTTGATGTCTATCGCATTTCAAAATTGAATTAAGAACTGGTTGTCGCTCATTGTGTTCTATTTGAAATAAAGGACTGCCTGCCTGAATGCCCTGTTAGCCGAGTGGTCGCAAGTGCGACTGTGGACATTGTACATAATACTGACATACTGACAAACGGTGACGGAAAACATCGTGAGGAAACCTGGATTTATAATTTCTAATTATAAGTTTGAAATCGCCAACCCGCATTGAGCAAGCGTGGTGGTTAATGCTCTAACCTTCTCCGTGTGAGAAGAGGCTTTGCTCAGCAGTGGGCATTTATAAGCTGATGATGATGATGATTGTACATAATATATCTAATTGTATTAATTCTAGAAAATAAAAATAATTAATCATATTATAATTAAAGATATTAACCAAAAAAAAAATTGTACAGTACATAATCAAAATAATAACATGTATTGGCAACAGTGTAGACGTGAAGCAATCCTCTAAAGGCCCAACAAATATATTAGTTCGATTTTATTGAGCCTATCACTCAGACAGTATACAAATTGAGCCGTCAAATGTAATAGACAGAACTATTACACGCCGTTCTAGCGTCTGAGTATGAAATGATACACAGATACCTACAAAATGAATAGGTACGTGTCTGTGTTTTTATTATAACTATCGTGATACATACTTAATTAACTAAAAATCGCGGGTTACTTACGTGTAACTGTAGCCTACTCAGTAGGCTGCGTGACATAGCTGTGAGCGCGAACGCTGCTCATGAAGAACCCCTCTGTGGTTCGAAACTAATAAAGCTTTTCTCAGTATATTCACGTGAGTAACCCGCGAGATTTAGTTAAATTAGGTACGTGTCTGTTTCCCGCTAAAAAGATAGTGATGAAAAATTTCTTAGAATGTTTCCGTCATTCGTTTCTTGTTCAACGACAATTTTACTAAAAATTGATTTCAGAATTCAGGTAGTTACGGTGACACCATATTATACTAGATCGACGAACATGACAAACACCTTGAACCCAACACAAGAACTTTATTTCTGACGCTTGTCATGTTGACTGATTTAGGTAAAGCGCTGTACAGCGATTTTGAAAATCTTAATATGTTCATCAACTTTTGATACTGACCGTAGGTATATACAACTATTCTAGTATAGATTTTATACCTGCAGTTTTAATTTTGAAATTACGTAGTGGTGTAATCCAAAGTTAATAAGCCAATGAGGTACTTTTAGATACTCATTATTTTTTTTACCAATTATGTATGTTTTTACGGACTTTTCATTTAGGAACATGTCAGCCCCATTAGGACATATTTTCTTCCATCTAACATACTTAATTAACTAAATTGGTGAAAGTATCACTGATGCATGAAGATCTTAGATAGGGCAATGGCTGCAGACGAAGTGGGATTCGCTAGAATAGATGAAAAACTACCAACATCTAACGCATTTAATTTAAATTTACGTATCAGTGATTCTCAGCCTCCAATATATTTGCTGCATTCTACAAATAACATAACATCATCATCACGCCTTTTTATCCCCGAAGGGGTAGGCAGAGGTGCACATTTCGGCACTTAATGCCACTGTACAATGTAACACCCACTTTTCACTATTTATGTTATGAGTCCCATGTAATAGGGGGTGAGCCTATTGCCATATACCGGGCACATTTCCAGACTCCGTGCTACCATTGAGATTTTTAAAAACCCAGTAATACTTTGCCCGACCCGGGAATCGAACCCGAGACCCCTTGCCGGGTCGTACTTGCGACCACTCGGTCAACGAGGCAGTCAAAAAGTAATGTTAACCAAAATGTATGACTAATCAAAAACTATTTTAATCCTCCAAACTCGAACTCTTCTTTCTTCTTTCTTTTTAAAATTTTCAAAAGAAAAAAGGAAAAAAAGATTTGAATCCTCCAAACTCGAATTGCAAACGACTAGTAATTTTTTGATCTGATACTGATTTTAATACTAAAACAATAAACGGTAGCTATTAATCGACCCTCCACGCGATACAATCTTATCGATACCGATTAAACGAATCAGATATCGGAACGCTGCCGATTGCGCGAAAATTCTCATTGTTTTTCTTTTTTCTTTAAATGAAAAACGATACTTTTTTTGCAAATAATCTATCTACTTGTACTTTCAACTTGTTACACGAAAAGTAATGCTAATTAATAAAATATGTACCTAAGTATAAAAATGTTATCATATTTTTTTCTATTCCAAAATTAAGTACATTCATAGTACAGATATCAACATTAGTTTTTTCCACAACGATAAATTGACACGTTCCTAATTTTAAAAGATACTATATGAACATATGTACTATTTAATCTAAATGATCACTTATGATTATAAAAAGTAACCACCAATCCTTCAATCGCTACATTTCTCAACTGGCATCGTTACCAAGAATGACCACCAGGGAATGATTTCAGCGACCGAAAGTTGGCCTGCACCCCAGAGACAAAGCCACGATTATTATTGACCGGAGCGATTTCCACTTTATCATTTTATCTGTTACTTACTTAGGTAAACCTGTAACTGATATTTTTTTTTAATGGCATAAGCCGGTAAACGAGCAGACAAATCACCTGATGGTAAGGAATCGGCGTCGCCCATCGACACCTGGAACACCAGAGGCGTTACAAGTGCGTTACCGGCTTTTTGGGGATTAGGAGTTTGAAGATCGTTGGGGATTCAGGGATTGGGGAGATTGGGGAAGGGGAGGGTAATTGGGCCTCCGGTAACCTCACTCACACAACAAAACACAACGCAAGCGTTGCTTCACGTCGGTTTTCTGTGAGACCGTGGTATCACTCCGGTCGAGCCGGCCCATCCTTGCCGAAGATTTATGGTATATATAACCTTTTATGTCGTGTAGAACAGGACAACTGAATTTTAAAACAAACAAACACACAAAGAAAACATACTCGAATATAAAACATTTAATAGCACTGTCAACATAACCCCAAAAGAATGTAACATCGACCTGTACCAACCCATTTTGTCTCACTACTAGGGAACAAAGAAGCGAGAATGGATCATAATTTTAAGGGAACTGCTTCACTGTATTTTTTCATAAAACAAGTGGGGTACGAACCCTCAACTCGCAGGAAATGCGGTACCATAAAGTTGCAAATGAAGTACCTAATATCGCCGTCGAGAAGTAACTTACTACCGAAAACTAAGTCGACAACTGGTCGCAGTAGCACGACCCGCAACAGACAACTACCAATTTGCACTCCCAATTTACTTAGTGTCATTTAATTTATCTGAATAAATTTGAAGGAGCGCTGCGACCGCCCGGCTTGCTGCTTCACTTTGTAATTAATATTGACCATTCCGAAATATCGCCAACTATTCCCTTGTACGCAACTATTCTGCTGCCGTCTCTATAGTTGTTTTCTAGCGATGAATTTCTAATTAGTTGAATTTCTTGGGTCCAGTCCCAATTACGCTTTGTTATCGCCTGCAGTGAGTGACCGCTATATATTAAACAAATGAATAACAAAACATTATTTACTGTGAATCCCAAGCTATTTTCATTGCAAAACTATTGGGTTATAAAGGCAAGGGCGAAAATATAGGGTTTTGAATTAATCCTTCTTTGCTTACATCGAGTAAACAAACCCCACCCTAAAGTTCGATTCGATTCTATAGGCAAATTAAAAAACTTTGCCGCTCAATTTAAAATTCGAACCCGACCTTATTTGTATGCGGCCAGCACACAAAATATCCAAATGTAAACGAATCATAATTCAAAATTATGCTGCATGAAGAAAAATATTGTTGAAATTGAAGTCGTGGGGAGCACCGGGCGTTTATTGCATCCTTCGCGCGTCACTTGGCGTTTTATTATGTCCCACGTTTGGTCGCAAATAAACAAGATGATAACCGAAACGTGCCAAAAGAATTCACAACTTTTTACGGCAGCCATATTAGAGAATTTTGAAAAGTATGATTGATTGAAAAATCCCTTTTTGGGCTTTTATTGTTGACATTTATTACTTCTTTAGGTAGTAAACGATGTGGCTGATATAAAATTCATGAATAAGTAGGTAAATTGTTTTCAAACTTAATGCTGATTTATCATACTTAGCTTTAAATCTTACGTCGTTTTTAAGACGCCTAATTTGTTGGAAAAAAGGAATCTTTCTCTTGTTAACTCGTCTATCTTCTGATCACTATATTTTTACGAAAATATTAAAAAATCGGCTTTAAAACAATTCACTCTCATAAAAACTAGACCAACGAAAAATAAAAATAAATCATTTCAATTATTTCAAAAACTCTTCAGACTTAAAACGTTCAAATAAAATCAAATCAAATTTAATTTGATGTGTAAGATGTCGTAGGTCTTTTAAGCCGCCATTTTGTAATTGGTTTATTCCAAGATGGCGTCTTATTTCTTAAGTCGAAAATATTAAATTAGGTCTGAATTAAACAGTACTCCCTTTAATAGAACAATTGAGTATGACATCTAAGAGGTACTTTAGACCTACGTAATTAGGGGCCGTACATTGGGGAATAAGGAAAATTGTTCAACTGACATAAATAATTTATAGGGATTCGAAGCAGCACAAGTTTTGAGAGCTCTTCTGTTGCTCGCAGCCAGTCTTAAACAATTATTTTGCCATCAGATACTTATGATATTACTCTGTGGTACATTAAGATGTAATAATTATGAGATGTTTATTAATTGAGTGTTTTATGTGCTTTATTTATATTCGTTTTTGAATGTGTTTATAGATTTAGTATGATTATCTATCGTACAAGTTTTCAATTCATGATTACATATGCGTTCTAAAACAATTGAAACTCCAATCTCCGTAGTTCCGAAACAAAAAGTCTTATCACAAACACATTCTTCGAGAAAGTTCGTCTGGAAACCACAAACCTCAACATATAAATTACGCAATAACACCAAGTTCATGATATACTCAAGTTACAAACTTAATTTTGTCGTAAGTGAAACCTATTCGTTACGTTTACTTGAGATTATAATTAACTAGATTAATTTTAGGCTCTCTGTAATTTAATAATGTAATAAACCTATGTAAACTGTCTGTTGGGATAGTTTCAGGTCGTAAATAACGCGACTCGGTACGAACGTTCTGTCATTTGCCCCTATAATGTAATATTAGTTAACTGTGTTCGGGTCCAGTGCTGTAATCTTATTGGTAGAGTTTAGTAGATACCACTGTGAAGTGGTAGTTGTAGCTTATTTTATTTGGTCAGGCAAAATCCAATACCTATATAAAAATAAATATATATCTACATGATCAACGAACACTCAAAATAGTAAATAATGCCATAATAAGAAATCTGAATATCATATGAAAAAATGAAGTCGACCAATCAGGCGACTAAATACTTGATATGAAAAAAATCTAAATTAAAGACACCCATATATAACCAACAAACATATCTACCTACAAAATGCCACAATCTTGTCATTTGGCTTGCTATTGTCTCTGCCTACCCAAACAGGAGATAAGATGATATGCAGGTAACGTATGTTAGTAAAGTCACAAAAATAAATCTTATCTAGACACCACTGACAAACGGTGAAGGAAAACATTGTGATGAAAGCTGGGCTTATGGTATCTAATTTAAAGTTTGAAATCGCCAACCCGCATTGAGCAAGCGTGGTGATTAATGCACAAATATTCTCCGTGTGAGAAGAAGCCCTTGGTTAGCAGTGGCCGCATAGAGGCTGTTGATGTGATGCGATGTGATATGACTGACTATTTTAACACAACGATAAAACAGTTAATAACTACAACTTAAAAGTATCTAATTAAATAACTAATCCCCATCTCATCAGCACTCAAATTAAACTGAATTGTTGCAGATGGCGATAGTGGCCTGTCAGCTCTCTTGGGAGCCGCCTCACCAGACCTGGCGCTAGCGTCTGACGCATCCGACAGTCTGCCACTGCCAGACCATGATAACGGTCAGTCATTATTTTTTTTATTTTCCTAGGATTACTCAAAACTGCTTATTAGAAATTATGAAGATTTTTTGAAAAGAGTAACGATGGAGTTTCTGCTCGTTCTTCTCCAATCTATTTTGGAACGAGTGCCATTTTTTTTTGAGGCTGGAAAATTATCGAATGCTTTCTCCCACCCGGGTGAGGCGGAAGGGAGTGTCAGACTCTTACTGACGAAAAACCACGCCGTTAAGTACTCCGCGCCTCCATATCGGGAAGCACTGAAAATTCAATTTGAATAATTTTCTCACCCCCTATTACATGGGACTCATAACAACTAGTGAAAAGTGGGTGTTACATTGTACTGTGGTAGAATGTGCACCTCTGCCTACCCCTTCGGGGATAAAAGGCGTGATGTTATGTTATGTATGAAATAAATTTGACTACGACAGTCTTCAGTCACAATAGATGGAAATTTGTCCTGTGTGAGTCGTCACTCAGTACACTCACTCACATACGCAACCAAACTTTTTCTTATACGTCCGATTCGAGATATTTTCTGAGGGCGTTAATTCTCGTCACTTACCATCAGGTGATCGGTCTACCATAAAAAGCTAGTGTTTTAAACACGATAGACAAACCTTTTCAACTTGCTTATACTAACTTACACAAACAAAAATTCTCCTTAATCAACCTAATGTTACTAATCCGAACAATTGCTGATTGAGATCAATTCGTCTGAGATAGAACCGACTGTAATATCAATTCCGTATACATACTCCAAGTACTATATACATTTAGTACTGAGAACAATGTGCTCTTTGATTCAAGATAAAGTGCAATTAATTTGCATGCAATGTACGTACAATAAAGCTTTGTAATCACTAGGCAACAATTGACGCACCACATGTAATGCTAAAGATGTTGGGAAACGTTGTACAACGATGTACAACATCGCGCGATGTTGTAAGCTAACGGGCAACTTGACATGTGTCAAACCTACGTTTTATATTTTTTAACGTTGCCCCGCACTTGGATTTTCTCCTGTGTCGTGGGTGCGTTTACAAACATACAAGTTCACATACACATGACACCCAGACCCGGAACAACAATTTGCGGATCACACAAAGAGTTGTTCCGTGTGGGATGGAAACGGCGACACGTTGCGTGGCAGCCAGATCACTGCACCAACCATGCAGTCAATATTATATTTGATTTTTATATTATATTTGATGCTTAAGCATCAAATTACTGCTGTAAAAAATTGAATACTGAAATCAAAACTAGTCTCTCTAGCGGTATGTTGCAAAAGGCTGATATGCAAAAAGTTTCTACGTCACCATCAACAAGTTAAACAACATGTTGCGCAATATATCGCTCACAAAATGTTGCCTAGTAGGTGCGAGGCTTAACTATACATCTAAGTAGGTATAGATATATGATACATTAGTGAATGTAAATTATATCAAAGCGGAGACTGGTAGGAAACACTGTCATGTATGTACACATATAATATATTGTAGGTAGGTACGTATATGTCGTCTCAAAAGCATCTGAATAGCGTACCTATGTCGCATCGCCTTTGACTTATTTGTCTGCCTCGTCTCGTATTAAATGAACGCTAATGAAAATATTATACTGTATACGTTTTGTTTTGAATGGCAAAGAACATTCACTTTGCGCTTTCATTAACAACTTCATTTAGGTATGTGATAGACAAAAGAATTATTTGATTATTAAGAGTCTAGTGAAATTTTCCTAATAAGCTTCTGATCGTATCCGAAGTTGTGCTTATGTACGCAAAATTAGGCATTTATGATTCACGCATTTTATCCCCGAAGGGGTAGGCAGAGGTATACATTATGCCGCTGCACAATGTAAAACCCCCTTTTGCACTTTTTATGTTATGAGTCCCATGTAATAGGGGTGAGCCTATTGCCATAGACCGGGCACAATTCCAGACTCCGTGCTACTACCGAGATTTTTTTTTAAACCGGGTAATATTTTGCCCGGCCCGGGAATCGAACCCGAGACCCTTTGCCTGGCAGTCGCACTTGCGACCACTCGGCCAAAGAGGCAGTCTACTACTAAGATTTTTTTAAAAAAACCCGGTAAATCTTTGCCCGACCCGGAAATCGGACCCTAGACCCCTTGCCCGGCAGTCGCAATTACGACCACTCGGCTAACGAGGCAGTCCTGGCATTTATAATTATCATCACCTTCAATCTAAGTCAAAAATAAACTAAAATCATGGACCAATAAACTATTTCTATTCTACGGTCAAAGGAAGTCTATAATATGTATATGTATATGTAGTCTATAGTCTATATCAATGAATAAATAAGAAAGAAACATAACACCTTAAAACAAACATAAGCAATTTCAATTACAAAATTAAAATCTACTCCATAATGAAAAGCAAACTTTAGAAGGAGTTAAGCCAAAATATATGTATTCCTAATGACACGCTTATGTTCGGTGGATTGATGAATGCGGCTCTAAAACATTAAGATGAATAGATCCGTGGGTTCTGCTCCATTCCGTGGAAGTTTGTGAGATTGATGTGTTTCGACGACTGACACTGGAGTTAGGAACGACTTCAGTTTAAAGACGCGAGACGTGATATAGGAGCATCTGTAACAACCTGTTACGTAATTCTTTGGTGCTGTATTGAGATTTATTGTGGTGTTTAGAATATGTTTAAAAGAAAAGAGATTTACATATCCAAATTGTTTGGTTTCATGGCATCTTTTAAACAGAGAATCTGAAATCTGAGAAAAATATTATGGCAATCAATGTAACAATAAATCACTTACAGTACCTACTAACACATTTCAGAGCAGAAATATAGTCCTTAAATACTGTAAGTACTGTACCTATTGCTTTTTCATAAAATCGGTGTCAATAATAAATCGATTTAAGTTTTTTTATGGCATAAGCCGGTAAACGAGCAGACGGATCACCTGATGGTAAGCAAATTGCGTCGCTGGAACACCAGAGGCGTTACAAGTGCGTTTCCGGCCTTTTGGAGATTAGGAGTTTGAGGATCGTTGGGGATTCAGGGATTGGGGAGATCGGGGAAGGGGAGGTTAATTGGGCCTCCGGTAACCTCACTCACACGACGAAACACAACGCAAGCGTTGCTTCACGTCGGTTTTCTGTGAGGCCGTGGTATCACTCCGGTCGAGCCGGCCCATTCGTGCCGAAGCATGGCTCTCCCACACTTATCTATATACTTAAGTACGTAAATTTATCAAAAAATTGGCCCGATCACAAGGAAAATGTCCCATTACTAACAACGATTCTCCAGACTTTAGAATGCTCTGACGCCTAATAGCCTAGCTACACTATCAGTGCTTATACTGAACCATCTATTAATTGACCTAGAACATTAAATATCTATTGTCTAATGAAATTAATATTCAGTTGTCCAAGCCACTTTGATCGCTCTCATAACTTCGTTAAGGCATTTGCATAACTTAAGCACTTAGTTTGAATAAGAATCTTACTAGTCACAAGGGGTCAATTTAATTAATAAACATAAATAATTAAATAATAAAGTAGTAGTGACGGCAGTGTAGAATACATTTGTCATCATCCTTACTCTACCAGTGGGTATAAGTGTGGGAGATGCTTCGGCATGAATGGACCGGCTCGACCGGAGTTATACCACGGCCTCACAGAAAACCGACGTGAAGCAACGCTTGCGTTGTGTTTCGTCGTGTAAGTGAGGTTACCGGAGGTCCAATTAATTCAATTCAATTCCCAATCCCTAAATCCCCAACAATCCTCAAATTCCTAATCCCTAAAAGGCCGGTAACGCACTTGGAACGCCTCTAGTATTCCTAGTGTCCATGGGCGACGCCGATTGCTTACCATCAGGTGATCCGTCTGCTCGTTTACCGGCTTATCCCATAAATAAATTAGAAACGCGCTGTTAACTGATCACTTCAAGTGTAAGACACTTGAAGGGATCAGTTAACAGCGCTCTCCTATAGACCTTGAATTGAACTACTATCTCCAACTCCCTTCCTAAGTGTGGAATTAAGAGGCTATATATACGCCTCGCAGACGTGAACTGGACTGTCTACACAGTACACACACTGTTATAGATGTCATAAATTTATGAAGATATAGTTCTTAATAATGTAGCAATAGATACATCAATATAAATATACCTACTTTCGTATTTATTTACCTAGCCAGAAAAGATAGAAGTATGAAGCACACAGGACAGACCCGTAATAATCTCAAACGCCACAAACCCAGCCAAATAAATTAACCAAACATTCAAATACTGAAATATTACGTTTGGAAACCAACTTATTTAGTTAAACCACTTATTTGCGTTCGTGGACTTACCAAAATCTGCAAACAGCGAAATGCAAGAGCGTCATATCACAGCAATACACATTTGAACAAGTTGAAAGTTCTTAAAGAGCCGCCTAAAGGACTATTTAATGTTCATATGAAGCAATCCCTAGGGGATCCTAAAGTGGCGACCTCTTGCGAGCGCCGTTTGTAACTTGTCAAAGGGAGTTTATTTTCTGAGTGGCGGTTTGAACTAATCCTGTTACTGACTAAGTGGTTGATGTATGGAAAATTTGCAGATATAATTAGGTACCTACTTGTGTTTTAAACGTTAATGTGTAGATCGGTTCATTCTTTTTTGTATCTACATATTTACATATTTTTACTTGGACATGGTATGTAGCACCTAATTCGTAATGCAGTACAGGTCACAATATTTATAACGGACTTTATTTCATTTAATGTCTCATAGGCAGTCCTGAAAAATACGGTATCTCTCCTACCATTTCTTGATAAACTCCCACGTCAGATTTGCTAAAACAAGTACCTTATTAACAAAAGCGAGCTACACCGCGATATCCAACACCAATAAACTTTGTAGTAAAACAACGCGAAACAAAATTAACCAGAAGATAATTAACAAGTATCAGAAACAACCGCGCTTGACGTACAAGCTTGAGGTAAAAAACTTAGTACAGAACTTTTCTGGCAGGCAACAATTCAGAAAGAATCTAGAACGTCTAGAATGTACGGTGTCAGTTGCAGCCCGCGAATGTAGCGAGGTAAAATTCCTTTGTATTTTACTCACCGAACTATTCGCAAAAATCTTCTAAGATACGGAAGAGGTATCTTGTACACTTATCCAGTTGAAGGAAATGTAGGATTCTTTCTTTGTATTAATTTTCTTTAAGTGCAGTCCAGCACTGAGCTTCGAATATGGGACAAGTCATTATTGCACAATTTTGTTTTAACTTATGTGATTATGATCATCTATTGCTGGGCCCCCTCTAATTAGACAATATTTTATTATTCGCTTTCTTAAACATATACGTATGTTCATCTCACTAGAAACTAGACTACTAGTTTCTTTTCGCGGCATAAACCTTCCATTTAAATCCCTTTATCGATTAAAAAACTGCATCATAATCCGTTGCGTAGTTTTGAAGATTTAAGCATACAGACACACAGACGGCGGAAAGCGATTTTATGCATACTATGTAGTGATAGTGATATAATCCGAGATTCATATCTACGCTTTACAAGATACCAATGTCATTCAGCATCACTTCATTATTACAATGGCATCGAAGGTGAATGTTGACACGAAACTAAACCCTAATAAGTTCGAATTACATCGAAAATGGCACAGTGCAATAGATGTCACTCGTCAAGTAAAGTCAAAAGCCGAAATCCACGTCAGAACATTGAACAACAGCGAGACAGGTCAGGACTCGGGGCAATACAAGTGAACAGTGTCGGTTGCAGGTTCGCAGTAATTCGCGTCACTCAAACGTCATCCGTCAATCTGACAGTACACAATACAGCCAACGAGATATCGTGCGACTGAATTTAGTTAGTTTTGAAACTAGATTTTGGTCTTGTAATTTTTTGTTAACTCGTCGAGTACCGGTTTTGTAGACACAATTATAGAACAATAGGTTGCGGTCACCGGTGACCGTTTGGTGTTTGACAGTTTAAGGCCATTTGCTAAAGTCGCCTTCACGTCACTGTATTTATTGGTACTTAAATAGACATTTTGCTTGTAATTTCTTTGGTGTTCGGTATGAAATAAGTTTTGTATAAGACAATTAGTTTTACTACTTAAACTGTCAAACACCAAGCGGTCACCGGTGACCGCAACCTATTGTTCTATAATTGTGTCTACAAAACCGGTACTCGACGAGTTAACTATGCCCATATCGTGTATGTACTTATCTCATTACATGCCTGAACACGTCGACATTAGACATTAAGATAAATTATTATGTACCACAACGAGTCTCAGCATTAGGCACAAGGAATACCTTACGCAATATCACAGCAGTGGGTCTAATTTTTGCTTCTATCATCATTACGGCGACAGATATTCAAGACAGACGACATCGCTACCCTGAGACTAATTCCCTTCTCATTGTCAGCACAAATTAAGCTCGGGCGGCCATGATTGACGCTGCAATAGTCTGTATTGTGACAATCCATTACGACTAATGGATCTCTGTCCAACTTATTTGATGGTCAAATTCGTCCCGTAAAACCACGGATTAACGAACGCATGGAGTGTTTATTTGATTTTTTATATCAACGACTCCCACTCAGCGAATTGGTCAGATACACGGGGTGTTGCCTTTTTTTATTTAAAGCCCCACGGCGTGTTTCCATTAAGCTTTATTGTGGTGTTTTATCCTTTACGGCGAGTTCGTTCCGATATTTTCTCTCCATTTGGTTATTAATGTTGGTTTGATATTGTTGTAACAAAACAATCTTTGATACTTTGAAATGTGTAACGATATACGGTTCCTGTCACTGTCACACATCGTTTTCTGTAATCAGTGTGGAAATTGGAAGACGTCGGTCGGTATACGTATTCGGATTGCACAAAGGGAGACAATGGGTGAAGTTGATAGTTATTAATAGTGGATAGAGTGGTCGCTAGATATTAATAATCGGCTCGGCTGGACCGAGTATCGATTAGAGAATGACTGTCTCTTTTCGAGAATCGTGGCTTTAGTGATTTGCAAAAATAATATGTAATAATAACAGAATTCAGAAAGTCACTATTGAAAGTGTAAAATCATGCCTATTTTACTTAAACTATCAAAGCATTCTATTAAATCAGGTGATAAAAATTATAATCCACTCACATCAAGTCTCATAAGCATACACTATTATTTTCGAAACTTTATTTTTCGGAACAAAAAATGCTCTTAACATAATCGAGTACGGTATAGAACATGAGGAGGATATTCCCATCGGAATGCGGCATCGACGTTCGTGTTTACACATCAAGCTATGCAACCAGCTTAACGTGGTCTCTCTTTCTATTACCTTTTCACACGTTCCACGGTCAGTTTATAATGGTTTTCCATAGCTCGATGTGTGTATAGCATCGCTTGTATGGTATCTCTGAACATTTTCTCTCAGATTCCCTTGAAAGTGGTCAAGCATCGGTTTATATTGTACCAGAAAAACCAGTATAAAATGACCGTCAAACGTGTGGGAAGGTAATAGAAAGCGAGACCAAGATAATTTGGTTTGTTTAGTATGATGTGTTTACAATGAAACTGGAAGACAAATGATATTGCAATTTGTTCGAACACTCATGTTCATGTCGAATGGTATTTGTTTGTGGTGTAATCAAGTATTGTTTGTTTGGTATCGAGTTTTATATTATGTTTTATATTATGAACATGAGTTCAAACTGTTTAAAGTATATATACCTACCTGTTTTACAATGCCTCATTAAGTTTCTGTCAATCTATAGACCAATTTTTCAATGCGCAGATAAATTTTAATAGAGGAATAACTTTGAATATTTGACAATTCTTCAAAACTAAAAACTGTCACATGCCAATTTTATTCTAGATACAGTTAAGAATTAACTCCTGATTGAAAAATCTTTCCTAACTGACAGATAAAATTATATTATTCATGCAAATTGTTAACATAAGCAACAAAATTTTTACAATCTACGTTTCTATCTATTATAATATTATTAATTTAACTATATAAATTCGGCAAAGCAATCAACGGCAACCATATTTTCATTTCTCTAAAGACACATTAATACAGAAGTCTACAATTTCCTATACTAACTCATTATCATAATAACTCTTGAAAATCATTTCTAAGCACACATTTCATTTCCTTTCAACTTTACAAGAGCCACGTCTAGAAGCTTCGAGTTCGAGACATGAAAGAGGTTGCATTACCGATATATTAAAACAAATAAAGTAACTATAAGCAGACGAATGCAAACGGAATACCAGACTGCATTAGCTAATGAGCTACCACTTAGAACTGACTCCCTTCCTTGTTAGTAACATGACAACTTCAGATACAACGCGCGACGTTGCGTTATTACGTCTTATAACTAGTTATCGAAAACTAGTTGCCTATTACTGGCACATAAGGATTTTTATTTTAAAAATGGAACGTAACGATGTGTTTTGAAATTGTTCCGCGAGAACAAAGATTGTTGTTTGCAAATTGTGACGTGTAGGTACAGTTTGTACCTATGTTTTGAATATGGAAGCAGTCTAGTTTGCATGCGGGCTTGAGTTTTGTAAAGAGGAATATAATTTGATTTGCCATAATAATTTTAATCAAAGAACAATTAAACAGCAATAACAAACGGATACAGTTTTCCAGTATCACAATCTACTTTTCTGCAACAGTTTATTGAAATGAAACACAATTGCTATTAAAACACATGTACACCTCGCCTTACAAATTAAATCCCCTACATACCGTGTACATCATTAATACTCGACACACGAGAGTCCCATTCACGGTGGCACGTTGTTTCACATGGAATTTTGCGTATCGTATTGAATAGCGTTTTATAAGCGGATACCTCATGTAACTCCGGGTTCCATTGCATTCATGTTCATTATTTGAACGGTGCATATTTTACATTTATGGAGCTCTCCACATGTACTTATGTAGCTGTGAATGGGAATTAGAATGGTTCGTCTCTAATTTTCATTTCGTGTTAAATTGTTGGTTGTTTTGGTGCTTCATTTTACAGTGTCCGTGTTTGTGTAGTAATGTGATGTTTGATAATTTATAGACCATTAGGGGTAATCAGAATATTTAAGCTCAGATTTTTTTCATGAATACTGCCTCATTGGCCGAGTGGTCGCAAGTGCGACTACCGGGCAAGGGGTCTCGGGTTCGATTCCCGGGTCGGGCAAAGTATTACTGGGTTTTTAAAAAAATCAGTAGCACGGAGTCTAGAATTGTGTCCGGTATATGGCAATAGGCTCACCCTCTATTATATGGGACTCATAACATTAATAGTGAAAAGTGGGTGTTACATTGTACAGTGGCATAGCCTCTGCCTACCCCTACGGGGATAAAAGGCGTGATGTTATGTTATGTTTTTCATGAGTATTCAATAATGAAATCAAACTAATCCCATTTTATAAGAAACATAACGTGGCCTATTAGTTAAAATATCGACTACAATAACACAATCAAACAAGATTTACAACTTATAAAATCGAACATTAACAAAAAAATCCATTTAATTATGAAAACAAAATCCTTACTACGTTCACGGATGGTAATGACCCACTTTCTGGAACGTTCCATTCCATTCTTCATCCAAATTTGAACACAGTGAAAGAACATTGTCGAATAAAAACGCAGGTTATCAGAGGGCAGATAGGTATACATTACGGGATGGTAATGAGGCCAGCCCGCAGGGTCCAATTGTTGACAGCCTCTGATGGATCGCAGCACTCTTCCTGTTTGTACAATAACCTCCACCGCTCGAGCCTCTCTCAGTTCCCAACTTGCTTCATCATTCATAATACGGGCTTTTACTTTGATAAAACTTTCTCTAAATAAATGATGGTTGTTTTAACCCTTTAGGATTTAGGCTGTAAGGTATGGACTTGTTAAATGGTTATGAATTTATTGTTTCGTATTAAATGTAGGGTAAATAATGTTTGACTGAGTCACTGTTTTAGTTTTGGTCAGACGTGAAATGGAACTGTGTGCTTTGTTGAAATTCAATAGTGTCTACTTGACTTAATAGGTGGTCTGATCCGACAAGCACGGCTTTTGTAACTAGACCACGAATTACTACCATTAGTGTGTTTGAAATAGATATCTTATACTATTATATAAGTTAAATTCCAATAGTAGGTAATATAATACATAATTTAATACTTTAATTCTAATGTAGACAATCTAGTTTCCTTATGGCATCGAGCATTTCTTTCTTTATTGAAACAAAGAGTTTCCTTTTTCTTGTATAGAAGCACTATTTCTATGGATTGTCAGTATGAGTATGTGAGCACCATGTTATACTTAAGATTTTTTTATTTTTTTTATTTTAGTAAGTTATTAGTATAATGCGTCAAGCGTATCTTTGCATTGTTCTTACATATGCGTACAGTATTGAAATATGTATCAGAGACATTGTAGAACATACTTTTTTAAAAGAGTAACGAATGGAGTTTCTTGCTCGTTCTTCTCCATTCGAATCTACGTTTTGGAATGAGCACCTAGCTTCACCTAGCTTCACTGACGGACTGACTGACAGACTATTATTTATTTTGTATTTGTTGACGTTTCAAAAGTACCAAACTATGGTTTAATTGAAATAAATGCTTTGACTTTGAAGAGTTTGTTTAAGTCTGATTTGAATATATCTTTTTGTGTTGGATAGTGCATTTATCGAGGATGGCTATAGGCTATAAAACCTGAGCTGAGCAGAGCGTGTGAAACCGCGCGGAAGTAGCTAGTCTATAATATGACTAGACACTGAAATATTCAAAGCCACAGCGCGACGAAAAATCCCTCAAGAATTTTCACACAAAATAAAAACTTAAAAAACTGACTCCAGTTTCTTACAAAAGTACACTTAGATATAATTAATCCAACCTGTTTAAAACTAAGTCTAGAAGGGTGTAAAAAATGCTAGGTTGAGACTTCTTGAGACCGCAGACAGTCTCGCGACAGCGTTGTGTATACCTTCGGCTCCTTTATGCTCAGAACTTTATAAGTGGGCGAGCCGTAAATTTTGAAGCACAGATGCTGGAGATAGGTGACGAATAAAAGCAAGGACGCGGTGGCCCCGTACGAACTAATTTATGCTTACTTTTCACTATTATGAGTCTCCGAGGTACGAAATTGAGACGGTAAATTTTGTCTCGAATATTTGTAGTTATGGTCCAATGTTTGTGCTGGCGGTGTATTGGACAGATGTCTGGTGTAGCTGTTTTATAGTGCTTTGTTAAACTATGTGGATGTGTAAATTGTTATACACACATCTGTTTTTTTTACGGCATAAGCCGGTAAACGAGCGGTCGGATCACCTGATGGTTAGCAATCGGCGTCGCCCATGGACACCTGGAAAACCAAAAGCGTTACAGGTATGTTACTGGCCTTTTGGGGATTAGGAGTTTAAGGATTGTTGAAAATTCAGGGATTGAGGGATTCAGGGATTGGAAAAGTAATGGGCGAATAATTAGGCCTCCGGTAACCTCACTCACACCACGAAACACAACGGAAGCGTTGCTTCACGTCGGTTTTCTGTGAGGCCGTGGTATCACTCCGGTCGAGCCGGCCCATTTGTGCCGAAGCATGGCTCTCCCACATTTGCTTTAAATATGTAACATTGTTATGATATGCGACATTTATTTGCAAAGAATAAAAATTCTCAACCCGACATTCTAATTCGCTCCACCCTCAAAAAAAAAACACTTCAGTTCATCAGTCAGCCTCATTCTTGTAATATTTGTAATGAAATTACTTTACCAAAATAACTTTCAAACAATATTGTCCGTGCCATGATCAAGTTAACCTATTTCCTTCTACCTGCTTGTTGTTCCCGACATTTCATTAATGTTTAATTTATTTCAACAAGAGAATCTGTCAATTATGACAAACAATAAACTGAATTATATGTACTTAAATTGTTGATTGCAAACAAATTGAATCTATGTAGTAAAGCGCGCTGATTGGTTTACAATTTGTTGTTAGTATTAAGTTTACCTGTTCACAGCCACCAGTTCGCGTCCATTTTACTAATATAAAATACTGAAAACGTGTCAGATCAAACATTATAATAATATGTAACTAACTACTACTAAAATGGTGGTTGTTTTCTTATTTTCGGGAATTTTTAAATGGTCTTCCGTAATATGAACGCGAACTGGTAGTTGGACGTTAACAGGCAAACTTACCCTGTTTATTTTATAAAGTTGATCATTACTATCAGTCATCTACTGAACAAGGGCGCTACTACTGAACAGGGGTAACATAACATAACATCACATCACGCCTTTTATCCCCGAAGGGGTAGGCAGAGGTGCACACAGAAGTAACACCTACTTTTCACTATTTATGTTATGAGTCCCATGTAATAGGGGGTGAGCCTATTGCCATATACCGGGCACATTTCCAAACTCCGTGCTACTACTGAGAATTATTTAAAAACCCAGTAATACTTTGCCCGACCCGGGAATCGAACCTGAGACCCCTTGCCCGGCAGCCGCACTTGCGACCACTCGGCCAACGAGGCAGTCAGTGAACAGGGGTCTCGCCATAATATAATCCCTCACTGAGCAAATGACTTGGTGATCGTTGTTGGCCACTGAAATTATACCGATACTGCTGCCTGGCTGCGTTTTAAATAACGTACGTAACATCACGCCTTTTATCCCCGAAAGTGTAGACAGAGGTGCACATTACGGCACTTAATGCCACTGTACAATGTAACACCCACTTTTCACAATTTATTTTATAAGTCCCATGTTATAGGGGGTGAGCTTATAGCCCTATACTGGGCATGATTCCAGTCTCCGTGCTACTACTGAGATTTAAAAAAAACCAGTATTACTTTGCCCGAGTTGAGAATCGAACCCAAGACCCCTTGCCCGGCAGTCGCACTTGCGACCACTGGGCCAACGAGGCAGTCATGCGTTTTAAATCTTCAGTTAATTTTCTAAACGTTACTGAAAATACAAAGTAAGCGATAGACACTAAAGCTATTTTATCGGTATTTTACCAAAATACAAAGTAAGGTCTTAGTACGAGTTTGATTTAAGTTTAAAGTATTCGAAACAAGTACGCGTTCGGCACTCTAATTGGCGGGCGCCAATGAACCAACCAATCAGAGCGCCGAACGCGTACTCGTTACGATTACTTTAAACGTAAAACAAACTCGTACTAAGGCCTTTGTATCTATACTAATTTAATGTAACAAATAAGAGAGAGACAAATTACGGCTATTTCTATCTAGAGAAAGTCTCTAGAGAACGAACAGACATAATTATAAATAGACACTTTCTATTCAAGGCTTTAAATACTTGTAGTTTAGTCCCGTCCGAGAAAAGTTTTGTAGGTCATTAGTGCCAACGGTGTTTTATATATAAATATTTAAATATTTTTATTGATACTGTTATTCTCAGTTGAATAAACTACCCCTCCTCTACCTAAAAGGGTTTTTCATAATCTTTTTACATTCGTCATTATGTATTAATATGTACCTAGTGACAAATTTGCCTATGTGTTCAGTAACACTGTTTTTGATCCGTAATGTCAACTTTAACCACAAACAACAAAGCGCACACCGAACAAATATACCCCAACCCAGTTCCAAACCCCCAATAAATACAAAGTTAATGGTACCGTAACTCTTAATTAATAAAAAGTCAACTCGCACCAATAAATAGAGTACAAGCACTTCCCGCTTTGCATTCGACGCAAGAATAACAATTAGTTCCCACAACGCAGAACACGGTTAACTGAAAAAAAAAGTTAAACAAAAACAACGCAGAATAGAGGGGACCGTTTCACGCAGCGAGACCTTGGTGATTTAACTAAAGTCCGTGAAGGGAAAAAACGAACGATTTGTATTCATGATAGCGTCCTCCGCTCAGGTTTGGAAGGTGCGACTGAGTAGATTCGCAATTTTCTCTGATTCTCTTGAGGGAACCCTGATTCGGTACAGTTATTGCGATAAATCCGTAGCCTACTTCGCATATCGGGAGCAATGGAACCCTCGGACCTTGGTTATTATTGGCCTTTGTGTCTGAATGTAAAAAGGCAGGCAATTATAAGAAGAATCCTTTGAGACAATATTATCTTGAGCGTTTTCCTCTAAAGTGAACTTTTTTCGATATTACTTCAATATTCGTTTTAAAAAAAACATGATAGATACAAACACGAACAGACCATGACTGTCACTTAACAAAGAACACTTAAACTAATACAGATAGATACAAAACCTCATTAAAATACACCACAGAACATGAGAACAATCACGAAAACTTTACATTATTTCCTCTTCACCTTCGCGCGCTATAAAACGTCGGCTGTCGTGTTCGAGTCAGCCCTAGCGATAAATCTTCGAGCACACGTGACAACTCGAATAAATAACCCGAAGTCAACCCTTGCTGGAAGTGTCACTATGTCGGTGCATAGCTTCTGTTAATTAACTTCATATATTTTGTGATACAAAGTAGGTTGTAAGCAAATACGAGTACTTAGATTTAGGAAGGCGTAGGAGCTTGTTTTACGTAAATACAGTACCACGAAATTGCTTTTCAGAAGTTTGTTAGTTTATATGTGTGGGTGTGTACTTGTTTAGAAAATAGATGGGTTACTTTATAGCTGGATCGATGATCTGTAATATTTTGTTTTGTTTTAGGAAATTAGTGATATAGGGCTATATTTAAATTATTTAATAATAACGATATGAATTTTCATATGTTGATTTCAACATACTAATAGATTTATAGTTTTTGAAGTCATTTTTCGTACAGTTTTGAGGAAAATTTGTGCGATTAGTACATAGATAACAATTTAGACTAGTGAAATATATAAGTATATAAAAAAGTTAAAGAGTGGGGGCTAAAACGTCATTTCTACGTATAAAATGTACATAGAAGTGACGTCACGCGACATTTCTAATCAATATAATTATCGTCGAAGGTATTCGTTTCTGTAAGAAAAAAAATACGTGTCTAATGATTTAAAATAATCTACCAGACGGACATTAAAATAAAAATTAGGCATCTACCTTTATGTCGTGGTGGCCCGGAGGTTTAAGACGCCCACTTCTCATGCATGAGGGTGCGGGTTCGAAACCTACCAACGGCAAGTACCAATGTGACTTTTTCCGAGTTATATGTACATTCTAAGATTATTTAGACACCACTGACAAACGGTGAAGGAAAAACATTGTTAGGAAATCTGAACTTATAATTTCTAATTATAAGTTTGAAATCGCCAACCCGCATTGAGCAAGTGTGGTGATTAATGCTCTAACCTTCTTCGTGTGAGAAGAGGCTTTACTCAGCAGTGGGCATTTATAGGCTGTTGATGATGAACTACCTTTTTACGTTAGTATTTTTTAAAATAATACACTACAAAATCACCTACAACTTAAGTAATACGCACGTACATTTTCGTAATTAACTTAAGACGTGTAACAAAGTCGAGTACGTACCGAGTACATCAGCTGAAAAATGAAACGACTTCAAACATGAACTCTTCAAGCAAGTAGCTACTTAACTTCGAAGTCTTAATTACGTATTATTACAATGTATTGCTATGTTTGTGTGATATATGTATATACATATATGTGACTGATTCTAAAACCCGGGTTGCCAGTGTAAAAAATTGCTATTGGCTATTATGAATTTTGTATTGACTATCTCATTAGCTGAGCGGTCGCAATTGCGACTGCCAGGCAAGGGGTCTCGGGTTCAATTCCTAGGTCGGGCAAAGTATTACTGAGTTTTTTTCAAAAAATCTCAATAGTAGCACGGAGTCTGGAAATATGCCCAGTATATAGCAATAGGCTCACCCCCTATCACATGAGACTTGTAATATAAATAGTGAAAAGTGGGTGTTACATTGTACAGTGGCATTAAGTGCCTTAATGTGCAACTCCTACCTACCCCTTCGGGGGTAAAAGGCGTGACATTATATTATTATGTAATATTATGTTATTATTTTATTTTATTAATGAACACTTGGTTACACTTATATAATAAAGGGTTTCATTATTTTACGATAACTCAAATATTACTGTATTAATCTATTATAGATAAGCACAACAAACATTATACACTTAGGGACATATTTTTAATGCTCAGATAAATTTTAACTGAAGAATCTCTTTCAATATTTGACAATTCTTCCAAACTAAAAACTGTCCAATGTCAATTTTATTATACAGTTAAGAATTAACTGATGATTGAAAACCGGCTCTTAATGGTTTACAAATTACTATGATCAGAGACCGGCAAATCCAACCATCGAAGACCTTCAAAATAACTACTAGTATTAGTAATCGGAGACAAATTGAAATATTAAAAACTTAATCACAATCAGAACAAAAACAAAAGTCATTTACCCTATTAGCACCAAGGCACGTTTCTTGACGGGTTACAAAAAATTTAGACTATGTACTACAATTTTAGACGTACAATCGTCTTCATAGTATTTTGTATAGGTCTGTATAAAATTATAATTAATTTAATGTAGAGGTAGGTATATACACTCAACACTTCAACAGTCTTAACCTACGATAGCTAGCTAGAAAACGTAACTAAATGACAAAGATACGGGCACGAGTCCGTGGAGAATAAAAAACTTCTTTAAAAAAAAGGCTATGATAGCTAGAGTAATATTATCATCAAAGTATTATGAAATATGAAGTTAGATATAGTGAAATATTTTAAAGCAATATTATTTGCTTCCTATAAAAAAGTGTATAACAAAATAAAAAACTATTTCTTACAGCGTAGAAAGGTTTACAAAGGAGACTGTAACACGCTTCCTAGTTGCTCAAATATCCGCTCTATTAACCTTTTAAAGACAAAAAAAACAAGTGTAAATAAATAAATAAATAAGTTTTACAAAAGTTCCGTTTTGTCGTCGTCGGCTAGTTGCTGGTTTTTATACACTTTTAGTAAATTACTAGTGAACTTTGTCGCGCCCAACTCTCCAGCATTTATTAAGTAGCCAGTGACTAATTAATTTTTTTATTTATTTTCTTTTTATTTTGGAACTTGAATTTTAAACTGGGTTTAAATGAATGGGGAAGGAGCGACTTTGGAGTGCGGTTTATTAGCTAGAGTAAAGTATAGTGGTAATGCATTTTATACGCTTTTTTATTTCTTTCGTGAATTGCTAAGTTCTAAAGCTACTAGTTTGTTTACAGTTCACGTTTATTTGTTAACGCTTTATATGTAGAGGATCTGTACTTTAGAGACAACATCCACTTCCCTCTATGACTTTTATACATGTTAAAATTAAATAGATTAAAACTAGATTTTTATCTAGTTTCAATCTATTTAGTACTAGCTGTTGCCCGCGACTTCGTCCGCGTAGATTAATGACTTCTGACAGAATTCATCAGAATCAATTCAGTGCCCAATTAAGATTTACCTATTGTGAAATGATTTATCGTAATTTCAATAAATTAAAAATCCCGCAGGGTTCTTACCAGTCCCGGCCCGATCACGTAAGTTTTGAGTAATAAAAACTTCGACTGTTGTACAGAATCTCTATGAAATAAGTTCAGTGGTTAAAAGATAGAGAGTCCTGGAGCATTGACGCATAGTTCCCGTTCCCGAGGGACTTCTGAGATAAAAACTATCATACGTTACTCAGGTCCCAAATCATCGTTTTACCGAATGTAATTCAAAAAGATTCAATGATTCTAGATTCAATTTTCATTCCCAATTTCACACCAACTATCATTCCCTATTTTATCCCCTTAGGGGTGGAATTCATCAAAATCCTTTCTAAGGAGATACCTATGTCATAGTAACTTTATGCATGCAAAGTCTCAGCCCGATCGGTTTAAAACTGGCAAAGTATCACACAATCTTTCACCCTCTATATTACCCACTTTGGGGTGTAAAATGTTCAAAAACCTTTCTAAAGGGACATGTACGTCATAATATCTACCTGCACGCCGAATTTCAACCCGATCTGTCTAAAACTGACAAAGCCTCATACAAACTTTCATCCCCTACATTATCCCATTGGAGGTGGAAATGATCAAAATCCTTACTTGGAGATACGTCTACGTCATAACATCTACTTTCATGCCGAATTTCATCCCCATCGGTGTAAAACTGACAAAGTTTCATACAAACTTTCACCCCCATTTTACCCCCTTGGGGGTGGAAATGAACAAAATCCTTTCTTAGAGGATGTTTACGTCAAAATATCTATCGGCACGCCGAATTTCAACCAGATCATTTTATAATTGACAAAGTTCCATACGAACTTTCACCCCCTATTTTACCCTCTTAGGAGTGAAAATGATCAAAATTCTTTCTTAGAAGATGCTTACGTTATAACATCTATCTGCATGTCAAATTTCAACCTGATCGGTTTAAAAACTGACAAAGTCTCATACAAACTTTCATCCCCTATTTTACCCCCTTGGGGATAGAAATTATCAAAATCCTTTCTTAGCGGATGCCTAAGTCATAACATCTATCTGTATGCTAAATTTTAGCCCAATCTGTCCAGCGGTTTGGGCTGTGCGTTGATAGATACTTCAAAAGTCGATTTTTTTATTGATACAAAACAAAAGTTACAATTTCTGGAAATCCTTTGGTACCTACTTATATAAAAACTTTGCACATCCTAAGAGACCTATGTACCAAGTTACATGGTTTTATCTCCAAAAATGACTCTGACTGACTGACACTCCCTCCCGCCTCACCCAGGCGGGAGCAGTCATTCGATGATATTCCCCCCTTAAAAAAAAAAAATATATCAAATGTAAGGTATCTTCAAGAATGCCGAACTTCATACAAACTTTCAACCCCTATTTCATCCCCTCACAGGTCGAAATTTCAAAAACGCTAGAACAAATGTTTTATTATTTTTTATCAAGTGCTTGAATACAAAGTTTCATGGTTTTATCTTTAAAAATTATGAAATACCATACAACTTCCCCCCCCCCCTTTTAACCCCTTTTTCGCGATAAAAAGTAGCCTATGTTTTATCTCGGGGTCTAGAATATCTGTATACCAAATTTCATTCAAATCCGTTCAGGAGTTTTAGCGTGAAAGAGTAGCAGACAGACAGACAGAGTTACTTTCGCATTTATAATATTAGTTAGGATGTAGAAAAACTAACTACACGTAGCTAGATTTCGTTGAGACTGTGAGAAAACACGGGAAAATATGGACACAACACTCATAAAACCAAATACCCCAATCTGACGATAACAAATAAAAAAAACCTTGTTGACAAATAAAACTGCATCAATTACACCCTGCCTGGAATACGTGCCGTGTTAAAACTGTGCAATTCATACTTGATGGATGTGCACGCAATTACCCTTTACTGGTATGTATACTCTGTTAATATCGTAATCATTGTCACGAATGAAACACGTTTTCGAATATAAATTCGAATTCGCGTTCTGAAACAGTTGGAAATGCGCCGTGATTAGTAGATTTGTGATTAGGGCAAAATGTTAAGTTAATCTAGTTTAAGCTTTGGCTGCACTACGGTGGAATCGTTGGGGTTTTTAACCGCGTCATATTTTATTGTACTTTTTAAAAACAGTTGCTAGAAAAAGTCACAAGTTCGGTAGTTTGTATTCGGTTTCTTGTTTCACGAAGTTTACAATTTCTAACCGTAGCTTTGCGTCATGTAAAATGTGCTAAATCTTTTTTCCGCGTAGCAGTTACGCGTAGCGCGTAGCAAATCTCCGTAGCAAGTGCACTTCCATCCGTAGCATTTTATTTGAACTTTCCTACTGCAAGCAGCGCTCTTACAATATACGTGATGTTATTATAAAAATGCTGTAAATCCTAAAACCATTTTCTACGTAGAATATTGAGTATACCTGCAATGACTTAGCAACTAAATTCGATTACTTGGAACCACAATAAAGGCTTCATTGTTCAACATAAGTAGTATTTGGAGAAGAAAAGAATAATATGAGAACTGGAAAGTTTATTCCAGGATTCCATACATATATGTAAATTCGTTTATATTGAAATTTACTCAAAACACAAAGTAAATCTAAGATTAACTTCGAATGATTATAACATAACCCAGACATATGTATATTTATATCATTTACGTTATTCGACTTTTCCGGAACAGCGTTATTCTAAAGTATATATAAATATTTGCCATTTGTAAAACAGTAACTCATTTGTAATTATGATAAATCATTTATAACCTAACTTATATGTATAATATCACTAGCTTTTGCCCGCGACTTCGTTCGCGTGAAATAGTGACTTCCGGCAGAGTTTGGTTTTACCCACATAGTTCCGGATCTCTTCAAAAATGAAATGTGGAAGATATTCTAGGGAACTCTTCAAAAATCAACATCATGATCTCTGCGTTTGAATTGAAGATATATGTACTCACTTAGGGCTTTAAAGCCGAAAAAGGCGAAAATGTTGTTTTCCCTTATTTTCAAAATATTATTTTGATTTGCCATTTTAGATCAGATTCAGTAATATCCACATATAAATCAAGTCACAGACAAGCCACGGTCCTATAACAAAGAACCATGTTTTTGTTCAACAGTAAAGAAGTAAGAAAGAACCCTAAAAATCGATGTATCAAACTTTAAGCCTGACTGTCGGCGAAACGATTCGCTTCGGAGCACCACCGCACAGAAACTTACACCGTCGGTCGCGTCGTTTGAATAAAACCTTAAAGTTCCCGAGGCGTTGTTCTAAAAACCCGCGCCCTTATTACACATCACAACTCCTACGAAAATATTTCCGCAGAATATGAAAAACATCAATTGACAATGGACCGATAAGACTTCTTTTCATGTCATTTCTTTGTGTTTTTGAACAATTATTGACATGTTGTGTCGAAACTTGTAAGTTTGCCCTTGTTTGGACGTGTATTGTAGGTATGGATCTTATCTGTGAATGACAATAAATATTTTGTTTGTTTGTTGGTTTAGTGGCCTAAAGCTTCTTTGAGGTCCAAAAGTCCATGATCTGGTGAACAAAATGTTTTAGTTTGTCTGTGTCGTTCTGAGTTGTATTATATTTGATTTGAAAGTATATAAATACTTATACACATATGTATATATATACACTCATACATATATATATATATATATATATATAAATAACAATGAATTTCTGTTCGTTAGTCTCTCTAAAACTCGAGAACGGCTGAACCAATTTTGGAAGTCCAGGGAAGGTTTAAAAGGTGACAGATTTATTAAGGTGGTCCGAATTTTCCGGATCAGCCGGTAGACGGGCACACGGATCACGTGATGGTAAGCAATCGGCGTCGCCCATAGACACCCGAAAAACCAGAGGCGTTACAAGAAGTGCATTACCGATCTTTTGGGAATTAGGAATTTGAGGATTGTGGGGCATTTGGGGATTGGGGAGACTGGGGAAAGGGGTTAATTGGGTCTCCGGTAACCTCCCTCATACGACGAAACACAACGCAAACGCGTTGTTTCACGTCTGTTTTCTGTGAGGCCGTGGTATCACTTCGGTCGAGCCGGCCCATTCGTGCCGAAGCATGGCTCTCCCACACTTAAATAATACAAAATATAGTGTATATATATTGTAAGTACAAACTGAATGATTTTATGATGCTTATAATGCTTATATACATACTTTTAAATCAACGTCTATGACGTATGGATAAATTTCTACGATAAATCATAACTTCTTCAAAAGTAAGTATGGTATGCCAATGTATTATATATATATATATATATATATATATTTACATCTTGGAATCTTTTATAAATCTTTTATATATATATATATATATACCTCAGTTAGTTTAGCAAACCAAACTGAAACAGTATTATAGAATAAAGTTACAAGTCTGAAGTATTAAATGTCAAAATTGATTTCTTTAGAGAATTTACATAATATATTGTTGTTAAAGTAAACTTAGGAGTCTAGAGATCTAAGCTTGTTTCAGTGTTATATGAAATGTTCAGTTCTAGCTGCTAAATGTAATTTCTTCGTATCAACATAAAGAAGTTTTATACTGTCCAAAAATAATGTCACTTCATTTTCTAAACACTGCAATACTGAGTGTACATACATACATAACATAACAACACGCCTTTTATCCCCAGAGGGGTAGGCAGAGGTGCACATTACTGTACTTAATGCCACCGTACAATCTAACACCCACTTTTAACCATTTGTGTTATGAATACCATGTAATAGGGGGTAAAATTTTTGCCATATACAATTCCAGATTCCGTGCTACCACTGAGAATGTTTAAAACCCAGTAGTACTTTTCCTAACCCGGAAATCCAACCCAAGACCTCTTGCCCAGTAATCGCACTCGCGACCAGTCGGCCACCGAGGTAGTCTCAATTTCATGAATGATAATATTCTGTATATACCCTGGCATTGTAACCACCAGTGTTTAATTAGCATAGTGCCTGTTGAGTATAAAGCTGTAACTATCCTCCTGCATAGAGATATTTCAATACCTTGAAACTTACATCGATAGAAAACAAACTGTCCCAAAGTTCACATTAAACGAAATCATAGAACCAAAACCCCCACCCACCTCACTGTAAGGTTGGGTGTTTGGATGAGTGTAGTGAAACCAACGAGCTCCGAGAATACACTATACATATTGAAAATAGGATGCTTAATATACAAGATGTTGTTTTAAAGCTGCGTCATTTTCTAGGAGGTAACTCGGCTATCGATTCTGAGTCCGGACCAATAAAAAAAATTGTAGTTTATTTTTCTGTAAATTACGGAAATCCGTAAGTGCGAACTACACGCCGCCGTCTTGTAACTAGTTTTATAACGCGGCTTAACACACACAAACTCAAAAACGTAATTGATATTATTCCTAATTCCATAAAACTCCCATAAGAAACATTGCTGTCGCTTATACTGAAATACTGTCGAACTTAAACGATTTATTATATCCGTATTTTTAACTAATGGCCCGAAACTTTCTCTTATATTGAACTTTTATGACTTCTGTGATATGCCCCCGAGAAATGCCACGGTTTTAAAACTACACCTTGTGTAGTTTATCATACGACTACTACACCACACCTTCCCCTATTTCATATAAATTTCATGTAAATCGCGACAACTTCATACACATCCAATTCATTCTCACATCACCGACTAACTAATGCATTCCAACTTTCATACTTGCAACTTTGCAGGACAGAACTTTGAACTCAGTCCAACTCAGTCCAACTCAGTCCAACTCAGTTCTACTCAGTTCAACTCAAAAGGTCACTCTGTAAGCTTGGAGTTGTTAATGTGATTAAAATCTACCCTACCATGAGTGATGTGACGTATCCTCGTAATTAATTAATTAATTAAATATTTTATCTTGCTCTACTTGGCTCACAAAGACTAATGTTTTTAACTCACCGTCCTATTATGAGATGTGATTTCTCTTTTTGTTTTTGTTTTTATATATGGCGTCCTTTGTTTGGTGTATGTTTTGTTTTTTAAAACTGGATATGTATTTGTGATTCTGGTAATGAATAAGGGGTTTTTCTATATTAGATAGTTGACTGTTTGCTTGTGATAATATATTATTAACTAGCTGTGCCCGCGACTTCGTTTGCGTAGAATAGTGACTATGAGCAGCGTTTTTTTTTTAATATATACTTATTTTTATTTTAGATTTGGATCATAATCACAGTCATTTTGGCTACCCAAAATGATAGCTAAAAAACCTACTTTACTGTAATGCTTCTCTATATACAATATTAGACGTATGGCCATCGGGGGTGAAAGCATACAGGCTGCTGGGATTGCTAACACGGGACAGAGCCACATACAATTGACCGTGCGAAAAACAGCTGATACTTAGATCTATACCCACAACTTTTAGAGTCTGACCTTGAGCTTTATTAATTGTCATGGCGAAACATAGGCTCACTGGAAACTGAATTCGTTTAAAATTAAACGGAAAATTTTTTGGAATGAGAGGAATCTGAGGAATAAAATCACTATCACCTTTTCCGCACCCTGTTAAATATATATATATTTATAAGCCATTTCTGAGATTAGCGTGAACAGACAAACAGACAAACAGACAAAAAAAGTTAGTTACATTTTTGGGTTCGAAATCGACATAACAATAGCCCCTACTATTTTTTTTATTTTTATTTTCAATGTACAGACAGCACTTTTCTACAATTTTATTATATGTATAGATAGATATAGATAGATAGTGTTCGACGTGATTCTTTAATTTGACGTAACTTTTTTATTTATGAACCGATTGACATGAAACAAACACTAAAGCATAACTGAAGCATACCACAATATATTCGTGAAAACCGCATCCAACTCGGATAAGCCGTTTCTGATATTAGCGTGAACAGACAAACAGACAAACAGACAAAAAAAAGTTAGTTACATTTTTGGGTTCGACATCGACATAACAATAGCCCCTGCTATTTTATTAATTTTTATTTTCAATGTACAGACAGCACTTTTCTACAATTTTATTATATGTATAGATAGCGTCTACTGTATTTTGCTACTAGATGGTGCTAGTGTAAACCTCTCGTTCTTCGTCCAATAGGTAATCAGCTAGTGTCACACCATTGGACGTTCAATATTTGACAACAGCTGTGATTGGTTAAAAGAACTTCGTCCTACATTTGCGATATCTGGTAAACTACAATAATGTAGCCCCCATTACAATAACTTTTTTAATTAAAATTGTAGATAAACAATTCAAATTTTTACCAACTTATCACGTGCTTCTAAAAAAAACTGATCTCTATGTTTGGTTAAACAGAGGCATTTGTAAGCAATGGCAATGGACATTTTAGGGCCAAAAACTTCAACCCTGGCTTTTTCTTTATGCACATTCATCAATCTGTCCTACTCTAATCTATGTTACCTACTCATGGGTATTTTAATCCAGAACCTTTTTATGTACATCACAACACGTACACCTACACAAGCCACCCAATATAACGACCTGAGAATCACTTCTATACATACACACATACATACATACATATTAAAAGTAGGTTTATAGGTCGGCAACAGTTCGGTTAAGCGTAAGTTATATCGCCACAACGATTAGCGCGGCTTACTAACGAGCACCACATGAATGCCTTGTGAATAGTCGGTATAGTTAGCACGTATCTCCTAAACGCAACATTCCTCATCAGCTACATTCCTGCTTTTTGTCTTGTGAAGGATTGCTGGCTTGATTACCAAACTAGTGAGAATGCCTAAGGCATTGAGTTTGTCACTGTACAATTTTAAAGGTATAAAGATAATTAAAATTAATAAACAAAAACAAATTATAGTTAGTATTTTCTTACGGCTAAATGTTGAATGACTTATGTGACTATAGCTGCCGCTAGATTAAACTATGAACAGTAAACCCTTGGCTTTCAGTTCTCCTAACAAAGCGTAAAATGAAAATTGTTGATTTTTTTTATTGTATACAGTTATAAGACTAAATGTTATGATTTAGAATTTAAAAAAAATATTTGTTGCTTCTTAAAATGAATAAACGACATTCTTAACGACGACGTACTCTAATTCAAAACTAAAGAATACCTATTTTCTTTACACAGTTATAAATAATGACGGGGTAAACCAGTAACTATAGATTCTATACTATTGGAAATAAAGCTGTTTTCACCAACTGAATACATTTAGTTGCGAAATACCGATCTCGACTATATAACATACTAGCTACTTCTGCGCTGTTTCACACGCTATGCTCAGCTCCTATTGGTCGTAGATGTTTTATAGCCTATAGCCATCCTCGATAAATGCGCTATCCAACACAAAAAGAGTTATTCAAATCAAACTTGTAGTTACGGAGATTAGCGCGTTCAAATAAATAAACAAAAAAACAAACTCTTCCGCTTTATATAATAATATAGTATATAGTATAAGATACCTACTTAACTTATACTTTGTCCAAGTTCCACAACCACACAGTCACATAAACCACCAGAGAATATGTCACGAATGTTTATACCCCTAAACTAAATCTTTAGAGATAGATAGTTACAAAACAAAATGATAAAAAAAAGGTTTGTGTTCGTAATACATTTCTAAGCATTTGTAGAAATATCCATCAATTCCGATGTATTCAGGGACGGTCGCCCCGGGCACGGCACACGATCCGTTTCGACCGGGTCACCAATATGAATAATTTTCCAATCCCAACGTTTATTCACTTCTTTGTCTACCATTTTTGGCTCAGAGACAATTTTATGACGGATCGTAAACGCCTTTTTATGCAGCAATACCATAGAAGGCGTGATAAATAACAGTCACGATTTTGAATGGGTGCACATGTGATTTATTTTGAACCCCACATTAGAGTAAGTAGGGCTATAAAAGTAATGAAATAAGTATAAAAGAAAAGTACTCTAATTAATTAGTTAACGTAACTTTCTAATACAAAACATTGTTTATCAACTCAACCATTGTACTCATCTATCTTCCATTCAACCGTATAAATCAAAACACTCACGTACATCCCACCAACTCTTTCTTTGACCTAATTTCGCTTCTTTAATCACCCATTTAGTAGAAACGACAGCGATATTTCCTTAACTCCCGCACTTGCTAAACCAAAGTAACGGGCTAACACGTAATGTGGGCTTTAAGGGACTTACTCTTTTCAAAGCGTTGCCCATAGGGAGCCATCTTAGCTATCGTCATACTTGTAACACGCAACTCCGCGACAAAGTCACGTCCTCAGTATCCACATACTATACAGCCAGATCGAAATTTAATCTTTTATAAATGGAACGTTCTTATTTTGAATTGAAAATTCGTTTATGGATTTAAAAATTAATCAGCAGATAGTAAGGAGTTTGTTATATTTATTTTTGACGGTTAAATTTTTATGATTTGCTGCCTTTTTTTTAAGGGGGGAAAATCATCGAATGACTGCTCCCGCCTGGGTGAGGTGGAAGGGAGTGTCAGACTCTTACTGACTAAAAACCACCCCGTTCCTTCTCCTGCACGTCGAGTCGGAGCCCCGGTTACCCGTTAGGTTCTATGATTTGCTGTCTAGTCTATGAACTTAATCAATAAGATTTTTTAAAAACTTTTCAATTCATAAATCGCTTACGGCTTATTATGTCGTGGTGGCCTAGAGGTTTAAGACACACGATGAAGAAAAACATCGTGAGGAAAGGAGGAGGCGGGACGCGTGAGGCAGCGAAGCGCTGCCTCCTCGCAACCCAGCCATCGCGAAGGACACACCGGGCGTCGGGGATCGCGGGACGATCTCCGGCCACCGTAAGCGCGGGCCTGTGGACGGCGAGCATGGGTGGCTCCCCGTCCGACCAGAAACAGACCCGAGCGTACGGCGAGTCGCATTCCGCGCGCGCCTCAAAGAGCCATCAGACCACCACAGATGGGGCCCAATAGGGCCGATACCGATTCGGAGTCGCGGAGAACCTAACGGGTAACCGGGGCTCCGGCTCGACGTGCAGGAGAAGGAACGGGGTGGTTTTTAGTCAGTTTAAGACACACGATGAAGAAAAACATCGTGAGGAACCAAGGCTTATAATTTCTACCAACCCGCATTGTGATTCGTGCTCAAACCTTCTCCGTGTGAGAAGTAGCTTTGCTCCACAGTGGGCAGTTATAGGCTGTTGATGATGATGAAATCGCTTACTAATAACACCACGATACGACGACCCCCATAACGAAGAACAGTCATTTTGAAAAATCATTAAAGAATTTAATTAATTTCAATAACATAACCAATTCCATACCTGATAAAGAACACATAAACAGGTTTACGGCTGCCGTCAGAAATGAAGACATTAAAACCTGACTTATATCAAGTGTATGTAACCCTTTATCAAGTCGTTCAAGTTTAACAAGCTCATAAAGTAAGTGAAAAGGAATCTCACTTGATGTAAACACACGTCAATAAAGAACTAAGTACCTAGTCTTTGTTACTCAAACGATTTTACTAGGTTCAGAGAACGGCATGTCCAGCTACACCAGTTTCTTTAGTTGAATTTTCCACTTTATATCACTAACTTTAAAGTTGAAAATGGAATTGAGAGAAAGGGGTATGGTGATATGCTAGTGTCTACGTAGGAAAGCTACTAAAAGCATCCCCTAGAAAAATGTCTTCGGATATTGGACTAAAGCAGTTTAATATAATATCGTTTCATAAGTGCACGCTTGTTATCTTAAAATGCAACGCTGAGAAATTTATTATAGAGAAGGATGTTTGTGAATGAATTTTTCAGGTTTTATTGAATAGAAAAGGTAACATGTAGGTTTACCTATTTTTCTATTCAATGAAATCGTCTTTTACTTCTTTATAGCCTTATAGTATGTGCATGTATGAATACATATTCTACAGATACATATCTATAATGAAAAATACTAAATTATTCCAATTCTTTATACGGCTTTTAAAAATTGTCGTGGTAGCCCGGAGGTTTAAGACGCCCGCTTGTCATGCATGATAGTGCGGGTTCGAAACCTACCAACGGCAAGTACCAATGTGGCTTTATCCGAGTTATATGTACTTTCTAAGATTATTTAGACATAACTGACAAACGATGAAGGAAAACACCGTGAGGAAACCTAGGTTTATAATTTCTAATTATGAGTTTGAAATCGCCAACCCACATTGAGCAAGCGTGGTGATTAATGCTCAAACCTTCTCCGTGTGAGAAGAGGCTTTGCTCAGCAGTGGGCATATAGGCTATGATGGGTATATGTGTATACAGCTTTTAGTACTCACTTTGTTTCTGCGTCTTATGAACACAGCTCAAATCGGTTACGACTTACGATATTTTTACTCTATGGTTCGAAACTAGTAGAGCTTTTCTCAGTATATTCACGTGAGTAACCCGCGATTATTAGTTAATTTAGTATGTCTCACGATAGTTATTATAAAAAAATATTTGTTATTTAGCTAAAAATTTAATTCTAGTGCATTAGAGGCATGCAGGGTATTATTGGGAATTTAGATGTAGAGACTGTACCTGGATAACTGAGCTTGGTGTTCTTTTAGGACATATAACTACATTTTGTGGTAAAGAAACCTGAATAAAATGCTAAATCTATTTGTTGACTCCGAGACTGCCTAGATACAGCATTTCAAGAAAATCGTTTAGCCGTTTCTAAGATCGTTGATACATACATACAAGAAATGCTTGTTTAAAAATATTTGATTAGATAGATAAAGATTACATAAGTATTTACCTCTATATTACATATATAAATGTCATTATCATTGATCCATTTCTACAGGTAATATTTCGTCAAATAACACGACAAAATTAATTTCAATTTTCACAATTATATTATTTACAATTAGTCAACTGCCCACGCTATTTCCTGAAGCATGGCAATAATAAAATTTCTTTCTGTCTACCATCTTGTAAAACATAATTCCAGGAAATGACCTTCAAATATTCCTAAAATATTTTCAGAAGATAAATGAAACAAGAAACAGGAAAATGTGAACACGAAGCTTCTACGAAACGTTACTTAGATTTATATAAAATATTTACATTTCATTAATAAATAGTAAATATTTTTCTTTTACCCGATATTTGTGGAAAAATGTTGGTAATTCGATGTTATATCAGCGATGCATATCATATATGCGTACATATAGAGAAATCTAGATACATATGCTTATTCCAATATGATACATAATTATCGACGCCGCGACGGTTAAAATGCTAATTGATCTAAGCGTTATTTGTTTGTGATTTTGTTAAATACGACGACGAAGGAAAATTCGCTAATTTCGAACATGCACTTAACTCAATATCGCAATAAAATGTCGCTTAGATCAATTAGCCTTTCAACCGTCGTTATACTTATTCTATATACATAAAATGTCAATTATTTAAAAAGTAACTTATCACGAAATGGTATTTCAAATTCGGTATTTTTATCAAATCGGAATTTTAGATGATGAGGAGCGTTACAAGGTACAGTAAAACTGACAAAAGCTATTGTTATTTATCCACATTTAAAAATAACAAACACATTCTCAATATGTCTAATCCCAATAGCAAATACCTAATGAAAATTCCCAATTCCCTGAACGTCCGTTTCTAATGGAAGTCCTGAGAATGAAGTTTTACAAATTACATTTTAATTCATGTATAGGCTGTACTAGAGAGGGCCAGGCTTCATTTACATAATGTAGGCATTCCTACGTGTGCTGTAAAACGTTGTAGATACACACACACACATCACACATACATACAACTTTCATGGAAGCCAATCTCTTTACGGCTTTGACGTTATTCTAGAAGTCTAGTTCATTTAATACATGTTTTATGAAAATAAGTAATGCACTGTGTGGATATTTGTCATTAATATTGAAAATCACTCATTCTACAACTATCAACAGATATTTTTCATAACAGCAAAGAGAAAATGTAATTACACTTCATTCATCATAAGTACAAACAAAATATGTAAGTAAATAAGTACTAGAGACGTACTTCACCGTCAAATATAAAACGGGCGAATAAACGAAACGATTGCGCAGTCATAAAAGCTAACATAATTAAATCGGCCGAGAGCAACTTATCCCTGAGTGGAAGGAACAACATCTTTTCTCTTCAACGACATTACCAATTCATCACACGGCTCGCTGAAAAGCGACCACTTTGTTACTTATATATCTTTCCGTACAGGTTCGCCTCAAAAAGATCGGGAATCATTTTTCTTCGGTTCCATTAGTGGGCATCGGCCGCCCGAGACGGATATATGCGGCTGCAAACATAAACAAAGTAATGGCGCCCGTCTAGTGACAAAGAACATCCCATCAGAGGGCAAAGCTGCAGAATCAATACGGATCTGAATGAGCCCGTCTCGTTTGAGAGGCTCTGCGCTCGCTTCACGTTATTGTACGATAGCGATCCGAGAGGCCTCCTCTCTGTGCCACAATATAGCTGACTCAGGAGATGAGACTGTGAGCCACGTCTCGTGTGCGCTGAGCCGCATTGTCGCACGCTCTATCTCGCGCAAAGCATCACCTGTATCCACACAAAGACAATAATGGTAATTATACAGTTAGTTCATCTGTGAACACGATTGAGTTCGAGCCGAATGATCCGTTAGCTTTGTTAGTCAACAAGGAAGTAGCTACAATGTAATTTACGAGTAATATCCAATTAGTGAACCAATTAATTTAATAAAGTTATTTGAGCGTTACTACAAAGGTTGAAGGCATTTTACAAGTATTCGTGATCAATTCAGATGTCTGTTTGCGAAACAAAGCTCAGCCTAAATATTTATCTGCCAATAACAGTAGGTACCTACAACAGCGAGGATCTTCACTAACGATTTTTATAATTTATTGCTCTCTCAATTTATTAGCGATGTTCTCTAATACATTTAAGTAAACCAATTATTAAAAGAAATATAAAAATTGAAATATTTTTACACTATTTACTTTTTTGAATTCTTTTTTTAATTTCTTACACTAAGAATAACCTATCTAAGTTATTACAACTTTCTGTATTTTTGTGTCATAAACATCAATAGTCAAACATTGTACAGCTATCCATACCTCATTATATCCCATAATTGTCTGTTCTTGAATAGAATAGACATCTTATACAAAATCTAGGAACTAATCTTTCAAGCTTGTCAAGTAAACCAACAAGGCTATCCGAATCTGAAATATCGAGTAACATGCCTTTGTTGATTGAACAAAGGGATCATTCGATATTCGTTTACAAACTGTTATACAAAACTTTTCATTACCTATCTAGTCATTGTTTTAGTAAATTAGCTAATTCGGATAGTCTTTTTAACACGTTTGTAACAATCCGGGCGTTGGGGATCGAGAGACTATCTCCGGCCATCGTAAGTATGGGCTTGCCAACACGGATAACTCGCCGTCCGACCAGTACCACACCAGAGCAGACGGCGCGCCGCGTTCCACGCGCGCCTCAATGAGCCACCAGATCACCACACATCCACACAATAGAGCTGATGCCGAGACGGAGCCGCGGATAACTTAACAGGTTGCTGGGGCTCCGACTCGAAGTGCAAGAGTAGGAACGGGGTTGTTTTTAGTCAATAATAGTCTGACACTCCCTCTCGCTTCACCGGGGCTTCAGAAGTCACTGGAAGATCATTCCCCCTCAAAAAAATTTTTAAGATAACTTTATCCCAAAAGAAGAAAGTCGTACTCTACACATAGAAAGTTGTAATGATTAACATACAGATTTTTTTGAAACGCAAACACTACTTTTTTGATTTCTTGTGTATCTTATCAGAAACTTTAAGTAACAAGGTTACACTTGGAACTAAGTAACTAACTAAACTTAAAAGATAACTAAACTTACTATAAAAGATACAAAGCCGTAAAAATCCACAATCAAAAGCTAAGTAATCCTTAACCAAATTCAAATGGAAATAAATGGCCGCGAAATCGTAAACAAATCTAAATGCACGTGTAAGGAACAAAAATTCAAACGAAATTAGACTGTTCTCGAACAGCTTATACGTCGAGTTTCACAAAATTGATCCTTTCCCCAAACAATCTTTACTTTCGCCTAATTCAACAGTTTTTCCCCGATGTGAAAAAGGAGAAATAACTCTGAATTTTGGCCGGCGTACACTTATTTGCCTTCGGCTCCAGCTAAATTAATATCGAACCGTGAAAATTAGGAGCGAACTGGAATTACGAACGATTCGGAACGGTGTTTTCTACTCTGATCCCTTTGATCCATTCAGAACCAACATTTAAAATTAATGTCCAACTTTTTGCTATAATTCAGTTCAATACGAGTTCTATTTAAACCTTTCCAGTGTCTATATAGTCACTATGTATCAGATGATAAATTTACCAAATGGCCTAATATCAGCTAGGATCAGGAAGAAATAATATTAATATTGATCCAAAATACAATAAAATATTGGTAAATATCTTGTAGTATTTTATACATTTCCAGAACACTATGCTTTATTTAAACCTGCTACATTCTTCACGTATTAATGCAGAAAAATAAAAATAAATTCTTTGTAGGATTTTCTCCTTGGATCAGAGTGGAATACAACTTGGAAGCGGGCTTGCGGGTGGATAGCGGGCAAGAACGGGGTTTTAGATCAAATAAATATCTTTTTCAAATCCTGTATGCCTGGTACAAGAAATCGGTAGTTTAGACTATGTGGATCGATTTATTGCTAACTAAAATAGTTTTACATTGTGTGTTAGTTGTAGAGGTATAATATTTTGTAGAGGTACTATTATCTATACCTGCCTATAATTGATCTAAAACTTATGTCCTATTCAGTTCATAATCAAGCTCCTCTAGATCAATGGTTTTAAAAACAGGGTCATTGTCCGTACCATTCAAATTAATATTTAAATCTAATTAAATTAATTATCAGTACTGAATTATTATCATTTACAGCACAAAACGAAATTAATTATAATAAACTGCAACCTAAAACAACAGACTAAAGCGCATTTCGAACTTTGAATTCCGCCATTATAGAGGTATTTGTTCAAACCCAACCACAGTCGGATGGACCGAAATATTTTGTTTAAAGCGATTCATAATAACTAAATATTCGTCATATTTGTATTCCACAATAACTGATCAAGTTGTTTATCGAATGCAATATTAATTTCCATGTTATTCGGGTACTGGTTCGTAGAGACAAACAAGCATTGGACGTATTATTATTATTTCATCGAGTTGTGGTTTTGTGAGGGAACTTGATATTGTGTTAATTTGGTTTTATTTATTTGTACATATGGTATTTAAATGGAATATTCGATTACATTATAGTGTTATGGATTTATATATTTCTGGTATATGGGCGAACACGATGAGTTAACTCAAAATTCGAAATTCAAAAGTTTAAAATAAGTTGGTATATAGAGGTAGATTGATTTACTGGCAAAACAATTCATATATTTAAAATTATCATTTATGTGTTTTTATAGTTTAAAAAAAAATTGGTCTTGTAAATCAAAATTAAGTTATTTACTTTAAAAATTATTATTTTAATTAAACTATTCTTTGTATTTGATATAATAAAAATAATGTTTTCTTTAATGGCGCCTGTGAATAGTTGCCCTAACAATTAACATTCGAATCTGCAAAAAATAAAATGAGACGTATCAAGACAAATCATGTTTCACTGTTATTTTATCATGTGAGACACAAAGAATCATGAATAAAACATTGTTTTGTTCCAGACTGCACATCTACATCATCGCTGCTGAGCGAGGTGACGACGGTCTCAGTAGCCGTCACTGGGCTGGACCGGCCGCTCACTAAGAAGGTCCGACCTAAACCAGCCTCGCCTAATAGACAGGGCCCACAACAGTGCCAAGTAAGTATCAATATGATACCGTAGAGAAGAAGAAAGAGTTTCTTTTTTCTTCTTTGGCAACCGAGTCTCCAAAATGGTGTTGTCGGCTATACTTACTGCCAGTGTCGAGTGGTGACGGCAAAATTATTGTACGAAAGAGTTATTTTGTAAAAGAAAATGTGTTCACGTCAAATATTTCTCTTCTACATGCACAGGTATTGTAAATTAGTTGCGACAATTACGTCAAAGTTTATTCAATGTAAAATTGAAAGTTAATGTAACGACGGCTTATTTTTCCGTGCATCAAAACAACCATGTACGACAGTGATATAAGTTTCGTACTTCAAAATCTAGCAAACGCATTACGATTTGTGTCGAGCATAGACTACACAGAATATATTCTACATCACGTACCCACCATTCCTGACTAGTCGTTTCAAGCGCTAGATTGAAAAATGTGCGTTACATGTTCGTTCTACAACACTAATATTAAAAAAAAATGCATTTTGTGAAACAGCTTAAACTGTGTAGTTGAATAATTTTATTTATTCTAATGTCATGCCATGGCGTACTAGGATTGGTTAAACAAAGATTCGCCGTTCGATTTTCAAATTCTGATTCTCTATAGATTTATTATATTTAAATGCCATTCAATTTTAAAAAGTTGTCAAGCATAGTTACTATCTCTAAAAATTCTTTGTAAATGACAGAGATAGCACGATATTTAAATACAACACTATTCTGAGATAACTATGTATAATATTAAAGATGGACTTCTAATATAAATAATAGTTCTAACTCTTATATGTATGTACATATATCTTTACCTTCCCCTTAGAGCCAAAGACGGAAGAATTAGGCAATTTTCCATTTTAACTTTTTTTGAGCAAAAAATACGCAATTTTTTCTGCAAATGCACGATGACGTGATGGTGACATAATCACGGTCCTTCAAAGTTCGTCATCATGGGGAAGTGTTCTCAAGAACTCACTTAACGTGAAATTCATTTTACGCTCTGTCGTATAACATTAGATTTTAACATAAAATGAAATGATGATCCGCATTTCGAACTATATAAATTTAATCACCTGTTCTATCTATTCGAGTTAAACTAATATATGTATGTGGACCAAAATACTATCTGTCAAAATAAATTTCCGAATGTTGGTTAATTCTATAGAGAATTTTGATTAAATAAGTTTTTATAGAAACTGACTGAACTGACTGCCTCGTTGGCCGAGTGGTCGCAAGTGCGATTACCAAGCAACGGATTTAAAAAAAATCCCAGTTCTAGAACATAGTCAGAAACTGTGCCTGGTAATAGTCTCACCTCCTATTACATGGGACTTATAACATAAATAGTGAAAAGTGGGTGTTACATTTTACAGTGCCATTAAGAGCCGTAATGTGCACCTTTGCCTACCCCTTTGGGGTTAAAAGGCGTGATGTTATATTTATGTGTTTTTATAGAAACTACGGAAAGATATAATACTTCTACTACCATACTATAGAAAACTAGCGCAATAAGCGATTAAACTCTTTTACGAATCATCAGGCAAAAAGAAAAAAAAATGAGCTAACAATAAGCGACCATAATGTATATATACAGAAAAATACATCGCTGTTCTTTGAAAGGCGGTTCATAGTTATGTGACGTCACACTAGTGTCGAGCCGTTTCCGTCCCGTGATCGTCGATGGTCCGTGACTATTGCCTCCGATTTGTCTCTGGCCTGTACAAAGGAGCTGAAAGCTTTCATTTATCTTGTAGACACTATATATTACCTGTGGTTGCTTGCTCTACGTGTTGTTTTATGATAGTCGATTTTAGTCGATGAATGGTATGAATTTTAAATGGCCACTACTTTTATTGCATACTTTTATTCTTTGTTTCTTGTAGTTTATTTGATTCTTAATTACCTCTATTATGTTTTCGGCTTAACTCGTCGAGTATCGGTTTTGTAGACACAATTATAGAACAATAGGTTGCGGTCACCGGTGACCGCTTGGTGTTTGACAGTTTAATCGCATAACTGTTTGAGCAGCAGCAGTAGCAACGCGACAGTCGCCGCGTCGCGGGACGCGGAATGCTGCTCGCTGATCGCAAGTGCGACTGCCGGGCAAGGGGTCTCGTGTTCAATTCCCGGGTCGGGCAAAGTATTACTGGGTTTTTAAAATAAATCTCAGTAGTAGCACAGAGTCTGGAATTGTGGCCGGTATATGACAATAGGCTCACCCCGTAGGCAGAGGTGCACATTACGGCACTTAATGCCAATGAACAATGTAACACCCACTTTCCACTATTTATGTTATGAGTCCCATATAATAGGGAGTGAGCCTATTGCCATATATCGGGTACAATTCCTGACTCCGTGTTACTACTGGGATTCTTTAAAAACGGCGCTTATTGAGTTATTTATTTAAAACAATATACAAAAGTGTTGGCATACACAGCATGTAGTTAAATAAACACATTTATTTACTCGTAATTAGTTAATAACATGTATCGTTTATGTATTTAACGGCCATAAATGAGTCTACACAATTATATATTTAACTTCAATATTTACAAACCATTGGTATTTACTAAGCAACATAATAAAGAAAAATAGGTTTTATAATACCTACCTAAGGCATTAAGTCCGTCTATATACCTGCTTAAATGTGTCCATGAAGTAGAAATTAATATAAAAAACATAACATAACATCACGCCTTTTATTCCTGTATGGGGAAGCAGAGGTGCACATTACAGCACTTAATCCCACTGTACAATGTAACACCCACTTTTCACTATTTATGTTATGGGTCCCATGTAATAGGGGGTGAGCCTATTGCCATATTCGGGACACATTGTCAGACTACGTGCGTACTACTGAGGTTTTTTTTAAAAAATAATACTTGCCCGACTCGGGAATCGAACCCGAGACCCCTTGCCCGGCAGTCGCACTTGCGACCACTCGGGCAACGAGGCAGTCTTTGTTTTCTTTGTTTCTTTGTTTCTTGTAGTTTATTTGATTCTTAATTATTATGTTTTCGTCTTAATCGCATAAATGTTTGAGCAGCAGCAGTAGCAACGCGACAGTCGCCGCGGCGCGGGACGCGGAATGCTGCTCATGAATATGAGCCTCGTTGGCTGAGTGGTCGCAAGTGCGACTGCCGGGCAAGAGGTCTCGGGTTCGATTCCCGGGTCGGGCAAAGTATTACTGGGTTTGTAAAAAAAATCTCAGTAGTAGCACGGAGTCTGGAATTGTGCCCGGTATATGACACACTTTACATTCTGATTGAATTCCTTACAAAATCCTTTGCTTCTCTACCTAATCTTACATCCCTATAATATTAAGTGTGTGTCTGCTACAAAACCAGTGAGACACTCATATTAATGTATAAGTGTCTATTTTATAGGAATTTTCCTCGACTCTTATATGTGTGGGAGAGCCATGCTTCGGCACGAATGGGCCGGCTCGACCGGAATGATACCACGACCTCACAGAAAACCGACGTGAAGCAACGCTTGCGTTGTGTTTCGTCGTGTGAGTGACGTTACCGGAGGCCCAGTTACCCTCCCCTTCCCAAATCTCCCCAATCCCTGAATCCCAGCGATCCTCAAACTCCTAATTCCCAAATGGCCGGTAACACACTTGTAACACCTCTGGTGTTCCAAGTGTCCATGGGCGACGTCGATTGCTTACCATCAGGTGGTCCGTCTGCTCGTTTACCGGCTTAAGCTATAAAAAAAATCTATGCACATATTATTATAAAGGATTTTCCGTATCCTATTTCTGTCTGTCCGCCTGTCGAAGGAATAATGTTCACTATTATATGATTAGAGAATCGATCCCAACCTACTTAGGTTAGTTGGTAAATATTTACGGATGGTCACAATTGGCACTTTTTGCAGACTCCACGGAAACTAATAAAAATGTAGATAAAATAGATATTGGATAAAAAGTGTATAGTATTTATTTTAATTTTTTATTTCAAAAATGGTTAATGAAATTAATTTAAAATAAAAATATTTAGACGGCTTTGGTCATGATGATAACAATGATAAAAAATTACATCTTAAACTAGTAACACAAAAGTTATAAAAAATCCATTTAAACTCGATTTCCTCTATTCTCAGCACGATTTATCTCATTTTATTCCATTTTTGATAGCAAATAATAATAAATATAACAAATCCATCAATAAAAAGAATCGCCCGAACAGGGACTTGAACCCTGGACCCTTGGATTAAAAGTCCAATGCTCTACCGACTGAGCTATCCGGGCTGTATTAAATGCGTTGAAATAGCAACTCACTAGGAAAAAATGGGTCAAACGACGTTCGTTATCGCGACATTATGTACAAATTTGACTAACTGAGTGTTTCTTATAGAGGTATTGTTGTACACAGTATTATGGTTGTAAAGTAAATTCTTAACGTCATACTATTTTTCCGATTATTGTTATAAGTAAATAAAAATATGAAAAATGTTATTTATTCAATAACAATATTGTAAACCTAAAGTGTAATAATTATTGTTATAAAACATAGTAGTCGTTTTATTTTTTGGTATTTTAAGTGTAGATAATTGTATGGACGCTATGTTACAATTGAATTTAATGTATGATGGGGCTATCGCCTGTCTATAACCTTCAGTAGCAAGGTTATATAAAACGCATGACTAACTCATTCAACTACCGTATCTATTAGTTTAATGTTTCTAGTGAATAACTAAACGAGTATTTTTATTTCATTCATCTATTAAACATCCTACCATATCTATAAAACTTATTTTTTTTTATGGCATAAGTCGGTAAACGAGCAGACGGATCACCTAATGGTAAGCAATCGGCGTCGCCCATGGACACCTGGAACACCAGAGGCGTAACAAGTGCGTTACCGGCCTTTTGGGGATTAGCAGTTTGAGGATCGTTGGGGATTCAGGAATTGGTGAGATTGGGGAAGGGAAGGGTAATTGCGCCTCCGGTAACTCACACGACGAAACACAACGCAAGCGTGGCTTCGTCGGTTTTTTGTGAGGCCGTGGTATCAGTCCGGTCGAGCCGGCCCATTCGTGCCGAAGAATTTTTTTTTAATAAAACGTGTCCCCACACTAGGATTTTCTCCTGTGTCGTGGGTGCGTTTACAAACATACAAGTTCACATACACAATGACACCCAGACCCGAAACAACAATTTGTGGATCACACAAAGTGTTGTTCCGTGCGGGAATCGAACCCGCGACACGTTGCACGGCAGCCGGTTGCCCAGCCACCGCACCAACCGTGCAGTCATGTTCTGCAGCATAACTGCACGGTTCAGCATGGCTCTCCCACACTTAATTATTTAAATTCCTTGACTTTGGTCGCAAACAAACATCTTCATTGCATATAATTTTTTAGTACCTATCTTAAACGACAACTACCAATATCAGAACCTTTTCTTTGCAATCAAAATCTCTATTAGCTGACCTGATTAAGACATACACATAAATAGAGATAGTCACTTCTATATCGATTGGAAGGTCTATAGGGGCTGGGTAGAAAGGTATGTAAGACAAACACTAAGAGGGCTGAGTGGTTCATATCCGGGAAAGTTCTTTCACGCAACGACCCGGACAGAACCCGGGTGAAATATTCGCTAATCGGTATTCTGTTAACTTTCAAACTGGTTTCTGAGCTATACTAGTTTCATACTTTGGCTTTAAACATAAGGTATTTTTAAGGTGGAGGTCCTTAGGTACTATTTATGTGCATACCTATCTCAGTATGATATAGGTAGCAATAGTGACATCATATTCTTTCATTTGTTTATGTTGGGATTCGTACAATAGGGTCGTTGACAGGATATGAAAATTAAAAATGTAATTAGTCCATGAGTTAGATAGTGAAAAAATATTAGACACGTATTTTTTATTTTCTCGTTAAGTTTAGGAGTTGGAAGTCGTTACGTCACAAAATATAGCACGGTGTGACGTCGAACGATATCTCAAATTAATATTCGTCCAAAGTTGTGGGAAAAGAAAAAATACGTGTCTAATGTTTTAAATTTTTCTACCAGATGAACATTCATATAAGATTTAGGAAACTACCTGATTATAGACTGTTTGTACATGTCACACTAAAGAGTACATACAATTTGAATTAAATCTAAGAAAAGAATCGACGAAAAACATATGAAATACAAGTTAAATATGTAATGGAATAACTATAGTACAATAAAAGAATACCTATTAAAGCCAACCCCCAAAGCACCGCAACGATTATGAAGACCTAGCAGTACATAGCCAGTGCTTCTAAAAGTAATGAAAGTACTTCCAACAAATTGGTCTGTAGCCCCAATACTAAAACTCAGTAACCCACTTCAGCACTCAGGAACAAATGTAGGTACCTACTTTTTCACACCCCTAAAAATTTATTTTCATTGTTATTTTTATTACAGCTTATTACTATAACGCCTTTAAAAGAGCCTCGTTTACAAATTCAAAAGTACGTAAAATATTATTTTGTTCATCTGTACGTACGTACGTACTATGATTGAAAACTGTGTTTGTAGGTCAGCCGAATATCAACAAAAGAGGGATAAAGAACGCAGGGGTGCGATGCGGTGACCAGGTTTACTCGGAATTCGTGGAACGTCCCGATTTTCTTCTGTCTAGTAAATGAGGGTCGTTAATGTTTCTCGATTATTTTTAGAAATAGTTTCAATTTCCTATGAATGTTATTAAAGAACTGAATGGTTTCGTAGATTTTCATTTTTTTATTTTAGGTGTATTTAATGGGTAGGCGTTTGAATTTTTCATTGATAATTATTTGGAATCGTTTAATACAAATTGCGCCGTTTTTTCTCCGAAGTCAAACATTGTGTAGGTTAATACAATACGAGTAATTGGGAAACAAATTCATCGTAAATACCAGCTTGATAGTTCAAAGAATTACGAGAAAGGGATACAAGTACTTTATATGAATACTTGTCTATTAACTGTAGATAGTTAATAAAACATAATTGTAACTCAAGACTTTTAATCAATAGAACCGAAGCAAAAATAGTCAAGTATTATCCCGAAAAACGTCACTTATAGCATGGTGACGTCAACTAGGGTGGCCTCTCAGAAGGAAAGTGGCGATTCATCATATCTTGCCAGCCCTCACACTACGTAATTGCAGGCTCGGAAAATGAGCCGATATTCTAACTTATATTTATCACCGATGTTACGTAAATGGCTTAGTTTCTTATTCCATCTTAACTTAGTATTAAATTCAAGTAGTTGTTAGCTAAAAGCGGTTTGATAATAACTTATCATTAAAAATTATAGTCCTCCATTAAGTTTAAGTTTTGATTATTATTTCAGATAAATTAATTTAGTTAGGTATTCAGTTTACCAACACTACTTAAAATTACCTCTTTGCAATGTACCACTGGAGCACTGGTTATTATCTTAGTTAATAGTCCTTTAATAATAATAACTTGTCTATTTAGTGCATCAACAGCAAAGCCTCTTCTTACACGGCGAAGGTTTGAGCATTAATCACCACGCTTTCTCAATGCGGGTTGGCAATTATAAACTTATGATTAGAAATTATAAGTCCAGGTTTCCTCACGATGTTTTCCTTCACCGTTTGTTACTGGTGTCTAGATAATCTTAGAAAGTACATATAACACGGAAAACGTCAGCTTTAAACTTGCCGTTGGTAGGTTTAGAACCCGTACCGCAACCCTCATGTATGAGAAGCGGGCGTTTTAAACTTCCAGGCCACCACGACGCTAAAGTTCAATTACACAGAGTGCGTATTCTAGTAAAACCAACTATAATATACCAAACCCAAAGTAATACAATCGAACATGGACTATCTATACTAATATTAGAGGTATAAAACTGAAGAGTTTATTTTTTTTGTTTGTTTTTTTAAATGCACTTATCTTCGGAACTACAAGTCTGATTTGAATAATTCTTTCTGTGTTAGATAGCGCATTTATCGAGGAAGGTTATAGGCTACAAAACGTCACGCTATGACCAATAGGAGCTAAGCAGAGCATGTGAAACCGCGCGGAAGTAGCTAGTAATAATATAAGAATATGATAAAATTGCACTTATGTCAGGAGCCAGCTGGAGTATGCGTCTCAGGTATTGAATCCAAGATATCAAAAATATATTGACCGCGTGGAAAACATTCAAAAACATTTTATAAAATATCTCTGCTTCCATCAAAATATACCATACCAATCTGCCCGTTATCTTGAATCGTTTGAAGAAACCATCTATTACCACTGGTAGATAGACGCAATATTGCAGATTGTCTATTCTTGTTTAAGGTTCTTAACGGCCATGTGGATAGTCCAGAACTATTATCAAAAATCAAATTTAATGTACCTAATAAAATATTTAGATTTAATCCACCTTTACACGTATCCCGTTCCTCATCTAACTACAGGCAGAACAGTTACATTATGCGTGCAAGCAGACACTTTAACAATGTTTGTAAGGAATATGACTTCTATCCGTTTACAACTACTCGGCAAAGAGGTGCTTAACCCATAAATCACCAAGCGGTCACCGGTGACCGCTTTCCACTAATATTACATTACATTATAGACCTTATTTCTAATGTTTAGAGAATACTTTTGTATGACCAAATTTAGGGGATGGATATCAACGGGTTGCCTTAAATTTTTTAAGCAGCACTACCTCTAGATTTATCGTATACATAAACGACCTTCCAAAATATTCAAAATACAAAACTGTCCTATTTGCAGATGATAGCACAATACTTTTTACCGGAAATGATAAAATTGATATGGAGACAGAGATAAACATGACTCTCAGAAATATAATAAACTGGTTGACATCAAATAATTTATGTATTAATCTCAGCAAAACTAATTTAATGCCATTTAGAAATAGATCGAATAAAATAGCCAATATGAATATTAATTACCAAAGTGATTCGGTTCAAGAAGTGGATGCTACGCGATTTTTAGGACTGAATATTGACAACACTCTAAACTTTAAACAGCACATTGACTCACTTTGCACAAGAGTAAATACATACTCATATGCACTCTATATGCTCAGAAAGACGGTTAGTAGTTCAACTCTTCTTACGGCTTATTATGGCTATGTTGCACCTGTCTTAAGGTATTGTGTTATTTTTTGGGGTAACACCACTAACAAAGACGCTGTATTTAGAGCGCAAAAAAAATGTGTCCGAGCTATAGCTAATATAAAGCAAACAGATAGTTGCAAACCCTATTTTATAAAACTAAATATACTGACCGTACCGTGCATTTATATATTAGAAGTTGCACTATTTGTCAAAAAAAATCTGCAATGCTTTAACAAATTTAATAGTAATAGATATCAATCTAATATATATTTTCCAAGCACTAAAACAGCATTACTAAATAAAAGTAATTTTCGCATGGCGCCACGTGTCTTTAATCACCTACCCAAGTCTGTACTGGAGATTTCAGATATAAATATATTTAAAAAAAAAATCAAAGCCCTATTAGTGCCAAAAGCATATTACACTGTCAACGAGTATTTGCAGGACAAGTTAATGTAAAATATCACTATTTTTTTATTAAGTAAATTTCTATATCTTGTAAGTTTTGCATGCATTTGATAGGATATGTAAACCAATCGGTGTGGAATCCGATACATTTTTGGACATTGTCCTTTGTATGACATTTTATTTAATCTAATTCATGACATTTTATTTGACAAATACGTTTTATTGACATTAAATTTTAATTAAATTGGTGACATTATATTTTGAATTATCTTATATTACAATAATTATGTTGAAAGTTTGAATTTTGAAGGTACTCGATTTTTTTCCAAATAACATTGTAAAACTGTAATTTTTGTAATTTGCATGCCTCAAGGCGTAGTATGGTTGGAACTGTATCTACTTATCTGCTAACAACTTAATTTACCCATATTAGCAAATAAATGATTTGATTTGATTTGATTTGATTGATCTTTAGTTTTTTTTTATCGTTTCTCTTGATCTGTTCATAATCATATTGTCTGTACGGTCTGTTTCAATATTTATTTTTTTCATTTACGCAGAATGTATGTATTTTTAATATTGTATAGTACTCACACCATATTAATGAATTTATTTCAAATGTTAAACGTGAGGACTTGTTATTGGCTCACTGTTACCTACGCCTATTGTTATTTTTATCCATTTTATATGCTGTAAGCCCTCCATGATTTATAAATAAATAAATTAGGACAAATGTTCTGCGACACGTGTTGCCAGCGACGTTGGGTGAAGTAGCGCGACGTTGCCGGACTTTGGTCGACATGTCTGGCAACATCAACGTCGCTGTGGACATAAGTTATTACCATATACGTTGCCGATATATGTCTTGAGACATTTGTCCCCTATGTCCTTGGCTTTAGTCTTAAATACAATTATTATCACAATAACAAAGCAGTCAGACTAAAACTAATTATTTATTAACATAAATCGCCATCTTAACTGTGTACTTCATAACATTCGCAGTCCAAATCCATTTGATGCCACTTAACACGTATTACTGATAAAATATTGATAATAACGATAGCTATAAACAGTAACAATAATCTCTAAGGACCTGATATTATGGTTCTTTTTCCCTTTCTTCTCTCGGCTCCAGTCGTTTTCGGCTTACAGAATTTTTACCTTTGAATTTACTCGCAAAATGCGAAGTGAGTAGACATGTTCAAGAGCCTCCTTGACTTTACTGTAAATAATAAAGGGTTTTGTTTCATATCTCTTAAGTAGATTACGTTTATCTATTTTCAACTTTATTCTAGTTGTATTAAGAATCTTTGCCCTTATTCAGGGATTGGAATTTAATTCAGTTGCGTATGTATCGTATCTTTCTGACAATAGATTGATTGGCAACCCTAATGACGTCATTATTCTTTTGTTTTGTCTTGTAGGTACTGCAAAAAGTTTGGTTTAGATAAAAATTTAGTCAAATAAGATTGAAGAAGAATATTCGATGGGATGGAATGCAAGTTAACTTACATTACGCAATTGATGACGCAATCTAGATTAAACTAACTAAGAATTTCGCTCACAAAAGCCTAATAAAACTTAGACAAAAACAAAGAATTGAAATAAAACGTAACATAAAGCGAGGTTTAATTAGACAGCAACCTTGATCGTGACCTCCCGAATCAATATAAATTCTCGAAGTTCGTGTGAACTAACCCAATTCTGAGTAAGCTGAACTTGTTACAGCGGGAGCGACCACGGCGAGATTTTAGCGATATTCCTAATTGAGCCAGGGAGCTAATAGCTATGATGGCGGACGCCAATTAAAGCTTATTGATGTCGCTCGCTGTAGATCTTCGGGCGACCCTCGTCTCGTTTTAACCCCGTCTAACTCCCTTACTAATAATTAATCAAGCAATTAAGCAGATCCGTGAAACGCGGTTGATATTTTCGTTGCTTTATGAACCCCTGGTACCTACAAATAATGGCCGCGGATAAGACGACGTTCATCTGAAATGTTACGAGACCTTTATCAATAATGCTTTAATAATTACTAATCTGATTTCTGTCTAAAGTTACAGAAGCATTCTGTTAAGAATTCAAGTAAATTACGTGTTTGTTTTACTGTCGCAATTCGAAGAGGGTGAAGGAATACCGCTGTAAATTGACTTCTAGCAACTTTTTACTGTTCATCAACTAAATAAAACGGTACAATGCAACTCAGATACAATTCTGTAAATATAATTGTGGCTACAATATCTAGATACTAATACTGTTCTCATTAGTTAGGTACGATTCAAGGTCGTATCCCTACGACCTTTAAGCTAAAACTATGTCACAACAGACTTTAAACCTTCTGTCACTAATAATAAGATACTTATTTTTATACTCCTAATGAAAGTTTTCGCGAAACAAAGAGATATCTTAATAAAGAGTCACTTTGACTTCATTTTACGGTGATTAATTTGACTTAGAAGTTGGAAAATTCCATAGATAGGTACTATAATTGAGATTGAACGGATTTCACAATAAATTAACGTTAAGAGTTATGTTGAAATTGATGTTTGAGACGTATTTAGATCATGATCAAGTGGGGGCTTCATTAACTGAATTCTAGTAAGTGTACATAAAATAACGCACTTGACTTATTTACATACAAGAGGTACATACACATACGAATGTACTTATATGAACAGATCATGTTTTTTGTTAGGAGTAAGTAAAGACACTAATTCTAAATGTAAATCCTTGTTTTGCTACACAATACGATGGTCAAGTTTGACTAAGTAATGACTCATTTGAAAAGACAACAACAATCTAAAATTATTGAGTTAACGGCTAGGAATTCTAATAAAAGATTATTTCCTTGTAAATAATTAGTTACCTTTATTTACTTGCACATACTTTTATGAAAGGTAAGAACAACGACGCAATAAAACTAAACGTACAGCGCCAACTGGCAGAATTATGTAAAATTAAGATGAAAAGTAGCCAGTGTTAAATATTGTTATTAATTCAATAAAATCATACACGAAAATTGGGTACTTGCTCAAAAATAAACTATTTCAATTGTTCAGTACAATAAAGTATTAAAAAATAATCACATGTCGTTAATTGATTTTATGACTACAATTCTAGTATTTTTTTAACAAATTAAAAAAAAATATGCTGTTTGACTCCAAAAAAACGTGACGTCACAATACACAATCTCGTACAAAATTCATAGAAAACTGTTGTTTTAGACAGTTCGAAAAAAGTATTGAATTTGACTAGTTGGCAAGTACCCAATTTCACCCCGGAATAAAAAGTACATAATTTTAAATATAGAACCTTCAAATATAGCTTATTCCCTATTAAGAAAAAAAACGCGAACTCTTATTTAACGATTCTCCTTAGACAAGTTGGGACGCGAGACGAATGTCAAATGGCATTTGATTTACTCAAGTTATTGTTTACTATGGTGCTTAGCTCTGGCCTCTCCAATGTTTGGAGAGAATAATGATTTGGTTTGAAAACAGTTATAAAGCTTGAGTGAGGCTTTACCTACATAATTATATTTTGGTTTGACTTTCAAATTGTTTTATAGAGGTGGACTTTTATAGAGTAGCGAGCAGATCTTTTTTTATACTTGATAGGTTATAATTTAAGATGGATATAGACTTTTCTAATGACCCGTATGTCCAGCCGATTTAATAAGATCGAAACGATCGCGGCGATCTTGTTGGTCTTCTCCAATCTGTCATACTAAAAGCTCTATGAATTTATAGAACACAGACTAATCTAACTCTATTTTCAGCATTCTTAGAAATACATATTAAACCTTAGAAATAGTACAAAACAAGTGAACATTTCTATTGAAATTACATAGAGGTACATTAAATCCGTACTACAAAGTAGACAAACCAAAGAAAACAAAAGACGGAATTCGAAATTCGAATAGAGAAAATATTCGCTATATTTTTGTGTAAGCATCGTTTCGCGAGTGTACCTTGAGGTATTAACTGGGCCGGACTTGAGTCGTGGTGGGTCGCAAAGCCTTCTGAGCCGGGCGTTTGGGTGACTGCCAGCCCCCGATAACCTACCGCACATAACATTACATATTTCTTATTTAACCCCTGTCTAAAAATAACCCACCATAATTGCTGATGCAGAAATTGCCTACAAATGTTATTAAATTTCCTCCAAGAAAGCAATTGAAGAAAGTAATAAAGATTTCCTCGCTGGCTCTGAAATCTGGTTCTGTGAGAATAATCAACTATTTTTCTTACGGAACTTTATGTGGAAACTTTGTACGGTTTAGGTTTTATGAAAAACTTTTACAATGACGTCACAGCGGACTATAAAAACTTGAACCTCGTTTCGCAGGCAAACGACAAAAGGAAATCGTGGCCTTTATATTCTTTTTACGACCCAAAAAAAACTAGGGACGTTTGCCTAAACGCCTACCGAATAAAATGAAAAATTAATTACAAGATGTTCAAAAAAGTGTCAGTAAGGTCCCGGAATTAATTTTGGTCAATTTGTTAACCTTAATTCTTGTTGATGATATGGTATGGTAATCTTAAAAATTTCCACAGTAGGTACCTAGTAATCCTAAAAGATTTATGACTAAATATTAATGCTTTCCATTTAAAAAATATACGACACAAATGTACCCGTTGCTACAAAACTTAATAACAATAACTCTAAACTTGACTATAATCACGTCAACATTAACAATAATTAGAGACACTTATTTTTTTATGGCATAAGCTGGTAAACGAGCAGACGGTAAGCAATCGGCGTCGCCCATGAACACCTGGAACACCAGAGGCGATACAAGTGCGTTACCGGCCTTTTGGGGAGATTGGGGAAGGGGAGGGTAATTGAGCCTCCAGTAACCTCACTCACACGATGAAACACAACGCAAGCGTTACTTCACGTCGGTTTTCTGTGAGGCCGTGGTATCACTCCGGTCGAGCCGGCCCATTCGTGCTGAAGTACCTAGGGCTCTCCCAAACTTATTTCAATTTTGTTACATAGTTACTAAGAACACAAAAATCGGTCCTCAAAATTCAATATACCTGAACTTGGTATTAATATCAGAAAACTATGTAACTTAGATCTATTGGAACAATGTTAAGGCGACATGTACCTCTATATCTCATACAGCCTATCACTTCACAAGAATCGCTAGATTGGAAGCATTAAATCAAGTTAGATCAAGTGTAAAGGCTTGAACAGAATATGCCTGTTCACTCACTGTTAAGTCTATGAACTTCGAACTCTATTGAAGTATTCATAAATGAATGACCGCGATGTATGGTTACCAATTTGAATCGAATAAGTAGCCGAATAGTAATCCCCCAAGGGTAGGCAGAGATGTGCACATTACGGCACTTAATGCCACTGTACAATGTAACACCCACTTTCCACTATTTATATTATAAGTCCCATGTAATAGGGAGTGAGCCTATTACCATACACCGGGCACGATTCCAGACACCGTGCTAATACTGAGAGTTATTTTTAACCCAGGAATACTTTTCCTGAGCGAAGAATCGAACCAGAAACCCCTGGCGCTGCAGTGGCACTTGCGACCACTCGGCCAACGAGGCAGTGGAGCCGACCCACTAACTAATTAAACACTCCAATCGCGTTCAAATGGTATAACAATGTGAACTACACTTTACCGCTAGGCAGGGTGGGCAAAGAGTAGTGTAACGGTTGGATGGTCGCCAAACCACGGCAGGTAATCCCACAAATGATCGCGGTTGTGTCCACAGCCTGTGCACCGATATTTAGTTCACTAAACTGGCTAAATCACCCTGCATTTTGGGTGCAGCTTACAAATGTTACAATTATTAGATGCAATTTGAACCTGACAGAAACACTCTGCCATCGATCGGGTAATTGGCTATTTGTGTTTAGTTTTCAGTGTTTAGTATAGCTGGATGGTTATAATACAATTTGTTGTTCGTTAAAAGTTATTAGCTTTCGCTCTCAATCGAAAACAGTGAGTGTAGAGTGGATTATTAGGCACAGCTCAGTGATTTCATTCGATAGTGTTATTATGTAATATTGGTAGTTTGATGATGAAAACTTTAGATGAGAATTCACAGGTTTGTTAATATTATTACTTTGTCGAGTGATTCCAGTGTTTTAGTTAGTAAACCAACGCTCCTTAATTCTCAAGAAATTTTAGACGTCTTTTGATGGTGTTTCTCCGCCACCAAGATAAAAATACTGACATTCAATCAATTTCATAAAAAAAGAAACATTTAAAAATATTACTTAGCCGCCTATGTATGTATCTACTTGAATTAATGTGCTTTGAACATAAACATAACAAAATTTAATAACGTTTTGTGCAAACAAACAGCAGACTGCGATCTGACGTACGTACGTACCACTTGATCAATATGAATCGGCCCGATGGACAGATGAACCATTTGCTTTGACGGGTTACGTTGAAAACAAACAAACGAACAAAAAGTGTTCTATTACTATTGATATTGGACTCGCTTGCTGACAAATCACTTGTGTTATATAGAGGTACAAAAAGAAACATGAAACATGTATCGATTGGTAGTTGTAAAATGTAATATTTTATTGAGACAGATTTTTAAATAACGTTCATTTCATTCGCTGATGAAATTATTATCTACTAGCGACCCGCCCAGGCTTATATTATACATATAAATCTTCCTTAAGAATCACTCTTATCTAACAAAAAAACCGCATCAAAATGCGTTGCTTAGTTTTAAAGATCTATGCATACATAGGGACAGACAGACGGCGGATAGCGACTTTGTTTTATACTATGTAGTGATAATTGTAGGTTGCTGCGTTAGGTCAATTATGGGTTAAAATCCTGCAAATAAATCCTTTGTAATGTAGTGTGAATATTTTGCCCTTATATCTTAATAGATTTGGATTAAAATTAGTTATCCAATTCGATAACAATCGAATCGAACCCGACTAGCCACATTCAATCAAAACTATTTTACCAATAATGCAGTAAAATACAAGTAATTGTCTGATACAATAACAATACCATAAAACGAGCAGTTCTATTGGGGTCTTATAAAAGTTTCCAAGTATTCTTCAATGACGTTCTTCATCCCCCTAGCCTAGCGTTCGCTCAGCCATCTTTTACAAAATCACCCCTATTTCAACGATGCTTCACCCTAAGAGTCTATTGAGGTACGGCCTTCAATCATGAAATCGAAGTCCAATTAATTTTCCCTTGGAATACATAACCCCTCTTTGCTCGCTGCAAGCCGCTTTGACATGAAATGCACATCAATCAGTGTTAGATTTGGGCACAAAAAATGAGGAGTAATGTTCCAAAAAGGTGCGAGCAATGACACATTTAGTAATATGACAGTATGTTTTCAATCTTATGCATATCACTTTAGTTTTTCTTCCAGAAGATACTTATCATAATCTAATCGGAAAGTAAGACTACGTACTCAGTACCTGTATAATGATTAATCACACTACTATTATAAATGTAAAAATTTCTTTATACGGATGTTTGGTTATTTGTCCGTCAATCACGCAACAAAATGGGATACCACAGGAATCATATTCTAGTTTATTCAATAAATTAATATCCAAAAGAATGAACTTACATACCATAAACTGAAATCTATATTATATTCTCGCTCGATTAATTTTAACAAAATAACTGAGGTGAATAGGTATAATCATTATATATTTGTATCTGTTCAAATCACATAGCACCGTAAAATACTGTGACATTAAACCCGACTCACCTATATCGAAACTTTCCTAACATTTAGACAAAAGCTATAAACGTGCCAACTTCTCGCCCGATCCATTGATAAACGCTGCTCCCAATACCGAAACTTTCAACGAAGTACGGTCTAAAGCCATGATCGATATGGCCTACCTACCTATTAAAATTGAATTTGTTTTAGGTACTCGAAATATTAACTCTCAATCGCCTTTTAAAATAGACGTCAAAATATCCAAATCATTTTATTCAATATTCGGTGAATTTCAATGAAGACCCTTCATATAAACACAGAATATTACGTCGAGAATGAACAGACGCTAACGAGTCTAATCTCTTGTTTCTAAGGACTTAAGCTTGTTAGTGCATTTTAGACTAAAACGTTCCACAAATCGCTTCTGTAGTATTTTGGGGTATAAGCAGACGTAGCAAAGCTAATGCCGGTTGCCCCGAGAGAATCCGTCGTTTCTCGTAAAAGGTAAATTCGATTCAAACGCGAGGTGTTGGGCTTTTCTTGACAAATTCACATCATATCCCCGATTGTCTGTGCGCCCGTAAAAAAAGGTCAGTTATATTGCGCGGATAAGGAAATGAGCGACGGTTAGTTAAACAAAGAAAATTGACGTTTTCGCAATAAAAAATTATGTTACTCTGTATCGGTCTTTAATAGATTCGGCCGGTGCAAAGAAAAGCGAAAATAAAATGGCTGCCTCAATAAAGATATTTCACTCGAATAGTTCCTGTTGGTTGACGGGGTAGATAGTTCGTGTTTTGTGGGGGAGCGTTTTTTAGATTGATATTTCGTTGTCTGGCTTTCGAGAAAATTCCGTTCGCAACATGCACACTGAGCGAGCGTGTTCAAATGAATTAGTGAGGATTGGCTCGCCGTATTCGAGTGATTTATTCGGAATTCTGAAAAACTGCGTTGTTCCGAGTTGTTAGTTTAGTTTTAAATGATGATACGCCCGCCTATATTGGAGTGCACCAACAAATTCACATTTTAATTAGAGTTTACTAACACTGCTCGTTTATTCCTTACAATATGGATTAATAAAGATGGAAAACGATTATACTCCTTTTATATTTAACACGAGCCTATACCTTGATGATAAAATAAAATATAGAACGTACCTAATACAAAAACAAACAACAAACACGATAAGGTAATAAACAATTTTTTGTCTCACTAATAAAGTGAATAATGCATAAAAGCGAGCTTTAGATCAAAATTAAGATTTAACTTGGAAACATCACTTTCTCTATTTTTTATTCATTCAAAAAACGTGTGGGAGCAAACTGCTGTATTTTTTCTTTTTCGCGCCAACAGGAATGCTCCGCCATCTTAACGCCATGTTTGTTTTCAAAACCGCTACTGCCATTTGTCACTCGCTGCCAGCTTTTGTGTTCCTCCGAGGTATTTGTCTTCGCCTAAACTGAAAGGAGTGCATTATTTTACTTCACCTGCTATTGTTGAAACACAATCTCAATCTGAATTCAAACGTGGATTTAGATTTGTTGTTCTAAAGTAAAATAGGTGACACATCACCTACCTACGTTATTATTTTGAAAACATGTAAAAAGCTAAGGTCCGCAACAATACCGAAAGGACAAAATCCCTCACAACAACTCTTGAAGGCGGGCAAAATTTCTAACTATGTATATTCTGCAAACTAAAAAAATATTCCCACAACACAAACAGCGGTGACCCAACAAAACGAGAGAAAAAAGATACTAAATCTATGTGAGACCAACAATAGACCGCTTCGACAGAGGTTTTACCGACGGAAACATGAAAGAGAATTTCGAAACGCGTATTCCCTGGATTATTCGACAACGAGCACCTACCCATAACTACTTTTTCACGTTTGTATTTCGAATATGTTAATAACAAAGCCGCACAGTCGAACGCGAACCATTCAAAATAAACACTGATTGAAAATTATTAAAATCATTTTAATATTTATTTTTTTCATTTTTATACATGCTGCCAGTCTAATATCGGTTTCCAGGACCAGTGTGTCAATAAAGATTTTAATACCAATGTTTATTTTACAATATTTTGCTACGGGCAACATTAACCATAAACAGATTATTATGGATAGTGAAGCTGCAACGTTCATCAAAATAAATATTTGTATTCACGGCGTACCGCACAATCCCTTTTATAATTTTACGTTGAAATAACTTGTTTGATTTATTTTTGTGGTTTAAATGCCAGACTCTGTTAATTATTTCAACAGCTTTGTAGACGGTATGCTTAAAAAACATTTAAGAAATTATTTTTTCATTACAATTTGTGTAGTTTTTTAAACCATTTATTAAGAAAAATAGCAACATAATCATGATATCTACGAGAGTAACACAAAAGTAAAGTAAAGTGTTTCAATAGCACCCAACAAGGAGCAATAAAATTGTGAAGACTTACGTCGATAACATAAAAATTGGTTCGATGTGTAACCAAGTAAAAACTCCCCTTATTATAGCTTGTATTGAAGTGAAGGTGGCCGCCATATTGCTGGCGTGTAGTGTATGCGAACGGTTACAGGAGACGTGACTGACTTACAAGAGTTCGAGAATGCTCGATATATTCCATTCATTAATTAATTCGTTTCTTGTTCTTTCAATCTTAGTCGTCGATGAAAGAAAGCTGATCGTGATTCAGTAAATGTAGGCACATGACTATGTCAGTCTCAATTGCCTCTTTGTTGGTAGATTTGAACCTAGAAATGTTTGCACCTAGTATGCAAATAAATTCCTCCTCCCAATATGAAACTAATTTTACAAACATCTACTAGCATTAATCTTTACGGTAATTTACCTAAATACTCAATTATAATAAACTAAAGTGTGATATTAAATAAAAATAAGGTAATTTGTCAACATCAACAACAGTTCTAATTTAATTACCTCGCAATACAGTCCATAGGTCATGTATCTTTGTAGTTCCCAATTGGCTCTATCGAAATATGGGAGTGAATGCGCATCCCTAACCCAACCCGCAAACGAAGCAAATACACCGATACTCATTCACACCAAGTAATCGTGACCCACATACCAATAATTACACACATCCCTAAAATCAGCGTAAAACAGATTTGTAACAAAATCGTACGGATATCAATAGCTCTTAATTGATGGAGACGAACGGGCGCGATCCTTGAGCAATGGCGTCATCCAATTAGCGAGCTCGAAGTTCGAACGTGATCCAAAGATGGCGCCCATAGATTGGACGGATCACCCTTAACTAATAGCTGCTGTTGGCCAGACGTGAGGTCCGTTTGTATTGCGAAATGTTGATGAATTAAACTATTTGTTCGTCTCTGCATGTGTGTTTGTAATATCAACTAATTATATTACCTCTACATAGTTATGTGTGTCTTTGATTAAGTTAAATGCTTACATTACCGAAGAAAGGTGTACTAACTCTGAGTAAACTTCAACACATTATACCTGCGCATAAATGAAATGCTAAAATTTAATTTCTGTCTATTTATTCCTTTGAAACAAAACTTAACTTTGGAGATAATTATAAATAAAGTCTATCAAAAACACAACTATTAATCTGCACCACTTAAAAAGCCACCCCTAATTGATATAAGAGACAAAAAACCCTTTAAAAGCTTGAGCCTATAAATGAAAAGACAATAATGTGAACGTCTGCGCCCTGTAACAAGTCGCCTTCTAAGCAAACAGAGGACTTTTAACAAAACATACATTGTTTTGTGCCCATAGATAATGAAACACACATTTTTCGCAGAAACAGGTTCTATAAACAAAGGGCGCTCATCCCACTTTCAATTCAATTCGCGGTAACGTAAATCCGAGCGATCAGGGAGGGAACATCGCCAGATTACGTGGAGGACCCGCTCCGTGAAATATTATTTTTCTCATTCAATACCCTACCATCATGTACGTTATTATTGTCATTAGTATCAGTTGTTCTATTTGTATATGGTATTGATGTTACTGATGTAATCATATCTCGTATTATCGTACCGATTTTACTTAGAATAGTCATGTAAAATAGGTATACCTACATGTTATTTAATAGATAACAATCCAAAATTACAACTTTTCCAAAACTGATGAGGTTTTAATTAAAATTTAACCTTTACTTGCAAATTAATCAAAATTGAATAGATCAGATATCAAATTCCAATCAGACGTAAGTTTTCTTTGAGCCCTCAGCCATAGATGGCAAACAACAAACCTAATTGATTAGTAATTTACAAAGAGAAACCACAATACTTTGTTCTGACATTTGTTTGAGAGAAACAAAAAGTACTTTGGTACCTATAGATACTTCTTAGCTACCAGCCCACGCCTCTGAGGGGTGAACAAATCCACGAGATTAAGTCGTCGAAAAATTTAATGCGTGCTCGGCTCGCACCCCAGCGGCTTAGCCCAAGGTGTGATCCGTAACCGCGCACTTCCATTGACGATGTGTCGCTGAAAAAATATTTAACGGCTTTATGCGGCTCCAGTTATTTGGAGTGACAGCTTTGCTGACTATACTTGTGTAAAAGGACATTGTTTTTTGCTGTGTTGCAGAAATTAAATGTCTAGTCCTAAATCTAAATCTAAATCTTCGTCGATTGATGTTTATGCGACTTGAATAAGCGGCATCTCTATCGTTTTTTTTATTTATAATTCAATTACACTCTATCGCAATAAGACGTTGTTATAACCTTTAACAACTTATCCTCTCTGCAAAACACGAGATTCAAATGCATCCAACTTACAATACCTACTTTCCTTGAGACTTGGAGAGTAACTAGGCGATGTTAATCCACGTCGTTCAATATACACTTAATCGCTCATCAAGAATAACTTCATGTACCTATGTAATAATCGTAAAATTAAACACCATTGACATAAGTATCTATACATAGATATAATATTGTCTACAGCTGTTCCAGTCCCACTCCTGCAACATGACTGCACAGTTGATGCGGTGGCTGGGCAACCGGCTGCCGTGCAACGTGTCGCGGGTTCGATTCCCGCACGGAACAACACTTTGTGTGATCCACAAATTGTTGTTTCGGGTCTGGGTGGCATGTATATGTGAACTTGTATGGTTGTAAACGCACCCACGACACAGGAGATAATCCTAGTGTGGGGCAACGTTTAAAAAAAATAATAATAATAATAAAAAAAATATCTTTTCAATAAATTCTTTAAAGCATTTACCCAATAACATAAGCGCGTACCAATAATAAAGCGCAGTAAACACGAGTTCACCCACTACAGCGGTAAAAGAGAAATAAAAACGTGTTGTAAATAGGGCTGTCACCGTCACGTATCACGAAACGCTTTTCTTTACAACTGGCAACCTTTGAAGTCCGAAATAAGTTCACAAATCGCTGAATCGAGACAAAAATGCTACAGCTTTTATATTGAAACTGTCTTTCATTGAATTAAGACAGTAATTTCACGAGTTGATGCTACACTTAAATAAAATTGTATTTCAGCTATGAAACCGTATTATTCTGAATCTAGACCGTACTGTTACTTTATGGCTATTCACACCGAAACACTTTTCTAAAAGTAATCACCACGAAAGTACCTTTTAAGCTGCTTACGTTGAAAAATAAAACGGTCATTATTTCCGCTAAGCGAGCGTGTAGAAGAGATTTGTGAACGAATCTTTATTAATACAGCGCGTGGGCCAGACGTGCGGACAAAAGCGAACGGGGGAGGGATGAAAAGAATTCAAAAAAACGGTGTAATAAATAAGTTTAACCCATAAAATCAGTGGTTGACCTCGGTGACCTGTCAAAGGCAGCCTTTGCACGATAATACTAGACTTGACCCCGATTTTGCGTGCATTTCAATGGGGGTCAGGGGCTTGCCATTCGTGCCGGAACTGGGTTGCCACGAAATGTCCACCAGAATTACGAATGCAATTAGGTTTGTGTGTAATTTGTGATCATCAGTTGTTAAAATGAACATCAGTTCATTTACTTTGTAATTGAATTACTATTCAGTTGCCAATTGAAATTAATGGACTTCAGGAAGCTATTCAGGAGCCAATTAAATTTGACTGCCTCGTTGGCCGAGTAGTCGCAAGTGCGACTGCCGGGCAAGGGGTCTCGGGTTCGATTCCCGGGTCGGGCAAAGTATTACTGGGTTTTTTAAAATTCTCAGTAGTAGCACGGAGTCTGGAAATGTGCCCGGTATATGGCAATAGGCTCACCCCCTATTACATGGGACTCATAACAACTAGTGAAAAGTGGGTGTTACATTGTACTGTGGTAGAATGTGCACCTCTGCCTACCTCTTCGGGGATAAAAGGCGTGATGTTATGTATGTTATGTAAATTTTGTTACTCTATGCTATTGAGTGGATTATTGTCATGAACATAAATAATTTTTATAAACTGTTTAATGTTTAAAAAAACTAACTTCAAACACTTCTTTTTTTGAACTCAAAATTCGCATAATTATACTCAATCATTTTTCTGAAAACCGCATAAAAATTGGTTCAGCCAATTACGAGATAATCGCGCACAAAAATACCTACAGGTTAAACAAAGATCCTCGTTGTTTTGAATTCGCTAAACAACATTTTAGCGACAAAGTCTTCACAATGCAGGCCTGCGGACGGCGAGCATGGCCGTCCGACCAGAAACAGATCTGAGCGTACGGCGCGTCGCGTCCCGCCCGCGCCTCATAGAGCCATCAGACCACCACAGATGGGGTCCAATAGGGCCGATGCCGATTCGAAGTCGCGGAGAACCTAACGGGTATCCGGGGATCTGGCTCGACGTGCAGGAGAAGGAACGGGGTGGTTTTTAGTCAGTAAGAGTCTGACACTCCCTCCCGCCTCGCCCAGGCGGGAGCAGACATTCGATGATTTTCCCCCCTTAAATAAAAAAAAAGTCTTCAAAATACATTTTATTTTAAGCCAACCATGTTCTAAATTCAAACAAACAATGCAAACCTATAAAATTAATGTTAGCATATACGAGCCAATAGAATCGCGGCAACTATTTCCCATCGTAAAAATGACACAACCGTCATTCGGCCGTTAAAATCCGTTTGACATCAAACTATCTGTGTTTGACATCTTCCATGGATGTCACTTTATAAGGTACCTAATAAAGCCACGCTCATCCCTATAACACTTCCACTTCCTATATCTTAATGGTTGTTCGGAAGCCATAAGGTTTAATATACACTTTAACTTGCATCAACGATCCTATGTTGTTGTAAACATTATCATTGTACTGCTCTGATTGCATTAAAGTACGCCATTTTGAATTTTAACGCGTTTCAAATAGTAGCTGTTTATTTACATGCATTTTTTAAACAACTTTTGTGTATTTTTTTACCGAAATAAATAAAAAAGGAGATTCAGTTTGACCTGAATGAATGTATACTTTATGCGATTATCAGAAAAGTGTTGGTTACACGTAGGAAAAGATTTTGGTATATTAATTAACATAACATAACATCACGCCTTTTATCACCGAAGGGGTAGGCAGAGGTGTACATTATGCCACTGTACAATGTAACACCCACTTTTCACTATTTATGTTATGAGTCCCATGTAATAGGGCGTGAGCATATTGCCATATACCGGACACAATTCCAGGCTCCGTGTTACTATTGAGAATTTATACAACCACAGTAGTACTTTGCCCAACCCGGGAATCGAACTCGACACTCCTTGCCCGGCAGTCCCCCTTGCGACCACACGACCAAAGAGGCAGTCAGTATATTAAAAAACCAATTAAAAAAAGAGGTATTTTGTAAAAATGAATACGCTAGCTTTATCCACTTTTATTCACATATCAAAGAAGCCATATTCTATTCAATCATAAAGGTATCTAACATCAAAATGAAACTATATTGAACTAGTAAGTATTATTAATGAAATTGAGAACAGTTAGAACTAGTCGAAATACATACTAAGTTTGTCATCAGACATCAGACTTGGAATCCAATACTTATTGATTTGCTTGTTTACGAGCCGCGGTTGATCTACTACTTGTCCCTTGTGGTTGTTTAGAGGTGTTCAAGTACGTTTAGTACCTCTACAAAAAAAAACATTTTATTGTTTATGATGACAGAACTTAACACAAAATAATAATAAAGAACGTACAAGATACGCGCGAAAAATAATACACTTCCTTCAGTCGGGTAAAACTAAAAAGTAATAATAAAAAAATAATCTGTAAATAATACTGGCATTCATATTTTGAGACTCTATGGTTCGAAAAGAATAAAAAAATAGTACCTAACTTAAATTAAAACGAAGTAAAAGTAACTAAAAAACATAACTAACTAGTCTTTTGTCCAATTTTGTCGTTGAGTTTTTAGCACAACAAAACGCAAAAAAAAAACAAAATAAAAAATCAACAATACACCGCTCAGGGAGCATTTGACTGCGAGTAAATTATGATTTCCTTTTAATTTCTCCCAGAATTATGTATCCGTTTCGATATTGCCTTCTTCCCATCTTTTCTTCTATATTTTATTATTTTCAATTGCTATTTCTCCATTTTAACGGCCAATTGATTTAATAACTAGTATGAGTATGAGTTTATTATTTTTTTAGAAAAATCATAGCCAACAACTTTCGACTTAAATACGATTAGTGTTTTACTACCCGGCTTTAAGTCGGAAATTGTTTACGCAATATTTAATAATACGATAAAACAGTTTAAAATAAAATGTAGGTATATATGTTAATGTCATAACATAACATAACATCACGCCTTTTATCCCGAAGGGGTAGGCAGAGGTGCACATTATACCACTGTACAATGTAACACCCACTTTTCACTATTTATGTTACGAGTCCCATGTATTGTGCCCGGTATATGGCAATAGGCTCACCCCCTATTACATGGGACTCGTAACATTACATGTTAATGTCATGCACATAATAACTTTATTAATGATTCAATTTTAATTTATTTTATTGAGATCGAAATAATTGCAACGCAATAAATGGTGTTTTTGTTAAATTAAAATTACAAACAGGGGTGTTGTTCAAAATGATTTAAATGAGCAATTTTTATGATTTTACAAATTAGTAAAGGTGTAGGTACTCTGCGTTTGACTGCAATGATCATCTTTGATTAAAATGCTAAAACAACGCTAACCAAGAATGACCAATGCCGCCAGTCTTCATGAAACTTTCCCGGTAGATAGTATACAACATGTAACGTAATTAACGCACACCCTAAAACACCCCAATTAGAATATTATGTTATAATCATAATAAATACACTAATTTTTAATTTAATATGTAATTGTATAATTATGCGTCCTTACTGGTCTTGTCATAAGGTTTATTTTTCTTTATTTTGTATTGAATGATACAATTTGTATGAATACAAATAAAACTGCGATTATACAAGTCTTATGGCTTAGACTTACAGTCCATTTTGATTTGTTTCAACAGTACAGGGTTAATATGACAATAATTTCTGTAGTTTTAATTATTTTAGGAAAAATTACCTATGCAAAATTTATATCTATACTAATATTATAAAGAGGAAAGATTTGTACCTATTTTTGTATGTTTGTAATGAATAGGCTCAAAAAGTACTGGGTTGATTTAAAAAATTCTTTCACCAATAGAATGCTACATTCTTCCAATTTGACATAGGCTACATTTTATTTTGAAAAAAAAAATTTCTGCCCCGTGCAAAGGCGGGACGGGCTGCTAATATTATATAAATCGATTCTGTTAACGATTATGAACAAACTATTTTCAGGATGTGCGTTATGTAAGTTATATGTTGTATTATAACAAAGATATAATTAGATTCATAGAGTTTACATCACAGAAATATACGGGGTGTAAACGAAACGCTCCCGAAAAACGCCTACAGATGATGGTTAAAAGCAAGATTTATTTTCATAAAAGTAAGGAATTATTAATGTTTGTTTTGTGTAATAATAGCTGTAATCAAAGGCTCAACGCTGATGTTTCATGAATGACACGAAAACAAAAACATCATCTCTATTCAGAGGTACACATTATGTCACTGTACTATGTAACACCCACTTTTCACTATTTATGTTACGAGTCCCATGTAATAGAGCTGAGCCTATTGCCATATACCGGGCACAATTCCAGACTCCGTGCTACTACTGAGATTTTTTTTAAAAACCCAGTAGTACTTTGCCCGACCCGGGAATCGAACCCGAGACCCCTTGCCCGGCAGTCGCACTTGCGACCACACGGCCAACCATGCAGTGCTACAAAAACGATTAAAATTATAAAAGCAATTTCGTTTTCGGGAGCGTTCTGCTTACACCTGTATAATTATCATACGAAACGTAAGCCTCTAGAGGTAATGAGTAGCTCGCAAACAGCTCTTGAATAGTACCTTCGTCAGATCTTCACAAACTTAGTATACCTCTATGTTTAAGTGTGGGAGAGCCATGCTTCGGCACGAATAGGCCGGCTCCACCGGAGTGATACCACGGCCTCACAGAAAACCGACGTGAAGCAACGCTTGCGTTGTGTTTCGTCGTGTGAGTGAGGTTACCCATTACCCTCACCTTCCCCAATCTCCCCAATCTCTGAATCCCCGACGGTCCTCAAACTCTTAATCCCCAAAAGGCCGGTAACGCACTTGTAACACCTCTGGTGTTCCAGGTGTCCATGGGCGACGCCGATTGCTTACCATCAGGTGATCAGTCTGCTCGTTTACCGGCTTAGGCTATAAAAAAAACATTCGCCATTTCTACCACTTTGATAAAAACAAGTCGAAGAACAAAGTCAAAAGAACATAGCATCATTAAGGTTATGTTGAAAGTTGCATTTCCTAGTTACAGCGGAGACTCCAGCCAACCGCTACACTGCTCAGCAATCATTAATGTGCAACCGACGGAGATCTTAGCTCTACAACAAAGTTTCTTTTTATTTCTTTATGTACCATTCGTGATAGAATACGTAATTGACACGACCACACGTAGCACACAATCTACCCGTGACTTTTGTGAAAGGCGATTAAGGGATTACAGCATGGGGATTAACAGAAACTGGGAACGCCAATTTGTGTGATGCGTCGCGAATTTGTGGTTACAACAATTTTCACGTAGTAGGTGTTATTAAAGTATTATTTTTTAAATTGACTGCCTCGTTGGCCGATTAGTCGCAAGTGCGACTGCCGGGCAAGGGGTCTCGGGTTCGATTCCCGGGTCGGGCAAAGTATTACTGGGTTTTTTTAAATTCTCAGTAGTAGCACGGAGTCTGGAAATGTGCCCGGTATATGGCAATAGGCTCACCCCCTATTACATGGGAAAAGTGGGTGTTACATTGTACTGTGGTAGAATGTGCACCTCTGCCTACCCCTTCGGGGATAAAAAGGCGTGATGTTATGTTATGTTATTTTTTAAATTCTCTTTCGGTTTTATTGTCGCTAAAGTGACTGCATAACCTCACTCTGCGCAAGTATTACGCATTGTTACTACTGACGTCAATCAATGTCACTAAGTATTTACTAGAACACAATAGAGCTTAATTTTTTTACCCAAACTTTCTCCTTAATATCATGCATATTAAAACCCAAAATAGAATTAAACACACATGCAGAGAATTGTAAATGAATGGACATGTTAAGTATAACTACGCATATCTCAAGGGTTGAGAACAATGGCTGTCCCTTCTACTGAACCTTTGTTAGGGTCAGGCCCTTACGATAACATCACACTACCAGCCAATCTAATTTAATGTTAACAGGCCGTACAATGTACGAATACTTGTCCAAAATTATAATGTACGCTTAAAACTCCACTTTTAAGTAAGTACAAATAAAATAATGGATTATTTAAAAAAAATAAAATAAATGTTTGAATTTAGAACGCTGTCCAATAAACATTGAGCATAACATAAATTAAAATAGACATAGACAATTGGCATAACATTAATTTTTTATGATGTTTTATCTCAATAATTACAATACATGATGTGTTTACCATAAAATTCACATCAAGCAAAAGGGTTTTAACATAATGGCGCCACACAAATGACTATGTTAGCTACGGGTGTAGCTACACCGAAATCAAATTGAATAAAAGCTATACGGCTTTCATTCGAATTTCGAATGGACGCTATTTACAGATTAAAATTGGATTCGCATTTTACCGATTAAATTAAATCCACATTTTAATAATGCGTTTGTTAATTTGCGACGTCAGCTACTCAAATATTCACTGGAACGAAAACAACAAAAATATTTTGTTCAATCGATGTAAGTGAACACTACCTTTCCTCCTGATATGTAAATTTCTTCATTTATATGTATAGTTTATATTTTGTATGTATTTATTTATATATTGTATATAGTTGTTTGGTTATTTATCTGTTAGTTTTAAGTCTGTTTCCTATCCCAATTTTCTATTTGTTACTACACACTGTGTCATTATATTATTATTACTTTTCCTGCTCCAGGTCCACAGGAAGAAATTCCAATAGGAATAGGTGGTACCCTTGTACTTTAATTTTATGTATGTGTTGTCCTTTATGTTGTATGTGTGTACATAAATAAATAAATAAATAAGTGGCTTTCAAATAGTTTGATATGATTTTTATCGAACTAGAAATAAAATAATATAATTTGTTATTTTACAAAAAATATGAAAAGAATTTGATTTGCCTATACATAAGTTTTACAAATGGAGTGTTTTTGAACAATTTCTTTTGTCTTGTAATTTTCTGATAAATTTAAATGTCTCTTTACGAATCCTATTATTTTTGTGTTTACATATTTGAAAATAATATAAACGATTAGGTATCTTATGGCAACATCATTGTCTATGATCCTTCCATATTTTTAGTCTGTGTCATTTTACGCGGGAAACAAAAGCCTGCTAGAAAAATTTCATAAAGAGACTATTTTGAAAAGTATTGATAAAATTTAAAATCTGTGCAAATATTCATAACTGTGTGTCAGATTATTGTTCAATAATTACGCATTTTAAGTAGCTACGTCTACGAGCTGATGACAGACAAGGTAAAGTCGATTATTTTATTAAATAATTCTGTAGATAAAAGTAAAAACAACAACTCTATCTATAATTATTCAAAGATCTGACAGATATTTCTGTATCAGCTTCGATTTATTAAATCGTACTTAAATACTACAAGTACCTACTTGAGTAATAAGAAAATTCAATAGAGAAGATGATTGATCGTTTTACAAATCTTTATAATACAGAATGTAACACTAAAAACAAATAATTACATATTTTTCTACCGTTTCAATATATTCGTCATTGACTTTGAAATATCATAGTAACTGTCAAACACCAAGCGGTCACCGGTGACCGCAAGCTATTGTTCTATAATTGTGTCTATAATGACGGTACTCGACGAGTTAAAAATGGTTTATTTTAAGTTACGATTAGGGTTGACAAAAAATATTCAAATATAGAACGTAATACCAACAATGACGAGTCGATTGTACCACGCGTTAGTATTAACCCGCCTTTATAAATAATTAATGTTTTATTATAAATATTATATATTGTGTGTGTTGCAAATGAAACTGTTATAATGGTTATAATTGACAGTTTTATTGGCAATTCACAACTTACATATAATCATGAATATTTATTATTTTTTTTAAATAAAACGTTGCCTCACACTAGGATTTTCTCCTGTGTCGTGGGTGCGTTTACAAACATACAATATCACAAAAACATGACATCCAGACCCGGAACAACAATCTGTGGATCACACAAAGAATTGTTCCGTGCGGGAATCGAACCCAAACACGTTGCGCGGCAGCCAGTTGCCCAGCCACCGTGCCAACAGTGGAGTTAAATTTCGATCCATCTAGGAGAAATCAGGAGTTTTATTTTTAATAATAATAAGAAGTAGCAGCGGTGGACAATGGATTCACTCCGCTATCCTTGGCAAAAGAGAACTGGCGCAAACCTGTGGTACTGAGCGTCAATGATCGCAAGGAGATATGGCATAGCAAGGAGCTCCACGGACACTTCTTCCGGGCCCTTCATGGGCCCAGTGTAGATTTTCTAGCGTCCGTGTCTTGGCCAATGGGTTAATCCCTAAAAGCCTCGACATCCATCTTAGGAGGCTGGCGTTAGGTGGATGGATCAAGGGCCTGATACAGAAGGCAGTTCTCCTAGAAACGGCACGTATCGTGAGGAGGTTTCTGTCTCTGGAGCCCTAACCACCGGTAGCTTGGACCATGCTCCCGCTACTGGTCGGCTCCTATTTTTTATATTTTTAAATATTATTTTTATTTTATAAGTAGTGTTTAAAAATGTAATTTATAGAGAATTTTAAATAAATATATGTAAATAATACTAATAAGCCTTTATTGCTGAACTAAACTAAAATAACAAAAGTAATAATTAAACTAACTTATAAACTAACACATCAGTTTCGGTTTATTGATCAGCGTGTCCTGTGACACATAGGCCTCTTCCAGCTGTTTCCACACTTCCCTGTCTCTGGCTTTCCTTGGCCAGGTATTCTCAGCGACCTTTTTTATGTCGTCCATCCATCTTTTTACCTGTCTGCCTCTCTTTCGTTTACCATCTCGTGGTTGCCACTCCGTTATAATTTTAGTCCATTTTGTTTTGCTATCTCTTGTCATATGTCCTGTCCATCTCCATTTTAATTGCCTTACTTTCTTTATTATATCTTCTACCTTTGTTATGGATCATATATCTTCTGATCGTATGCGATCCATTTTTCTAACTCCTAACATGCTTCTTTCCATGCCCCTCTGACATGTTCTGAGTGCTAGGAGATGTTTTTGGTTCAGTGCCCAAGTTTGGCATCCATATGTCAGGCATGGTAAGACACACGAGTCGAACACTTTTTTCTTTGCTATCATGGGGAAGTGTTTGCTTTTAAGTACCTCCTTAAGTGACCAGTAACGATTCCATGCATTAGCTACTCTTCTATCGATTTCATTTTTTGTTTGGTTTCTAAACGCAATTAGTTGTCCTAGGTATGTATAAGTCCTCACATATTCCATACTTGCGTCATCCAAAGTTACAACTTTTTCTTCCCTGTTTGTCATTAACTTTGTTTTAGATAGATTCATAGTGAGACGTACTTTTCTACTCGCCTCCGACAACTGTTGCAGCATATGTTGAAGTGTAGTTACGTTGTCAGTGATCAGGACTAGGTCATCCGCAAATCTCAAGTGGTTGAACTTTTTGCCGTCTATACTTATACCGATGTTTTCCCACTCCAGATTCCTGAATACACTTTCTAAGATTGCAGAAAAGAGCTTTGGAGATAAAGGGTCTCCTTGCCTTACACCTTTAGCTATTCGGAATTCTTCACCGATTGTTTCTAATTTTATTTGTGCAGTACTTTTCTGATATATATTTTTTATAACGCGTACGTATTTTTTAGGAACCCCCTGTTCAACTAAAGCCTTCCAAAGCGAGTCGTGGTGTATTGAATCAAATGCTTTGCTATAATCCACAAATGCAATGTATAAAATTTTACCATATTCTGCGCATTTTTCTATCAGCTGATTTAGGACATGCATGTGGTCAATTGTAGAAAATCCTGCTCTAAATCCTGCTTTCTCCATGGGTTGTTGCAGGTCAAGTAGCCCTGTAAGTCTGTTTAGGATCAATTTAGAAAAGACTTTGTATATGTTGGACATTAAGCTCATAGGTCTATAGTTCTCTATGTTGTCCCTATCTCCTTTCTTGTGTAACAGAATTATTGTACTCTTAGTCCATTGCGGTGGTATGATCTCTGTTCCCAGGATAGTATTATATACGTCTGTGAGTTTCTTTAGATTTTCAGGTACCGTTATTGCAACTTTTAGCATTTCATTTGTTATCTGATCTGGTCCAGGTGCTTTATCGTTTTTTATTTTTAATAAATCATTTTACTAATAAACATTTGACCGTAGTACCTGCCTACGAGGTATTTAGGAGTCAAGCTAAAGCATTAAATATGTTGCCAATGTGGATAATCACTCTATTAATGAGGAAGTATCCATTGAAGTAATAACTGCTTAGTAAAATTATTGTTACTACGTCGTTTCCGACCTATAAAGTAATTGTTCAATAGTTGAGGCAATCTAGTAGTAATAAGTCTTAATGCTCTAATAAGAGCATACATAAACATAACATCACGCCTTTTTATCCCCGAAGGGGTAGGCAGAGATGCACATTTCGGCACTTATTGCCACTGTACAATGTAACACCCACTTTTCACTATGTTATGAGTCCCATGTAATAGGGGGGAGCCTATTGCCATATACCGGGCACATTTCCAGACTCCGTGCTACCACTGAGATTTTTAAAAACCCAGTAATACTTTGCGCGACCCGGGAATCGAACCAGAGACCCCTTGCCCGGCAGTTGCACTTGCGACCAATCGGCCAACGAGGCAGTCTAATAAGAGTACTTTTTATAATTTAAAAAATTGTATCATACTTGACTTCATAGTAGGTAGTATAACTTTTAATACACGTGCCATCAATAGTAGACCCGAGAGTAACATCAAAATAAAAACAAGATAAGGAGACGAAATGACCTTCTAATTAGATGAGAAACAAACGCAAGATTAGGGTCAAACATTCGCCCCGGGAACTCTCACCATTGTCAGAGGTAGAACCGCCATTTTAATATAATTATTATATTAACTACAGCTTACTGTCGCCGCCCGGGGCCACTTGCCTGTTTTGATCTTAGTTCTGTTATCATAAATGAGGATAGACGGTTTTGTTTCTGTTTGGTATTTAAATGTATCTGGGTTACTACTAAAATGGATATGGTTTTGTATGTTACTGTGGTTGAAATTTCGATAGTGTTGTTAATTTAAGGAATGACAATCTCACTGTACCTCTATAGTTAGGTTTTGGTTAAGTTTTCAATCTATTTGTTTGCTAATCTACTATATAAAAATAAGTCGGGTTTTCAATAATATAAAAATAACTCCAGAACGCAAGAACCGATTTCCACGGTTTTGCATTCGTTGGAAAGGTCTCGGGATAAAAAAAATATTCATCTTTTAATCACCAAACGAAATATTACATAAAACGAAGCAATCTGGTGGCGAAACGGAGTTCGCCGGGTTTGCTAGTTACATATACAAACGATATTTATATGTAATTTCTTCAATAAGATTCAAATCATATACTAAAATTTTCAGTCACCGTTACTGGTATCACTTATACACCTACTTACAAAACAAAATAAAATCCATTTAAAATGATAGCATAACTGATCACCTACTTACAGTTGATCGTTTAGCCTAATTATTTATTGCTATAAAATCTAAATACCATTTCCTTTGTTCTAGGTTTGCAACAAGATCTTCGGCAATGCATCAGCGCTAGCAAAACACAAGCTAACACACAGCGACGAGCGCAAGTACGTGTGCATCACATGTGCGAAGGCGTTCAAGAGACAAGATCATCTGTAAGTTTTTTCTTAACTAACTATATGTTCCTAAAATATATTAAAATCTAGATTACAAGATAGAAAAATTGAAATCTCGTTTGGATATAAAACATCTTTATATTAGGAAGTGAGACTGTTTTGATAAATTTAAATATTGCAAGGATACATGACACCTGCTCCTCTAGAGGTATTTGCTTGCTGGCACTAGGTTAGAACTCCTGAAAAGATAATTCATAATACATAGCAAAATTGGTAATAAAAAAGTCATTAACCAAAAATAAACATACATTCGACCAATTTATCTTATACAAAATCTCAATAAACAAGCTATAAATGGTTTTTATACAGAAAATTGACGCAATTCTCAATAAATTTTAAACTACAAAAGCGAAATTGCATTTGATATGCAATCTGCTATGGCCGTGGGAATATTCATAGTAACTACTTTGAAGGAGCCAGCTAACTAGTTTAAAGATCAAAGCAGTCATTTCGTCGACGGGACACATGTCAGGCAAGGTGGTGCTCTAATAGCCAGCTTAGCCCCATGAATATTAATGAAACACGCGTATCGGCACAACATAACATATTTAGCGCTTCAATGTGGTCTATTTTGGAGTATAAAGAGAAATTTAACGATTAGCATAGGTACACTAAGCGCAGGTATTTAATTATAATTATATGACATTTTATGGTTTTGACTAAATAATATTTTTTCGCTTATCTATGAATCCTGATTGACTGCTACAGTATTTTAAAGCAGCCTAATATTTAAGTTTCAAAATACTTAAAGACAAATGACCAGAATTTATACACAGTATGTGATTTTAAATGACATTGAACAATTCAACAGCCAGTATTTCAGTAAAGTTTCTTTTGTATACCTAATGAGAGCGAAAATTTTTAAATATCTCCCAAAAAAGTCCCACAGAAAAAGTTGTTGTAATAAATTGATACATACTGTTCTCATTTAGGCCTTTAGGAAAATGTTCCGTACTTACAGGGTACGAAAATTTAGTGCGTGGGACAAAATCGGTTCATATCTATTACGGGATAAGATCGCGAGTTAGCCTTCCCAATTTCCGGCCGGACACATTTCTGTTATCTTATTCAGATATATGACGGGGGAAAAGGTATTTCTGATATTTAATAACGATTTAAGAACAGGCTATTGCACTGTAGCCTACACATTTCTCAAAACACACCATACAGGGTTCAAACGTCAAAACAAAGTTTTATTTTCACAAAAGTAAGGAATTACATGTTTTTTATATAACGCTACTTTTCTAAATTTTGTCCGTCTGGTAGATTATTTTAAAACTTTGACTTTGGTTTGACTGCACGGTTGGTGCGGTGGCTGGGCAACTGGCTGCCGTGCAACGTGTCGCGGGTTCGATTCCCGCACGAGACAACACTTTGTGTGATCCACAAATTGTTGTTTCGGGTCTGGGTGTCAATGTGTATGTGAACTTGTATGTTTGTAAACGCACCCACGACACAGGAGAAAATCCTAGTGTGGGGCAACGTTTTTAAAAAAACAAAAAAACAAAAAAAAAAAAAACATTTATATGATTTTTTTTCTTTTCTCACAAAATTAAATGCTTTTGGCGATATATTGATTTGAAATGTTGTGTGACGTCACTTCTATGGTCATTTAATACAGTCACAATGTGATACAAAATGTAGCACATTGTGACGTATCTACCTCCCACTCCTAAACTTACTCCATTTTATTTAGGTATTGTAACTTTATACGAGAAAATAGAAAAATAGTTACGTGTCTAATATTTTTTCATTATCTAACTGACGGACTAATTATAATCAACCGCTCTAGGCTAAATGTAAACAAAAACTATTAAAATTGTAAAAACTATTTTTTTTTACAATGTTTTTCAGGAGCGTTCCATTTTTGTATGTATAAGGTACTTCAGATTTCTATGTTCCTCTAAGTGATGTTCATATGTATGTTGCAGCAACGGACACATGCTAACTCACCGCAACAAGAAGCCTTACGAATGCAAAGCAGATGGATGTGGCAAGTCATACTGCGATGCCAGATCGCTGCGACGGCACACTGAGAACCATCATCAGCCTCCAGCAACAGAAACAAGTGAGTATTGTTACAGAAACCATTGCACATATGACATACAATATCACAAACAACAAAGTATAGAAAAGAGACTAAGACACTTTTTCTCAATTCTTTATTACAAGAAAATACATTGGAAGCGATCTCCTCATTTTTTTAAAGTCGTAATAATGGATACTTGTTCTCATCTTCTTTATATATATAATTCTGCTGTACGTGTGAATGTCATTGAACTCCTCCTAAACGGCTTGACCGATTTAAATGAATTTTTCTGAATGCGTTTTAGTGGCGCCTTGGATGGTTTAGATTCACAAATCAGCCCGGCAGATAGCGCTGCAGTCGATTATTTATCTATACCTATTAATATATTATTATTGTTCTATTATATGCAGGACAACGTCTGTCAGGTCCGCTAGATTCTAAACAGAAAATTCGTAAAAAATCCCAAAATAATAAATTTTATTAATTAAATTTATCTGCTACTTTCTCCATAAGGCTACTCGTAAATCTGGAAGGGTCGTTCGTAATCTCGATGAGTACCAATTTTTAATCGATCGCTACTCTGAAGGGTCTTCAATTTGTTTAATCCCTCTCCTTGAATTGCTGATTAGTTTCCAAATAGGGATTTCGTCGGATGATTCATTGAGTAAATTGTAGGCACAGTGTGTAGACTGTAGAATTAGTTCAACATCACATTCCTATTTTTATATAGAAGTGGATCTGTATTACAATATGTGACTTTGTGAGTACCCCACTTTGATTTGTTTAAAGAAAATTTTGAAAAATGTAAAAATTAATACAATACAGCATCAGAATTAAAGCAGCAGAATTTTTAAGAATCGATTACATCCAAACGCTTTATTGAAAGCCCGTCTCCACTATTCCGTCTTCATATATTTTGCAACTACAATGAACAAAAACAACCCTTGATTTTATTTAATACACGAACAGATGAACATAACAAATACCTAATATTCCGTGGCAGCATATCAGTAAATACATATAGCCACAATTAGTATGTACGCATGTCTGTCCGGGTAACTAGTTCAAAACCCGAACCGAATATAAATGGGTTCTCTGGCGAATTGAAACCGACTCAATACCTCTGTAAGCCCCAGCGCTCGTCTCCTTTCTTTGTTTGGGAAGCGAAACTTGTAATTAATTGTTGTAAGTCTTATATAAAGCTTTTGTATTCTTCTGTGCGAAATTAAATACGTACTATTGTTAGTTTATCAATTAAGGAATTATTTGAACTGAATAAAAATGTCTCGATAAAAATTAGAGTATGTGGGTTTATACTTTACAAGTGCAATGTCTTATGAATAGGGTAGATGCATAATTTTTATTTTAATGTCCGTCTGGTAGATTATTTTATCATTACACACGTATTTTTTATTTTCTTACAGAAACGAATACTTTCGACGATATATTGATTTGAAATGTCGTGTGACGTCACTTCTATGTTCATTTTATACGTAGAAATGACGCTTTAGCCCCCACTCCTAAACTTTGATTCGTCTTATCTAAGTATTGTTTTATTATACGACAAAATAAAAGAGTTTCTAATTTGTTTCCATTACCTAACTTACGGACTAATTAGATTTTTATTTTTCATACCCTGTCATCATCCCAATTATGATTTGCCTATATCAGTCAAAAATTCACTTAAGAGCGAAGAAACCGAGCCACTTTTAATTTGTTGATAAACATTTTCGGATATAATCCTTTTATTAATTGATATCGTATGTCGCATAAAAGGTAATTTAGTTACCTTTAAAATTCTTCTGATGTAAAAAGAACATTTTTTTTAATTAATAGAGGATTCTATAAAATGAAAAAATGGTAGTAGCTTCGTCACTCCTAAGTGTAGGTTAGAGAAAATCCGTGTTCTATTTCTATGAGAAACGTTTGTTTTCACAATACAACAATAGATATTAGCTTAAAGTAGCTAGTGTTTTTTTCTGACCTGGGTGTGATGTGAAACTTAATGTAAAAATACTCACTATACGAAAATAATATTTCCTAAAACATTAAGATTGATTTGTTAGTCATTGCATGAAGCAGGATAAAAATCCTAGAGTCAACTAAAAGTACACCAAAAATATGAGTACACTAGCTGAGCCCGCGACTTCGTCCGCGTGGAACAGTGATTCACAGCTCCTCCCCCGTAGTTGATCGCATGATAATATGTTGCCCCGACCTGTTAGTAATATTCATGCAAAATTTGTAGTAATTCTATGCAGCACCTGTGAGTTTATCCCGGACATACATACAGACAAACAGACAAGAATTCTAAAAACGATATTTTTGGTTTCGATATCAACTGTAGACGGCGCTCTGTTTGGCCGGCTCCAGTAAACCAACCAATCAGAGCGCCTAACGCGCTCGATACTATTACGTTACGATTGCGATAGTTATTCGTGCTTGGTACTCAGAGCATTCTTTAAAAAAAATATTCGATGTACTTTTTTCACTTTCCTACGATTTTATTATATGTATCTTAGATAAATTTTTTGTTCTACTTTTCCTACAGATACAGTATCCACAACAACATCGAGTGTAATAACAACAGTGGATCGTGAAGCGAATGCGACTGCGACTGTGCCTGTGACCGCGGTTGCGACTACAACTACAGTCGCAACTGTCAACACACAGCGCGTCACATCCCCTATCTCCCCGCCGCGTATACAGCCTCCGCATTCAGATGTGAGTATACAACGATAAGAAAATTATTAGTATTGAAATATGAGTTTAGTTTTGCTATTGCCTTGATTAATTTCTGATAGAATTACTCATTAAAGTGGATGTAGTGTACAATGGTTCCAGAAACTATAATTAGACTATAACACCGGTCATAATCTTCAGCTACTAGTACATATATTGTCATTATTTCATTATTTTGCGTTTAACTTTACTGATTTTGTATAATTCCTATATATCAATCCTCTGGTCGACTACCGAATATATTGTAATAACATAGTTTTTTTTTTTTTGTAAAGAAAACTCATCTATTGAATATCATAAAAAGTGACTTGCAAGACTACACAACACTGACGATAGGGAACTCCCCTCTACATATGAAACTCACACCCTTCAATCGACAATAGCTATAACATGATAGATTTAATATTTTCTGTAATATATTTTGGGGGAGACCCACTTTTATTGCGTATACATATAATAACAATAACATAATAAAGTGAAGGAGAATGCTCTCGAGAATGGCAACATTAATATCACCTGTACACTTGTAAAATGTAATAAAAACCTCTTTTGATTTAAACTTGAATTTTGTGGTGTATTTTCTATTTTGATTCCACAATAAACCATTCTATATGATAGTAAATGTTTCACTTCTTTTTAACAAAGGTTAGATCTGAAGCAAATAGTCTAGATACTATCAAACTGTTGACTTGTATTTACAACTATAACTCAACTTAAGAGCAGTTAGTCTGCGCGGTTGCAACTTAAGAACAAAGTTTGGAGCGTTCCAACAAATCATCTCTTTTAAACATAGAGCTAAACCGGCAATAATTCACAAATTAATAAACACTAATTACTAGATTTTAACACGCCGCAGAAACCCACCGAACTTGAACCCACAAATTTTCCCATCAGTTAGTTCATACGCTACTTTTAGTCCCTCATTAATCTAGCTTTTTATACTTAGTTATGTCTGGCGGGTTTCCAACTGGCCATCCGTGTAAAACTCAACCACCGCCCTTATTAATTAAGCAATTAGCCCGAAATCCGCGTTGTGTGTGCTCTTTTAATTTCCCGCCATTAAAGGTTTCGACAAAAAATGTCCGCCAATATGGCGGGTGTTTATCTATACTCGTGTTCGGAGAAATCATGTGAAAATGTAAGGGTTCAATGCGATTTTTCTGTTTGTTAATGTTGATTATATGTTGACTTTAGGGGACTTTTTGTGCTAGACCTTTTGAGGAAAGATGTAAAAATAAACAAGAGTTTTGGCTTTGTGTAATGTTACCGACATAAATTATTGTATATATTTGTATGAGTATCTAAAAATACGAATGTTCGCAACTAAATTGAAATGACAAAAACTGTATTGAAAAGTCACTGCACACAAGACTGCCTCGTTGGCCGAGTGGTCGCTAGGGCGAAAGGCAAGGCTTCAATTCCCGGGTCGGGCAAAGTATGTATTATTGGGTTTTTTAAAAATTCTCAGTAAGCAATTATGCCCGGTATATGGCAATAGGCTCACCCCCTATTACATGGGACTCATAACAAATAGTGAAGAGTGGGTGTTATATTGTACAATGACATAATGTGCGCCTCTGCCTACCCCTTCGGGGATAAAAGGCATGATATTATGTTATGTTGAAAAGTCAAAATAATTTATTTTTGACTGTTCAACAAATTAGCTTGTATCTCCATTCATTCAACAATAATTCAAGTACTGGAATGAATCAGTAATTAATTGTGACAAAACAATTGTATTCAGAACAACAACAGTACTACGTTGACGCGAGCCTGCAACAGTGAAACTTGTCCAATGCAATAAATCGCTTGGATTGCATTCGACTAACTTTCGATACAATTTTAAGGAGAAAGTATAAACACTACAGTGTACACATACCTATTTAAAGTTCATAAAAACTAATGGACTCGAGAAATTTTCAATTTTAAACTGAATTATCCATGTGTTCATGTTACGTACTATAAGGTACTACAAAAAAATTTAAGTATTTAAAAAGTTTTAACCCCGTGGAGGATAAATATTACGACTACTTTTATTTGATCATCAAAATTTCCAATAATTTTCCGTGTTTTATTATAAAATCAAAGTAAATATACATTAATCCACTTCTCACTTTATATCTCAATAGCTTTATCACATACTAATCTACCAATAATTTTCCAGTCAAGCAATGGATCAGAGAAGTCGACCACCCCTCACAGCACGAGCAGTGACACAAGTCCACCTTGTACCCCGCCCGCACCCCCTACTCCCCCTGCGAAGGCCAAACCCAAGAGCAAGTCCAAGTCTTGTACGGTAAGATACCAAAGTTTTTTTGCATTTGGAGTATGTATTAGACAATGTATCAAGTATAAGTACATTCAGTGATAATGAGGTACTCTATTTTTTTTACTTAAGTTTTACTTTTACACTTTGCTTGGAATCTATTAAAGAAACTAAACAAGAAGAAAGAAAACTAGGTATTCTATACGAATTCGAATATTAAATCTTAATAAATTGGTGACGTCTACACTTATCAAATTCATAGTAAATACGTCACTTTTATTGGAAGACCGAAGTCGCATTTTCATTATTGTTTGTAATGGGAATAGATAGCTCTATTCTTTTTCACATTTCATTTATAAAGCAAAGCCCGCTGTATCAAAGGGAAGATTGTTATATATGATATGAGTTGTTATATAGAACAGTAGAGTATTAAAATCTTAAGTTTATCACATTAATACCCTGAAGCATTCTTTATTTGCGATAAGGAAGAACTACAAGAAAAATACTGCAAAGACTAGCAAAGCGAGCAGTACCAAGCCCAAGACTTGTTCTTTACGATAACAAACTTTTTTCTACCTATTTATGTCGAAGAAAGGAGAAAAATACGAAGCTTAAACAACACTAAAGAACTCTCTTTGTTAATTAGTAGGATTGTAATTTGTTTCTTTAAGTGCCGTCGTCATCGTCAAAACATCTCAAGCGTTAATTTTTTCTCATTACCAACTCGTGGCTCATTAGCATTTTATTTAAATCTTCCTCTTATTTTGTTGCAAAGAAAATATATAGTTGGATAGTAACATCTGCTTAAAGAGATTTCTTGCCTTTAATTTGGCTGAACAAGCCGGAGCAATTTAGTACAACAACGTTAGAACAAAAACAGCAATTCCCGAAGAATGATGCTAAGGACCTTAACTCAAACAATTTTCATCTAACATTGGCCGTAAGTAACGGCGCGCCGAACAATAACACATCTGGACGAAAACAAAACACGCTACGGCGTAGCGAGTAACAATACTGGCTACGCTACGTAGCCGACCGCAAACTTCTACAGAGTTTCGTAGCCGACGCAGCAGTAAATCCTATGTAGGACTTGTACAACAATTCAGCCCACGTTGTAGATTGTGTATCGTTAAGTAACTACCGCACACTTTATCTAAACACACACACTATATGCTGTACTGTGTATGTTCACTTATAAGTCTTGAGTAAACCATTTATAACTTGTTCGAAGGCATTGCATTGTTTTGTTGTACAGAGCTTCGTTCTCAAACGTTAACATTCATGTTTAACTTATTGGAATCCTATTAGATCGTTATTCCTATAACGAGATTAAAGAATTTTCCAAACAAATTACATTCAACATATAATTCTGGCGCTCTGTAGACAAAAAAGAAACAAAAATAATAAACAACATCAGTGGTCATATTTACATTTTACTTAAAATGTTTTGAGAGCCACTTGACAGCATCAGAACTCCTAGTACTTACGTGGAACAAATTACGAGATATTTTATTCAACAAACCGCTCATCAGAACATTTTCCCTGTTACAACAGAGGAAAATAACAGCCAATATTATTGAAACTCGTTCACCGAAGTATCTATATAGAGTTGTAGGGTTACGGTAATTAACCGTTAAAGTTGAGAGCAACAACTAGACGCGAATATTATTATGCAATCCAAGTTGAATTATTAATCCTAGTGAGTAATTCTAGTACGAAACAAAGTAAGTAGACCGTGGGAATTAGGGTTGTACGGATTCTTATGTAAATGGCGATACATCGCGGATCGGAGTGCGAATCGCCAGTGAATTAAATCGGCCATTCATCAGCCTTTGTAAGGATTTAATAATTCAGATGTGGTCGCGGACTCGCGGCCGCACCCCTACCATGATTTAATGGCTTCTTTGATTCGATATACTGTTAAGATTTTAGAGTTAGAGTTATCTTAGAGTTACTCGTAAATTCTAATATTACGTTCCTTTAACTTGATATGTTTTAATACTGCATACCATCTTTGTCAGCTTTTGTATTTTAGGTACGTAAACAGTTAGATAACTTTTTACAATAGAACATTCAACATATTATACTGTAGCAGCTGAAGGCAATTTAATTAAATTACTTTTATTAAATAAAATACAGAAAAAAGTAAACCAAGTTGCCAAATATTTTGAACAGATTTAATGGCTAATAAACAAAACTATACCAAACCTATTTCGTATGCAAATGAGTTCGAGACACCCCACGACATCTCATGGTAGGGGATTTGCGAATACGGTCCCGCGCACTGCGCGTCCACCTGTTCCCGTCCCATAGACGCCATACTTCAAGGGCTAGTTGCCACCGGTTTTATTGCATTGTATCGAACTAGAATCTGTAACATTTCGCACTGTTTCTATGGGGTGCTATTTGAATACCAGTCCATGAGAACTTTCCAATGAGAAATGTTTTATTATTAGATGTTTGAGCTGTTTACTTATTAGCTAACACATGTTCTAGTGGAATGCAAGTTGTAAAATAGAAATTGTTTATAAACTATGGGATGTGTTACTTAGAAGTTATAGCTTATACTATAATTTATAATCTCACGTAGCCGCCACAGATATTTATCGTATCAATAATCACATACTACAAAATAGGTTGATATGAACGTACAAAATATTTCGTCAATCTGACTGCACTCGATAAACACAGCGTATAATCCTCACAACAAACATTCCACAAAACGAGCGAATCAAAATGAACATGAGAGCACATAACAAAAATAATTACACCGCGCCACTCATTAAAACTATGCAGACACGAATCCAGTTGATTTAACATGCGGAAAATTCACTACTGGCTATCAGTTTTTACACAAACACCGAAAATATAATAACACAGTAATTAAAACAAAACTTGCGATACATCGAACGACCACTCGAAAATGATCTCTAGGGGCGCACGAAAGCGATTTAGTTTGTATTAATAATTTTGTTTGTGGGTGTTGACAGCAGGGGGTCAACGTTAAATAGGCATTGTGGGCTAGCTCTGCGTCGGTGGGGGTTTATTAAAAGCACTCACTTTGATCGGAACCCTGATTCGACGTCACCTGCAGGAAGCAATAAAGCCGTTTCCACACGGGCACATAATTACGAACGGTCCAGTGTACTCCACGGTTATAATTCTCTCATAACATTGACAAAAGCTTTCGTCGGCGTCGCCCATAGACACCTGAAACACCAGAGGCGTTACAAGTGCGTTACCGGGGCTTTTTGGGGATTCGGAGTTTGAGGATCGTTGGGGATTCAGGGATTGGGGAGATTGAGGAAGGGGAGATTAATTGGGCCTCCATATACAAACAAATTGTAATCTCTTAAAAACAATATTGTTATTTAATATACAAATTCCATTGCAAACTAATTTGAGTAATAAATACAGTACGGAGAATGTAGGAATTAATCTGTATTGAATTATTATTAAATTTAGTGAGCTTAGTTCTAGGAACGGCAGAGAATTCAGTAACAAGGAATTCTCACTGGGACATTTATTATTAAATTTATATTCGCTATTCTTTTTTTTAAAGTTTCGGTTTAAACTTTGTAAGATGTTTCATCATCATCAACAGCCTATAAATGCCCACTGCTGAGCAAAGCCTCTTCTCACACGGAGAAGGTTAGAGCATTAATCACCACGCTTGCTCAATGCGGGTTGGCGATTTCAAACTTATAATTAGAAATTATAAGTTCAGGTTTCCTCACGATGTTTTTCCTTCACCGTTTGTCAGTGGTGTCTAAATAATCTTAGAAAGTACATATAACTCGGAAAAAGTCACATTGGTACTTGCCGTTGGTAGGTTTCGAACCCGCACCCTCATGCATGAGAAGTGGGCGTCTTAAACCTCCGGGCCACCACGACATAAGATGACACGACGTAAGATGTTTACTTGAATCAAATTATTTTCCTTTTTCAATTGAAAATTTACTTCCAACATATTTGAAAGTTTTTTAAATTGGAATGTGGCAACATTGAAGGTGCGAATTAGAGATTTGTAAAAACATCTTAGGGCATTATAAGATAAACTAGACTCCTTTCTTAAAACAATATCAAATGTATGGTATTCACCGCTCTATGTTTATCTCTGTTTTCATGTAAACTCGTTTCCAACAAATATGGTTTTAAAATTAACTAACAAAAATCAGGAAAACATCTCCACAACTGCGTTTTAACTGTAATCCGACCGCGTCGGTTCGCCACTTTCACGGTTTACCACTTTTCATCTTTATCACCTAGTTACTATTCCATTCCAAACTTTATTACCGAGTAATAAAGTCTAGTATTCGTTACATAATTTAATATTAATAAAGCTTTCAGTGGGAGATCACGTAGGCATTTACCGAGTATAGCTGGATAACCTCTCGAATTTCGTCTGGAATCGATTTGTGTTAATAACAATAGGCGTGCTGTGTCAGGAACATACCGCCGGCGGGCGAGGGTTAGGTAGCAATCAAATAGTACGAGACATCAACTATAATTATGGGCCAGTTGCACACGGTTGTAATAGAACACGTTTGGCGGCTGACAGTGACACCGGTGATCGGCTTTCATGTCGTCAGAGTATTATCTATGTGTGTCGCTTATGATTGTTCCGGCCATTCAACTTAATTGTATCATCTGCGTTTGATAGAAGATAATATTCAGCTTTAGTTCTGTATTTTGATCGAAACTTGTGTTGTAGGCCCTTCTATTCATTTTGTGTTATGCCATGTATTTGCTGTGGTATCTCATTTTCAATATAATCTATATACCTAAATGTTAATCACGAACCGCAAAGAAAATGAGGTATATCATCTGAGCAGACTTTGTTGCTCTCAAGTACGACTAGGGCTTACAATTATTCATAACATTTTTCCCAATGATTCCTTCTATATTTAATGACATTTCTGTGGAGAGTCAGTTAAATCGATCTCCTTAAGAATAACAACCGTAACGTCCTATGTTTAGTCTAAATAACTATGAAGTAGATTTAAAGCTTCATATAACACGGCTATTCTTTTAAAAGTTAAGGATGTTTGAAGAGTTTCCAAATAAAGGAACCTGAAAAGCACTTCGCCTGACCTGGCCAACGAACTAGAACCCTCATACTGGCACCCTGGCTTACGGCCAACTTGGCTGAACGTACGTCAACATGTCATCTAAACCCCGCCTTACATTTTAGATACAAAAGCTTGGTAATTGTATTTCTTAGAACAACGCCATTGTGTTAAATTGCACTGCAGTGTTCGTGCACAAAGACCAGTTTATTACGTAGACTCGATTAATATAGAGAGTCCATTTAATTTTGGTCTTAAACAGCCAATTCAAAATTAAAACTATTTGCTCTCTATTTTGTTGCAAGTAAGGTTACTTTTTTGTTTTTTTTTCTGCTGACCATTTTCCAGCTTGGTTTTTAAAGTTAAGAATATTTTTAAAGTGAAATGTTCGTCAGGAACGCTAAAAACCTTTTACTTACCAACATTGAACTAAAATAATCAATGTGTAATTTAAAAATGCGTTCGATATTCAACTGTTATATTCGAGCACTATTTTTGGTGGTTCGAATTTCAAACTAGAATTGAAAAGCTGACGCTGACAGTTCATTTGTTTACAATAGTTTAATAAAATTATAAGCCGTATTTTGGGTATTATTTAAATGTTTTATTTTCACTTTATCGCGACAAATCTACTATTAAATACCTAAGTATTTAATAATATCTATGGAGTACATTAATACTTATGATAAACTATATGGTTTTATAGCATGAAACATAAAACATAAAATATAATGTTAACGTAAACAACCAAAAACCATAAACATATAAACACAAATCTCGAAATAAGTCTACGGTTCGGAACTACTCCCTACATTGACACAACACAAAATAACACAAACATATCTTCATCGCTCCAAAACTGTCACCATACAAAATAAGAATCCATTTTTCGTTGAAAATACGCGGGAATTTTCAATAGAAACCAATTTTCGGGGTGGTCAATACATGTTTAGCGGCCCCGCTGGGCGACGCGCTCAATAAGTGAAGATTGGGCCGCCACGCCGCCACTGCAATTTTTGACGCGAACCGCAAATTGCATTTGCCGCCTCCAAGGACGGCCTTTCTTACCTTACATGAGATAAAACTACGTACGTAAAGTGCACTTCAATTTCTGAAATAAGTTTTTATTAAGTAATCTATACATATAATAAAATCGTAGAAAACTCAAAACTGTACATTGAATATTTAAAAAAAAAATACCTGAGGCGTGATCTACAATCGATACTGAAGCCGAAAATATGGTTTTTAGAATTTTTGTCTGTTTGTCTGTATGTATGTCCGGGATGATCTCCAAAATTAGCATGTAAATACTTCAAATTTTGCATGAATAAAAAAAAACATAAAAATACAGGTCGGGCTAGGCTACATTTTACCAAGCTACGGGGGAGGAGCTGTGAATCACAATCCCACGCGAACGAAGTCGCGGGCAACAGCTAGTATGGAAATATTATAAAGAATTTTTTTCTTTCATAATATAGTATTTTATATAATGTAGTCTTTTAGAGTAGGTACATACATTTCAAATATAAATTACTATGTATAGGCATATACATTCATTTATTTAAAAATAGAGGTATATACAAGTGAAGATAAAGCGATTTCTTTAAAAGCCTTAAGTCATTAAAAAACCTTTTAATATGACGTATATGTAGCTAGCTAGCTAGCCTAGCTGATGAATTTTGAAGTAACTTTTAAATGAACAAAGTACTCAGAATAAATGTATAGAACGAAATTCCGCACTGTAATATTACTTCAGTAGCTTTAAGACAAATAAAGATAAAATCTAAAAAGTCCAGTAGAAGGTTGTTTTAGTATTTTAGAGAACAAAGAACGCTAGTGTCTCCACGTCTCAAACCACGTCCCAAAAGAATTCATCGCTGTCTCTTATCGAATTCCAACATCTCTGTACGTAGGTACAGCTACTACCAACTTTGCGAAATTTGATTCTTTTTCAGCTGTCATCTATCCGAACATCCCATGGACTTTTGATTATTTACCAACCCTCGGATGCAAAAAATACGTCAAAGTTTTCCCCGAGATACAATCGCCAATATTGAAAATATAAAATGAACATTTGTCCCGCAAAACTTTTTATACATTAATTTTTGCGCTTTTATGGGAGTAAAGAAACTCAAAAGTGATATTGAATTTAAGATCGTACCCTTGACAGATGTTACGCCGAAACACACAATGATTCTTCACGAATTGTCAATTTAAACGGTTACACTATATAAATGTTGGTACATTTCATATGCATAGTATAATCCCCAAAACACCGCGAACCTTGATTAAAAACGGAGGCAGTCCTTCAGGAGTGAGATCCAACAATAATTCATAAGTTTTAGCTAGAAAAGGGATCGTTTATAAAGACTGTGTCATTGTTTTAGGCCGACGTCGCGATCCTCGCCCGACTCGCTCCATTAATAATGTAGGGTGACAACGACGCAGGTGCGGCCCACTCCGCGCCGATAAACGTCCCGATGCATAATTGAAGTCGTGTACCTAACGTAGCACTTACGTGACTCCTTCTATCTTCTAAGCGTAACATCAACTAAAGCACGTGTAATAGATGGTTTTCTAATACCACGACCGACACTTTATAAAAGTAAAAGTATGTTTTTGCTAAGCTGTTTACAAACCTCAAGCTCACGGTAAATGTACACGGATCAAATGTCGCGAAAATACTTTTCTATTTGAAAGAAATTTCCTTTGAAGTACAATTTTTCTTTGACACATTCGTTTGGTAACCCACAAATGCGGGCCATAATTTTAAGGTTTCAATTCAGCAAGTAAAATTACATTTGCAATAACCGTAGCTAATCTTGTTGAAACAATTTTACCAGAAGACGAACATAATAAGCAATTAACTGCATTCATTAAAAGACGAAGAGCTTCAGTGGGTCACCCTATTCTTTTTAAACGACTTTCGACCTCTTCTAACGCGTAGTGACCTGTGACCTCAGCGCCACGTGGCCTGTTCACCCCTCGACTTGAATGTCAGACTTAACTTGACCCTTATTTGTTGGCTTCCAAAAATCAGCATTTTTAATTTTTCACACGACTTCTTACAATGGATTTGAGTTATTCTGACACACTCCGCTTCTTCATGTATTGTTTAAGATACAGATGTTTTACATACAAACTATACGGAGAGGCTGATTTATTATGAAACTTTATAATTTACATTTTAAAAGATAAGACATTATTGATAAACAATATAATAAAAGAAACACAATTTCAAAAGAAATTTATTATACCAAGTACATCATAGGTATCGGTACAGAAACGTACTTTGATGTGACTGTAGTGGATTCAACGGGACACGGTTTGCAAAAACTTCACAATAATTTTATAGTAACTCTGAAAGGTTATACTTTTCCTAAAAAAACCTGAAGTGGGTATCACATTTTTCAGAAACAATTCTAAGCGAATGCCTAAGTATATTCACTTTATCCTAGCAAGACTAAAACCTTACTTTAAAAATGTCACCTCCATTATAAAAACCATCGTTCTAAGAACATGCTTCACTTTATTTCGTAATAGAATAAAATTAATATTCTCACAAGAAAATAATAACGTTTTAGTTCAAATAGAGTGTTCTATTAAGTATATGCAAATTGGTGTTCACACAAACTGTGGCCATTGTTATTCGTCTGGTCAGTTATCTCGATTCGCAAGCTTGGAAATTAATCGAGGGGTCATCTCTTCGATATCATCCCCATTCATTGTATCGTCATTTTGTGTTCGAATCCCATGAGATGAACATCATGGTTTCGTCGTGTTAAATTCTGTCACAATAATTTCTAACACCAGTGAATGAGTTAGGTGAATCAGTGCGTGGGATGTCCATCATTCGATTTGATTTAAGCGGTCGTGTGTGGTACAAACATGAACAATTGGATATCGGAACTATTTCAAACTCATACGTTTAGTAAGCCGACTAATAAGCCTGTTTATAAGGTATGTTGTTAATGTTATTTTCTTATAAATTATACAACTAGATCGTGGGTACGTTAACGTATGTATGATGTTCAATCACTACTTGTTTTTACTGCAGCTTCTGTCTATTATAGTAGAATTTCGCTCACCCATATTCGTATCTAAAAGATGAGAAAGAATAATCTCTACATCTTTTTTTTGCTTTGTAACAGAATTGAGTGCCATTTGCGAACTGCGCAATAGTAACGAGAGAACGGTTCGGACCAAAAAAAGCACAATACTAGAGCCAACTGCAGTACGGATGATGTATAGCAAAAACGCTACAACCAGCTTCACAGAACATCTGCTCTCACCTCCACATTAACCTAACGAGCCAACCCTAATGGCGCGTTAGGGCTGCTCCCGCGAAAAAAGCTTCAAATCAAATAAATTACACTCCCACGACCCACTTTTAACATGTGTCCTCTGTACCGTTATTAGTCACGAGATAAAAAGCGTTTATCTGCCCAAATGAAGACATAATACAGCGTTTTGTTTGTGCGTGCCAACCCTGACAACTGTGACGTCATTAGTGCGGGTCCCAATGTGTTTAGTTTAAGTGGTTGAATTTTAGTTTAGAGTTTTCGTGTATTTCGTATTCGTGGTAATAAAAGCAAGTGCCTGCAATATTAGTTTGTGAAGTTTTGCGTCATAACATTTTGCTGGCGATATTTGCGTGGCCTAGACTGAAACACTTAGCTTGTAATATTTTGGATAGGTACATACTGAACAATTCAATTCAATTTCTAAAAAATAAACGGATTGTAGACAGCGTTTTGAAATTGTTCAACCCTGCTGAATATACGTAGTCATTCGTCTATCGTGGCTTTAATTTTTGTTATGTCTACCTTTTATAACAAAAAAATGTCGTTTCAATTGAAATAAAAGGCATTCCTTTATATTTATGCGACATTTTTCTGTCTCATTGGATTAATTCAGGTTATTGTGTTTTCGTTGTGAATATTTGTCGTTCTTGAAGTATGTCAGTTATCGTTAAATTGCCTCCGTATAATAATATGTTTAGTGGGAAATGGCGTTATTTTTAATACAATGTCTTCGTTTGAACCTTTATGTTTTCTATTTATAGGTGGAATGTATTATGGATGTCAGTTTGCACAAATGAGTACTTTTTTTAATATTGCAATTTTTCTATTTATATTCATGTTAAAAAAAAGCGAGCCACTATTATTATATATAATCCAATGCCTTTAAACATACACCAGAAAATAACTTATTAAACAACCTCAAATAAAAAACGTAAATATACATTAAAATCTATGTTCAGCTTTAAACAATGGTTGTACATCGATGTCTAACGAGACGTCTGAGTAATTCACTTTAGAAATAATAACTTAATAATAAACTCTTTAATACCACTTATATTACTTGATTCTAGTTTAGCACAATCACAATAAATACCTTCTTTATAATTAGTCATTGGTATTACGGATATTCATTAAGCTTGCTTATTGTATTATGAAACAATATTCACTAATACAATTAGTAATTGATTTCATTGAAGATTCAATTGAAACTTTAAGCTTCTATTAAAACTTACAGTTGGTTTTCATCGTGTGAAGGTCATAAAATAATGAGATTAACTATTTATTGGCTTTAGATTATTAACTTAGGTTCTTATTCTCGGATGGTTTGCTTAATTCGTGTACAATATTGTTATAATAAAGTATATAATGTATATCGTGACAAACTCATATATTATCTCACTTGTCTTGGTACGGTTTAAGTTAATGCAATAACGCTTCACGACTTTTAAGGGAATAAGTCGTTGAACAATCATCTACCCACACCTGCTGTAACTGCGCCAGGGGTATCGTTCAAGTATTATTGCTTGCAAGACGACAATTGCGCAGCAAAGTTTCGGGTGCCAACCCTAACCCGTAATGCCATTAAGCTTCCTCACCTTCTGTTTCACTCAAATTGGGTTCTACTTAAACATTTGAGCTATTTTTGAATGGTTATTTACCTAAGGCCCTCCCTCCCTTTCCCCACGATAAACAATAAACATTGTTGTACGATCGTGTTGTTTTATGTTTGCAAAAATATCGTACCGTAATCGCACTTGTAACTGCGCGTGTAGAACAAACTCGAATGCTAATGTTCGTAAATAGAATAATTCCGACATTAAAACATTTTATCAGATATAATTTACGAGTTAGCGCGCGACGCGTCGGACGCCAACGCGGTGCTACGACGGAAATCCGCAACTAATTAAAATTCTACGTGAATGAATAACTGCACTGCGCTCCCGTTGCGCTTTGTAGGAAAAATCCGCAAATAAATATTACCATACCAAGCATTATTCACTATTTTATAACCAAAACAAACTTTCCGCTATTTACGACTTCGGATTGACCTATAATTACCAATTTCCTTTTAACCGTCGGGGATTACGCAGAGTCCATCAGAATCCATTAATTAACTCAGAATAATAACGAGTTACTGAAGATTGAAAGTTTATACCTTAAAATTACGAAGTACGTAATAGATTTAAGTCGTTTGAACTTTTCAAAAGGCATCGTTAATTTCACAGACACATAGCAGTCAGAAAGCTGGGAGTGGAGCAGCCGCCCGATCCGGTGACGTTAAGCCAGTAGAATGCAACCTCTGTCATCGCAGGTTTAAAAATATACCGGCGCTGAACGGGCATATGCGACTTCATGGCGGATACTTTAAGAAGGTAACGATATTATTTCCTATGTTGCTCCAATCAAATCTTTCCTCTTAGTAATATTGGCATGCAAAAATCCTAAATTTATTCCGAATAGCTAATAGAGACTTACGTTATTACTATTTCAGGACTCCGACAACAAAAAACTAGACAAGAAAGAATCTACGGGACCACCATTACAAACGGCTTCGGTATCTGTTCGGGCGCTTATTGAAGAAAAGATCATAAGTCGTCGAGGAGCTACTGTAGCTTCTACACCGTCTACAGGTACATACATCTACATCTATACCTCAACAATTTTTAAGCTATCAAATACTTTACCATTGGAAGATCTGACAAATATTTTACTATTGTTACTACTCACAGGTACGACCACAGACTCGGTGTCATCTCGTGCAGGATTTGTGGCTCCTCCTCCCCCACCATTGTCTAACATCAGACAACCAACGTCCCCCGTCGCAACATCGTCGCAATTCGTCTCTCCTCGAGCACCTCCCGTCGTTACCGTTGCTTCAAACGCTGTGACCAACATTTGCGCCGCGCAAAGAGAATCTACACTAATAGAATTATTAAAAAAAGGGAACATAAAGGTAAAAATAAAAACACCATAACTATTTCAGTAACGCAAGTTTTATGAACTTTAACTAATCCTAATAATGTTTACTTAACAGGCTGTAAAGCGGTCGGCATCAGACCCAGGTCAAACATCACCGCAGCAGCAAGACTTCAGTTTCCGGCCAGAATTGTTTGGAGTTTCATTCAATTCTGATGATGGATACTTTTCACCGGCACTAAATGAAGACACGTTCCAATTTACTACAACGCACGACCAATTAGAGGAATTAGCCTCATTGGAAGATTATGCAACTGTAGCGGCCTCTATAAGAGAACGATCACCTGTAACGTTTCCATCCAACCGACGGCTCGCAGCGGTCCTCAATTCACCTCTACCAGAATCTCTCGCTGACTTCGGTGCTTGTCATGGAGGCTCACCGGTTCCGTCACCTGGAATGGGATACAGTGCCAATTCACCCGGTCTTTCTTATTCTACTGGAGGATCGCCGGGATTGTCCTTTACGGCTGCGTCACCTAGTAGTTACTCAAACCATGCCGAGCCTTCACCGGGTATGGCTTACCCAACACCTCCTGCGTCACATGATGCTCACTCGCCAGGGAACACTGCTCCTCGAGCTTCCTCACCTCTTTCAGCTGCCTTTTTCACTGCCACTATGTCTAGTCACGAAGAGGTGAGTGCCATTGCTAAATAATTTACGATTTCGTCACAAGACTTCAATAATCATGTTCATTATTTTTTGCAGGTTGAGGAAGCTTTAGAAGAAGTGTTACCAGAAGAGTGTCGATCGTTAGATGCGTATGCATTGGAACCGTCGCCAGCTCCGCGTCGTATTATGTTAAATTCAGAAGATCCTCTCCTTTCAAGCAGTCCACGAGACTTTGCACACCAGCGGCCGTTCCGTCGACAGAGTCGTGTGGGATCGTCTACTATATCACCATTACAACAATGGCAACACGACTCACTTCAAGTAAGAACTCAAACTCAAACTCAATTAATGATCCTCCAATAATTATTTTATTCGTTTTTCAAGATTTAACACAAGCTTTAACATTTTCTCAGGTGTGTGTGGAAGGTCGGGATACAGTTCCAGCAGTATTTTTGAGTCCAAGTAGTGTGCCTGCGTCGCCTCAGAGACGCAAACGTCGAGCTTCCCCGGCTGGTCCGTTCCGATCTCGTATACGTCGTACTTCTAGTCACTACATACCTCCTCCTATGCTGCCTCCGGATCGAGACGGGTCAGGACTGCTAGTAGAATGTACTGCAGGTAACTAATTACTTACTTTTACATGATCTGTCTATCAAATGACAAAATAATATTGTTTTTTTTGGGACTATCTTGCCACAACCTCTCCCAAAAGTGCTGCAACTTCTGTAAGCTAGGACCTTTAGTAGATACAACCATAAAAACACTGGAACACTGAAGTCTTGGATCAAGGGATGTTTAAAATTTAAGGATTTTTGCAATCGCCATCGCAACCTAAGTACGTGGAGATTACGGCTAAACCCTCTTTTATAGATCTAGTTCATAGTCCACAATTAATAAGCTCTCACAAGTTATTGATCTTAACAATTTTTATAATTTTTGTCAGGTGCAGCAACTTCACAAACCGATGTTCTCTCTCAACTGGACGAGTCTCGACCGCCACAGATCAATATAGGACGAGACTTCCAAGCTGAACTGCCGGCTCTATGTAATGATCGCATAGATCTACATCGAGTACCTGAACAGCTGCTATGGGACCCAGGCATCAACGATGCTCTAGATGATAATGAAGGTAAGGATGATTTCTGTTTTAAAAGTAAATGTAAGAATGCGAAATAACCAATTAACCTTGAAAATATAATTATAAATAAAAAACAATAGATATTACAAAGGTACAATATGAGTCCCTAACTTTGAAAGTAGTCGAATTCTTCGTTAAATATTTGAATGAATAAGCTGTAAACGTAATAATGGACGATGTAGATATGTTTTAAGTTCAACGTTTTTTGGCCTATGATGACGACGATATTGATAATGATAATTGTTCATTTGTCAGACTTCTGAAAAGTCTCGATGACATATACGACTTTATATCACAAAGAAATAATCATCACCAATAGCCATAAAGTGGCCACTGCTGACGAAAGGCCTTTTCTCACACGGAGAAGATTTGAGCATTAATGACCACGCTTGCTCAATGCGGGTTGGCGATTTTAAACTTATAATTAGAAATTATAGGCCTAGGTTTCCTCACAATGATTTTCTTCACCGTTTGTCAGTGGTGTCTAAATAATGTTACTAAAAAAGTAGCCTCTACAAAAACACATATTTTGCTATGTTTTTAGGCATAAATTGAAGTAGTTCGAAAAAGTAGTTGGTTGTGTATATAGTCGTGTATGAGCGCGGTGTGTGGTGCGCAGTGCGTATGTTCACGGAGCTGGCGATGTGCGCGGCGATGCCGGTGGGCGGCCACAGCCGCGAGTTCGCGCTGCAGACGCTGGGCGAGTGCGGCGGCCACGTGCGCGCCGCCACGCTGCGCCTCATGGCGCGCGCCGACGAGCCCGCGCGACACCACGCGCGCTGGGCGCCGCACGAGGTCGAGGCCTTCCTCGCCGGCCTCGGACACTACGATAAGGATTTCTACCGGATTTCGCAACTGGTTAGCATTCACATTCAATTCATTGTAATAACATGGGACTCATAACAGCACACTAATTAATACAATGGTACAGGGGCATTAAGTGCCTTAATGAGCACCTCTGCGTACCCCTTCGGGGATAAAAGGCGTGATATGTTATGTTATATTAAATTATAATTTTTTTAAACAAACAAATTTTATGCAGCTCCAGCAGTTATTATCATGCAATCTAAACACGATATACAAAATTTCAGCTCAATCAATATTATTATTCCATGCATATATACCATAATACCTGATGGTAAGCAACCAGTCCATAGATTCCTGAAACACCAGAGTTGTTGCAAGTTCGTTGCCAGCTTTTTGGGGATCAGAGATTTAAGGGTTGTGACATTGAGAACTGAGAGAGAAAATAGGGCCTCCAGTACCCTCACTCACACGGATTGGCATGCATCAATCACTAATTTAAATCATGCTTTCCTCCACAGATAAGAACAAAAGACTCAAAACAATGTATACAATTCTACTACTTCTGGAAGAAGCTCACAAAAGATTACAAACTGCTGTACCTGCGGAGCTGGGCGATGGATCAGCAGGTCTCATCACAAGTAAGCACCGCCATTCACTCTGGACTCCAACATTTCCTCTTCCGGCTTTCTGATGAGTGAACACCGAATTAACGGAATCTTAATACACGCGACTTATCCACATCCAGGGCTCTGTAGGGCAGATATCCGCGACAATCGCCACGTCGTGCACAGCTCCGACATCGAACTTCGATACCGAGGAGTTCCCCTGCAAGATATGCGGGAAGTAAGTTCCGAGACGCGGATCACGTCACACGTCTGCATACCGCTTTATATCGACACACAGCGAACTGCGCAAACGCAATTTACGTGGAACAAACGAACTTTCAGAAACTGTAACTCGTGCCAAACGTATCTATGGATAATCTTAATTCTCTTTTACACTAGCCACGTTACGTTTCACCTAAATTGCCTTTCGTGCATGCATTACGTATAAAGAAAAATATTTACAGCTTCATAGTAACTAACTGAATGGGGAGCACTATGTGGAAATTAAGTTTCACGACAGAAGTACGGCTCAGTGCGTACGGCACTAGTTTTGTAATATCGTAAATCGACGACGTACGAGCCGTGCCACGGTCGACAGTACAACCAGTCACTGCTAGCTAACTTACTGATGGTCATTACGTCACGATGTATGCCGACCTTCGTCTTTGAAACTAATTATATTATTTATTTGTACTATATCTATATATCTATTCATTATAGAAAATGTTTAAGGGCGTACTTTGCCAAAAAATACTTGTGCCAAGTATCCACGGTGCCTAATCTCGGAAGCACGTAATCTTCATTGAATACTATTAAGAAATATATTTTGTTAGAGTAAAATTAGCAAATGCCACGAGAGTGTTGTCTACTATTTATAGTGTATCTTGCGTGCCATTAAACTGCTGTTATACAAATTCAAACGTTAAACGAGTAGTTGTATGATAAGGCTACAATGAATACATTTATATTGTGCCACAGCGATTCATGTAAATATTATTATTATAATGTATTTTGTATTTTCATTGTATTTTAAGACAGTGAATTTATATGTCCATTGCATAAGAGGTTGAAATCTTATTTATTGATTATGATCGTACTTGTCGTAGGATTAATATTTAAAGGGTTTTGTGTATTAATGTTGTATGTATATAAGTTGTGTCTAATACTAACGCTTCACGCTTGCTTTATCTGCATTGTGCTTTAAGTTTAAACACTTTCGTTTTTCTTTCGCTTCTCTGTTTATGTTTCTTGTGTTGCTATTTCTAATAGTGTACCCTGTTATGTTTCAGAGTATTTAACAAAGTAAAAAGTCGTAGCGCACACATGAAGTCGCACCGGCCACTCGACGCCGAGCCAAAACGGCCAAAACTCGAAAAGCCTTATGAAAAGGTTGAAAGATCCGATGACAGATCCCACGCGACAGCTGAATACCAAAGCAAACCGGCCGCGTCCGCGCCCGCCCCCGCTCCCGCGCCCGCCCCCGCTCCTTCCCCCGCGCCCGCGGCCGCTCCCACTCACTGTCCCCCGCAATAGTAACCGCCCGCACTCGCACCGCCACTCCTCAGCGACTCGCTCGGACTCGGACTAAATGCTGACTCGCAAGCATTTATTATTATAAACATTATTTAGTATTATAGAATTAATTCAAAGTGACCTAGAAAGAGCGACGTAGAATCTAGTAGCTAGACGAGAATTCGCTTTGGACAAATACCTATTTAAAAGTAATCTTTCGGAATTGTCGTAACTCGTAACTCGTAACGCTAAGCTTCGGAGAGAGCGCATAAAGATATTTTGTATAACGATTGATACATGAATAGATAGCTCTTGGTAAAGTTTTTATATGACAGACTTCTCAATGTGACTTGCAAGTGTGATGTTGTAAATAATGTAGATGAGTAGTTGGTTGTATCGTTACGGATACGTCGAGCCGCGAGTTACAGCTGTACGCGATGTACAGTGGACGTGTGATAATGATAACATAGATCGTGTAGTAACTACACTACCTCGTTTCTATTCAATGTTCCGTTCGGTCGCGAGCCCAGCTCGTTGTTACATTTGCTTGTTTGCTCATTATTTTGTTAATTTTCTAGTAACTCGTTTCTATTTATTTTTCTAGTCGTATTAGACAATTTTATGTTGAATGCACTATGGATTTCAATGCTCTGTTGTAGTTAGTGTAATTAAGGTAATGGAATTCAATTCAGCATCCGTACCTACTACTACTAGTCACATATCGATGTTGATTCAACATTTAGACGAAATGTTCACACGAATAGACTATTCGAGTCCGTGAGTCGACAGTCGCTGTCAACTGGGAGCCCCAAGGTTGATACTTTAGATTGATCGTAACTAAACAATGAATTGATGTCCGTCACTACTTAGATGTAACTTATATTATATTATTGTATATCTACTTACTTAGTACTCGCTCCCACTTGACGCCGAGCCGCTCACGGACGCGACAAAATGGAGGGATAATATTTTTTTACACAAATATTATTGAATGCTCAAACGTGCTATATTTTATGTTGGTAATATTATTATTATTATCTAATCTAGTTCCTTGTTGATCGTTCAGAATTTGCCATTATTTGATACTTGACAAATGTATAGTTGATTTGTGATTACTTTCTATAAGGATGTGTTGTAAATGTGTCTACGTGTACCTACGTGTTGTGATATACCTTTGTATGTATGATTTGATTCATCGTATTCTAACTATAATTTGATGGTACAAACCGGGCAATACCTGAACATTGTTGCTCAAACTGATTAGCGAATGTGTCACTGTAGCCTGGCAATCGGTATATACGACCTTCACATCAAGCTATCCCTTCTCCTTTCGACAGTTTTCAACTCTATTTCGTTCGTGATAAAATTGAAAATCTAAACAAAGGCGTAGGTTCAGCTCGATGTGTCCCGTACATACTGCTCAGCTGCTCCCAAAGTTGACAAATTATTTTCAATTATCAAAATACTTCGTGGTTGTGATGTTTCTTAGTCTACTCTTTTATTGTCTTCCGATACTTCTAACTAAATTAATTTTGGGGCAGAATTCCTCGTAAAAGACATGTTGTAACAAATTAGTCTTGAATTTTATTTATCTACTGTTGTTAACGACTTCTTGTTTAGAGTAAAATTAACCAATAACTATTTATGATTGCGTGCAACGCGTGCTACACTCAGTATTATGGAAGTGGCTCTTAATATCTACATATTATATCGAAGAATATTTACGTCGGAGTTTTTGTAGAACCACGTCTGTCTTGTATCGCGCTTATTGTGTTTACACTGAGCATTACTGATACGGGACAGTAAGCATTGACTACAAGGATTTTTTATTAAATCAATATTAGAAAAATTACTAATAATATGAATACTGTTAATATGAAACTATAAAGACAAATGTTTCTCTATAAGTACAACGATATTAACTGTTTGTGATAAATTATAATACATAACTTTAAAATAGAGTCTGCAATGCATCAGTTCCGTATCAAAACAAATTCTCTATAGTCATTAAATTGTCTAGAAACTAAATAGTTACCATTTATTTATTTAAAGATTCATCTCAAGACGTAATAACCGCGGTACTCCACAGACGTTAACATACGACGCAGGTACAAAGACGTATTATTTACTTACTTATATCTACTTAGATAGAATATACTTTCACTCTCCTTCCACACGACAACTACTTAATTATAATAATATTGTAACTTATTCATAAATCACTAACTTGCGTGATTATTTGGTTGTGTTTATCTATCTTAACAATTTAGACGAAATTTTCTAATAGTTTAATAATCGTGTTATTCTATATTTTCTAACTCGATGCCAATGTTCTGCCAAATTGTTAGTTAAAATTAGGTACAAACTAGAACGAAATATTACTACGTGAACAAACTGGCTAAGTTAATTAGTCGCGTTTCATTTAGATTAAGGCAAGGCTTGTACTGAAACCCCAAACGTAAGGCTTTAGTGGCTCAAACTAGTTTATGTTTCATGTAACAACTACTGTGGAACTAAGTACCGTTTGTGTTACATTTGAGACCGCCTCGTATCTTGTAGACCGCAGATCGATCATTCTTTTCACATTAGGAGAGTACACAGTTATTTTCTTATAAAAAAATAAGTCATACAAAACGAATGTGTAAATACTGAATATTTTTCCAAAGTACACTATACCGGAGATAGTTCTACGTCGTACTCGTAATACAATTTATTAAAGACAAGTCCCTCCAGAAATATTTTTAACAATACTCTAGCCGTTAAGACTGAAAGGTACTTTCTAAATTCACGTTAAATTCCTTTATTTCGCGTAAATGGACCGACAGCTTTTCCTTTCTCTGTATAATAACTGTGCGTAGTGTAGTCCAGTCGTGTCGTCACTAACCCATTCCATGCCCATTCATACTAGTCAGGGTATAGCTTTGTAATGATGCCCAACTTTAACCAAAGTAACGTAGCGTAGCGCGCCCACTGCGAGCGCCCCCTAGCGGTCAGTAGGAAACGTCGCTGTATTCTAATAGAAATATGCACTCACCTAAGTATTAAAATTAACTTAAGATTGACGATTTAAACAAAACTTATTTCAACTTAAATATAGAAGTGCCTTACAATTTTAATTTTTATACTATTTTCTTAATTTATATTCGTTTTAATATCTAAAAGCACTGGAAATTGCATTTATTGATCCACTGTCCGTTCTGCTAGGACAGAACCGATGTGAGGATCGCACTGTCGTGTTTTGTTTTATGTTCGTTTCGTTTCTTTAAATTAAAATATTCTTAGAAAGTAAAAATTAGAGGTTTAAATAAAACCAAAAAGACGTTATTTTTTCATATTTCTTTAAAAATGAGGAACGTCTATAGTATTAAATATCACAAAGTTCATGTACAACATTATCAGATAATCGTAACCCACAATAACTAAAGGTCAATTGTATGAAGAGTCTAATAACGTGAGGAATACATTATACCAGATATTGTAACATAATGGATCGCCATTGAATACAGCGCTAATTAAGTGTAAGTAGTAAATGTTAATGTAATAGGTACCGATGTTCTGTTCGCTTGAATGTTCTTGTATCCGAGTCTCGTTTCAATCTGTAGTCCTGGCACATAGTGTAAATGTAAGTACTTCTGTATTTGTGTGAACACATAAAATGTTACTATAGTATTAATATTTTGTAAGTCTAAATGGATATTATATTCTTCTAATTTTGTATGTCCAAGGTGCACCCGCGCCCGCTCCGGTACTACGTAACGTGCTTAATACGTACTTGTAATATAACTGTAGACGATTAATGTACACGTGCCAAACGCACGATAATTGATATTACACTCTGTGTTGTGATTTTGAAAATTCTGTAAATTACAAGTCTTTGAAAATACTATGGAAAAATGTAGACACCTTTTTAGATTAGCACAATTCTTCGCGTAGACACATTAGGCCAAAAATTTACTAAGCATTTAGAATTAACGAAGACGTAGGTATTCATTGGAAGATGTAAGTGTAATGTATGAATAGATTCATTGTTATATTCGATCAATGTGATGATTCGTAAGAACAACGACTTAACTCGAGTCCTGTACCCCCTACCGTGCTGGGCGACTCTTCACAACTTCGCATATCTTTGAAACAATAAGTAATAAAATTAATCTCTATTATATATATTGATAAATTTATTAGGGTAACTAATTTTTTAAGACAATGACTATTACGTGATCTTTTAGATTGTCTTTATTAATAAATATATGGTAAAGGTTTTGTCAATTTGTTTTTATTTTTACCCCATTCCACCTCTATTTTATACCATAGTAAAATACTCACTGAATATTAAATGTATGAAGTTTCTTCGTAATTCGCTATAGTAATGCTCTTGATGCTACGTTGTAGCAAGCCTACGTAAGTAGCAACATAACTCCTGAAACTACGCCGTAGCAGGACTACGTATGTTCCAATGTGACTGCTTATGCTACGCCGTAGCAGGATTACCTAAGTAACGCTGGTTGATAAGGGTTGCATGCACGCTCGGCTAAAACCAAGGATATTTCGATACTGAGACGGTAATTATGGAAGTGCAGTGTTACCCTGCCATATAGGACCAGGCTTATGAACTGTATAAAGACCGAGACGCCCGAATAGCGGTATGAGTACAAATTTGCAAAGAATTGTTTTTGTTTCGAAAATTTTTCGTCGTAGACTTAAAATACTTTTCCCCCACACTAGGATTTTCTCCTGTGTCGTGTGTACTTTTACAAACCTACAAGTTCACAAACACACGACACAAAGACCCGTAATAATTTGTGGATCACATAGTGCGGGAATCGAACCCGCTACACGTAAACCTGTACCGAAATATTAAAACAAAAATTAAATTGATTTATCATTTTCTCTTAACCGCTTGAATGCCTGGATATGAGACACAATAGAAAATACATTGTGTCTCGCGTGGATCCACGTTTAGACACACGACGGGTTAATTTACTGAACTTTACAACAAATTCCCCGTACAACAACCAAGATTCAGTAAACGGCCTTACATACTGTCTGCCGTTTTTTTTTTTGCTAGTCGTCGTTTTTTTTCTACGTATTATTAAGTCATCGAAACGACTATACCTCTACAAGAGCACTGACACACCAAAATGAAACTGCGTATGTCGGTCTCCGCGACGGATGCCTGCAACGGGGACCGACGCGTACCCACAGAGGCCACCCGCGTGTCCACGCGCGGCGGTGGATCGTCGCGGGCGCCCATTCAACCCTGATACCACACCGTAGTAGGACTATGTAAGTTGTAACGTAACTCCAGGTACTACGCCGTAGCAGAACTACTTAAGTTACGATGCACATAAATATTAAAATATCTCGAAATCTCGAGGTCTTGGTGCTTACTCTTGAAACCAATCGCAATGTCAATGCAATTTCAGTCCAATAAAATCTCAATAATTATCCAATGTCAAAACTATACAATCTATCGTAGCTGTTAAAATAGCATTCAGGCCCGTATTAATAAACCGATATCAGCGTAAGAGCGAGATGTTAAGATCCTGTTTGATATCCCGACATATTAATAAACAAAACTTAATACGCGGTTTAAGACCTTGTCATCACCTGAGATCGTGTTGTTTAATAAACATTACTCGGGTTTCAAAATCGGTATTAGGATGGTTATCAAGACCACGATTGTTAAGTTCAGTCGACCCTGGACTTAATATCGTGAACTCGTACCTAAATATTTCGCGGGAACCATGAATGTTGAGAATATTATTTCCGAAATCAATTATTATGATGAAGTTGAATAATACGATGATATTTTATGGCCTTTTCAAAATCTATTAGTACCTAAAGTTTATATAAGTACCTAAAGTTTATATATACCTATAGGAGATCAAGCTAGCTTGAATAGGCATTTTTGACTCCATTATCGAATATGAATAAGTAACATAACATCACGCCTTTTATTCCCGAAGATGTAGGCAGAGGTGCAAATTATGCCTTTGTACAATGTAACACCCACTTTTCACTATTTATGTTATTAGTCCCATGTAAGCCTGAGCATATTGCCATATACCGGGCACAATTCCAGACTCCGTGCCACTACTGATAATTTTTACAAACCCCAGTAATACTTTGCCCGACCCGGGAATCGAACCCGAGACCCCTTGCCCGGCAGTCGCACTTGCGACCACTCGGCCAACGAGGCAGTCGATTAATAAGTAACTTGTAAATAAACACGAAACACTGATGTAATTGTATTATCAAGTACTTAATAAACAATTGAGAGAAAGGGAATCACAGATTATAATAATAAGGTGACGCGAAATCACTGGCATGTGCGTTCGTCATAAAATTAAACGTAATTTTATAATAAACAATGCTTTTTTATGGTTAAAAAAATCATAATGTATACAATATAAAAAAGTAATACAATTTCCTAAAATTTTAATCCATTTAAACTGGAAATAATCTTTTATTCCTATGCAAACAGAGTTGAATATTATCGTTCTACACAGCTATTACTAAACGCAATGAACGAAAGATGTATTAGTTCGTTCGCTGTGACGTAACAAGTCTTAACATCAGGATTTCATTGAGTGTCAAATTACGAATCTTGATACCTCGATCCAAACCGCGGTATCACCTGAGATCGTGTGGATATAGGTTTATTAATTAGCGGCGACATTAAGATGCTGATCGCATCTTGAGAACGTATCAACTGATGCCGGTCTTGACATCGTGATTGAGACCTATTTATTAATACGGGCCTCAGAGTACGGATTAAAAAGCCAAACTCAATACCATTTAGTTCAATCAATGACCACGCAATACGGTTGCAATGGGAAGGTTGCAACTCAAGAGTACGAAATTTCACAATATCAATGTCGATAGATTGAGATTAGATTCAAGAGTAAACCCCCTGGTCTAATTTATTTCACTCTGCGCGGGATAAGGTGAGGTAAGAGGATGCAAGTAAAATATAAGAATAAAACCAACATTGTCGTCTCCATCCGTTTATTAAGAACATTGTTATCACAATGAATCTTATCTACAGATCGATAAAACTCTGTTACAATTACGCAAAACAATAGATGGACAACAAAAAAAAAATAAAAAAAAAAACGTAACACATTAACACCCACGGAATTATAATCAATCACTATTGAATTACAATTTACAATATTTTGATATATTTGCATGCCAATTTTAGACTTTAACGTTTACAACTTAGGTGTAGTGTTGCAATGAAATAAATGCAAGAAGAATGGCGAACACGTAATTATAATAATGAGTTTGTAATAGCAGAGCATAAAGGAGTATTTAGCTTCAAGAAAATGTAACTATTGTGGTGTTTTCAGTCTCTGGTGCCTAGGTAAACATTAACACTGGAGATATATAAAATAAATGCAGAACACAACACTACAAGTAAAGTTGTAAACTTACAAAAGTATTTCATGAATAACATTACTAGGGAATGTCCACTAGTTTACATCGGAACAATACAAACTTTGGTTATATTTATAGTTACGACACGTACAACAAGACACAACAAATGCATCGTTGTTGACTAGGTGTTACAATAAAACGGTGTAAGTACTGAAGTGTAGCGAGGCAACATTATCATTATTATAAGAATTTAATAAATTACTTGAAAAATTAAGATACGGACAGTAGGACCAATAGCGCTAAATATAAATTCAATTATTATACAAATGGACGTAGCAATTACAAATATAATTCAGATTTATTCTGTTATTGTGTCGCGAACACATTGCACAGCTCTCACGACGGAGCGACTCCCGCGCTCTACATAATAGAGTCACGACTGAGGATACTTGACTACGAAATCATATTCATATATAGCCATTACCTTAACACAATTACACAATGTATTAAAATTGACAGAATAGTAATATTTACTCGAAATTATTCATGTACTACGGACTAAACGAATCTCGAGATATGAGGGGACATTATGCTGTCTAATTTACATGTATATTTATTCAGTTACGACACATTATTGTAATTACTTCCAATACACAAATAGCCAGCGATACACTATACATTATCATATACGACTAACACAAACGTAAGTCGCAGTATTGCCACACAATATTATTAATACGGAATACAATATAATTTCAAATACAAAGTAAATGAAGCATATTTACAGATCCCACTTTCTTCGTACATAAACAAATATATTACTTCTGTACTATTAATAATTTTCTTTATTAGAATTATTGCATTTTCTAAGTATTTATGAGAAAAATCAACACTTATTTTAAACTCCAATCTACCCAGTGCTAGAACGAACTAAATATTTTTAGAAACATTTTTTATCTAATGGACTAAAATACAATATATATTGGTGTCAGTCATCGTCAGTTTAAAAAACGTCAGTGGCGGCTCCGTGTCTTGTATGTCACTACGATCACATACACAAATATTTCACACACATACCTATAAGAAGAATTACTTGTATGAAAAACTCACGCGAACACCTACACAAAAATATTGAATATTATTAAGATATCAAATGGGGAATTTACGACAGCAATTTTTAAATAGGCCAACGAGGGCAACAGGTTCGGATGATAAGGTCAATATGAAACGACGATAATAGTAACTTGGTATTATTGGAACAATATTCAATATCTATTGTCGCAAACTTTAGGCCTTCAATGGAAGATAATTCTAATACACGTAAGATTTCACTTGAAAAACAATACTATATATACAAACAATACGTATGCGAGACATTCTAAAACCTAAATTGCACAAGAATAGTGAAGAGAGAGAGAAATTAAACGAGTAATACTTCAGTTTTATAGAATGTTCAAATCATTATTATGCCAAGAGAGAATGACGTGAAATCTTACTTGCAGTAGAGCCACAGGAACAGTTCACTGTGCGAGCGAGTCATTATCTTCTTGTAGTAGTGCGAGGGCGTGCAGCAAGTTGTCCATACAGTGGTGGCAGACAGGCGTGTGCACAAAACACGGCGCGGCGCCACTGCGGCGGCACTAGCTGCGCAGGCGGCGGGCCCTGCGCGCGCGCCGCCGGCCTCGCACGCTGCGTCACTCCAACTTCACCGCCTTCTTACCCTTCACGACCGTCGGTTTGTTTTTCAGCATGCCTTTTCGTCTTTTAGTTGTCTGTAGGAAAATAACACATTATTATATCGGTATAATAGACTCGGGTCTATAACAAAAGTTATGACGTCAAGCACTGCAGCCAGTAAGTCACATACATTGAGTCCGTTATAAGTACGTCGCGTCACATGCAATCAATAATAACACTACTTCAATATTTTTTACTAAATGATGAAACTCTAAAAAATAATAAGTGAAATAAAAGTAGTCTGTTAAAATAACATAATCATCCTGCTACTGTACATCGTACTGGGATGTACTGTAAAAAATACTGTTGGAGTACATAGTAATGGGCGAACGTTTTACATGCGGGGTTAAAGATTTCAGATTATTTTTTTTAAGGGGTAAGCCGGTAAAGGATCACACGGATCACCTGATGGTAAGCCATCGGCGCCGCCCATGGACACCTGAAATACCAGAGGCTTTACAAGTTCGTTACCGGCCTTTTGGGAATTGGGAATTTGAGGATTGTGGAGGATTTGGGGATTGGAGAGATTGGGTGGGGGGGTAATTGGGACTCCGGTAACCTCAGTCACACGACGACACACAATGTCACGTCGTTTTTCTGTGAGGCCGTGGTATCACTCCGGTCGAGCCGGCCCCTTCATGCCGAAGCATGGCTCTCCCATACTTATTTTATAGATGGGCAAGAAAAATCATGTCATGCCCTGCACCCCATAACAAACAAGACAAGCCTATCCCGGTGAACAACAGACAATGCATTTCCATTTAATTACTTGGAAAAACCATCAATGTACCATATAGAATCCTTTCAAGGGCCAGAGTTCAGCCCTTAGTTTACCTGTCAGTTATAGGTACGGTTTCTTTACAAAAAAAAAACCTTATAAATAACGAGAAAACCAAAACAATACAAACAAAACAACATAGCATTATTACTTTATCACAAACTTAACAAAAAACTTTACCATAAAGTTCAAAAATCTCCGCTATAAACTGAAATATGATTTCTACAGTTCTATAGGAAGATAGATAAGCGCAGATGGTATGACGTCACACAAGCACAGACTACATATAACCACATACATGTCAAACAGAACTCAACAGGGTACTATACCATCGGTCCGCCTCCTAGGGCATGCTGGAATGCGAGAAAATTTGTCAGTACATCGTTAGTCACACAATTTTTTATGAATCTACATAATTTTTAATGTGTACAATTAGTCAAATTTCTATAAACGACAATATTTAGGTACATTTTGACGTCATAACTTCATTATGTTAATTAGTTATTTATTTGTGTCTTGGTCTTGAATTCATAGTCAAACAAAACATTTTGTTTTTGACTAAAGAAACATCTCAAATTAGTTCTAGATAGCTAATCCCATGTGTATTTGTGAAAATTGTTAGTTAATAGCAAGGACCGTATAGTCCATGAACAGAAATTAAGTTGCCAATAATAATAACTTATCCTCGACAACACACATCAATCTTTCATTTTCCATTCCATTTTCAATCCACACAAACTTTATGCGCAAAATGCGCAAACTATTTGCGCAATGATTTTTGGTTTCATCTAGTTTGCGCGACATGCAGTATCATTTTGTCATTTCAAACATATTCATTTAACAATTCATGTAAATTGTTATATAATTGTTAATGTAATTGCACGAGTCATTTGCACGTAAGCCATTAGTAAACATAGAACCCCAAAATCCTTCTAGATTAGTTTAAGAAGATGGTTAGTATGTTAATATAATATTGTTTGTATAAATTATCTCACCTTTTTAGATATAGTGTTGCTAGTCGGGACTGTTCGTTTTGCAAGCGGCAAGCGTGGACGGTTGAACTCATCTGGTTTTTTCACTCTGAAAATATAATTGAATAATAATTTAAATAGCTACTATAAGATAATTTGATCATTCTTAAACTGTCAAACACCAAGAGGTCACCGGTGAGTGACCGCAACCTATTGTTCTATAATTGTGTCTATAATGACGGTACTCGACGAGTTAAATGACTGAGTTTTGCAATATATTATTCTTATAATTTGGTTTATTTACGAATGTAACTGAACTCTAAAAAAGAAGATATCCGTTCGAAATATCCCTTTTCATTAACCTCTCTTAAATTATAAAAAACTCTTAAAACTAAGATAGGTCACATATAACTACATTTTGTGTTACAAAATGCTTTAAATGATACTTAATGATACACATAATGAGTCAGTCTAGATGTTGCCTCACGTTAGATAACTCTTACTTATGAGGTAATCAGTATAATTTCGTTTATCAAGTAGTTTTTACCTGTATATCCGGACCAGCCAGTGTTCAGTAGTGTAAGCCTCCTCTAGGTAAGTGAGTTTAAAGCCGCGGTTGCCTGGCAACGCCCCGCGTGTCCTGTCGTAGCCTGGTGGACTACCGCCACTGTCGTATCTACAAATATGAAGAAGATAATATAACTAAACGATCAAGAAATATACAACTTCAAAAGTAGGTTTTGTCATGGAATGAACTAATTGACTGCCTCGTCGGCAGAGTGGTCGCAAGTGAGACTGTCTAACTTACCTATAATATGATAGTTTGTACATTAGACAGTTCAACATAGTTTTCGACGCTTCCGAGTCGACCCTGTATTCGCCTCGCTCTGTGAAGTAATCAGCTTCCTGTATTAAACAAAAAAATATATGTCAAAATATTGAGTCTACTTCACCAAGTATCCGTATCGCTGAATCATTCGGGTTCATTTCTCGGGTTTAGAAAGTATATATATTGTTAGCAGCATACAGAAAAAAAAACGAAACGTTATCGCATAGCGCGAAAATGTATACTGTGGTTCGAGAAATGACAAAGTCAAGATGGCGAGAACTCGGAAGTTATTGAGGAGGTATTTGGTGTTGAGGGAATTTTAATCTATTTGAAAGTCAATTTATGTGTTGTTGTTGTTTTTCTGTTCAATTAATAGTTATGGTTTAGCTAGTCCTGATTTTGTAATTTGATTTCGATGTTAACAATATAAGTGCATTGTAATGGTAGTACTCTTTGATTTCCTTGCCTTCGGAGTTTCTAAAATCCAATGTGATTTAAAACTAATAAGTTTCTAATATAAGAGTAAGGTAAACTCTATACGAGTTTTTAAGTTTTCTAATACTATTATAATGGAGGCGAGCAAGTACGGAGTATAGAACAGAACTTTGTCTGTGACACAAATACACATAAAACCACATTCTAAATTCCTACTGTAAAAGTAAAACATGAATGTTATATTTCTGCTTACCCTTGCAAGGAACAAAAGGCCTTGATCTTACGTTTGATTCAAATATTTATTATTTTCCCTTTTATACTACAATCTGTCGCCTTCTTTTGGGACATTGAGCAGTATGTTGGACGTTACTGTAGTTAGCGTTTTCGGCATGTGACCTGTGTCACATCCTCATCATAAATACAGTAAGTAATATACTACTTCATAAGTACACTAAAAACTGTATTTATGATTCAAATATTAACCATCAATTTACTTAATGAATCTATACATAAATAAACAAATCAGACCTACAATACATCTTTCAACAAATTCCTATTCAATCACACAAAAGAATCTTCGTAAAATACAAAACGACTCACATGAATATCCTTGGGATGTTCTCCTTCAGCGATACGGACCATCCAGATGAACTTGTTGATGTCATCGCCGGAGTATCCGATAGCTCCGCCGAATATCACCAGCACGTAGTCCACGTCCAACATAGTCATTATGTCATAGGCAGCCGACTCGTTACTGGCCATAGCCTTGCCCACGAGCGCTATGTGGGAATTATTCCACGTGTTGTTGTCTACTAACGTCGTCCGGTTACCCATGCCCGCGATCTGGAAAAAAGTTAATAATTATATTTTTATATCTATACTGAGTGCTTAGGAACTAATAATATGTTTAAAATAAAATCGATCTACACATAATAAGTACAAGAGATTTTTTGTTAGTTTGAAGGCAATTGAATCTTCGTAGTGTCTGATTCGAATTTAATAATTATTTTTGTGTTCTACAGCCTATAGATTGAGAACGGCTATAAGCTATGTCATGCTGCGATCAATAGAAACTGAGGAGGCGAGGTGAATCCGCGGGGGAATAACTAGTAATACTTTTAACAAGACGGACACTCATATCACTTGATGGTAAGCGATCGGCGCTATTGCAACAACTAGACAACTAGACGAGTTACAATTTGCGTTACTGAACTTTATAAATGTTGTTTTTCGTCTCTAATCTTATACTATCCTATATCTTATACTATTATATTAAGCTGAAGAGTTTGTTTGTTTTAACGCGAATCTCCGTAACCACTGGTCCGATTTGAATGATAGGGTAGATGCCAAATTTTTATTTTAATGTCCGTCTGGTTGATTATTTTCACAGATCATTAAACACGTATTTTTTATTTTCTTACAGAAACGAATACTTTCGACTATTATATTGATTTGCAATGTCGCGTGACGTCACTTCTATGTACATTTCATATGTAGGATTGAAGTTTTGGCCCCCACTCTAAACTTTAATTCGTTTTATCTGAGTATTGTTTTATTATACGACAAAATAAAAAAATACGTGTAATAACAATAATCTTAACGGAGAACCTTGGAAAACCGTAATCAAATTCCATCAACACAAATGAATGGAAATAATATTAATGCCAATTAAAATATACATATAAACACAAATTATGAATGGTACAACAGTAAATGAAACCCATAACTCACACAATACTGTCAAAGTAAATTAATTTTAATCTAAACATATGTTACTCATGTTATTACATTATCGCAAAATCTTGACGTACTGTAAATCGATATGAATAACTGAAGCTACATAGAAAGCATTTGTATTTAATTAATAATTAGAAACGCAAATGTCTGCCTTGTTGGCCGAGTGGTCGCAAGTGCGACTGCCGGGCAAGGGATCTCGGGTTCGATTCCCGGGTCGGGCAAAGTATTACTGGGTTTTTAAAAAAAATCACAGTAGTAGCACGGAGTCTGGAATTGTGCCCGGTATAGGGCAATAGGCTCACCCCCTATTACATGGGACTCATAACATAAATAGTGAAAAGTGGGTGTTAAAAATTGTATAGTGGCACCTCTGCACCCTTCGGGAATAAAAGGTGTGATGTTATGTTATATTATGTTTAGTGATTTATGTGTCCTATTTTGTGATACATGGGGTATTTAGGAGTATTTCTTGTCAGACTAGTCCAAATACTCAACCGCCACTTAATTTTAAGAGTGTGTGTTATGTATAGTTTACATATAGTTCGCGATAATATACCTGCTGCCTCATTACAAATAGGATAGATGACTAATTTTTATTTTAACACGTTAAACGGCATGGGGGACATCGGTTAGCGGAGGATTTACTTTCAACAGTTTTTTATTGGCAGTCAAAGTCTTAATGTCCTTCTGATAGATTACCTCTAGAGGTATATTAAAACATTACACACGTATTTTTTATTTTTTTATTGAAACGAATACTTTCGACGGTATAATGATTTGAAATTTTGCGTGACGTCACTTCACATTTTATACGTAGACATGGCGTTTTAGCCCCCACTTCTAAACTTTGATTCGGGCAAAGTATTACTGGGTTTTTTAAGAATCTCAGTAGTAGCACGGAGTCTGGAAATGTGCCCGGTATATGGCAATAGGCTCACCCCCTATTACATGGGACTCATAAACATAATTAGTGAAAAGTGGGTGGTACATTGTACAGTGGCATTAAGTGCCCAAATGTGCACCTCTGCCTACCCCTTCGGGGATAAAAAGGCGTGATGTTATGTTATGTTATGTTAGAAATGCATTAGGTAGACATAACTTCCTGAATTTTTCTTACGATTTTTCCAACGCTAGATAAAATTTAGCTGAGGGATAATTGTATACATTTGACAATTCTTCCATACTAAAAACTGTCAAATGTCAATTTTATTCTACAGTAAAGAATTAACTGATGATTGAAAAATCGGCGCCTAAAGAATCTAGAAATATAATCTATATTATAGAGGTAGTGTCAATCAAGAAAGAGTGCGACGAAAACGTCGTCGACGTCGTCACGAGACGTTTTTGTCTAACCATACAACGTTGCTACCATCCGTGCGTCACTGATAGGGTGCCCACTGAAAATCAGTGCTGGGTGACTCGTAGCTTATACTGAGTGGCTAATCCTTACTAATATTATAAATTGGAAAGTGAGTTTATATGTTTGTTTGTTCCGCTTTCACGCCGTAACTAATAAACCGATTGCTTTGAATTTTTGCAGACGTAAAGTTAGAAGTCTGATTAATAATGGGGTACTTTTTATCCCGGAAAAATTTGATATTCCCGAGGGAAAACAAAAGTATTGGTATAGATGGCGCTGTGTGTATAGTATATATACTTTTTATCCTTTTGTGACGCAAGCGAAGCCGCGGGTAAAAGCTAGTTTTTATATTTTACTTGTGCTGCATCGTATCTGGTTCTGAATAAATGTTTTTTCTTTCTTTCTTCGAACATACAAATTCACCTCACATCTAGACATAGAACAACAATTTACGGATCACACAGAGTTGTTCCGTGCCGCGATACGATGCAATGACGGTGCAGTCTAACCACTGTTTATTCCCTTACCTGGTATCCATAATCCCACCACGACATGACCCTCGCGTCTTCAGCAGTGTTCTGCGACAACCAGCCATAAGCTTCTCTGAAGTCGTCCAGGATTTTACGAGTTCTAGAAAAAAGGAGGTTTGATCAATAAGTTGAGTTTATTGTGGTGAAGTGTATTTGCACAAAAAATTAAGAATTTGAATTAAAAGGGGCTTGTTTCTTACAAAATGACTGTGTACTGTGTGCACCATTAAAACTGACAAGAGTCGTTAAAAGAATCTACAAGATGTCTCAGATCGATCGCAGAACGGCAATGCGAGAGGCAAAATTGGGAGAACTGGAATGAATGGAGGAGAACTTTATATAGGCGCCATCGACTAAAGATGGCGGAGATGGTGCAGGAAAAAAAACATCCTTTAACTTCCACGTTACATAAAAGTAGAGTTACTCTTATGTTCCATAAGTTTCGATTAGATTTCGATAGACAAACCCACCTTCTATCCTTGCGAGGAGTAAAGACGTGTTTTATGTCTTAAATAGACAACTTACCCATCATTTCCGTAGCTAGCGAGCACAATACTAGGACTGGAGTACGCATTAGAGGTGGCCCAGGTGCAGTGCACGGAGAACAGCATGAGCAGTATCATGATCAGTATCAACGTCACGGAGCGGACGTTCATGCCGAGTCCAGGGTCCACTGGCGCGGGCTGCTCGTGTGTACGCTTCTTTAGTTTACCGGCCTGTTTAAATGTTATTTTCTTTAAAAAACTTGCTAAGGAAGAAGATTAGTTTATTGTAATTTGTCAGAGGAATTTCGACTTTAATAAAAAAAACTATAAATGGACAAATCTAATTGGTGTAATTGACTTACTGACGTATGTATAGAAGTTACACTAGAGTAAGACATTTTGATATTAATGTGAGAAGCGAGATATTAGACAATAAAAGTTCGATACAATCCTTTTTCCTGGCATCTGTACTAGCCTTACTACGTAAAATCTACCCATCATTATTAAGAACCTAGAAAATTAAGGCTTCATAAACGAGCTAAATTCATAAAAAAATTGCAAATCCACAATACCTTGTCATACAAACTCTTGGACTCTTCAGTTTCGTCTTGTTGAGTGGGCAGTTCCTCCTCCCTGAGGACGAGGTCACAAAGTATGGAGAACGCAATGCCTGCCAGTACACAGACCACGGGCGTCAGGGTCAGCATCAATCGGACCATCACACCAGCGAAGTACACCGCACTCAAAGCGTATAGGGCCACTGGAACGAAAATACGGCTGTTAAAAATAATATATTAACTGTGTTACAGGTGCTATAATTAAACTTTAATTAAATACATGCCCACTGATATAACGGATAAAAAATAATATTAAGGGCCTGTTTCACTATATCTGGATAGCTGCTATCTACCAGATAAATTTGAATTAAGAACGTAATTTATATGAACTATCTGTCACATAAGTTTATCAGGTACTTATATGGAGGTGGTGAAATCGACGCTAAATATCAAAGACAATGGAAACAGTTAAAAACAAATCAATATTCCTGTAAAAAATAATGTCAGTTTGTTGTTTCATAAAATAATCGTTTTGTTGTTTACAATTAAAACGAGGAGCAAAACCAAATAACATAATACTTAGGAATTGCAAAAGCAAATCTTACCAAAAACTCTCTCATCATTGATATGCTTGATGCAATACCACAGGCCAACGGGGAAGGTGCACACGAGGACGTGAAGGTCGAAGAAGAACGATGACCAGGTCGTAGGTTGATGTTCTGACACTGACGCGATGATAGGAATGTGGATCTTTGCGTATGTCGTGTCCCATAGAGAGTAGAATCTGAAATAAACAATTGTTTTAGAAAACTATATCGTATATTATAATGATAAGTGAGTGAGGTTACCGAAGTCCCAAAGACCTGCAACGGACTTGCAATTCCTCTGGCGATACGAGGCTATACAGGCGGCACCAATTGTTTACTATTAGGTGATCTATATGTTCGGTTGCCCCTCAGTCCCACAAAAGAAAATACCAATGCTAACAACGATATTTTTCACAAATTAAAATTGCGATTTGCGCAAACACTTGCGCTAATTTGCGCAACATTTGACAGTTATTAACAACTTTATTTCAAAGCAATAAGGGTGTATTTCATAGTGTAAACGTTATTTACGAACGGATATCATGTGGTTTACCACATATTTTTTTAACAATAGTTCAAACCACACCATATTTATTGAGCAGGTCACGATCGATCAGCTTTAAACTATTGAATATCTAGTTTGCAGTAATTAGGTCACATGTTTAAAGTTAAATTATTATTTTATTTATTTATTCAAGTAGTAGTACTAAGTATAATACGAATTTGCCGACATACTGCGCACATGTAACATTAATTCCTAGAGATATACTAACAAGATCCTGAAGAAATAGACTCTAAAACGAGAAATTCTATAGAATAACATGTTCTAACAAAACTAACTATTCCACATAAACAACAATACTGCAGATTTCTGCATAAACAACACAATACTTGGTTACAATGTTATGTTAATGTATCGTGAAATGTAAGGATCGAGTTTAGTTCTCACGAACTCGCATATCAGGCAATAAAACAACGGCGCAGCTGTATTATGTCAACATTTGTAAAGAATCTACATACAAGACCACTGCCAGAAGAATGTGTCTCAGTTTTTCAGTCCAATAAATCATTCATTCCCTAAGTGGAAAATTATTGGATTTATGTCGATTTTAACCATAATTCTATTGAATTTCTCCAAGTAAAAATCCTAGATCAAACCAGAAATTTGAAATCGAGTATTAGCTTCGACCGTTAATTATAAAGCCACGGTCTTTCTTTTCTCAGGGTATCAGTTTAACTATAGTTACAGTGAGGTCTGGAATCAAACGCTGTGTTTGTCAACAAGCTCTGATTGCAATACTACTAACAACACATTACCGACAAGAAACCAGTGTTGTACCTTAAACAAGTCTTCGGTAAACAACAGGCGTAATGTTACAGAATATCACATAGAGACAGATTGTATATGTGGTCCAACACATGTATAAACAAGCTGTACAAATGTCCTGCATATGTATACTTATTCATCAATCATTATAAGTTACATGATACGAAATATACATCAGCTGTTCGGTCGAAAGTGTCTATTCAGTCATTAAATAGCAATAAAGTCCATGGGTCCACCTGGGTTCGAACTCTAGAAGTGCTCGTTTGCGTTCTCGACCGTCATTGGTCGAGATTATTCTGACAACCAATGACATGGTGGGGCGCGGTCGAGCTCAATTCGAGAATTCCAATTGATATCTTACAGAATAGCCCAGCTGAGAGTAAATCACTGTAGTCTAAGTGCACATATAACACATAGGCATCAATATACTACAACAATATGATATTCAATAACAATGAAGACTTAGGCTCTCAACAGACTCTTAAGCAGTCGTGTCACGACTGCAATTGCACTGCAAATCAATCGAGCAATCCGGTTGCAGTTCTATAGCAGTCGTGTCAACTGCATACGAACTGCAATTTGCAGTTGAAATGCGGTCCGTCTGTCTAGAGCCTAAGAGCCGCCTAATAGTAAGAAGTCACTACAGCCAAGTTCACCTGCAATACAGAGACATCACATTGCGAGGACATACAGTTAAATAAAATGACTATTAGTAACCAACCTTCCACTCCAAGGCGCGATGACTCCAGCGTATGTCAGCAACACGACAGCCAGGAACACGGCGCCGGCAGCAGCCAGACCGCCCAGGATCAGCAGCTGCTTCCACTGACCCTTGGGGTTCAAACTGTGCAGGTACTTCAGTGCACCAATTGCCATCAGCAACGCGAATACACCTGTGGACAAAGATAATCTTATAAATTGTCTGTTTTTGGCAAAAATATTATACCTAACATAACATAACACGCCTTTTATCCCCGGAGGGGTAGGCAGAGGTGCACACAGAAGTAACACCCACTTTTCACTATTTATGTTATGAGTCCCATGTAATAGGGGGTGAGCCTATTGCCATATACCGGGCACATTTCCAGACTCCGTGCTACTACTGAGATTTTTTTTAAAACCCAGTTATTACTTGGCCCGACCCGGGAGTCGAACCCGAGACACCTTTGCCTGACAGTCGCACTTGCGACCACTCGGCCAACGAACGAACGAACCTAAATATGAAACTTAATGACCAATTGAGAAAAGTGAGAAGTCAGTGAGACTTCACAATAAAATTCTTCATTTTATTAAGTGTATAAGTCTGTATGTCACGACGGGTATATTAGACTATTCGAAACCACTCGATTTGATCGAGCTCTAGTTAAACAAATCTTTTGGAGGGAGGACTAATTACAATTTGTTTATTTATCTCCAGTTCCAAAATAATAATGAATTGGACATCTATGACAAGTATTAGCCGCAAAAAGCTTTACATAATGAGGAATAACAAGAGGGGACATTGTGAACGGTGTGGACACCTTGTTGAACTTGAACACAGGGAAGATAATATTGTGTGCCTTCCCATATTCTAATAGTTTATCATGTTCTAAGAACAAATACATAGGTGTACTAAATAATACACTACACCAAATGACATGTCACAATGACAGACTTTTATTTTTTGACACTAATAAATTTATTAGTACTTTTGTTTTTACAAAGAAAGGTGTACACCTTTCAAATAAATGTCGACAAAAAATTGCTATGCTGATAGCATATACCTCTAATATTAACACTGTTATAACTTGTATAACAGAAAATAGTTTTAAGGACGAATCTGTGTTGTCTAGAGTGTCTAACAGCACAGAGGCACATTTTAATTTAAGTTTAAACTAGATTTTAAGACAACAGAACATACCTTCATAAATCATATAAATAATAAGGTATATTCTGGCAAGGAAAAACCACAGAACAATTATACACAGGGGCAGCACAATCTATAATTATTTTATATTAACATTCAGGGCTGCTCCTCAAAAGTCTTTGAATTAGAGATGTTTCTGGAAAAGACTAAATTTGATGTAATTTGTCTATCAGAACATTGGTTTAAGGAGGACCAACTAATATCTACAGAAGTAGTAGTAAAGTACAGAAATCCTTTATGGGGTTAGGTATTAAATGCTATAATAAAATACCAAATACCATACTTTTTTTTTTTTTTAAGGGGTGAAAATCATCGAATGACTGCTCCCGCCTGGGTGAGGCGGGAGGGAGTGTCAGACTCTTACTGACTAAAAACCACCTCGTTCCTTCTCCTGCACGTCGAGCCGGAGCCCCGGTTACCCGTTAGGTTCTCCGCGACTCCGAATCGGCATCGGCCCTATTGGGCCCCATCTGTGGTGGTCTGATGGCTCTTTGAGGCGCGCGCGGAACGCGACGCGCCGTACGCTCGGGTCTGTTTCTGGTCGGACGGGGAGCCACCCATGCTCGCCGTCCGCAGGCCCGCGCTTACGGTGGCCGGAGATCGTCCCGTGATCCCCGACGCCCGGTGTGTCCTTCGCGATGGCTGGGTTGCGAGGAGGCAGCGCTTCGCTGCCTCACACGTCCCGCCTCCTCCTTAGCTAGCATGATTGCTTCGCAAAAGGAGGAGACGGCATCCCAATCCCCCTCGCTCCGCATCATGGCCCGCACTAGGCCCGGACGCGAGAGGTCGCCATCGCCGATCACTTCCCTGAGGACACGGCGGTGCTCAGCCCACGCAGGGCATTCTCCCACCGTGTGTTCCACCGTGTCCTCAGGGCGGTCCTCGCAGTGATGACACCCGGGCGTTTCCTCCCGCCCCATCAGACACAGGTACCTCCCGAAACTCCCATGTCCGGTGAGGACCTGCGTCAGGCGGTAGGTGAGGACGCCGTAGCGTCTCTCAAGCCACTCCTCAAAGAGGGGACTTACCGCTGCGATGGCAGCGAACCCATAAAATACCAAATAGCATACTAGATCTCAATGAAAGTAAATTTAAAACATATATTAAGCGCGAATTATGTAATCAAGCTTACTACATACTGACAGATTATCATGAAGATAAGAATGCTTGACAGCATGTTGGTTCGGCTCCACTGGACAATACTCAAATGTAGTCAGTAGTTAAATTCCAATAGTAGGTAATATAATACATAATTTAATACTTTAATTCTAATGTAGCCAATCTATTCCTTAGGGCATCGAGCATTTCTTTCTTTATTGAAACAAAGAGTTTCCTTTTTCTTGTATAGAAGCACTATTTCTATGGATTGTCAGTATGCATATGTAACGAGTAACGAATGGAGTTTCTTGCTCGTTCTTCTCCATTCGAATCTAGAGGTACGTTTTGGAATGAGCACCTAGCTTCACCTAGCTTCACTGACGGACTGACTGACAGACTATTATTTATTTTGTATTTGTTGACGTTTCAAAAGTATCAAACTATGGTTTAATTGAAATAAATACTTTGACTTTGACTTTTGACTTTGAGTGGAAGGAGGGTAGGGACGACTTTGCCTTGCAGTGGGACGATCATGGCGGAAAATAAAAATAAATAAATAAAAAGCTGTAAGTGTAGGAGAGCCATGCTTCGACACGAATGGGCCGGCTCGACCGGAGTGATACCACGGCCTCACAGAAAACCGACGTGACTTGCCTTGCTTCACGTCGTGTGAGTGAGGTTACCGGAGGCCCAATCTCCCCAATCCCTGAATCCCCAAAAATTCTTAAACTCCTAATCCCCAAAATGCTGGTAACGCACTTGTAACGCCTCTGATGTTCCAGGTATCCATGGGCGACGCCGATTGCTTGCCATCAGGTGATCCGCCTGCTCGTTTACCGACTTATGCCATAAAAAAGCTCCAAAATAAGTACTTCAAAAGCATTCATTTAAAATACGCGAAATCTATAAATCTCTAAAATAAACCAAAGAATCATGTAAACTAAAGAAAACTATAAGAGAAATAGTAATAAACGTCAGAGTGATAAAACAATCGTCGACTGTAATAGCAGTCGATTGATTCGCCACGGACCGTACGGTGTCGTTGGCCGCACCCGCACAGAACGTATTTTGGATGGCTTGAAATAGTTCAGGAATTCAGGATCTGAGTAAACAAACTGATACAAACAATGTTTGCGCTTGAATAACTACTGAGTACGAGAATACGGATTTAGTTTCGTAAGCGAGTAGAGAACTCCTCGTTTAATATCGAATTTCTTATTCCAATTCATGGAAAGTGAAATGAAGTACCTATGCATTTAGTGATGCAAATTTTACTTGTAATCTAACGGGACCCTAAAAATGAAACTCGTTTCCCGTTGTCACGCCATAACTTGAGAACGGTAAGACTGCTTTGGTTGTTTGTCAGGAGAAGGTTTTTATGACTGAAAAAAAATCTTGAAAATCCTACTGCACCGAGAGAAAACGGGATTGCGCGTACGAAGTCGCGGGCAGAAGCTAGTGTTAGATAAAATTTAATTTATTAGAAAAATACGGCGACTTCGCTTATAAATATTTAATTATTCAGGATACGGACAAAAGTATGTGCTGATAATATTCTCCAGTAAGTAACTACAGCTGAAATGGGTAGCATAGATACATGAATAGCTCCCTTTACTCTTTCGTGTTTAGGTTTTATGTTATGATGAACAACAACAGACAGTCATTAGGGTACGATCATACGATACGCTCAATGTTTAATATTTACGATCCTATCCGATAACTATTTTTATACGACCTGATAGCAAAAGTGTAAACAACTTGTTCCGAACCGATAGAAAAATGTGTGAGAATAAAAGACGGCTAGCCAGGTGTATCTACGATAAAAGGTTTTTTTTATGGAATAAGAGGCAAACGAGCAGACGGATCACCTAATGGTAAGCGACCAGCGCCGCCCATGGACACCCGCAACACCAGAGGAGTCACAGGTGCGTTGCCGGCGTTATCTTCTTCTTTATAATAAAAATGAATTTCCATTCGTTAGTCTCGCTAAAACTCGAGAACGGCTGAACGGCTTAGTTTGTTCTAGAAATCGTGGAAGTCCAGGGAAGGTTTAAAAGATGAGAAAAAAATTTAGCCAGTACAAAGTTTGCCGGTTCACCTGGTAATAGTATAAAATTTGTGTAACCACAAAAGTGGAACCTAACAATGTAGTCAATAGACGTCTTCAAAACTCGTAAAAATACAGGTAAGTGTCTATATACGGCAGGTTATACGACGCGTCGTCTAGGTGTACCAAGTGATAAGGCACTTCATATGATTATAGTCCATTGCCCTCGATTACACTGAAGTTGACGTCGGACTAGACCCACACTACAATGGCTTTGCAAACATTATAGAGGTATAGGTCAGAGTACACAGGTCTAGACTTGTAGACTAATAGGTAGTTTTTTAAGGGGGGGAAAATCATCTAATGACTGCTCCCGCCTGGGTGAGGCGGGAGGGAGTGTTAGACTCTTACTGACTAAAAACCACCCCGTTCCTTCTCCTGCACGTCGAGCCGGAGCCCCGGTTACCCGTTAGGTTCTCCGCGACAGACTAATAGGTATAAGGTCTATTAGTAACGAGGACCGCCCTCTGAGAACATTGTATGCTCATTACAAGCTTATTGGAGACATTCTTGAATAGGTAGAAGCAGTGCAGATACACGTGATGATTGTGATGGTAGTCAAAAAGACAAGGTTCGTAGTACATTTTAAAGTCTGTTTAACCTCATGAGACGTGTTATATGAATTTAATAATACGGTATTTTACAACTAATCAAATTGAATACTTTTATCGAAACGACAAAAACGATATTGTTCTATGAATTTTGTACCAAAAACTAACTTATGACCTCATCATATTTTCGAGTCAAAAACCACACTTATTTCTGAAAGAATTGCTAGATTATATCGAAAATTAAGTATATCGTCATATATATGAATGAAGTTGTAATTATTTTTGAATATTTAATTGGATTGAAAAATCAAAATAATTTATTTTTCACCCATGTAAATACCCAATTGTGTTTACAAATATTCTGAGTAAATACGCCGTTGAACTATGCTGTAAGTTGGCTTATCGCCAAACGGCATTCAAGTGAAGTGTACTGCTTAAGAAAATAATAACATACATGCAACCAAACGAGTGGAATGCATTTAAATAGAAGAATATATGAAACCATGGAAACTAGAGTGTATACAAATTCATAATAATACAATAAAAGGACACATCATTAATAGTCGCATTCATTTTTATTCATGTCATTTTATGACCAAAAGAGTGGTTTTTTTTAAGGGGGGAAAATCATCGAATGACTGCTCCCGCCTAGTGTCAGACTCTTACTGACTAAAAACCATCCCGTTCCTACTCCTGCATTTCAAGCCGGAGCCCCGGTAACCCGTTAGGTTCTCCGCGGCCAAAAGGAGTAGGTTAAGGCGTAGACATTACATGTAATATCTATTTTTAACCGATTACTTTATTAATAGTTAGCAATATTGTTGCCATTCACTGAGAAGGATGCCATATTTCATACTATCACTCAGCAAAATAATATTACCCAAGAGATTCCAGGGAATAAAACATTGCTCGACCAACTTCGGGTCGCTGTTTTTATTAAATATGTCTGAGTAAATAATATAGTAGCCATTTACTAACAAAAAAGTCCGAGTATTTTTAAACATATTACGCGACGAGTTTTAGCATAATTGAAGTTTAATTGAAGGTCATAAAGTTGAATTTTATATTGCTGTCGGTTGTTCATCCTATTAGGCAAATAGAGGTCATGGTCAGCCTAGACACACAACTGACTATGTTATCATGAATCTATGTAGGCACCTAGACACGTACAAGTATGCATGTATTTTCCTTGTGTTATAGAGGTACTAATATATAACTAAAGTGTCTAAGTGATTTGAAACGTTAACCATATTAAAGATCGTGAAATGAACATGTATCAAAAATTAATATAACAACATGGCTCTTATTCCATGAAGGAGAAGTGAAGTGCAGCAACTTCACTTCTCAAAACTACTGTTCACCAGATAAGTATGCTACAGACCTTAAGGTCACCTAACAAGCATGGTTCCGGCACGGCTCCAACCCAGCAATTAACTTGTCATTTAAATGTGAACTTTAAATCGTATGTGTATGAGATATTTCAAGACGTCAATACAAAAAGGCTTTAAGCAAAAATTGCCGTGGCGGAGCCGTGCTTATTAGGTGTGCAATGACTTTTATGCTATACGGTGCAGCCTATTGCTATACACCGGTCACAATAGGGATGATGATAGAGTATGAAAATTAAAAATATAATTAGTCCGTCAGTTAGGTAATGAAAAAATATTAGACACGTATTTTTTTATTTTGATATACCTATAATAAAATGATACTTAGATATATCGAATCAAAGTTTAGAAGTGGGGGCTAAAACGCCATGTCTACGTATAAAATGTACCTACATAGAAGTGACGTCACGCAAAATTTCAAATCATTATACCGTCGAAAGTATTCGTTTCAATAAAAAAATAAAAAATACGTGTGTAATGTTTTAATATACCTCTAGAGGTAATCTATCAGAAGGACATTAAGACTTTGACTGCCAATAAAAAACTGTTGAAAGTAAATCCTCCGCTAACCGATGTCCCCCATGCCGTTTAACGTGTTAAAATAAAAATTAGTCATCTATCCTATTTGTAATGAGACAGCAGGTATATTATCGCGAACTATATGTAAACTATACATAACACACACTCTTAAAATTAAGTGGCGGTTGAGTATTTGGACTAGTCTGACAAGAAATACTCCTAAATACCCCATGTATCACAAAATAGGACACATAAATCACTAAACATAATATAACATAACATCACACCTTTTATTCCCGAAGGGTGCAGAGGTGCCACTATACAATTTTTAACACCCACTTTTCACTATTTATGTTATGAGTCCCATGTAATAGGGGGTGAGCCTATTGCCCTATACCGGGCACAATTCCAGACTCCGTGCTACTACTGTGATTTTTTTTAAAAACCCAGTAATACTTTGCCCGACCCGGGAATCGAACCCGAGATCCCTTGCCCGGCAGTCGCACTTGCGACCACTCGGCCAACAAGGCAGACATTTGCGTTTCTAATTATTAATTAAATACAAATGCTTTCTATGTAGCTTCAGTTATTCATATCGATTTACAGTACGTCAAGATTTTGCGATAATGTAATAACATGAGTAACATATGTTTAGATTCCGTGCTACTACTGTGATTTTTTTTAAAAACCCAGTAATACTTTGCCCGACCCGGGAATCGAACCCGAGACCCCTTGCCCGGCAATCGCACTTGCGACCACTCGGCCAATGAGGCAGTCCTAATCAATAATGAGATACTCCTAAATACCTCACGTATTACAAAACGACACATAAATCACGAAAACATAGCGTTATTTTAAAAGCATAGTTACAATTGCAATAATTCATGCCATTACTATCGGGACAGATCGGTTTCGACCAATAAAAAAGCAACACTTCAATAAAATTTCCAATTCACCTTGAGCGCTAGCACAGCATACAAAGCGCAGGAAATTGTGAACATTCATAGGTTTATTTATCTAATTGATACCCGCGCAAATTTTACTACATTTGTTTATAACTTGTATTGAAGTGAAGTAGACATTATCTACAACTGTATACTTATTATTGGAAAACTAATTTTTAAAGGCAACTTTCAGTAGTTTGATCTGTGTGCTTACTCTTGAAACCAATATCATTGTCAATGCAATTTCAATCCAATAAAATCTCAATAATTATCCAATGTCAAAACTATACAACCCCTATCGTAGCTGCTAAAGTAGCATTTAGAGTACGGAATATATAAACTCAATACCATTTAGTTTCTGAAACTCAATACCATTTAGTTTATGAAACTCAATACCATTTAGTTTATGAAATACCCACGCAATACGGATGCAATGGGCGCTAGTATTACAACTTAAGAGTACGAAATTTCACAATATCAATGTCGATTCGATCGGAATTGGATTCAAGAGTAAGCACCCTGATCTTTATGGTTAGAGATAAAACATGAGATCAGCCCGTAAACAGTTTTGACCCATCTTTCGCCAGGTATTGATTACGTTATACTGGGTCTATTACCACACATAATTCCAGACTTGATGCTATAACCGACATATTGTTAAAACTAGCTGATGCCCACGGCTTCGCTCGAGTGGAGTACGGACTTTGTGACTAACCTACGAAATGTCAACCTCTATTTTCAAACTTATGCGTTTCTAGGTATATTACTCCAACCATAATGCACGCTATATAGTCCTACCTACAAACTTCGACACTTATTTCAATCTATATTGAATAAAACTTCCAGAAGATATTGTTGAAATAACCGAAAATACTCCAACAACTCGCCCAATTCAAGAATCAATTAAGACTTTGACTTTGAGAACTTTATTTTATTTTAACTAAAATCACGGGTTACTCACGTGAATATACTGAGAAAAGCTCTACTAGTTTCGAACCACAGAGGGGTTCTTCCTCATGAGCAGCGTGAGCGGTTAGTATTCACGTAACTAACTCGTGATTTTAGTTAATTTAGTATGTCTCACGATAGTTTTTATTTTCTTTTAATTTATTTATTTAGAAAACCAACAGCGTTACGTATAGTTTACAATAATTTGCGTGAATTACAGAGATTAAGGCTAATGATAGGTTTCCCTTATTTCCTAGATTTTGTAAACATGCGAACGGACTTAATTAAGTTAACAAAAAAAGATCAAGAACAAACAATGATTTACTTAATCAGTTAGTTAGTTACAAAGACTTAGATTTGGAATAATGATTTAAGATACGGAGTCGGTGTCCTTTATTGTCATTAACGAACAACGGCCTTTTTTCCAAAATAATACTATGAAATATAATTATACTAGCTTTTACCCGCGGCTTCGCTCGCGTCACAAAAGGATAAAAAGTAGCCTACGTGACATATAGGTACCAATACACACAGCGCCATCTATACCAATAATTTCGTTTTCCCTCGAGAATATCAAATTTTTCCGGGATAAAAAGTACCCTATTATTTAATCCAGACTTCTAACTACGTCTGCAAAAATTCAAAGCAATCGGTTTAGTAGTTACGGCTTGAAAGCGGAACAATCAAACTCACTTTCCGATTTATAATATTAGTAAGGATTTGTTTTCGAAATCCAATATGATTGAAACGCATACAAACTATGTCCTACGTAGATTAAATAAGAGCAAAATGGTCGACAGAAAATCTCCTTTCATTATTAGTCTACCTTTTGTATTTCAATCAGCAAGCATGAATGTAGGTCGAGGCATGTTTCGCTATGTACCTACCTCCGTATGTAAACTGCTCTTTGAATGCAACGATCAAATGAAGTAACCTATGTTCTAGTGAAAATATTTATTTATTTATTTATCATTTCATGTACCTACACCACACAGACAATATTACAAAGGACAACATATTATTACAAGCATGAGGTACATAGGTCATAGATACTGCATATCCCTATATATTTCAGTAGTATCTATTTATTCTATATGATGTTCCTTTTGTTTTTTAATTTTTCAATAACATCACGGTAATCACATTATCAGTTTAAAAAATCCTCGACTGCCTCGTTGGCCGAGTGGTGGCAAGTGCGACTGCCGGGCAAGGGGTCTCGGGTTCGATTCCCGGGTCGGGCAAAGTATTACTGGGTTTTTAAAAAAAATCTCAGTAGTAGCACGGAGTCTGGAAATGTGCCCGGTATATGGCAATAGGCTCACCCCCTATTACATGGGACTCATAACATAAATTGTGAAAAGTGGGTGTTACTTCTGTGTGCACCTCTGCCTACCCCTTCGGGGATAAAAAGGCGTGATGTTATGTTATGTTTATTATACAACAAAATAAAAAAATACGTGTCTAATATTTTTAATTACCTAACTTACGTACTAATTATATTTTTAATTTTCATACCCTGTCATCATCCCAATCACATGGGACACATAACATAAATAGTGAAAAGTGGATGTAAGATTGTACAGTGGCAGTGAGCTGTAGTGTGCACCTCTATCAACCCCTTCGGGGATGAAACACATGATTTTAAGTAATACAATAATAAATTCTTAATCTTATTCCATTATACTTTGCAAAACCTATTATTTTAAACTTTATTACCGATAGAACTAAGGTTTTCGAACTTTACAGTTTTCTAAACAGGCATTGCTTAATCAATTACCCAGAAAATTGAAACTTGGTTAAGATTAAGAACGTGAAAGCAATTAAATCTTATCGAAGCATTAATTAATGGTACCTGAGTTCTATTGTTTATGTACTGGTTTACATGTCTTATCACTGTTTTTATTTATGTTTTATTTTTTTATCCTTTAAAACATAACATCACGCATTTTATCCCTAAAGGGGTAGGCAGAGGTGCACATTACGGCACTTACTGCCATTGTCCAATGTAACACCCACTTTTCACTGTCATTACTCATCATAGAGTCTAATATGGTTGTTTTTATTTTTTTATATAGGGGATTAGCCTATTGCCGTATAGGTGCCCAATATGCAGTCTTATATCCTTATAATCCTACTAATATTATAAATGCGAAAGGTTGTATGTATATGTTTGTTTGTCTCTCTCATCTGCCACACTCCTTCATGTCAAACTTCTAAAGGGATCGAGATGAAAATTGGAACAAGAGTAGATTATAGTCCGCAATAACACATAAGCTACTTTATATCCAACGTGAACGCGGGCAAAGAGGCTGGCAGAAGACAGTTTCAATTATTAAAAAAAAATTGTATGTCACATTTATATTAGACCAAGATTTTCTTCTAAATTGTGGGACGACTCTCTACCCTCAGCTTTAGAGCCCTAAACCACAATAATGCTCCTTGTGAAGTAATAGTTGATGTAGAATTACGTCTGTGGTATAACTATAATTCGAATTTGATTGTTTATAGGTAAAATAATTCGATTAGCAACATCTAATAAACGAAAATAATTATGTGTAGGAATTACTCCGTGACATGTTGTACGGCCAGAGTTAGCACTGCTGCAATCGTACATTCAAAGTAAATCAGTACAGCACCACAATACTTCCTTTTACGATTTTCCTTTACCAATCTCGAATCAGGAAAAGTAATACCTACGTACATTACGCAACCAGTTTTGCACATAATTAGCATTAGTTTCTGTTATCAATTACAAATGGTTACTTAGTTAAATTTCATGCTAAACATTTTTATTCGTTAGTAATTTCATGCCTCATACAATAACATTTCATAATACATTTTTGAATGATCCATTTTTCTATTATAGTAAGATTGTGTATGCAACTTCATAATAAGGTATTTAATTTTGATTTTCAGATTGTTTAGCACTGGGACCAACTAGATTAGCAGGACTGGTTGAATACCTGTCTGTCAGGTATGCAAAACAAATGCTATCTAAGTACTACTGAATACACTTAAAATTAGTCCAGTTTTATACAATTACAAAATCGAACTCACCAGAAGCCGCCATATGTTCGCTAGTCCGGATCGGCTGGAATCCAACGAAGGGGATCTGCATAGACATGAGCAGTCCTACAATGTAGAATACGGTGTAGCTCACAAACAACCGCTGGGAGAACCGTCCCATTATCAGGAGCAGGAACACATGCAGAGGGATCAAGTTGATAATGAATACGTAGCCACCCCATGCTGACACCTAAAACAATAAAATTTATTTAAATTTTGATGCCTTTTATTGTTATAAATTAATTCCCAGGAAGACATGGTTAATGAAAAATAGTTTTATTTGTTGTCATGCAGAAAAACAAAGTAAATAGAAGCTTCTAATATCACTGTGTAGATAAATTGTAAATTATTACATTGTTTAAAGTCTTTATTGAGTATTCAATCAATAATATTGAGATTCATAAAGTCTACATTAAATTTTGGCCTTCCCAATTTATAACACAAGGCAATTATTCTCTAAGGACAACTAAGACAGTCCTTATTTTTACTTGTTAGTTATAACATAGAACTAGAGCAGTGATTACTGTTTTGATTTTACACACCTATGAATAACAATAAGATATCCACTTACCATGTAAAAGTATGACAGGGCTGTGCAAATAGACCAGAAAACTGATCCATTCTTCAAACTCTTCAGCCATAAGTAGTAAGTGAACTGCAGGGCAAATATGGCAATACCCTCGTTGTCATAGCTCCCAGCTACTGAGCGACTACTGTAGCCGGGTATTATGGCTATAAAGCAGGCAGCAAACAGACCAGCTCCACGAGACCATAGTTCAGATGTCAGCAAGTATGTTGCAATGGCAGTCAAGCCACTAAAAAAGGGAATAACCATTACTATGTGTTACTTATCTGATACTACACATGATGATTCTATTTAAATAAATTTTATATTGATAGAGAATTAAATAATGCTAACATGATTAAATCTTTAGCTTTAGATTAAATCTTTAGAGTTAGAGTTACTCTAGAAAACAGTCACCAAGTATAATGTTTTATCAATAAACTGAAGTAAAGAGTATGTTCTGTTTTATCAATAACAACCTACTTTATTTCCTTTTGTAGTTGTAACACTTGTACTTATCAGTGTTATCAGATCTCAGTTGCTACTAGAATCTAATACAATATAATAATTCAATTTAAGTAAGAAAAATATGAAACAGTTACCTGAACACAGGTGCGAGGAACACACAGATATCCCTAATGTGTATGGGAATGTTTAGGGTGTGGAGGATCCAGTGAATTGTGCCTGATGTGATCATAAGACCAGGGTACACAGTGCCGCCGACGATACGACCCAGTGGGTACCAGGCGCGCTCGTCGAACCAGTTGAGAAAGTTGTAAAACCCATGCTCCACCATGTACGCCGTGGATCGGTAGTTGAACCTATAACACGTTGGCATTAAATGGAGGGAACCTCATCCTCAACAGGTTACCACAAACATTTAATTTATTCTCACTCACCATGGGTCAAACTCGTGAATTATACTTTCGAACCGTATTACAGCAAATAGCCGGGATGCGAAACCGGCCAGCCAAGCCAATGACAATACCGTAACAGTAATCAGAGTGCTAAAGCCGGCCGTGTTAGAGAATATTCCTTTATCACTGCCATTGCCCTGTCTCGCAGTTGTTGTCTGCGTCATGTTTAGGGCTGATAATACTATCAACTATCCTAATAATTCACAACAACTATATTTTCATACATCAGTCCCAACAATTCGATTCAGAAGAAAATTGACTTTTTGATGACTGACGTACGGACACGTCTCTCTTCATAATTTGATTGCCAATTGAAAAAAAACCCATCGTCAAGACCGAATTGAATTTTCCAAGTCCGGTTTTTGTGATGTCGGACTCCTGGTTGTACTGTGTAAAACTGCCTTATTATTATTTGATATGGCAATAAAAAGATGAGATGCTCGTATGTGTGTGCATCTCAGCATTGCTTTTTGCAGCTGTTTGTTGACGTTGACATTTTGCCATCCATCTCTTCGGACGTAAATAAATTCCAATGAAATAAAGTTAAACACGTTCAACAATAAATTGAAAGAAAAAGCCGATTGACTAATGTGATTGTAGCAAACTTAAATTAAAAATGTCTAATTATCAAGAAATTGTGAACTTAAACGTTGGAGGCACAAGGTAAGTGTTCTAACAAATAGAAAGTGTGATTCAATATTTTTGTGTTTCTTTTTTATTTTTACTAAGTCTCGTTACTCTGCGCTTTGACATTGTACTTTACGAACAATTTGTACGTAAGATCTCTCACGCTAATAGTTAAGCGACTATGATCGCGAACCCCATACAGATAATTATTAATTACAGGACCACCTCTCAATCGGCTAATCGGCATTTTTAATGATTGTGTAAAGAAACAATCTACATCTATTGTTTATTTTATACTTGGTATCTTTTTGATCAGAATTGTTTTATTAGGAATACCATTATGGTTATCATTAAGTTTCCAATTCCTTGAATAATTAATGTTCAAATATGTGATAATTGAATTTACATGAGAATGTAAAGAAAAACTAAAAAACGTAATTAAACACAACATTGTAGATTCTCAACATCATGGCACACCCTGACCTGGGTTCCGGAGACATTCTTCACAGCCCTCCTCAGCGGCAGGATCCCCACAGTGCGGGATGAGACGGGAGCAATATTCATAGATAGAGACCCCAACCTCTTTGGTCTCATACTAAATTTTTTAAGAACAAGAGACATAGATCTCAATGATGTAAATATAAGGGCACTGAGACATGAATGTGACTATTTTGGCATCACTCCTTTGAGCAGAAGACTGGCTTTGTGCGATGAGATGAACCACTCAACTTGTGGAGATGTACTCTTCTATGGATATCTGCCACCACCACGTAAGTATTTCTTTTTAATAGAGATCAAACAAGTTGATGTATCATGGTAAGCCATAAGTACCACCCGTGGACACCCAGAACACCAGAGAAGTCAAAAGTAGCATTTTGAAAAGGATTTCACTTTACTTGTATCTTTGAAGTATAATAACAAAAATACTACTTACTACCTACAGTTAAATGGCAGTGACTCATAACCATGTCCCACAAAAAATGTTATCTAAGTTAAACAAAGCTGAATCACCCAAAACCATTATGTAGGATATAGGTATTTGTATACATATCTGCTTGGTTCCGATAAATACCTAAAAAGTGTAATTTATTAACTCGTCGAGTACCGGTTTTGTAGACACAATTATAGAACAATAGGTTGCGGTCACCGGTGACCGCTTGGTGTTTGACAGTTTAATTTAATATTAGGGCAACTAACTACCATGCAATGTGTAGCAGGTTCGATTCCCGCTTGGAGCAACTTATTGTGTGATACATAAATTGTTGTTTCGAGCCTGGGTGGCATGTGTATGTGATATTGTATGTTTGACAATATTGAAACACACCAACGACACTGAAAATCCTAGGGTGGTGCAAATTTCAAAAAAACCAAGTAATGAAACATAAACATTCTTTGGGCTTCGTTCAGTCACTTAATGCAATGTAAAATACTGATTTTATTTTAATTTTGATTTTAAGTAACTGTACTTATTTATTTTAAAGCATGCAATTGTTTTGTATTTTATTTGAAGGGTACAACTAAATATTTTTATAACTAAATCTTGAGTAATTTTGTTGGTCCAGTCTCGTTAGCATGTGGTGGTAATCACTACTTTTACAAGATATACAAGTTAATATCATATAACCTCTGTCTACTCTGCAGTGAAACAATGGACGACTTGCCTAAATTACTTTTCCCGCTAAAATAACAGTTTGAGTTTAGTCATCGTACTGATCAAACAATTCTGTTAGATAACATGGCGAGATTAAATATTTATTTGTATGTTATCAGCAATCCATATTGTTTACCTATACAGCTTATCTCCAGTTAATCTTAATTTATATTTCACCAAAACGTAAAAGCAGCGTTAGTCAGGCCTTGTTATATGCTATCTATAGATAATAATTAATACAATCTCGGAAATAAGAGAATCGACCTCTAATGACCTCTTATTTCTGCTTCGATAATAATCTTGTTTTGGTTACGAATGCTTGTGCTGCTACGCCAAAATTAAGTAACCGGATTGTCAACAAAGATCACTATGTCATTCGGTTTTAAATTGTTAATAATAATAAAGAACCTCTCAAAACTTACTTACTTGCAGTTAACACAGCTCTGCCGAATGGCAACGGTGGACGGAACGGCAGCAGTTGCTCACGGAAGAACTCGACAGCTTCAAGCACTGAGGTCGCAGTGAATAGGACACACTCTAGAAACTCTTCGCTCGATCTCCGTACCGTTGGCAGGATACCCTCGCAAGATCAATTAAGGTTTGCACCACCATGTTTTTATATCCACAAACGAATATAGGATAATCAAACGAAATAAATTCAATTCAATGCTTATTAGAAAATGTATAAAACAATAAGATTTTTGATAGTACCGACAACATCGCGATAATGTCGATTGTAAGTTGTAACGTCAATTTTTTTTTACATCAAATAACATACGTTTTTCCAACTGATTTTTTTTCTAAAAATACAAAAGTATGTTATTTTATTGTATGGAAAAATGTAAATAATCTGATTTTGGCTTTGCTTTCACCCAATTTTGATACAAACATTATCTGAGCTAACTAACTACTTTATACTTAGTGTAAGTTTTCCTCGAAAACTAATCTCTTTAGGCTTTGATCAATATTTCGATAAGTATGATAACGGATGATTGGCACGATTTCGGAAAAAATACAGTTATCTGTGTAGGCAGTTGAATATTGAAAATACCCAATTCGGTAATTTAAAAGATCTATGTATAAGTAATTCTATGATAGTCAGGATCAGGATTCAATCAATTCTAAATCTAATAAAATATAATGGTCCGCAGTCGTTGTGGCAGAGGACATTCAAGAGCAGCTTCACTTGGTAACGCGGACAGCCACAAGGGACATCGACCGCCAGACAGTAAGTATCAATTACCTACAACAGCGATTCTCAAATGCAGAGCTATCAAAATAAAGAAAAAAATATATTCACGCGTAAAACAAGCCACATACTACTGAAGTAGTGGGCAAAGTAATGAAATAACATTATTAAACAGGGTGGAATTTTGTAATGCCACCTTAACGGGAAGTACTCTTAACACTTTAGATAGAAAATTTTACTCAAAGAAGACATTCCTTTATTTTTAAAAAGAAATAAAAGTACATTCTAAGATTTATAAAAATTCGGTTGCCGCACACGGTAATCGAACTGACTAATATCTGTAAAAGTTGCACCCTGTACTTGTATTGCATCAATCGTTAGGTCCTTGCCCGGCAGTCGCACTTGCGACCACTCGGCCAACGAGGCAGCATTTTATTTTATTAAGTACTTTGGTAAATATAAACCTATTTTTTTACCTCATAACACAGCTTGGGATTTAAATGGGTCTCGAAGAGGCAGGTGTAAAAATTGCTGGCCCCTATCGAACTGTCTTTGAGTAACACTGTCCTACATCATACATATCTATACCTCTATAGGCTACAGTCTATTGCCATTATGCCTGTATCACCGTGTAATCAGTGCAATTCAACCCGTGATTCACCCATTGTGCGCTCCTATATATCATTCTATAGTCAATTATGTTGGACGTAACTTATGTTTGTTTAAATTATTATGTTTTCGGCTTACTCACGTAATAATTTGACGAGGAGCTCCCATGCTAGAAGCTCATACGCGGCGACTGTCGCGCTGCTACTCAGACAGTCGCCGCGTCGCTGGTCGTGAAATGCTGTTCATGAATATGAGCCTCTAGCATGGCTTGAAACTAGTCGAGTTCCTCGTCAAATTATTACGTGAGTAAGCCGAAAACATAATAATTTACCTCTATTTACTATGTCTCACGAAAGTTACAATACAAATATATGTTTGTTTAAGTAACATAAAGTTATAACTTTCATGAGAACTTAGTCTGGCTTGAAAGATGCTATGTTTGTGCTATAATCTCGCTTGGTCATTTTTCTAAACTCTGCACAGCCTCATTGGCCGAGTGGTTGTAAGTGCGACTGCCGGGAAAGGGGTTTCGAGTTCGAACACCGGGTAGGACAAAGTATTCCTGGGTTTAAAAAACTCAGTAGTAGCACGGAGTCTGGAAATGTGCCCGGTATATGGCAATAGGCTCACCCCCTATTACATGGGACTCGTAACATAGTGAAAATTGGGTGTTACATTGTAAGTACAGTGGCATTAAGTACAGGTAATGTGCACCTCTACCTCCTCCTTCGGGGATAAAAGGCCTGATAATATATTATGTTCTTTTTTCTTATAATATTTCTGTTACAATCTCAAAGAGATCACTCCTGTTACGGTTAAGGAAACCGGAAAATATGATATCAGTCTTAACAGATTGCACCGGGAGATATGGTAGTTTTTGGACAGTAAGAGTTTAACAACCGCTCTCGCCTTACCCAAGACGGGAGGAATCCCTGGATGATTTTCCCCCCTTTACAAAAAAGGGATTTAAGGATTGCATTCTAACTTTTTTTTCATGATTCTTAATCTACATTTTTCATTAAATGATATTAAAACTGAACTATACTATAAGTCTTTCGTAATCGCTTAATGCAACTGTTAATATATACGACTTTACGTTAATCCCAAATTAATGAAATAGTACCTGGATGACCGAGCTTGGCTCGTGTTTGTTTTTTTAGTAAACGACATTTTCTTAAAATGAAACCTAGCTACATCGATTTATCGCCTCCAAAACCCCCTAGATACAACACAGGATGGAAAGGGAACACTGCGGAAAAACGCTGAAAAAAAATGTTTTTACAATTTTTATCGTTTTTGTTTACGTGTTATTCGTACAACATCAGCCTTGGGCTGTTGATTAAAAGTATTAAATAATAAAAGAAACATTTAATTCGTGTGTTTCTGACCATCACCTGTCAGCGTTTTTAGGAACGATCATTCGAACGGTTTTAAAAAAACATGTTTGTAATGTAGGCTACTGTAATAGTATTCTGGCTTCGCCATTGTCGGATGAGGCCAGAATTCTTATTAATATTATTAATATAGATACTAGTTTGCGGGTAGGTTAACTTAGATTAAGTCTGTTGTGTTCTTTTTTGTACTCAATAATCGGGATGTCGTTTTTTAAAAAAAAAACCTGTATTAAAATAAAGATAAAAAAAATTGTTGGTGCCATTTCCGAGATCGTTGACATATAATACATATACAAGAATAGCTCGTTTAAAGGTATATCAAAAACCTTTGCATACATACTTATCTAAGGAATCTTAATACTTATCTAAGCTGGAGAATCTTCTCCAGCTTCTACCTTTCTCATGAGACAAAGGCGTCAGTTTATCTACGTACGTAGATTTGTTATTATTAAACCTGTATTGTTCATAGTGAGTTCCTGGGCAGACAGTATGAAGGTACAAATCATCAAAGCACATCACAACTGGGTTGCCGTTGCATACACACACTTTGTGACTGGTTATAGGTTAGTATACCTAACTTAATAGTTATTACACAATATTCTATCTTATAATTTAGTCCAACTGTTCCCAAATTGGGGTTTAGTAGATCATAAGAGTATGAGGTTTCGTAGAAAAGTAAACCTTAGTTTCGGGCTCATCGACCTGTCCTGTACTCAAGATAAGTGACGAATATTTAAGTGTTTTACTGTATTCTAAATAGAACACTTATAAACAACATACTATCATCAATGAGTAGTCAAAAATAGGATTGGTAACAGACGCTAAAACCTGTCCCTAGCATTGAAATATTATCTAAATACTACTTATAGAAAACATACGATTGGTGCTGTGGCTGGGCAACCGGCTGCCTTGTAAACTGTCGCGGGTTCGATTCCCGCACGGGAACAGCTCTTTGCGTGATCCGCAAATTGTTGTTTCTGGTCTGGGTCTCACGTGTATGTGAACTTGTATGTTTGTAAACGCACCCACGACACAGGACAAAATACTGGTGTGAGGCAATGCTTAAAAAAGGGAAGAAATTTGTATGAAGACATTTTATTTAATTAATGCCGGAATACTGAAACGTTACTCAATTTTAAGTCGTGCTTAAATATCGTGCCATCTCTGTCATCTTACAATGAATTTGTAGAAACAGAACTATAGTTAAGCACGACTTAAAATTGACTAGCGTTTGAGTATTCCGACATAAGTGTCATTATTGTATAATGCAATACGCATATTGCACAAAAATAGACTACATTGCAACTCACCCCAGAAGACCACAGAAGTCTGAGGTTTTAAAATTTCATAGCAAACCAAAAGTGATTTTAATATATTCAACTGTAATATCCACTTTAGTTAAGCGAAAAGTAAAAATATCACGAATGAATGGCCAAAAAAGGATATAACTGCAGCGTGAGCTGGATCTGAGTCACCAATTCTTTATAATATTTTCTTTTTCCAGATTAACAGACTCGTGTGGTTGGTACGTAGTCTTCCAATCACCGGTCCAAGATTCTGTGATAGAACGAATAGCGTTGAATGCAAAAACCGGTGGCGGCGGGGGTACCTCTAGCGGGAACAACTCTACCGGAACTGACGTCATGCTGGGCATAGCTAGTGGGGCGCATGTCCGACTGTGGGCATTCTCCACACACAGTGAACCTGTTAGACGTACTTTGGTTGGTAAGTAGACAAAAACTTCATTTTTATAAAATTTTGGTTTTGATGAATTTCCAATATGCTTCAATATTTTCCAGCTCGTAAAAAGGTGTAGTCATTTATAACACACTAGCTTCTGCCCGCGACTTCGTATGAGCAGTCCCGTGTTCTCTCGTTTCCGTAGGATTTTCAGGATATCTTCTGTCGTAAGAACCTTCTCCTGACAATAACAAACAACAAAAAAAAAGATCAGCCAGATCGGTCTAGCCGTTCTCAAGTTATGGCGTGACAACGGGAAACGGGTTTCATTTTTATACATGTATATAGAAGACTACATTTTGTTCAATATTCGCTTTTGACCTGTATAACCTCAATGTGCTCAAAAGTGAAGATAACAATGTACTGTAAGATAACAGATCTTACAGTAAAATATCGGGCCATACATACATAACTCACGCCTGTCTCCCATGGGGGTAGGCAGAGACTATGGAACGCCAAGATAAGGTAAGATCTGTACTTACCTTGATTTTTTTTCCTAGGTACTTTCAACCTAGGCGTTAGAGTAGAACACCTACTGTTCGTGGGTCCCCAGCTGGTGGCGCTGAGCGGCGCCGGCAGCCGCAGCAAGGCGGGCGTCTGGCACACCAGCACGCAGCACTGGCAGACGCAGGACGTCGCGCACCTCACCACCTACGACACCGCCGGCTCCTTCCTACTGCTCGGCACGGCCACTGGAGCTATTAATTATATTGGTAAGTAGCGTAATGTTAGCATTAGGCTACCACTAGGCACTGGTACACCCACCACAGACGGGGCCCAATAGGGCTGATGCCGATACGGAGCCGCGGAAGACTTAACGGGTTGCCGGGGCTCCGGCTCGAAGTGCAGGAGTAGGAACGGAGTGGTTTTTAGTCAGTAAGAGTCTGACACTCCCTCTCGCTTCACCCAGGCGGGAGAAGACATTCGATGAATTTCCCCCCTAAAAAAAAAGGCACTGGTACACGTCATGCTCTAAAAGTCTAAAATATTATGCAAAAAGGCGTTCCATTGAACGTGCTCAAAAATTTTCAAAAATCGAACGCTTGTCGATTCGTGAGCATGCACAAAATGACCATGATAATTTTGAGCAAAATTCCGACACGCATACATATTTGACGAGTGCTCGACTAGCGCGAAACACGCGCTTTCCATCAACTATAGCCATCTGATGGTAGGCACGTGTTTCATCTACTATTTGGCCGCTGTATGCTATATAAAATCCAGTACGTCTGGAATAGGAACTCTAATAGTAATACAAAATCCTTGTAGAGCAAGTCTATAATCAGACTCCTGGTGCAATCAATACCTTCAGCCTTACTTGGCAATACAAAATTATTATTATTTATAAAGTGATGACCTTGATAAATATAATGCTTTCCTATTTATTTATAATATCTAGAATGTGTACTTAAAAAAACATTTTACCAAAGACTATGTACTAAGTTGTAAACAACATTTAATCGCCTCCTACAAACCAATGATAAATAATAAATAACAAACAATACTGCGTGGGTAGATAATCTTCATAAACAATAACATTGGAACAAAATTAAGTATTTTTATCGGACACATAAACAAAGAATTGTGATAGCAAATCACAATTCTTTGTTTATAAATTTTATCTTAGTAATTACTTTTTACGGCTTAGTTAATATTTACATTAAAACAATACATTGACGTGGTGGCCCGGAGGTTGAAGACACCTGCTTTTGCTTGACGGGTTCGAAACCTACCAACGGCAAGTACAATGTGTACCAATGTGACTTTTTCCAAGTTATATGTACACAAAACGCCGCTAATTAGTTAGCGGCGCCACACATCGACACTACTATCTTTTACACAGTGAACATGTGTGGGTAATTTCATATTACTGTGTATAAAAATATTCGTCCACCACATTCACATTGGTATTTTCATTCTTGTGTCGGTATATGTATTTTTATAATTTAATTCACGGGTAAGGTTAAAACTATTTACAATCATTGATATGACCCGACATTTTGACGGGTATTAACGTAGTGTTCGTGGTCGACTGGTTAATGAGCACGCTTTTATCGTCTTTCAATGATCAATGATGATGTGAGTTCTATTCCAGCTGAAAGATTCTTTTTTTATTTTACTATGTAGTTTTTCTTTTTTTTTTTTTTTTGTTTTTTGAAATATTAGATCAGGCTATAAAAGAAGCAGATAAGTCGGTAAATAAAACAATACTATCTTTTATTACAATTAATTTATTTATTATACAAATAAGTGGTTTTATATTCAATATTTATAATAATTAATTATCATACCACAGTTAAGTTCTTAAAGTTCTTTAAATAATAATTAATCAATATGCCAATAAACCTTATAGTCGAATTGGGAAATATCATGCGATAAAGTTTATACTTTTAAAATTAACATAAGAAGATTTAGAAAAATAGGATAGAAAAAAAAGAAAAGATTAAAACATTGTTTCAAATTTTAAATATTTGATTAATGAATTCTTGAAACAACTTGTGTATGCTGGAATCGATCCGGCGGCACTTTACTGGAGGTGATAACCATTACGCCAAACGCGCTGTGAATGAGATCATCGAAATATTGTATACCATTCAGTAACATAAAAATACGATGAGAAAACACTATATTTATATGGGTATTGTATAGCTTGATTGCTCATTATTTGATTTCGATTTATTCAAAGTTTGTTATAAGTTATTTTTATCTTTACCCTCGTTTTTATTTAAACTTATTTACTAAATAATTACGTATACCAACACAAAAATGATATTTAAATACTAAGAAGTGTGTGATAGACGAATGTTTCTATACATATCTATTAATATGAAATTACCCACACATGTATATTGTGTAGTCATACTAGTGTCGATGTGTAGCGCTGCGAACTAATTAACGGTGTTTTGTGTACTTCCTAAGATTATTTAGACACCACTGTCCGACGATGAAGGAAAACATCGTGAGTAAACCAACCCGCATTGAGCAAGCGTGGTGATAAATGCTCTAACCTTCTCCACGTGAGAAGAGGCTTTGCTCAGTAGTGGGCATTTATAAGCCGTTGATGATGAATACATGTTATGCGGACAGCAGTGTTTTTTTTATCAACATGAACCTTTTACACTGCGCATCTCCAACCTGCTTATCAACAGTGGACAATTTAGAGATTACGGCAACTTCTTATACACTGTGTACTTCTGTATTTTGTTTTCGTCCCAAAGTAAATTGGTTATATCTTAAAGAAATAAAATGTTTTAAACAAAAAATAAGTGGGGAGCCATTGCAAAAAGTAAACTTCGAAAGGGCATACGAACTCGTACATTATCAAAACATCACGCCATGTAATTCTCAGAGACGTATCTCTCGTGTTTCATGTGTTACCATGAACATTTTTTTAAATGAAAAAAATTATAATAAAAATATTAATCTCAATTTTTTTTTTCTTTTTATTTTATACACCGAAAGTACTTCTTATGGAAAGTTGTTTTGCCGCGGGACGAAGACGACATAGATTTCACGATGTATACTACAGATAGGCAAAGTTTACGGTAGTGCACTTTGAAAACAAAATCCTATGGTGGCCCGGAGGTTTAAGACGCCCGCTTCCCATGCATGAGAGTGTAGGTTCGAAACCTACCAACGGCAAGTACCAATGTGACTTTTTCCGAGTTATATGTACTTTCTAAGATTATTTAGACACCACTGACAAACGGTGAAGGAAAAACATCGTGCGGAAACCTGGACTTATAATTTCTAATTATAAGTTTGAAATCGCCAACCCGCAATGAGCAAGCGTGGTGATTAATGCTCAAACCTTCTCCGTGTGAGAAGAGGCTTTGCTCAGCAGTGGGCAGTTATAGGCTGTTGATGATGATGATGATGATGATGATGATGATGGTAAACTCGCTATCCACCGCACTGATTTCCCTGTGGTCGCTTGCGCCAAGTGTAAGCGAATATCGCCTAATGATGGTCGACCACCAACTCCAAATGTACAAAGAACATTAACATAACATCACGCCTTTTGTCCCCGAAGGAGTAAATGCACGTTACAGCACTTAATGTAACACCCACCACCCATATACAAAGAAGAAATAAATAGTCTAGCACTGACCAGACACGGATTCACTCTATTTAACTACACGTCAGTTTAAAAATCTATTTCTTTTTTAATTTCAGATATGCAAAAGTTCCCGCTACGTATGAAAGACAACGATCTCTTAGTGACGCAGCTCTATAAAGATCCAAATCAAGAACCAATCACAGCTATATCAGTTTATCTCACACCTAAAACAAGTAAGTAAATAATGCCGTATTTCTTATAGCATTAGGATCAAAATAGCAAATTAAGAATCTATTGTATCAAGACAGCTTCGAGGTAACATAGAGTATGTATATAAATATATAGAACTACTTTTCATTATTTCCGTCTATTCTTACATACCCTAGGGGCCTAGGCAATTCTAAGTCACGCTTATTTATAGTTCTGTCTCGCTATAAATTCTTTGTAAAATGACAAAGTTGGCACGATATTTAAGTACAACTTACAATAATTGGGATGACAGGGTATGAAAATTAAAAATCTAATTAGTCCGTACATAACTTAGGTAATGAAAAATATTAGACACGTATTTTTTTAATTTTGTCGTATAATAAAACAATACTTAGATAAAACTAATCAAAGTTTAGGAGTGGGGGCTAAACGTCATTTCTAGGTATAAAATGTGCATAGAAGTGACGTCACGCGACATTTCAAATCAATACATATATCGTCGAAAGTATTTGTTTCTATAAGAAAATGAAAAATACGTGTCTAATGATTTAAAATAATCTACCAGACGGACATTAAAATAAAAATTAGGCATATTAAATGCTCTCCCTATATCCTTCTATTCATGGATTATTAATATTTCATGTTTGTCAAATAGATCTATGTGGCAACTGGATAGAGATAGCTTACGGCACGCGTTGTGGCTCGGTGCGCGTCATAGTACAACACCCTGAGACGGTTGGCCATGGACCGCAGCTGTTCCAGACCTTTACCGTGCACCAGAGTCCTATCACTAAGGTAGTATATACATTCTATATTAATTAAAATAAGTTGTAAAGCCAACTACACAACATCACGCCTTTTATCCCCGAAGGGGTAGGCAGAGGTGCACACAGAAGTAACACCCACTTTTCACTATTTATGTTATGAGTCCCATGTAATAGGGGGTGAGCTTATTGCCATATACCGGGCACATTTCCAGACTCCGTGCTACTACTGAGAATTTTTTAAAAACCCAGTAATACTTTGCCCGACCCGGGAATCGAACCCGAGACCCCTTGCCCGGCAGTCGCACTTGCGACCACTCGGCCAACGAGGCAGTCTGTAAAGCTAACTTTGTACGCATATCTACAACACTTACATAAGTAGAGAAAAAAATAAACCCTGTTCTCTTTACAATCCGGTAAGGTCACAAATATCGATCTATAAAACAACATTTTGTAAAGAATAAATATTCAGTCTTCAAAAGTTTATGTGAAACGATGCATAGGGATTATTACATCTTTAAATAGGAATGAGCAGCAGTAACCGTATTCCGTATTGATATAATAGTATAAAAAATCGCTTCCGTAATAAAAGACAAAAAGAAAAACACTACCACTCTAAAAAGTAAAAAATAAGCTAAACTAAATATTTAAACATGCAATTTTATAACAATTCTCTCAACTACTAACTACTTAACAAATAATAAACTATTAAATTCTCTACTACCTACTGCTTGGTTTGAAGTCGGTGCCAAGCCTTAAACAAAACAAAACTATTTAGATTAATACTGAAAAGTATCAATCAAACTCTAGTACTTTAAAAAAAAATAAAGTTCGTATTCCTACAAATCCTACTAATTTACAATACAATTACTTACGTACTAATTTACGTACTAATAAACGAATTAATCTAAACACAGGCTAGTTACTGTCAACTGTTAAAAAGAACCCTTAACAATTACACTTCTTCATCATATGATCCTTAATGACAATCCTGCTCCATCTATGTGTAAAGTACTCATCAATGTAAATTAATCAAGCCCAAACACAAGGTAGTTACTGTTAACCGTTGAGGAGTTCCCTTAACAATTACACTTCTTCATCATCAGACCCTTAATGACAGCCCCACTCTATCTTGGTGTAAAGTACTCATCAATGTAAATTAATCAAGCCCAAACACAAGGTAGTTACTGTTAACCGTTGAGGAGTTCCCTTAACAATTACACTTCTTCATCATCAGACCCTTAATGACAGCCCCACTCTATCTAGGTGTAAAGTCCTCATCAATACAAATTAATCAAGCCCAAACACAAGGTAGTTACTGTTTACCGTTGAGGAGTTCCCTTAACAATTACACTTCTTCATCATCAGACTCTTAATGACAGCTCCACTCTATCTAGGTGTAAAGTCCTCATCAATACAAATTAATCAAGCCCAAACACAAGGTAGTTACTGTATACCGTTAAGGAGTTCCTTTAACAATTACACTTCTTCATCATCAGATCCTTAATGACAGCCCTACTCTATTTAGGTGTAAAGTCCTCATCAATCCAAATTAATCAAGCCCAAACTCAAGGTAGTTAATATAAACCGCTGCGGAGTTCCCTCGACTGCCTGTCGGCTCCATCATCAGGTCAACTCCAGACCCTTATCAAATTGTAGTGTTTCAAAATCCTAATTGAAAAACATAATAGACGCATTACTCGCCCATAGAATTTTCGAAAGTTTCCCTCGGTTTTCCTAGGATCCCATCATCAGATCCTGACCTCATGGAAATGGGACCATCTCGGGAGTATACCCTTTCAAACAAAACAAGAATTTTGGAAATCGGTTCACAAATGGCGGAGTACTGCGCGAACAAACAAAAAAAAAAAAATAATCAGCCGAACATAGTACCTCCTCCTTTTTTTGAAGTCGGAAATTAAGTATAAACATTTTTTGCACGTTCCCAGGTATCTCTATCCGAAAACTACCTAGTATCAGTATGCAGCGAGTACAACCACGTGCGGACATGGCGAGTCACTCGCTTCAGGGGGATGATCTCAACCCAGCCGGGAACTACGCCTAAAGCTGCCTTCAAAGTACTGGCCCTGGAGGCTCCTACTGCACAACCTCATAATGATTGTGGTAAGTTATCACCAAATAATTTTACTATTACGTCAGAAAACCTATATTTTATTTTACGAGGTAACCTGACTAGTTTCAAGCTACGCTCGGGGCTCATAGTTAGCGGCCGACAGTATTAACTCCGCGACTAACGCCGTATTGTTTTTCGAGCAATGCTGTTTAAATACTCATAACTATAAGCTCCTAGACTGGCTTGAAAATAGTCTAGTTACCTCGTAAAAAATAATCAAGTGAAGTAAAATGTAAAACAATAATTTTATTATGTCTCATGTATCATGAAGATATTAAGGCAATAGTACTATGATTGTATGTCTATCATAAAATGTCATGAGACTATTAGTTAAGTACCTTTATTCTAGAATACTCTATTGTCTGATTTCTACTTTTTCTTTGGTTATAAATGTTGTTATATTGTTTTTATTTTTACTTTCAGGCCCGTACGGTGAACAAGACGAAGAACAAATATTTATTCAAAAAGTTGTTCCTGACACAGACACGTTATACGTTCGACTAGCTTCGAATGGTAAAAGGTAAGGAATAGTCCAACGCGACTTTGCTACTTGTTTCATATCTTTAAAAAAATCAACAACGCATCTGTGACGCCTCTAGTGATATGGGTGTCCATGAAGCGGCATAAATCGCCAAATATCCGAAGATCTTCTCTTTTATTAGAAAAACAAAAATTTTGGACAGTGTCAATTTTCGTACAGTACCTAACCCGACAGTGGCGCCACCAATAAAATATCCCCCTTTTATTTCTCTACAGGGTGTGTACAATACGTTCAGTGGACGGGTCAGCGGTATCTTGCTTCGTAGTAGCGGAGTGCGAGGGAGCGTTAAGGCCTCGTAGACTGTTGCTATGTGGACATAGGTCGGGGGCCACTCAGATGTGGGACCTCACGGCACCCATAGACAAGGCTGTTAAGCTGCAACCCGTGCCTGGGAGTGGAGGTATGGATATATATTGGAGTTTCTTGCTCATTCTACACCTTGGAATGAGCAAATAGCTTCACTTTTAATTTTTGTTTGACGTTCAAAAGTGCCATTCTGGTCTAATCAAAATAAATGATTTTAATTTTTAATAATTATGTGTTTACTAAATGAATGAAAAGCGGTTTATAAATTATCATACAAAGTCAGAGGGCAGTAATGAACTCTTCTAATGATATCTTTTGATTTAATTATTTTAATTCATGATGGGGTCAAAGTCAAATACTCATGGCTCTGGGACGCGCCGCAGACTTCAATTTTCGGTGCTTTAAGGTTGTATCTGCTGTTGACCTTGGCACATAGGAGTTGCAGTCATTTGAAAGACATAGAGCTGTGCACTTAAAAAAAAGGATTATGAATGTAGTATAAAATATTACATTTTGACATTTTTCTCGTTTCAGCAACCGATAACGAGGAATCTCAAGCGCCTGACGGGGGTCCGACTCCAGACGAGTTAGTTCGTTTGTTGTCGGCTTGTGACTTGGACGCGACGCCGGTCCCAGTAGTCCCCCAGTCCCCCAACCGACCTATACAGGCGCCATGAAATATGGCTGCCAGCGTCTGCGGGACCCTCCTCAGGTTTTACTCATTAATCGTCAACGCTTGACTTGATCTGACTTTTCATTTCGTGTTTCGATTTAGGCGCTATATTTTCGGTACCAATTTTTATTGGTCCATGCTGTTATGGGGGCTACCGTATTTTTAGCTCTTCAGATAACGCTAGAGTGGACCTCACATCACAGAGAATTAACTAGGGGCAAATTGGGTACTTTCCTTAATCAAAAATAAATAACTTCAACTTCAATGTTCAATACAGAAAAATATTTTACACATACATTAATTTTATGACCAACTTAATTTTAGTCTAGTTTATTTTTCCAGTAAAGTTTTAAGAAATAGTTATGCTGTTTGACGCTAAAAAAACGTGACGTCACAATACAACAATCTCATACAAAATTCATAGGAAATTGTCGTTTTTGACAGTTGGCAAGTACCCAATTCACTAGATAGGTGGACAGTCAATTTTGTTCAAAACGTTCATTTTGACAAAGACAATGAATAAAACTGACCTCTTAGTGCTATCTAGTGAACAGAAATCGGTCGCCCCCATTGTAAAGATACGCCTCTTTGTGCTTTCCCTATTTCGATAGGAAATGTGTGTTCTATGATAAAAGTAAATGTTGTATCTCCGGACATTAATATTCGTTTTTCGATAGTAAGTTTTATCCCAAATAAGCTTTTACTGTTGTGTATCATATGCGGTAAAATTTCGTGTAAATACTGATGTCAAAACGTGTGTATTGTGTATAGTATTGAAATCTATTTTCGACTAAATTTAAAATCGATTGCCAATTTTTGCCTTAAATACACTCATGGTATCTGACTTAGTTTTTGTATGATATATAATTATTCGGGATTGTTTAGATTTCCTTCATTAGAATGTAAATAAATTGCAAATTTCATTGTTAACGTGTCCGCCTAAAGTTCATTTTTCATTGCACCGTTGTTGTGGAACTTCGCGACAACATTTTGATATTTTGTCAGTACTTTGACTGTCATGACTGCAGAGAATATGAGAGACATGTGTACATCTCTTTCTGTATTACTTAAACTCATGTAAATCTGTCTCACTTTAATGGGGAATGTTTTCGAGCGATAGAAAGAGCGATGTATCTACGTCTATTTTAAATCCGCGCGAGGTAAGTTCAGTAAAGCTCGTTTATTATTTTAAGCTCGTATATTACAGGGTTTTGTTAAAATATGTTTAATGGTAACATATAGGGATATTGCGTTATACAGCGTTCCTTTGAGTTCAATCTTCGTCCTTGTCTTACAGTTGTAGTTTTTTTAAGTCCTACACTGGGCTCCTGTGTCGTGTGTTTACAAACATACAAATTCAACATGACTCCCAGACCCTGAACATCTATTTGTGGATCACACAGAGAGTTGTTCCGTACGGTAATTGAAACGAATCGAAGTTTCGCCTGAGTGCCTACTGCGAGTTTGTGTTATGTTAACACGATCGACACGTCTATTACGTTCGGCGTTCTGATGGCTGTTCTAAGTTGACCAACCAATCAGAGGGTTATACGCGATAACTTTTCTAACTTAAAATAACTCTTCATACTCTGAATAATCTAAGCTAATCTTCCTAAATAACGCAATATTTATGTACGTACGTATTCGATAGGATTTTTATAGTCTCGAACCTATAATCATATTTATTTATAATAAGATTCATGTCTAGTATGAGCCATTTTGTCAAGTTATCGAGTGCAAAGTTTAAACGTGTGGTAAGACTGATATTTAATTCAAAAACGCAATCATACATGAATTTATTTTGACCAACCGGAACTCTTAATTAGGTACAAATGTATGTATATGTTACTGAAATTAAAATTACATAAATATGATCGTTTATGTGAATATTGCGTTTTGAATACTGCATATAAAGTTATATTAAATGCATTTATTAATGGTGTTGACTTCGCACAGACAAATCTCTATTCTACTTCAACTGGGTAAGGTTATTTTTCGTATACATCATTTCAAAGCATAGTGTGTAGGTAGCAGCTAGTTCATTCGACATTTGAAAAAGTTCGTTAGCTTTAGAAAATTGTAAATGTCTATTTTTGAAATTACTGTATTTAAAATATCATATCAATGTTTAGAATAAATACTTAAATATTTAGGATGTTGCTTGACGTGTTTCAAAAGAATATATTAAATGTTGTGGCTTTTTAATAATAATTGCTACGATTTAGTTTTTAATATTGGCAAATGTTGCCATTTCAAAGGATTGAGGGCGTTCGTAGCGCCACCTATTCACTTTTATCTGTTATTAAATAAAAAATCGAACATGTTTCTAAAATGATAAAGACCATAAAAAGAGAATAAAGTAAGGAAAAATTTAAAAAATCTTTTAATAAAATATTGAATAATGTAGATAGATTATGTAAATGTTTTTAATTTCTTTTTCTGATTGACCACATTAAATCTCTAGATATTTAAAACTTTTTAAAATTTCACACATGCTATGAAAACGACTGTGTTCGCTGTGTAGCTTCGTGTAATAACTATAAGTGGTGTATAAGCCTAAATAATTATAGATAAAAAAGTATTAAAATATATTTTCTGAACGCATCATACTTGGTTCGAAGTGAAGTAGAGTTTTGTCTATAGTTAAATTCTATAATCTGTGTCTTAATGAGTGTTTGCTATTTATGGTGTAAATTAGAATGAAATTAGATTGTTCCTAGATGATACAAAATTATGTATATACGGAGTAAATTAAAATATTTACGTATATTTTCGAGTTTCATTTTATACCTTATACTAACTAAATTATTACCCTCTACATTTATCACATTTGCAGGCTGACAAGAATCTCTGATATCTAAAAGCAGTACCTAACTCCCATAAGAAAACAGAAAAGCATATTTGTAATAATGTCCAAATACACAAACGCCATTCAATTTTAATTCACGCTTAGGTATAGTTCTATCAGTGCAAATCATTTGTAAAAATGACAGAGACGATACTTAAGTACCTACAGTTTAAAACCGAGAAGCTTTCAGTATGCGGGCGTAAGTGAGTTAATTCATCAATTAATGAATCCATTCGAATTCAATGAAACATGAGTATTAAGACAGATTTAGAACAAATTCGTCATCACCCTTACTCCTTCCACGAGGTTAATAGATCAGCGTTTGGCCACTATATCGCATGGTGGTAAGCGCAGATGTGACCGACAACGATTGGCTTTTGATGTTGATCTACCCATTCCTTTCGTCTGGATAGATTCCAATGATGTTCCTTCACAATGACTCGAGTGCAATAACGCTCACTGACAAATAGGTTTCTATTTTCTATAGGTGCTTGATTCGGCACGAATGGGCCGGTTCGACCGGAGTGATACCGCGGCCTCACAAAAACCGGCGTGAAGGAAGCTTGCGTTGTGTTTCGTCGTGTGAGTGAGGTTACCGGAGGCCCAATTACCCTAACCTTCCCCAATCTCTCCAATTCCTGAATCCCCAACGATCCTCAAACTCCTAATCCCCAAAAGGCTGGTAACGCACTTGTAACGCCTCTGTTGTTCCAGGTGTCCATGGCGACGCCAATTGCTTACCATCAGGTGATCCGTCTGCTCGTTTACCGGCTTATGCCATAAAAAAAATGTAAAAGAATGAAAGAGTAAATAAATAAAACAATAAATGGTTGATCATAACGTAAATTTATTGTATGACAAGTAATATCGTTGTTTAACAAACATGCGTCACAAATCATTATTATTATTAAATATTAAAAACATTACATCAATTGACTAGTGAGGCACACGTTGCTATGTACCCATGCGTGCAAACCCTGTCTAAATTATTATTTTTATGTATTTACAGTAATATCGAACATATGGCACACACAATAAGATACAAATTAAGTTTCACGAAATGGGTGATTCAAAAATGTTTATAGACCTAAATTAGTGCACACTCAAGTATTAAAATTGAAGATAGATGTGAAATAAACACACGCAAGGAAGAATTCACATTATCACCGACTCGAAAGTGAATCTGAGCAAATTCACCCTTATCTCTGCACAATAATACACAATTTTCTTCAGAGAAGAAATTCAGTATCTTATTTTCTCAAAAGGAATAACTTCGTCTCTGCATTAGTTATTATGAATTGACCCTTCCATGTGAACTGGACTTCATTATAGAGGTACGAAACGAAACGAGATTATATTCAAGTTTACAACAAAGTTCACTTTTAACCTCAATTTGCTATTACATTGAGATATGTAAATACACTACTTATTAACTTAAAAAAACTTAGATTTTGTTTTTTACTTTAGAGAATTTAAAAATATAGTAATTTTTGGGTACTGTAAATCAAGCAGATTTAGAAACTGTAACATTATCTTTTGCAATTTTAATACAATAATATTTTCTATTGCATTGCAATCTTTTCTATTTTTCTACTTATTGTATTTATTGTGGTTAGTCGTAAACTATCATATAATCTCCTCGCCATATACAGTACAAGTGCAAATCATACAAACAATATACTATTAAATAAATACTTTAGCACACTTCTATAAAATAATGCACCTTTCAAACATCGATTTCTGTGATAAAAACGAATGCACCTTAAAACGATTACAACTAATTATACGTCAATAATTAAGAGTCATTTAAGTAATCCTAATTATCAATGTACGTTTTTATCATTCATATATTTGCTTCAAATAGTTTGACTAGCAGCATATTAATTTAAACTTTATAGTCAATAACTTTTAGCCACTTTTTATTTAACAATCGTGCAGCACCGCAAGCCTGGTTTATTCTTCAAATTAAGGCTTTGGCTGCCAACAAATAATTGTTGAAGGCAAATCCTCCGCTAATGTCGGTCACCGGTGACTGCCATGGCGTTTAACGTGTTAAGTAGGTAATTTGCTTGTAGGTGTAAACTATTCGATCAAAGCTCTACTAATTTCAAGTCACACGGGACCCATATTTATGAGCAGCGTACTTTTTTGCGAATGGTTCACTTAGTATTTTGTAGCGTGCATACACGTAGTGACACCTAGGTGATACAATTGGTACTACTTGAAGGTGTATTTTGTGATTAATTTAGTACGTATCAAGATTCTTATTATACAAAAACAAATAGCATTTGTTACTTCAAAGAAATTATATATTATTTGAAACAAACGTAGATTGTAGACCAAGGAATAGACACACACACTTTTAAAGTTACTTATTTCTAAAACTAACGTTCTCTCGGCGACTGAGCTTGTTCGCACACGACGGCGTATCATAACCGTATAAGCAGGACGCACTTTCAACTTTATTAATGATTATAAAGCATTGCATACCAACGAAATTATTTAGTACATAGGTCTGTACAAATATAAGAAACTGATTAAGTACAGTGACAGTGGCTTTTATTATACTACTTTTAAGGATTGGCGCGCTCTGTAGCTAATGTTCACTATGTCTGCTGAACTGAATCATCCTGTATTTAGCTGACAACTTGGCTAGATTTGTAGCGAAATACCGTCGAACTTAAACGTTTTATTATAGCCGTATTTTTAACTATTGGCCCGAAACTTTCTCTTACATTGAACCTTTATGACTTCTGTGACATGCCCCCGAGAAGTGACACGCTTTCAAAACTATACCTTGTATGTGTCAATAAAGTCATTATAACTATGTAGGTATGAAAAATTTCATCCAAATCCTATCAGCCGTTTAGCGTGACTGACCAACAAACATACAGCATTTATTTATTTGTTTTATTACAATTAGTAGGAATTTAGTTTTACTATAATTATTGTGTTGTTTTGTTAACATATACCTCTATAAGTAGTAGAACCATTAGACATACTTATAATTACATTGTGATTAGCATTCAGAGGTAAATTATTTCGTTAAGAAATACTGCTTATTTTTTAATTTTAGTTTTAAACAATATTTTATTATGGCAACATCTTCGCTACAGATATTATAAATTAGTGTCATATTGGTTTTATTGCCTCTAATGTTTTATAATTCGATAACGAATTGTCGAAATTTAAAAAAGCTGTACAAAGAGTAACGATTTTCCGATTTTAAGCAGCTATGTAAAATGGAACATGAATGTTGCCATAAATAAAAAAGTAACTCAACATTAATGTTTCTTATCAATAAAATATTATACCTCTATATTAAAATTAGTAAATTGTTAACAGAACCTTTAAAATAAATAAAAAACCAAAACTCGAGTCAATAATTCGATGAACATTTAAGTATATCAACTAGTTGTATCATGACTAAAAACCTTATAGGTTACTAGAATTTTAACTTCTTCCACTTTTCCCACAAGGAAACCATAACATTTACTTTACGTAGTTTTTGTATATTTTAATTCATCAATATCATATAAAGCTGAAGACTTTGTTTGTGTGAACGCGCTAATCTCAGGAACTACTGGACTGATTTGAAAAATTATTTTTATGTTGAATAGTCCATTTATCTAGGAAGATTTTAGACTATAAAACATCACGCTACGACCACTAATCACCGAGCAGAGCAGAAAAAATCGGGCGGAAGTAGCTAAGTCGATAATAAAATTAAAAATTAAATGTGATTTATAAAATTATAAGACTTTCAAAATATACAATATAGAACCTTATTTATGATTGTAATTGGTTTCTTAAGCGTGACTACACTGGTACAAAAATACTGGCTATTATTGTGATGTATAGGGATGATGACAAATGATATATTAGATAAAAATGTTAGACACGATTATAGATTCTTACTAAAAATTAATTTCGACAAATATGTATTATCGACTGCACGGCACGGTTGGCGCGTTGGCTGGGCAACTGGCTCCTGTGCAAACGTGTCGCAGGTTCCCACACGAAGCAAATTTTTGTGTAATCCACAAATTGTCGTTTCGGGTCTTGGTGTCATGTGTACTTGTATGTTACACCCACAACATAGTTGTATGTACCCACAACATAGGACAAAATCCTAGAGTGGCGCAACTTTTTTTGACATAAACAATGTTATATTTTATATTAAGCGATGACATAGTAATATTTTTTCGTAAGCCAACAAAACAACAAATATCGAGTCTAATATTTTTTCATTACTTGAATGATTTTAATATCCTGTCATCATTCCTATTGGAGTATATTCTATCTTTATTTTTTATATTAGGTGAATTGGTATAAAGGGCACTGATATAAATAAAATCATGTTTCCCAATGTAATCTATTGTCATAAATATCTGGACTAGTTAAAGGTGTAAGAAGGAAACACCATAGGCCGAATCCTATAAAGAAATTGCATATAATAAATACCCGTTGTAGAGGTGGGAACTCAGCTATTTCGGTGAAGTTCGGAAATCCCATGTGATTACAAAACATGTGGGCGACTAGAGGAGCCATGAAGTGTCCTGTAAAAATAAATATACACATAAGATCACACCTTTTATCCCCGAAGGGTTTTTTTTTTTTTTTTTTTTAAGGGGGGAAAATCATCGAATGACTTCTCCCGGCTGGGTGAGGCGGGAGGGAGTGTCAGACTCTTACTGACTAAAAACCACCCCATTCCTTCTCCTGCACGTCGAGCCGGAGCCCCGGTTACCCGTTAGGTTCTCCGCGACTCCGAATCGGCATCGGCCGTATTGGGCCCCATCTGTGGTGGTCTGATGGCTCTTTGAGGCGCGCGCGGAACGCGACGCGCCGTACGCTCGGGTCTGTTTCTGGTCGGACGGGGAGCCACCCATGCTCGCCGTCCGCAGGCCCGCGCTTACGGTGGCCGGAGATCGTCCCGCGATCCCCGACGCCCGGTGTGTCCTTCGCGATGGCATCCCCGAAGGGGCAGAGTGCACATTAACTACTGTAGAATGTGACACCCACTTTTCACTACTTAGAGGTATGTTATGAGTCCCGTGTAATAGGGGGTGAGCCTATTGCCATATACCGGGCACAATTACAGACTCCGTGCTACTACTGAGAATTTTTCAAAACCCAGTAATACTTTGCCCGACCCGGGAATCGAACCCGAGACCCTTTGCCCGGCAGTCGCACTTGCGACCACTCGGCCAACGAGGCAGTCAATAAAAGTCAGTAAAAATAAATATAGGTAAGAAATATATAAGAACTTTGTTATATTAATAAAGCAAATATTATTAAGTCGTACTTAAGTTGAATCATGCATGGTAGGAAATGGGTTATGGGACTGATGAGCAAAAGGTCTCGAATTCGTTTCTCAGTAAACACGCAACTTATAACTATAACGCAACTAATATATATAACAAAATTGGAAAAACGGGAGACTGATTATATTATAACTGGAGATTATGGTATGTTGATGTTAAAATACAAAGTATTAATATTCATTGGTTAAATTGTACGCACCTGTTCTCACAAACAAATACGCCGAATAAGCACCAAACAAACTGGTATACATAAACTGGAATGCTGAAAAGAAAAACAATAATTAGAAATCTCTATTAAGTCTTCATCATCGGCATAAGCCGATTGATAACAACGACAAGAGAAGACTATTGGCCCTAGACCGCATCAATTACTTCTGGATCGCTGGTTGTAAGTAAAAGTGACCTGAGGGCTTAGTACGAATTTCTTTTACGTCTAACGAGATCGAAACGAGACCGCGTTAGGCCCTCTGATTGGCTGGCTCCAATGAACCAACCAATCAGAAGCCTTAATATGGAGTTTGTTTTATGTTTAAAGCATTCTAAACGAGACCGCTCGTTCTTCTCCATTCGAAACTACACTTTGGAACGACCGCCTAGCTTCAATCACAGACAGACGGACGGACAATTAGGTAGTTGCCAGGGTTAAAAAATTAAAAATCAAATTAGCTAATGCTAAAAATTAAAAATCTAAAACTGACGGCAGTTAGATAATGAAAAAATATTAGACACGTTTAGGGAACAGAGAGTAAAGTTCCCTAAGATCGGAAAAGGAGGATCATCCGACCAGGCGAGGTAATCGTGCCTGGCGGGCTTTCTGCCCAACAGTTATTCATTGGGATTTTCTATCCGTGTTAATTCGCTTGTAAACTTTGCATGTGCGATGTAGGATTTTGTAACGTCATCCGTTGATTTGTTTGAGTTATCATGCTGTCATTTGACATGTGTCGCCACACACGTATTTTTTTATTTTCTCGTACTTAAATAAAATGGAGTTAAGTTTAGGAGTATGAGGCAGTTACGTCGCAACGTGCTACATTTTGTAGCACGCTGTGACGTCACACGATATTTGAAATCAATATATCGTTGAAAGTCTTTTATGAAAGAATTTTATGACAAAAGAAAAAATACGTGTCTAATGTTTTAAAATAATCTACCAGACGGACATTAAAACAAAATTTAGAAAACCACCCTATTAAAATTTTTGACGTTTCAAAAGTGCCTATTAAGGTTTAACTGAAATAAATGCTTTGACTTTGCCCGCGTTTGACGCTCTGATTGGTTGGTTCATTGAAGCCGGCCAATGAAAAGGCCGAACGCGGTCTTGTTTTGATTACTTTAAACGTAAAACAAGCTCAAATGAAGCTCTCTACATCCAGCTGTATTCTTACCCACTAATATAAAACCGAAAATGTGTTTATTTGTCTTTCTTTCTAGTCATTCTTTATAACACGTCAGTCATTAAATTAAAATTAATACGATGGAAAATGTACACACTTGTATTGTTTAACCGCTTGACTGCCCGAATACCAGACACATAGAAAATATATTGTGTCGTGGATTCACGTTTAGACACACGATGGGTTAATTGATTAATTGTAAACATGGGCAATATGAAAATGTAACTATCATATTATTATATTATTTAAATATTATAAATAGTAACTACGTTTTTCCTGTTCACATGTGGAAAAACAAACTGGTATTTATTGCAATATTATCTTACTGTTCCTGCTTGTGACACGACTATAACATAAATAGATATAGCAAAGAGAATTGCAACGTTTCCAAATTAAACATCGGAGCAAAGAAACAGAGCTACTACTAGCATTTTTTTTATTTTGTATACCCTCTACAAGATGTTGTTTTAAAGCAGCGTCATTTTCTGGGAGGTAACTAGGCTATCGATTCATAGTCCGAATCAATAAAAAAATTGTAGGTAAATATTTTTATTTTTTCTGTAAATTACGGAAATCCGTAAGTGCGAACTACACGCCGCCGTCTTGTAACTAGTTTTATAACGCGGCTTAACACACACAAACTCAAACACGTAATTGATATTATTCCTAATTTCATGAAACTCCAATAAGAACCATTGCTGTCGCTTATTCTGAAACACTGTCGAACTTAAACGATTTATTATAGCCGTATTTTTAACTATTGGCCCGAAACTTTTACTTACATTGAACCTTTATGGGTTCGGTGACATGCCCCGAGAAATGACACGGTTTCAAAACTACACCTTGTAACTTAAAAAAATATATATTTCTCGTACAGAAATTTGCTCTCATTTCTATGGCAACTAAATTGCCTTTTAAGGAGGCCATACACGCTAGGTTTTAGCCGTGCATGCATAACCAACAGGTAAGCCCTAGCGTGTATGTGACTAAACTGTACAGTTATCGGTGCATGGACGTACTTACGTATAGAAAGTAACGTGTATGTGTGGTATGAAAGTCGGTTTTGCATGCAAAATTATTATAACCTAGCGTGTATGGCCTCCTTTATACGACATACGTTACCAATGAATATCACAAAATATTTATCAAGAAATGAAAAATAAAAAACATTAGTGACTCCGTTACTTTGCTCTCAACATAACATATTTAAATCAAGTTTCATTTGTAGAAGTTAAAATTTATTACACTTTTCTTTCTTCAAAAACGATTTAATATAAATCACATTTGCTTCTAACTCTGTTGTGACACTATTCCCAATTAGTTTAATATTGGAGAGGCCCTTCTAATGAGTAACAGATGATCATTATGTCGTAACAATTGGCTAGACGTACTGAATACTTGCCAAAATTATTCTACAGCTAAATTACCTAATGCTTTGTGCTTTGCACTATGCTATCTGAATTTTATGCGAGCAGCGAGTGTTTAGTAAATCCCTCTCGTTTTTGTACCAAAAACGAAGCGAGAGAGAGTTACTAAATAGTTATTATGAGAGTTATTTACATACTAGCTTTTACCCGCGGCTTTGCTCGCGTCACAAAAGGATAAAAAGTAGCCTATGTTACATATGCCAATACACACAGCGCCATCTGTACCAATACTTTTGTTTTCCCTCGGGAATATCACATTTTCCGGGATAAAAAGTACCATATTATTTAAACCGGACTTCTAACTTTACGTCTGTAAAAATTCAAAGCAATCGGTTTAGGTAGTAGTTACCTACGGCGTGAAAGCGGAACAAACAAACAATTTCACTTTCGCATTTATAATATTAGTAAGGATATATTAATATTAATAAATAATAGAGAGGATTTTATTTTGATTGTAACTATTTCATTTTGAATTTTATTCATTAATTTAAATTCGATTATTTTATTATGTTACATTTTGATTACAAGATATTCGATGATCAAATGTCAACGTTATTTTTAAAAAGGTTAACGTCATTTTATCAAATGTTGCTGTGCCCTTACGGGGTCCATAAATGTAACTCAGCTTTAAGGGTATTGTAACACCTTATTCACTTTATGGTATGCAAATAAATTAATATGAATAAATACTCGCTACTTGACTAAAATTAAAAATAATGGCATAGTGCGAACAAGGCATAATTAAGGGAACAACACAGTAATTGCAAGCTTCTGCCAGTGACATGGCACGTTGAACTCCGATAATACCTCTAAATAGCCTCCGTATTATTCCAGACTGTAATCTATCCCTGTGCCAAGTTTCAAATAAATCTGACGCTTTAGTACGAGCTTGTTTTACGTTTAAAGTATTCGAAACGATTACGCGTTCGGCACTCTGATTGGCCAGCGCCAATAAACCAACCAATCACATCGCCGAACGCGTACTCGTTACGAATACTTTAAACGTAAAATAAACTCGTATTAAGGCCTCTGTTCCGTAGTTTTTGCGTAAAGAGTAACATCCATACAGCTTCACAAACTTCTTCATTTATGATATTAGTACGATTAGAAGTTGATTTAGCTAGTGTGTTTAAGAACACCACATTTTTGTACCACTATTGTGGCAATATAACACATGGCCCACCTGATGGTAAGGGGATACCACGGTATCCCCTGTTGCAGGCGTACATAGGCCCTGTAACTAATAATAGTAATAAAAACTTCGACTATTGTTGTACAGAATCTCTATGAAATAAGTTCAGTGGTTAAAAGATAGAGAGTCCTGGAGCATTGACGCATAGTTCCCGTTCCCGAGGGACTTCTGTGATAAAAACTATCATACGTTACTCAGGTCCCAAATCATCGTTTTACCGAATGTAATTCAAAAAGATTCAATGATTCTAGATTCAATTTTCATTCCCAATTTCACACCAACTATCATTCCCTATTTTATCCCCTTAGGGGTGGAATTCATCAAAATCCTTTCTAAGGAGATACCTATGTCATAGTAACTTTATGCATGCAAAGTCTCTGCCCGATCGGTTTAAAACTGGCAAAGTATCACACAAACTTTCACCCTCTATATTACCCACTTTGGGGTGGAAATGTTCAAAAACCTTTCTAAAGGGACGTGTACGTCATAATATCTACCTGCACGCCGAATTTCAACCCGATCTGTGTAAAACTGACAAAGCCTCATACAAACTTTCATCCCCTACATTATCCAATTGGAGGTGGAATTGATCAAAATCCTTACTTGGAGATGCCTACGTCATAACATCTACTTTCATGCCGAATTTCATCCCCATCGGTGTAAAACTGACAAAGTTTCACACAAACTTTCACCCCTATTTTACCCCCTTGGGGGTGGAAATGATCAAAATCCTTTCTTAGAGAATGTTTACGTCAAAATATCTATCGGCACACCGAATTTCAACCAGATCGTTTTATATTTGACAAAGTTCCATACGAACTTTCACCCCCTATTTTACCCTCTTGGGAGTGAAAATGATCAAAATTCTTTCTTAGAAGATGCTTACGTCATAACATCTATCTGCATGCCAAATTTCAACCTGATCGGTTTAAAACTGACAGTCTCTACAAATTTTCATCTCCTATTTTATCCCCTTGGGGGTGGAAATTATCAAAATCCTTTCAAAGCGGATGCTTACGTCAGAACATCTATCTGCATGCCAAATTTCAACCCGATCGGTTTTTTTTTTTTTTTTTAATCTCATTTATTGTAAGGGATTTTTGTACACATTTTGTGACGATGTCAATCCCATCGTGCTTCTACATAACGAATGTATTTACAACTTAAACAAAATAACTTAGTCTACTTATCTATCTAATATAAAGGAATATATAATTTTCGCAGCTTCAGATGTAGGCTTACCTAAAATACCATTAAACATTCCAACATCCATTGCTGACAGTTTCATGGAGTTGAGAAGTGCATTTCTCTTATTTGTATGTCGGACACATTCCACCAACACATGCTGCACGTCTTCTATTCTGCCACATATCTCACAATTAGGGGAGTCTGATTTTCGCATGAGGTGAGTAAAGTGGTTTAGAACCCGATCGGTTTAAAACTGACAAAGTCCCATACAAACTTTCATCCCCTATTTTACCCCCTTGGGGGTGGAAATGATCAAAAACCTTTCACAGCGGATGCCTACGTCATAACATCTATCTGCATGCCAAATTTCAACCCGATCGGTTTAAAGCTGACAAAGTCTCATACAAACTTTCATCCCCTATTTTACCCCCTTGGGGGTAGAAATTATCAAAATTCTTTCACAGCGGATGCTTACGTCATAACATCTATCTGCATGCCAAATTTCAACCCGATCAGTTAAAAACTGACAAAGTTTCATACAAACTTTCATCCCCTTTTTTACCCCCTTGGGGATGGAAATTATCAAAATCCTTTCTTAGCGGATGCCTACGTCATAACATCTATCTGTATGCCAAATTTCAACCCGATCGGTTTAAAGCTGACAAAGTCTCATACAAACTTTCATCCCCTATTTTACCCCCTTGGGGGTGGAAATTATCAAAATCCTCTTTCATCCCCTTTTTTACCCCCTTGGGGAAGGAAATTATCAAAATCCTTTCTTAGCGGATGCCTACGTCATAACATCTATCTGTATGCCAAATTTTAGCCCAATCTGTCCAGCGGTTTGGGCTGTGCGTTGATAGATCACTATGATGTCAGTCAGTCAGTCAGTCAGTCAATCACCTTTGAATTATATATATGTATAGATGAAGAGTTTGTGTGTTTGTTTGTTCGCGCTAATCTCAGGAACTACTGGTTCGAATTAAATAATTCTATTTAGGAATGCTATAGCATATAAAACATCACGCTACAATGTACCTCTATAGTAGCCGAGCAGTGCGGGTGAAACTGCACGGTCGGAGTTAGTTAGAACTATATACACACCAATATTATCAATCTGTATTCCTTACAGCTAAACTCTCCCAAACATCATCATCATCATCATTATCATCATCATCATCATCAGCCCGTATTCGTCCACTGCTGGACATAGGCCTCTCCAATGGCACGCCACTGAGCTCGGTCTCCAGCTCTTCTCATCCAACCACTGCCAGCCACCTTGCGGATGTCGTCAATCCACCTAGCTGGAGGGCGCCCTACACTACGTTTACCTAGACGCGGTCTCCACTCTAAAACACGTTTACCCCAACAGGTATCGGTTCTTCGACAAATGTGACCAGCCCACTGCCACTTTTTTTTTATGGCATAAGCCGGTAAACGAGCAGACGGATCACCTGATGGAAAGCAATCAGCGTCGCCCATGGACACCTGGAACACCAGAGGCGTTACAAGTGCGTTACCGGCTATTTGTGGATTAGGAGTTTGAGGATTGTTGGGGATTCAGGGATTGGGGAGATTGGGGAAGGGGAGGGAAATTGGGCCTCCTGTAACCTCACTCACACGACGAAACACAATGCAAGCGTTGCTTCACGTCGGTTTTCTGTGAGGCCGTGGTATCACTCCGGTCGAGCCGGCCCATTCGTGCCGAAGCATGGCTCTCCCACACTTCAGCTTACTGATCCTTTGGGCTATGTTGATAACTTTGGTTCTCTGTCGGATCACTTCGTTTCGGATTCGATCCTTCAAAGAGACTCCTCCCAAATATATTTAGGTGGATTTGACTATTAGAGATAAAATATTCACACAGGCAGTTAACAGATTTCCAACTTTATTGTTGAGTCATAAAGTCTAAAATGTATTGAAGAAACATTTCAGATTGTATTAGTTTGATATGGTTGTACCTTCATAAGTAAATAATACAAATAACTTACTTGAGATCATGACAGCTGTTTTCAATTCAGAGCCAGCTTTCATCTGTTCAAAGATGTGATGGAAATGGGCTGAAAAGGAAAAATATTAAATTGAAAAAAATTAACATTATTTCCATAATGGGTTTTATATCCACAAGAATTTATAATAAATAAGCCTTATAACACATTCAGTGCTTAGATTGGCCGGCTCCAATGAACCAATCAATTAAAGAGCTGACTGAGAACTTGTTTCAATTACTTTAAACATGAAAGAAACTCGTACTAAGACCTCTGTGGCCCAGCGCCAGCCCTCAGGTGACTACAGATGACTGGTACAACTATATTTGTATTAAAAAATAGAATATTGGAAATTATTTAAGTATACTAACTACACCCCCTAAGATTAAACCTTAATAGTGATGAAATAAATGTACATAAAAATTATTAATCTATAAGTGGTATGGTAATGTCGATTGAATTAGTTCACACCTGCTTAATCAAATGTTGTTTCATAATATTGTTCTTTCACTTGGCACAATTTCAATTTAAACCTCCTTTGTCAGTTATCATGAAACATTTCATCATCTTATTTTATCATTATCAACACTGATTTGTTCTATTATAAAATCAGTTGTTATGACTACTGATAGTGTCAAGGTAATCTCCTTAAGTTGAGATTAAAATGACTCCAGTATTGATAACATGAGGAAATAGTATTTAAACTTGCATTTTCTAGTAATTTGAACAACAAGTGGCAAAGGTTTTAAATGATGACTCACCTATGCCAAAGAGTAGGGGTCCAACAAATACAGCTGTCATAGGGTCGACACACTGTAGTAGTAGAGGTATCATGCAAGCTCTGAACACCCACTCTTCACTCAATGGGGCCATGACATAGTTTCTTACCCACACAAGGTCTTGCCAGCTGGATAGCCAATATATTGGTTCTATACAATAGAAAAAAGGTTAAATCATTACTAATGACCTCAAGAAAGTTGCAAAAAATATCACAAATCTAATTAGATTATAGTAAGTTATTTGTTTCATCACCTGCATAGATTTTCCATACTCCTGATAAAAACTGCATGGTTAATGGTCCCAAAAACAATGTGGCAGTCAAGAATAGTGGCGCAATTATAGCTGGTATAAGACCAGACCATCGTAATCCTAACTGCATGTACAAGTCGCCCTTCTTTAAAGATTCTTCAGTGAAAAAATATTGAATGAAAAATGGAGTTATTAACATTATAACGGATACGCTGAAGAATCTTCTTTTTATTGTAGTTGGATGGTCTCTGAACAAAAGGAAAAATGAAAATTGTTAGGATATTATTTTGTTAAATATAAATCAAATAAAAAAAATATCATGTACCTGCTCAATTTAGTTCTCCATACATACAAACTCCCGACAAAGCAAAACGTTAGAAAAACACATGCCAAAACCGACCAACTACACTGATTTATAACAAGCCAATCTGTGAGAATCATTTTTAATTTTATAAAATAATGTTCAGTAGTACAAATTATATAAAATATTGTGAGATATTGTACCAAAACAGTCAGAGAGACGTATTCAAGGCGACAAACAATTTGACATTGATTGATACTATTGACAGACCACTCTCTTGATTTAATAAAATGTCAGTGTCATCTTCAGTAACAAAAACCTTTACGTTTAGTTGTGGCAATGGGAACGATATACGAGTTCTGGGCGTTGTTTCATACCTTGATTTCGATAGAAAAATAACGTTGTCACTAGCATTCGTCTCACATTTGGATTTATTTACTTTTCTACAGTAGTTTTCAAAACTCCCAAATACTTATAATAATTAGTTATAATTGAGAAATAAAGTCATTTGCCCTTTTGCCTGACTCAGAGCAAAGAGACAACAATACCTAATTACGCCATTCTATTTACAATAAATATAAATAAAGAGTGATTTTTTTTATAACTTGCAGAGCCTATAAAATATGTGTAAATTCGAAATAAACTAAAAGCGCCGGAGCAGAGCAGCACAAAATGTATTAATAATTGTATCAGTATCAGTAGATTACATTATCTAAGCCATGGAGTGCAAAAGTTCCTTCCTATATTGATGTAATATTAATAAATTAACTATCGATAAACGTAAAATTAGAATGGAACTTAGTGGTCAGTATTTAACAGTAGGTTGGATAAATGAGAACTAAATTATAAGAACTGAAAATTATCATTGTAAAATACGCTCAGTTATATTTATAAAATCGTTAACAGTTTGAACGCAACAATAAGAAAAAACAACTTGTTATTTCGTAGATGGCGCTGCGATCGGTCGCCATGTTAATCCGAAATCCGCCATATTTTGCTGAGAGTCGCCCATCGCTTGAGGGTAGTGTGGATTTTCATCATAATTTATTCAGATAATAATGAATATTATCAGTTTAATATCATAATTTTAGTGTCAGTGATTAGTGTCGTATTAATATAATAATAGAACTCTCGTCTAGCAATAACTAATGTGGTTTAATCTCTGTTTCCCGTTTTGTCTGCCCAATCTAATCTAAACAGAAAATGGCCGACGGTGTTGGTGCGGGTGTCTCCTTTGTTTAGGGCTGAATTCTAGTGAAAATAAGTGTTAAAAGAAATAATGCCTAGTGCCTCGTTTTCCTCCTCGCGTTCTTACGTACGTAGATCGCGGAGAAAAGGCGGACATCGGATACCCCTACCTTCTAGGACACAATCCAGTAAGTAATCCGGGTCGGCCGAAGTCGCCCCGATCTTTAGAAATGCTTCGTTATTCATATTTCCTTGATCATGTAACTTCGAGTTTCACGTAAATGTATTATAAAGATGTTAAGTTGTTTCATAATGGCTAATTTATACTGCTGTGTTAAAGATTTGACATTCCCATTTTGTGTGAAAATGTTGAAGCTTGCTATTGAATTTTGAATTGGTCGATCATTGTTCCTCGAACATTGATTGACAAGTAAATTCTTATTTCACTATGTTCAAAGTTACATGATGATATCGGATAGCGCATTTCAGTGACATTTTGCGCAATATGGGTATTGATTTGCTAGATGAAAACTTATTTTACTGAGAATGACGAAACAGCTGTTCTGCTACAGAATCGAAGAACAGATGTGTTTGTGTGCAGTTACGAAACTTCTTTTCGTTTCAGTTCACACACATTGAGTGTAGAAGTACTTGTTTATTTTTTGCCTTCCATTTTTATGCCATAAATAGATGAACTATGTATTTGCATGACATTGAATCCTGTCAAAATCTAGAAAGGACACTTTGCAATGAACACTGGAAACCTAACTTTATGTATTTATATGCAAATTGATTATGATTTTAGATTAGTTTAACATAATGTTGTAGGATAATGTAGAATGTTGAATATGTAAAGATTTTATACTACCATGGTGTGTAAACAACTTTAAAGTATTGGATTTAATAAAATAACTACCTGTCTGTCTAAAACCAGTTCTTACTTTTTTTTCTTTTGAAGGAAATCCTAACTTATCAACCTTATGTTATTTATAATGGTTATGTCAACTGATTTCCATATACCTTTGTTCTCATTAGATTTATTGTTTTAGTATTAGTTAAGTCATAAATATTGTAAGTAGTTGTATAAAAATAAATGTTTGGAAACTGCTAATTATGAAGGACATACAGATATAAGGAAGTACAAAATTGTGTGTTACTGATATTTTTGCATAATAACTCCAACCTTGTCATTTTGTCAATGCATACCAGTTTTGAATGAACAAACTTATATTGTTATGGTATTATTAAAGTTGAATAAAATATGATAACAAATGTAAAGATGCTAATAAGATAAAGGTCTGCCTGACTCTGACTGCCCTGTTTGCCAAGTGGTCACAAGTGCGACTGCTGGGCAAGGGGTCTCGGGTTCGATTCCCGGGTCCGGCAAAGTATTACTGGGTTTTTAAAAAAATCTCAGTAGTAGCACGGAGTCTAAAAAGGTGCCTGGTATATGGCAATAGGCTCACCCCCTATTACATGGGACTCATAACAAAAATAGTGAAAAGTGGGTGTTACATTGAACAGTGGCATAATGTGCACCTCTGCATACCCCTTCGGGGATAAAAGGCGTGATGTTATGTTATGTTTGTGTGTTATTAACCGTAACAAGTTTTTGGCAAATGCAAAATTATGAACTTGGTGAAGGTGACATCTAAGAATATTGTGAATACTCATTCAGTTCTTAAAAACTGCAATAAACATGAAATAATCAAATATTAGTCACAACTGAAATTCTAATAAATTGTTTGTTTCAGCTTGACTAGTAGTAGGTACTACATTCATCAAACCATTCATTCATAGTAGTGACTCATTCATCATAACACAATATTAGCCAATACTCCCTAGCTACCAAACATAAAAATAAAAACTAAATATGTTTTCAAGATGGCAATTTTGCACACCAATTACATTCAAATCTAAAATAGGTCAAAAGATTTGGCAGAACATCAAACCGCTTAAACTACTTTCTAATATTGCTTTAACAAAGTAGTTCTAGTGCCTGATTTAAATCTCTTTTTAAATAACCAGTAGGAGTTTGTTTTACGTGTAAAGTTATTGAAAAGAGACGGCATTTGGTGCAGTGATTGGTCGACTCCAATGAACCAACCGATCACGACAGTCATGCTGTCTCGTTTCCATTACATTAAACGTAAAACAAACTCGTACTGAGCCCTCTGAACATTTAGTGTCGAGTCATATGGGAATTATTAGAAAGATGTTGGAGCATTGTGCCCATTAGATTAAGTTTAATATTAAAATATTTGTATTTAATTAATTGATTGTGTATCTAGTTTCAGGCCAAACTTTATCAGTAATTAGGTAATTGTCTGGCCAATGTTTATCAATAAAACAGTTATGTTGGTATTTTCCAATGGGTTATCAGTCCCATAAAACTGATAAGTGTTTTGTTTGTAAACAAACTGTATGTGCCTCTGTTATACCATGACCACTTGAAATTCCAGATAAGATATAAATGTCTCAAATCCCACACTTTGTAAAGGAAGGAAATAAATTGGCAAATTAGTCTTTGTAATGGATTTGCACATGAGGTGCTTTATGTTTTATTGTAGTTAACTTTCTAGTTTATTTTGCAACTTTAATGTTAGCTATGTGATTTTTATGCAGATTTATTAGTATTAATGAGATTCAACAATTTTACATGTGTGAATAGTATGAGTCACAGAGTTTCATTGATGTTTTATTGGATTCGAAGTAGAACAACACCACACTCTATTGACTTTATAATTTAAATAAACTTTACTATATTTGCAGGTGAGCCATGTGAATCAGTCCCTTGCCCCAACAACGTGACGGGCAGCGCGATGGCGGCGACGGCGGCATGCGCGGGTGCGAGCGGCAGCGGAGGTGGTGGCGCCCCGCCCGTGCCCGCGGCCGCTGCAGCCAGCACCCCGGGCCACCACAGTCCTTACGACCTGCGCCGCAAGTCGCCGCCAGCCTACCACGAGCCCGGACCCTCGGGCACTTGCTCTCTACCCGCTAGGAAGAGGCCGAGAACGTAAGTGAAATAAGTTTTTATTTATCATCATTACCTGATCTCTCTTCAGTCTCTTGATGGACATAATCTTCTCCGATAGTGCACTATTGAGTTCAATAACCAAGTCTTCACATCCAACTACTGCCAGGTCCTACATATTTGAGGAAATTATGTGATTTACCTTAATGGCTCCTATCTTTATTAAAACAATGTATCTTTCTCACAGATCTCTATCTCAAGGAGTGGATGTGTGCAATGTATCACAGTACTTGCAGTATGAGTTGCCAGATGAAGTGTTGCTGTGCATTCTCTCACACCTCACAGAGCGGGACCTATGTCGTGTCGCTCAAGTCTGCAAGCGGTTCAACACGATCGCCAATGATACTGAACTATGGTAACATTTTTTTTAACATCACAGTCATACATATGAAAGTTATGTAGAAAGTTGTTTTAAATTGTGAATATTTGGCAACAAAAATTGTGTTCTGAAACATTCATGAATTAGGTGTATGTAAACAAGGTATCATCCAATGTGATGTCTCCTTCGAATAGTCTCATTATTGATTGTTGATAATTGTTCTCATTCAAGACAGGGTTTTTAAGAAAATATAAAAAAATGAAACTCAGTTTTAAAAGAATAAGAAGCGAATAAAAACTATAATCGAAATATTCAATCAACAGGAAAAGTTTATACCAGTCGGTGTTTGAATACGACATGCCACTCATGCACCCCGCGCCGTGTCAGTTTGAGTTCGTAGCACCCGACGAGTGCGATGCCGACAACCCTTGGAAGGAAAGCTTTAGGCAGCTCTACTACGGCATTCACGTGCGACCTAACTATCGCCCCAAGAAAGACTCTCGTATTAAGCACTTTAACACAATCAGGGTGAGTTTTACATGCTGAAACTTAGTGACATCTTAACTTCTCTTATCTGTTTTTCATATCATCAACATTAACTTTTGATTAGATACTTAAAAGATAAGAAAATGTTTCAAGTAGGACATCAACTAGTATTTAGCATTGTGTTCTATTATTGTTTTCATACACAGACATTATCTAATTTCATGAACAAGATTTCACAATGCTGTTTGACTTGACTTATCCTGAACAAGTGAACAAAACATTAACAAAGAACCGTGTGGGTAGGCCGGGCTAGAGTATGTGGAGGAGCGTAGCGGGGGGTCCAGCACGAGCTCCAGCAGTGCGGGCAGCGCGGCCGGCAGCGTCTGCAGCACCAGCAGCGCCGTCTGTGTCTGCGGCACCACGCCCGCCGCGCCCTGCTCCTGCCGCCGCCCCGCGCCGCCACACGCGCCCGCGCTACTCTTTGTACACGCAGGCCTCTACCAGGAGGAATGTCTGGCCATTGATACAGATGTGCAGCTCATAGGTTAGTATTCTCTACAGTTTCATGTTAATCCGTTCCTTTCATCAGCAAATAGCTTACAAAATTCAAAATTCATTTATTTGCCCGAACAAGGTATACAGTGGTCACATTATGATTATAATCCCTCTTATTCTGCCCACAATTCGGGCGTGCAAAACTTTTACATGGAAGTCATAATCATTAAAACTATAAAACAAGATATGTCATATTAAGTGATAAAACAATGTCATTAAAGGTATACGTCAAAATAAAAATAACTATATAAAAAAGGAGGTTCATTATTTTCAAACATTAAATTAAAACTAACAAAAAAATTACAATAATAATAATATCCAGCCGTTAATCCACAAAATAACAATAAAAAACAGTCCATTAGACCCTCACATTATGTTTGGCTCCTTTATAACCTATAATCTAGAAACTCGTGTACGCTATAAAAACAACGATCAAGGAGAACTTTTTTTAGACAACTTTTAAATTTTGAAAATGGTAGGGCCTTTATTTCACTAGGAACTTATTATATAATTTGATGCACATAATATAACTATTGTTTGATGTGAGCGTAAGACTTGTCATTGGTCGATGTAGCTTATTAATATTATGCGACCGCGGAGCATAATAGTTTGTCGCACACTGGAAAAAATCTTTATGCTTGCAAACAAAGATAGACGATTCCCAAATATACAAACATGGCAATGTGAGGATTTTATGTTTCCTAAAGAATGGGCGACAGGAATCTGTTTGCTTTAACCCGAATATGGCTCTCAAACATTTTTTCTGCATTATAAATGCTTGGTCAATCTCTACGCACCGACCCCACAAAATAACACCGTATCGCAAAATGGAAGAAATGTAGCCGTAATACGCAGCAATTGCTGCGTTTCTAGATATTTCGCAGCCAATACGTCTAAGGGGATAAATAAAACTATTCATTCTCGCGCAAATTTCAAGTCTTAACCAAAAACTTCTACTTAGTTAGCTCCCCTAGTACAATAATGAAGTTTTTATAGCTTTATTATCCAATAAGTAATAACAGCGCAGAACAGATGGATTCTCCCGCCCGTGCTGCTGTCAGTCACGGTAAGCACTAACATAATATTCAGGATGATGTTCACATACAAAATATGGTGTTTCCTCAGGTTGTGCCCCAGGCAATGTAGCTGAGTCCGTGGTGTTGGAGCGCGAGGCAGAGTCCACGCTGACGTTTGCGGAGGGCGCCAACCGTGCGTACGCCGGTCACATGACGCTGAAGTTCTCCCCCGACGCCACCAGTACCATGCAACACCATAAGCACTACTGCCTGGAAGTATCCGACAACTGCTCTCCCACTGTCGACCACTGCATCATACGAAGTGCTAGTGTTGGTGAGTCACAATACATTTTGTCATAAATATTGTCAAGTAAGAAAGATAGGAAGTTTTAGAGTGGTCTAAAAATATGTTATTGTACAGTTGGAGCTGCTGTTTGCGTGAGTGGCGCGGGAGCAAATCCTGTCATCAAACATTGTGACATTAGCGACTGTGAAAATGTTGGACTATATGTTACCGACTATGCCCAGGGAGCGTATCAAGACAACGAGATCTCACGGAATGCGCTCGCTGGTATATGGGTCAAGAATTTTGCCAACCCTATTATGCGCCGCAACCACATACACCATGGCAGGGATGTTGGAATATTTACGTTTGAAAATGGCTTGGTAAGGAATAACACGTGTTTCTTGAAAGAAATCATAAAATAAAATGTGATATTTTGAAAAAAATTCAATCAAATAATTTGTTACAGGGTTATTTTGAAGCAAATGATATCCACAACAATAGAATTGCTGGTTTTGAAGTAAAGGCTGGCGCCAACCCCACCGTAGTCCACTGTGAGATTCACCATGGACAAACTGGCGGCATATACGTACACGAGTCCGGTTTAGGCCAGTTTATAGATAACAAAATACACTCTAATAACTTTGCCGGAGTATGGATCACGTCTAACAGTAACCCTACGATCAGGCGTAATGAGATATACAATGGACATCAAGGCGGAGTATACATATTTGGGGAAGGTCGTGGACTAATCGAGCACAATAATATTTATGGAAACGCTTTAGCTGGTATACAGGTAAGGCGTCGTCATTTTATATTGGGTATTAAAAAAATATATTTAAAAATAGAAGACGGATAATACAAATTATTTCAACCATTTAACACCAAATTAAGTAAAAATGTATTTGATTGTTCTATAAAAATCCCAATCAAATTTATACTACAAGTTACCATCTTTCTTTTTTATTGCATCATATTATTGACAACATTTATTTGCATCACACATTACACATAAGTACTATTTCTACCTTTCTCCCTCAAATAAAAATGTAACTTGATGAACTTGTGTATCAGTATAACAGTGAAGACCACCATGAGCCACTGTGTTGGCATAGCCGGCCATCACACTGGACATACAAGGCATACTGCCTGCAAACTTTATAACATACTGCTTTCTAACAGTCACTTCCTACTTACAGATACGTACAAACAGTGATCCCATAGTCAGACACAATAAGATCCATCACGGACAACATGGCGGCATCTACGTACATGAAAAAGGACAGGGACTTATAGAAGAGAATGAAGTTTATGCCAACACACTCGCCGGCGTCTGGATCACGACGGGATCTACCCCCGTGCTGCGGCGCAACCGTATACATTCGGGGAAACAGGTAACATTCATTACTACATTACACAACACACGATTTACTTCTTATTGTAACAATTACTGTATGGAACAAGAATCTCATAAAAACATTGTTTCAGGTCGGAGTATACTTCTACGATAATGGCCATGGTAAACTAGAAGACAACGATATTTTCAACCACCTGTACTCGGGCGTCCAGATACGGACCGGCAGTAACCCGGTGATCCGGGGCAACAAGATATGGGGTGGCCAGAACGGCGGAGTTCTCGTCTACAACGGAGGCCTAGGGCTTTTAGAACAAAACGAGATCTTCGACAACGCTATGGCCGGAGTATGGATAAAGACTGACTCCAACCCTACGCTCAAAAGAAATAAGATATTCGATGGGCGAGATGGGGGAATTTGTATTTTTAATGGGGGAAAGGTGAGCGTCTTGAGACTGTAATTTCAGAATAAACAATCAATAAAAAAAAATTATTACGATTTTACTAAATATATGCATTTACCTTGCAGGGTGTTCTCGAAGAGAACGATATATTTCGTAACGCACAGGCGGGCGTACTGATCTCGACACAAAGTCACCCGGTGCTACGACGTAACCGCATCTTTGATGGGCTGGCGGCCGGCGTCGAAATTACAAACAACGCCACCGCTACACTGGAACATAATCAAATTTTTAATAATCGTTTCGGAGGTAAGAACATTTACCCAACATGACAAACTCATACTTTTTCAATCTGTATTATCAGAAGGTAAATGTACAAATGTTGTGCAGGTCTATGTCTCGCATCGGGAGTGTCGCCATTAGTGCGGGGTAACAAAATATTCAGCAACCAAGACGCAGTGGAGAAGGCCGTGGGCGGTGGACAGTGCCTATACAAAATCTCATCTTATACTTCCTTTCCTATGCACGATTTCTATAGGTATGTATTCAAAACAATTATAACTAATACTGATGTAAAATAAATATCATTTGAAGTTACAATCTAACTGTTTATTTACCATCAATTTCAGGTGCCAGACCTGCAACACGACGGACCGTAACGCCATCTGCGTCAATTGCATCAAAACGTGCCATTCCGGACACGACGTAGAATTTATTCGCCATGACAGGTAGATATACCTACTTTTCACAAACCATGTACTTGCGGTACAGTACCAAATGAATGAATATAATATGTAACGTGGTTTGTATCGTGTAGATTCTTCTGCGACTGCGGCGCGGGAACGCTGTCGAACCAGTGCCAGTTGCAGGGCGAGCCGACCCAGGACACGGACACGCTGTACGACTCGGCGGCGCCGATGGAGTCTCACACGTTGATGGTGAACTAGCGGCCGCGCCCCGCTGCGCCTCGCCCGCCATACCGCCCACCGCGCACAGCCTCGCGTCGGATAACAGTATTCGTCGGAAACCTAATTCTTTTTATTTATTTTTAGGCGTTATTCGCCGCCAATTTTAATGTAGTCGTTCGTCTCCGCGAGTCGCGACTCGCCCTCTTCTAGTTCAATTATTTTTATTATCTAAACCTTGATATGAGTATTGTATATCCTCGTTAGGGAGCCGCCGCCTGTGCACTCCCGCGTACACGTGTATCCGGCTGATAATGTATTTTCATCTTTGTACTTTATAGTTGACGAAAGTAATCATATTTCGGACATAACGCTATCTGTATATGTAGGGAGTTTTTTTTATCATCGGTACTTAATAATTATTGTATTTGGTCGAGTAGTATCATGCATTCCCAAATTGTAATCGTAAACCATAATAACGAGAGATCACATTGATATTTAGACTAATGTTATTCGTTTTATAAGATGTACTGGTAGTAGCTTATATATTATAGTATCTACTAGTTTCATAATCATGAGGAAGTAAATTAGGTTTTGTTTCTTCAAAAAAAAAATCTGTAATGTTTAGTTATGTAATAATAATGTCTATCCAGCGACTGAGTCAGTCAGGACAACTTTGTAATATAATTATGAATCCATCTAATTTTAACTTTTTGACTATACAATTTCATTTTTTGGGGCATTTATTCCTTAGCTCTCCTGACAATAAAGTTAATTGGTCAGATGTTTTAGTTAATAAAGATACTTGTACTTGAGTTTAGTTGGTGTAGTGGCGTTGGAGGCCGCCGTTGCCGCCGCACGAGGACGCATGGCGCGGCGCATTTATTAATCTCTCGTTTAGGAGTCTGCCTCGCCTAACTATTTTGGCGCTCCTAATGCGCTTTGTAAATATTTATGTCACACAATAATCGAAAAATGTAGTAATTAATGTATTTGTATCATTATATTTTTATTATTGATCACAACATGTATGTTTAATTATGGAATTACGTACGTTATGCTCAGACGGAAGGCCGGGGTCGCACGTACGCGGCCCGGCCTCGCTTTATGTAAAGAGCACTTTGCCTGTGAGCCAGTAGATAGTCCGGAGATATCATTAGCCGCCTATGCGGCCCATTAGTGTATATTAAGATGCAAATTAAGAACGAATGTGCGTATTTAATTGGAAAAGATCTTAGGTACAATTGATATTTTATTATATTGTTAATTTAAATTTGGTATTGATATCGATCGAGAAGCAATGTTAGGAACTGGGAAGAGCCGTGCGTGAGCGGCCAGAGTGCTGATAGTGATAAGTTTAGCCCATAAGCTATATGAACCTAAATTACTCAGTAATCACTATTGCAAGTTTCGAATTGTTAAATCGTCTCTCCATAGCACGGTATGTTCTGAATCTGCTTTTTTATAATCCTCAAATCTGTGATCATCGCTAAATGTGTAAGTGAAATATTTTAGTTGAAATCCCCCACATACAGTATGGTTGACATAATTTTACTATTAATTTTCGATGAATTCAAAATTGTATATTCAGTTATTATTGTGAAATAATATGGGAAATTTATAGTGGCGCCGATGCTTTATATATTTAAAATGGAAATTGTTATTTATTAAATTGTCAGTAAGTTTTTAATTTATTAAACTGAAATCTGGATATTTTGTTTATACACAAAAATACCACTGTAAAATCCGTGATATACATCATATAATATTATAATTGGATTTTTATTTCAACTCCCTGTGTTACAAAAAAGATAATTAGAAAATTTACATTTGACAGTTTTTAGTGTGGAAGAATTGTCAAATATTCTAAATTATTCCTCAGATAAAATCTGGATTGGAAAAATTCGGCCCTTAGTCAAATATCATCAAAATCTATTTATTCTTTCCTAAGCTTGGCTCGCTCGGATAAATAATCGGACATATTCTGTATTGATGTGTGATTGATGTACACACCTGAGAACGGAGTTACCAACCAAAACTGAGGGCAGAGCAGGTCTCCCCGTACACACTAGAACCTCGTGACTGTATCCGTTTGGTTACAGTTACAGCTCGCAAAATGAGTACGCTCGGTGAAAGCGTTCCGGCGACGTCGTGACCTGTAATTGTAAAACGCGTACACACTAGAACCTCGTTACTGTATCACATAAGTTACGGTTACAGCTCGCTAATGAGTACCCGGCTTCACTGACTAAAAACCACCCCGTTCCTTCTCCTGCACGTCGAGCCGGAGCTCCGGTAATCCGTTAGGTTCTCCGATTTTTATATGGATGACATTTTATGCACCTCCATTAGTCATACTATATAGTAGCATGGTGCCCAGACGCATAACATTTGAAAATTTTAAGAATAATAGTATCTCTTCTGCCCCACAAAACCGACACCTTGGCCAGCTATTTTTGTTTTGCATCTGGAACTGATTTCTATGTATATGGCAGGAACTAAGATGGTCCACGACTACGAAAAAAATCATGGACCATCTATGTAACCGTAACTTATGTGATACAGTAACGAGGTTCTAGTGTGTACGCGTTTTACAATTACGGGTCACGACGTCGCCGCAACGCTTTCACCGAGCGTACTCATTTTGCGAGCTGTAACTGTAACCAAACAGATACAGTCACGAGGTTCTAGTGTGTACGGGGAGACCTGCTCTGCCCTCAGTTTTGGTTGGTAACTCCACGATGTCGGACGAAGTGTCTCTCACCTGTGCAGCATACTCACTACTCGATGATCATAAACGGCCACGAAGATGGTGAATTCATAGAATGTATCGAGAAAGAAGTGATGTACTGTTCATATTGAAAAATCAAGAAATTAGTGGTCATTACTTACAGTACAGTGTTATCCCTGTAGGCGTATATCAGCAAAAGACATTTATCCTCTGACCATTCACTCATAATGACGAAGGAATAACTCGAAATTACAGCTGGTTCGCAGCGGCTAGCAACAAGCTCTCCTCTTGACGTCCATGAGCGCACTGCGAGTCGCTCGTGTAGCGTTCATCGCAGGCTCGCGAACCACGTACACATTGTTTTGGTAGGTAACAGTAACTGTTACAGTTACGTGCAACGTAACGGGTTTAGAAATGAAACGTACTTATTTCTAAACCCGTAAACATCGGGTCGCTGCAAGCCGCACGCGTACTGCTCGCAGCAGGTTTGCGGACCACGTACACACTATGTTTTTTTGTTACAGTACATGCAACGGTTACAGTTACAGCTCGCTAATGAATACCCGGCTCATCGTCATTCGATGATTTGCCCTCCTTTAAAAATCCATATGAAAATACTCACACTGTCACACACACACACTGAAACATACACACACACACACTGAAACATACACACGCACACAAGGAGGTCCTGTAGTACGTAGTGGCGATTTGGTGATTATAAGTTGAGTTCTAATATTATAAATGCGGAAGTTTGTGACGATGAATGTGTGCGTTACTTTTCACGCGAAAAGTACTTATCGGATTTAGACGGTTGTAGTTTGTAACGGGTAGATTATGGTCTGGAATAACATATTATTATAGGTTTTTCATCCCACTGAAACGCGGGCGAATTCGCAGGCAGAAGCTAGTTTAAAATAAACCTAATACCTAGGTCCTCCTTTTCATAATACCTATTGTAATTTAGGGACTTTATTCCAGCCCCAAACTTTTACGATAACTCTGCTATTTGAATGTCATGCTTGCTAAAAGGTTAGAAAGAATCACACGCACAACACATCGATAGTAATGTGGTAGACGGTAATAATAAAAGCAATTTTAATAATCTTTTTAATATAATCAGACTAATAAAATTAGAATTATATTTACACATGGCCACTGGTTACAATATTTTACCTAATTGAGTTTTAAGTACATAACACAAGCTTGTCACTCATAGGTAGCACATAAATATTAAATAAGAATCAACTGAATTTGATTTAAATCCTTCTTATACACGTTGCTTTTGCCGTGGAGATCGTCTTCTCGGAGATATGTGAACTGCTTTCATTGGCGTGTTTGCCTTTCTGAGATCATTGTTGAGGGCGGGAAGTCGAGAGCTCTTTGGAGTACAAAGAGGTTTCTTTAATACTGGTATCTGTGGAGTTTTCATTAGCATACTTCGTGGAGAAACTACATTCTTAACGGGAGGCGTCGTTTTCCGAGCATTTCTCCAATTACTTACATCGTCGTTACTTGGAACGTTCAACCGATACGATTTTGAAGGCACATTCGGAATCTCTATATTCCTTGTAACTCGGACGGGAATGCTTGGAGATGCTATAGGAGATTGTATTTTAGGTTTCACAAGGGCCACATTCTTTAAAGGTTTATTCTGTTGCCCACTTATTCTAGGTTTTCTTGCAAACCCGGTATGGGCAACCTTTTCATGTTTTTCCGACGATTTATCCGAGCTCGACTCGAAGAGCTTCGCTTTAGCAAGCACAGCTCCAGCGTTCTGCCGTCGCAGTTTGTTTACTGAGGGCCTCCCAGTTTGGCTAGTCTTCTCCAGTTCTCCAGTCTTATCCATAAAGAATGCTGCGGCACTACGCCACTTTTGTTGCGACTGTGGGGGACTTGGCTTTCGCCTACACGTAACGTTCTGGTAACATTGTGCCAAATCGCTGTTATTGGATTTTCCGCTCGAGTTCAAAGTGTTGTTCATGGAGTTTTCTGATGCTGTATTGTCCCAGCTGTTGTTGACAGTGATATTAAGAGACCTCCGCGCGGGTATTCTACTAATAGGTTTCTCAGAACTATAGTCAGGAGGTATAATAAGGCTAGAACGTTTCCGTAAACGGTACTTTTGACTCAAACCAGACACATTGTTAGCTGAGTGCTCTGACATGGAACCATCCCATTCAGTTGATGATTTCTGTGTTTCTAAGTCAGGTTTCGCTGTGCTAGTTCTTTCTCTACGATTCAGTCCTACGTATGGATAAAACCTATCGGTATTATGACTAGATTGCGACTGTAACGACACATTCCAGGACTTGTGCCGTACAATTTTAGTGATGTTCTCTTTGGATCTCCGTCGTATTGAACCAATTTTACGAGCACTTGGTGATCGTATTATTTTGGCTTCCTCATTGGGTCGTATCTTCAGTTCTTTGCTTAACCTACGCGCCAAGTGATCGGAACTGGGGCAGTTTAGCATAGCAACTTCCTCTAATGTTTGTTCATAGACATTTTGTACTTGTTGTAGTGGTTGTACTCTCGGTATGACGTCAGTGAATTCTCTAGACAGTCTGTTTTCAATAGCTGATACCCTGCTTTTGATCTCTTCATACTCCTGCTTTGAGATTCTGACGTAATCTTTATCCAACTGCTTCATATCGGGAGACAAGTCTATGGTGTCGTGAGCACTGAACAAATGCTCAGAGGAGGTTAACAAATCTTCACTACTAACACTTGTTTCCGAGTTTTTGTGAGAACTAAAATCTCTGTTGATGATAGGAGTGCTTCTTGCGTCCATAAGGCTTAGTCGTAATCGTTTCCGTTCGAGGCCCCTGTGAAAAAGTTGTTAAGAGTATGAGTAGGTAATTTGCTAAATAAATCTGGCTAAAATAAGCTAAAGGTGTCAAAGACTTACATTTTCATAGGCGTAAAGGATAGTTCTTTCTGTGGAAGATTTTTCGTTATATCTTTCCTGTGAACAAAACAAATAATATTAATCAAATTTTTAACAAAAGTATTCAATATTCTATAGACATATGTAATTTCAGGAGACTTACTTAGTTTTTGCAGAAAGACCTTCATACGAATCAAACTTCCGCTTGGCCGCAGATTTGCTCAGGACTGGTGTCTTGCCATTCTCATTGACTGTAGCTGGAGTGTTTACACTACCTGACACCATTTTGCGAAGACCGCTTAATACTCCTGGAAACAAGATTTCACCATATTGCTATATCATAAGGTCTAGCAGTAACAGTATTGAAGCTGTGTGATGACAGGAGAGCAAACTTGCCTGCTTCTTGCTCTTCCGTGGGTATCGTTGGAATTGTGTAAGGGTCTATTCATTTAACAGAGAATGGACAGCAATACCACGGAATTCCAACCCGCCTAACAAGTATGGACATTAATGTAAAATTGTAAACCTTTACATGAGGAGGCCCCTGACATAGCCCAGCCAGCTCAGCGGAACACTGTCATGCTGTTGTTGATTACTAACATCAATACAGCCCTTCATATTATTCTATTATGTTTATACTAGTTGCTTTCGCGCGTGACTGTAAGCCGACATATGCGTACTGCCTTCAGAACGGGTCCGCTCAAACTGTTGTGGTTCTTTCCTCAAAAGGCCACTACAGAAAGAACTTGCACGGTTCTCACACATAATCTTTTATACATATTGTCTGGACTTTAAAAGAGACAGACCTCTGAATTTGTTTCGGCATTTCTTCTCAGAGTAGTCAGTTAGGAAATGTCGACCTCATCGTTCGCTTGATAAAATTGACGTGTAAAAGTGCTGCCTAGTAGCCTATTTGCAGAAATAAATTCACTTGTTTCACTTGCGAGTAGAGCGGGTGCAACAGCGCCAGCCGCTCTACTCGGGTCTTATTGATCGAAGCATGATGTTTTATAGCCTAGAGCCTTCCTCGATAATTGGACTATCCAACACAAAAAGCTTTTTTCAAATTGGACGAGTAATTCGAGATTAACATTTTTAAACAAACAAACTCTTTAGCTTTACAATAGTGTATAAGATGGTTTTAATATGGACTTACGATTGAGAGAGCCGCTGCGTCGCTTCTTCTTTCTCCTTGCAAGATAGCCATCGGAATCATCATCTAACTGTGACATCAGTTCTTCAGTTAATTTCCCTATGTGCTGCGAGTTTTCGATGAACATCTTGTAAAGGAAAAAAGAAATTGTTAGTTAACATGTATTTAATTGATCAGAAATCTCAAGAACTATTTTTTTTATACTCTATTTCGATCTGCCATCGGCTATTCAGCCATAATCAGATGTTGTCTTTGAAGAACTATATTTTAAAAAAAAAACGTTGCCTATACTAAAATTTTCTCCTATGTCATGGGTGTAACAAACATGCACATGAAACCTAGACCCGAAACAACAATTTGTGGATCACATGCGGGAATGAATTTGCTCCATGCGGGAATCGAACACGCCACACGTTGCACGACAGCCACCATTCAATTTGGATATACTATAAAGAGATATGTTTTAGTTAATGGATGTTCACTATAACCAAGTACAAACAACACCAAAGTTCTTATAAGTTGGCGTATCATATATGAAACTATGTAATTCTTTTGAAAACTATGCAACTGTGTTTTTAGCCATACAGTGCAAACATTGCTTCCTATATAAAATTACTGACTGCTCAAATTGGAACCAACAAGGTGCAGTTCTAAAGTGTTTGTTACATTTAAAAAATAATAAATAATAGCACTATTACCTTAACAAGTGCAACATGGTGTTCCAGTCTCTGGGCAGATGCTGCAGCGGGCAGTGGCATAATACTGGGTGCCATCACTATGGCCAGGTTGGACGAGTCCATCAGATTATCCTTGTGTTTTGATGCTAGGAAGTTTAATAACTGGAACATGAAGGAATTACTAATTCAATTTGGATAAATGGTTAGGTGATTGATGATGGCTAAAAATGATCCTCAAAATAAGGTTGAAGCAAATGATTGGCAATGCATTTTGAAAGTGTGCAAAGAAGATGGAAAATATGCTTTCAAATATGACCTCACATGAAACAAAGGAAAGGAAGTACACAACCAAATCTCATGATATCTCATCAAGCGAAACGATGTAGACGAGCACACATGAAAAGACGAGTTAGCAAAAATTCGCAGGTTTTTTTTTTTTTTTTATATTTGATTGGGCGACGTTTGTCCACTATCTCGCCTGGTGGTAAGCGATGATGCGGTCTACGATGTAGCACGTCGTCCCATAAGCAACCTATTCACTCGGGCCTTGAAGACTCCCAGGTTGTACCCTTCAGGAAATACAGACTCTGGCAAAGAATTCCACTCTTTAGCAGTACGCACAAGGAAGCTTGAAGCGAAGCGCTTCGTGCGTGTGGGCGGAACATCTACCATGAATCGGTGACGCTTCGCCGATTGTCTTGTGGTACGATGATGGAAAGGACTAGGGGGAATCAAGTTGTGCAATTCCCCTGCACACTCACCGAAATGTATCCGGTAGAAAACCGGCTTTGAAGCCGAGCCTTCACAAGCGCATCATCGTCGATGAGCCTCTTGGCACGCCTCTCAATGTGCTCTAACGCGTCCAGCTGATATTTTGCCGAGCCGTCCCAAAGATGAGAGCAGTACTCCATACAGGACCGAACCTGTGCCTGGTACAGGCTCAGCAATTGTTTCGGCGTGAAGTACCGTCTCACCCTCCATAGGATACCCAACTTCCTACCAGCCAGTTGCGCTTTTGACTCTATATAGGAGCCAAAGTTGAGTGTGGGCGTCAGAGTTACACCAAGAAGCTCAAGATGATCGGTCATCGGTACGGACACATTCCGGAAAGTAGGAGTCAGCGGAAATTGACTCCGTTTGGCGGAGAATAGACACGCCTGGGTTTTGCTAGCGTTGAACCTAACCAAGTTGGCGTCACCCCAGTCGGAGACCGCCTTCAAGGTCGAGTTCAAACGATCGACCATGGATTCTCTTAAAGACTGGATCTGTGTTCCGCTAGTCCGCGCACCGGACACATACCTTTCAACAACTGTGCTGTCATCTGCATACCCAAAGATACCGGGCTTAAGCAGGTCGTTTATGTGCAGCAAAAAGAGCGTCGCTGAAAGTACTGACCCCTGAGGGACGCCGGCATTAATACCGAATTGGTCAGAGGAGCAGCCATCGATGACTACTCGTATTGACCGATCCCTCAGAAAGTCTGCTATCCATCTGCACAGACCAGTAGGAAGTCCATATGCAGGAAGCTTGCCGATTAGACTGTCGTGCCAAACCCTATCAAAGGCCTTCGAGACATCGAGGGAGACTGCTAATGCCTCCCCGTGCCCCTCTATGGCCTCGCTCCATATGTGAGTGGCATACGCAAGAAGGTCCCCAGTCGATCGGTTACGTCGAAACCCGTATTGCCGATCGCTGAGGAGATCGTTACCTTCAAGGTATGCCAGGAGTCTATTGTTGAGTACACGTTCCATGCTCTTGCAGAGTATGGACGTGACCGAAATAGGACGGTAATTATTAGGGTCGGCACGACTACCTTTTTTAGGCACAGGCTGTACGTTGGCCAGCTTCCATGCAACCGGTACTAGACCCGTCTCCAAGGAAAGGCGAAACAGACGTGTCAAGATTGGAGACAACTCAGGCGCACAGGTTTTTAAAACCAGGGCTGGGATTCCGTCGGGACCACTGGCCTTGTTCACGTCCAGATCGCGTAGCGTCCTATATACCTCCTTCTGTCGAATGCGAATTTGCGACAAATTCGTCTTGCATACGCTATTAAGAGAAGGAGGCAAGGCGCCACCAGTGTCAAGACGCGAAGATTCCGCAAATAGATTCGCTTTCTCTACCGCAGTGTGAGCCAGCGTCCCGTCAGACCTCAGGAGCGGAGGAAGTGAGGAGCGACAGAAGTTCGATTGCGTTCGATCGTTGCGTTCGAGTGCGCCTGGCATCCGCCCATGCCAAGTATGCCGCCTGCTTTTGCGCTTCGGCACGTCCGCAGTCGGCATCGAACCAAGGACGGGACCCACCAAAGGATGTCACGTCCGAGAATGGAATGTACTATTCCATGCCCTAACGCAGCACCCCCGTTACGGCTTCCGCACAAGCTGACGGGTCATCAGAAGAGAAGCAGACGGGCCGCCAAGGATAGGATGCGAAAAAAGATCGCATCCCATCCCAGTCCGCTGACTTGTATCGCCACATCCGCCGAGGTCCTCTGGGACTCGGATCTGGTGGGGAGTGTGTGGATACAGATTTCACCAGACAGTGGTCGGAGCTACCTAGAGGTGATGAGACTGTCACCGAGTAGCGATCTGGATCAGTTGTCAGCAGAAGGTCTAAGCAATTGGCAGTGTGCGTATCGACATCGGGTACCCTTGTGGCTTCCTGGACCAGCTGGGTCAGGCCGAGCGAAAGCGCAAGTTTACGCATTTCCCTTCCAGCATGGTCAGTGCACTGGTATGGGAATAACCACGATGATGAGCGTTAAAATCCCCCAGTAACACCAACTGGGCCGAAGGGTACGCCTGTCGAGCCGCATCCGCCGCTTCACCGAGATATTGCGCTAATCTGGTCGCCTCCAAATCTCCGCTGTGCGACCGATAGACACAGGCATAAAGAATTTTCTCCATGCCTATGTCTACCAGTATCCAAAGGGCAGAAAAACTAGGGTCCTCAAGGTTTCGGAGACGCCGGTAACAGATGCCGTCTCGGACGTATACGCATACACCTGCATGCGGAACAAAATTGTGCTCCAGGGAAAAACCAGGATAGTTCAGGTAGGATACGTCCGACGGGCACCTGATCTGGGTCTCCGAGAGAAACAAGAGTGTAGGGTTCTCGGTCTCGAGGTGGTGATGGACCGCATTGACATTAGAGTGCAAACCTCGAATATTTGAGAGGTGCACTTTGAGGGAGAGGGAGTGCAGCCGCTGTTGAACCCTTTTCTTATTTCTCGGTGTCATTGATGTAGAGTGGAAGGTTGCTGAGAGGATGGCAGTGAAATGGTCCCCCACGCAGGCGACCCCTCGACGCGCACCGCAGTTATCCACACCATTGGGAGGCCAGTCTGGAGGCTGCGGGGACGCCCGAGCCCCCCCACGAATATCCATCGGGCCCTCTCCTCCGGTCGCCAACCGGCACGATGGCGTATCCATGGGATTTTTCGCTAGATGGCGAGGCAGCCTTTCACGTGTGGCTAGCACGCTAGTTGGGCCCCCAACTATCTGCGGTCGGCCAGCGGTGCACCGTGCCTCGGATTCCGCTACCCTCCGCGACTGGACACCCGGTGTAGCTACACCAGCGCGCGTCAGACCGGCCAGTCTACAGTGGAACAACCATCTCGTCCCATCCTCTCATACGGCGTCACCGAGCATCGTGGCGGAACACGGCTGGGCCGCTTGGCGACACGCTTTTGCTTGGTGGGTGGTCATAAAGCCGGCGGCCGAAGCCTACCACCAAAGTGTCACCTGGTTAGCACCACCCGGAGGCCACGTGTAGGGATTCTGGTTTAAGGGTGCTCTCCTACGGACGAGGGTGACTCAGCCTCCAAGGGCTACTCTGGTATACTGAGAAAAGCTCTACTAGTTTCTGAGTGTTGATGAAGCGGAAGAGTAACAATAGCATGGCATTCTATAGTCGGCAGAGACTAGGTACCCCAATGGGAGACAGACACACAGGTTATATATGAACGTAAAGTTTATAAAATAAAATAAACACAAAAACTCTTACCTCCATGATGTAATGTAACAGATGGACATGTAATACTGGTAGTAACAACAGCGTATGCAGTATGGGCTTCAGAGCATCTTCTCCAGCGGTCAATCTACATCGTAACAACAAATCCTGGACTTCCGCACTGATCAGTGGTTCTGGTAGACATCGGAGGTAGAGCTTCAGTACGCTGGCCACATCTATTGGATGGTGGCCTTCTGATACACATCCTCCTGCATCTAACAACCTCTGTAATAATATAAAAATGTTGTTGGGTTAGCACTCATCTAGAACGAAAGTACTATGTAAAAATAGAATATAAGATTTACATAATTTTTCAAGGCAAAATGAGGTGTTTGAATCAAGATTGGTCATCTTACACTAGTATAGCTGGAAATTATTATAATGTGATTTCAGTAAGAGCTATTAGTTATTTAAAACTAAAGGATGTTAGTAAATGGTATCATGTATTAATGAATTATTAAGTATTATTAAAAAAAACATTATCTTTTATATAAATACAAAAGTCAAAACTTATCAGACAATACATCCATTCATATAAATCATTTCACACGGTAAAATTTCCTGCTTTTTGCTATGAAACTATCAATACAGGATACATATTATGTTCCACAGTTAGATAAGGCTACAAAAAAAATCTAACATAAAATTGTATCACCAAAATTGGTACTAATGAGATTTTACTTTATGCATAATAAATCATTATGTGACTAATGAGAAAGCTGTTTGGAGGGAAATCTTGATCAAGTTTTTTAAATGTTACAAAAATACTGATTTGTTAAAGGAATTGAAATCAATTATCTAGGAAACATACCTTTATATCTTTTTGGCGATTTTGTGAGCCAGCTTTCCGAAAAAGTCCCTCGACATGAGCGTTGGACCGGAGCACTGAGGACATCTCAGTGACAACAATGGGAACACTCAATGTACTGCCACAACATATCACACTGCACGATGGTACCTTGACTAAAGGCGCTCCAAATACTGTCTTGTGGTCCTAGAACAAATACTCTCGTTGAATTTCTACTAAAAATTGCAATTTACCACCTACAAATTCCAACATAAAAGCAAAACCACCCACTTTGACACTTTTCAATATAATCTTCTTTAGCCGATGCTTTAAGCCAGCTTTCTTCAATTCTCCTACAATTATAGACTGTAATTTCCCATGATTTATCCCGTCTGATATTAACATTTTGTTTATTTTCTAATTTATACAAATTACAAGTCAAAACTTGTGCAAGTTTTCAAATCCGCCATTCGTAAATTCGTTAAATTTGTCGTTCCGTTACAAGAAGACATCAACAATTTTTTTAGTATCGCGTTATAACGACTACTATTTCACATATAATTTCATTTATTTTGTGAACATTTAAAATGCGTATAGAGGAGTAAAAAGCTAGTTCAATAATCAAAATGTAGCTAATAATAATTACTTTTGAGTTGGTTTATGTCAAACAATTAAACATTGATTGAACAGTTCAAAGTTATCAATTATTTGATTATTTATGTCTTGTTTTATTCTTTGTAAAATTTTATGAAGATGCATAATAAAACAAAAGCTTTGATAGACAACCAGTGCACATTTCAGAACTACAGCGTTTCTGTCAAATTATACATTTCGTAAATTCTCAAATGCGTTCCAGGACCAAAAATTAATGATATTGGTAGTTTATTTAAAACTGAAATAGTCAGATGCATTTTGCAGTACGCAAAACGGAGAGACAAATAAATAAATGTTTAAGATTGAGGTCGATGATGTTGATGAAATCAAGTCATCATACCATTTATTTGTAATTTCCACATACACATTAAATAATTGGAAATAAATATCGCATACAAATCCTTATGTGTTTACAAAACCATAATTGTGATGCCACTATAATTTCATAGAATAATAGCTTCAAAATAAAATATAAAAATGATCGAACTTTCAGCAAAGTTAACGACTGGGACTGTTTATTTGGCTGGCGAAGCCTTGGAATGCTGTATATCATTTTGTTACACCGCTCAACCAGAGCACAGGAATTCACAAAGCCACTAGTAATTTACCTAACTATAATCATTATTAACATCCTCTAAAAATCGCCCAAATAATGAAAATTACTTACGTTCTCTTTCAGTGATGCTTTAGAAAACTTAGCATGGGCTTCAGCTCAGATCCACTGCTTCTATTCCACGTCCAAGAATACAGGAGACAAGACTCCAACTATAGGGAAGACCACCTCTTTGGAAGTTACCTCTTGTGATATAGGAGATGTTATATTCCATACAAAACCTAAGATACTATTCTGTGATTTGACTATTCCTTTGGGTGAAACTAAAACTTGTAAGTATTGTACCTATTTAATATTTAATATAAAATATTTGATACAAAGAAGGCAAATAGTCCAGCAATATACTGTCACTGGTAGTTCTAAATCTCTAGTAAGTAGACTAAGTACTTTTGCGGTGCCCAAAAGAGGCCTATACCTAGTTGGAACAAATTATGTCAAAAATTGTAAATCACCCTGTACACACTATAGATGCATTAAAGTGATTTGACTTGACTTGACTCTATATTGTAATTATATTCATATTCATTCATACCTTTATTTGCATAAGTACCATAATAATTTACAAGATTTTATATAGTGGGCTTACCTCATAGTGAGTCTAAATGTGGATCCACACGAAACAATGTATATTCTACTGTGTCTCATATCAGTGCATTCAAGCGATTAAAACTTGGACTCAATAATGAACCTTGTCGGGCACAGCAAAATATAAAGTAACAATTGTGGAATAATAACAATTCTATTTATTGAAAAAAAAAACAATATAAAGCATAATATAGTCCATAGTTTTAAAAATACAATTCATTTACAAAACCATTGTTCATATGAAACTAAAAGCAAAGAGAATAAAATGAAAAAAAAAATTGTTATCTAAGCTACAATTGTAACTAATATTTTACAAAGAGGGTTTGCGTGATTATATTCGACTTATATTCGACTAATAGAAATCCTCAATTTTATTTATAAAGCTTACAGGCATTTATGAAGTAAGCATATTCAATTAAATAAATTTTATCTCTTCAGTCTGGTACAGAGAATCACTGCCAATTGAAGCCCCGCCTTCGTACAGAGGGACATCAGTAAAATACTCCTACAAGATCACAATAGCTACACAGAAAGTTGGATCCCACATCAAAATGGTCCGGATACCATTCCGGGTGTTACCAATCAGTCCTATAATGAATATGCAGGATTTGGCAGCTTTGTGTGGAAATGAAACCACTGAGGAACTGCAGCCAACCAACCCTTTCTCCGAAGAAAGGAAGGTTGAAACACCTTTGACTATGGCTTTGCAAGTTTTGCAGGTTTGTACCTAAATTAGCTACATTTACAAATTATTGTTAAGCCTTTTTGCGCCAAAGAGAATAAAAAAAATCCTATTATAAGAGAACTATATTGGCCTCTAATGAATGGTAGGGTAAAAAGTCTATTAAAATAACATAATATCACGCCTTTTATCCCCGAAGGGGTAGGCAGTGGTGCACATTACGGCACTGAATGCCACTACTATGTAACACCCATTTTTCACTATTTATGTTTATGAGTCCCATGTAATACAAGGTGTAGTTTTGAAGACGTGTCATTTCACGGGGGCATGTCACAGAAGTCATAAAGGTTCAATTTAAGAGAAAATTTCGGGCCAATAGTTAAAAATACGGCTATAATAAAACGTTTAAGTTGGACAGTATTTCAGAAAAAGTGACACCAATGCTTCTTATTGGAGTTTTATGGAATTAGGAATAATACCAATAACGTGTTTGAGTTTGTGTGTTATAAAGCAAGTTAGAAGACGGCGGCGTGTAGTTCGCACTTACGGATTTCCGTAATTTACAGAAAAATGAAAAATATTTATGTACCTACAATATTTTTTATTGTTTCGGAAATGATGCGGCTTTAAAACAACATCTTGTATAAGGTGCACCTATTGCCATATGCCTCATTCAGCGGTCGCAAGTGCGACCGCTCGGCCAATGAGGCAGTCAACAGTCAATAAACTTTCTTGTAGAAAACAGTGCCGGCTTTAGGGGGGGGATGGCCCAGAGCGCCAAGGTCTGGAGTTGGACTCTCCTGGTGCAAACCCTCAGAACTGTGCTCTATTTTTAATTTAAGAATGTTGATCAAAAATTATCAAAATATTCAATCTAAATGACAAGTAAAAGAAAATGTGCAAAAAACTAATCCTTGATATTGCTTCCCTCAAGTGGGCGCCACAATATTTTCGCCCGGGGTCTCAGTGGCCCTTACGCCGCCACTGGTAGAAAAGGTGCATAAAGGTGCATATAGGTGAGACATAAATATTGGAATAGGTATGTGGATTAGGTATTTTTCGATACGAATCCGTACCTGGGTCGATTTCAAACAGAGCTAAAAATGTTGTCATCTCCAATAACTTTACTTTTTTTTGCGATTGCTTTTTTTTTTTTTTAATATTATAGTCTCCATTCACTTTTTTAGGTTCCAAAACAAAACAAGGCCTAAAAGTGTGAAAATGGCAAGAAAACTAAAACTATAACATTTAGTCCTTAAAGAAGATAATACTCATTTTCCGATAACGTTGAAATAAAGTCGTTTAATAACGAAGTTCCTCGTAGAAATTTTATGTATTTATTATTGTATATCATGATGATGTGCGAGCATTTAAAAATAGTATATATTTTTTATTTAAGAATTATAGAATATACATATCTTAGTATTTTAAACATTGATTATGGTTTAACTGTCATTAGTGTAGCGTAAGTTAATATCGTCATAATATTAAATCCACGGAGCTCCCGGGCCCCCGCCTCACCTCATCTGCCGTCACATCGTCATTGGCCTTGCAGTGTTTATTCAGAGTGGTAGTGCGTTTCGTATTTTTTGCAAGATATTCATATTTCTAACGATTTCAGTGCTGTGGACGAAACTCGACTCATTCATGTCTTAACCAAAATTACAAAAGGTATTGTAATTGATAATACAGTGTTTCTTATAGCTAACAAGAACATGGATATTTTAAATGTATTTGATTGCTGTCTAGAAACTTCCACAAGCTTAAAAATCTTTTGTTTGTTTGAAATATCATTAGTGTTACTATCATTTGTGTCAATTTTTCAAGTAACACTAATGAAATTGAAAGTAACACTAATGAAATATTATAATAATGGATTATTAACAAAAATCCATTATTATAATATTACGCTTTTCGCCTGATTACGTCAAACACAGTTTGTTTTTTTTTATATTATTTTTTTTGTGTGTGATGTGAGGAAAATCAATGGTTATATTTACATGATTATTTACGAAATTTGCTACAAATTATTATCGGTGTTTATATTTTGAGTTTCTGTGGTGCTTAGTGTAAATAAGCTAGGGCTTATTTAAAAAAAATAGCTTAATTTTAGGAAAAATAAAAATTTTGTTTTAGGACATTATGCCGAATAAGAAAACGATGAGTGAAAATGAGTTAGAAAGAAGAAGAATAGCAAGGAGAGAAAAATATAAACAAATTAAAACCGACCCAGAAAAATACGCCGCCGAAAGAGCTAAAAAAAGAGAAGCTTATCTTAAGCGAAAAGAGAGTAAGAAGGTGAAAAGCATTAACGAAATGTCTCCAAGAGAGCAAAGGGTACAACGGAGAAAATGGAGGGAAAATTCCAAGCGCTATTATGAAAAGATATTAAAAGAGAAAAAGATACAAGAGGTGATTGTCCCAAGAACTGAAATAGACTCTACAGCCGAAGATAAAACTATCGACCCGTTGAAAAGACACCATGCAGAACGACAATATAAGTCACAAAACAAAATCTTGTTGAATAAAATTAAGGTTTTAAAACGAAAACACCTCATGGAAAAAAAAGAAATGTCTTGTCTAATAAAAAAATACCAATACAGGTGCAGAGTTCTATTGCGAAAAATTAATATTATGAAAAATAATCACGAAAAAGAAAATGTAGATAGTGAAAAAACTGGTAAGATGTATGCAGCCACAGAAGATAACACCAAGTCGAATACTGTTTGTCGAAAACGAAATTATGACCTCTACAGAAAGTGCCTACGCAGCCGTTTACAAAAGAAGATTTTAGGAGGCAAAAGTATCCAAGAGTTAGTGGAACGATTTTATGAAGATGATATCAATAGCCGCAATACTGCTAGTAAAAAACAATGTGTTAAAAAGTTCGGAGTTACTAAACAAAAGCGGTATTTACTGGACTCTGTAAAAAAATTGCACAAAAAGTTTATGGAAGAAAATCCAAACGTTAAAATAAGTTACGTAACATTCGCACGACTTCGTCCGTTTTGGGTTTACCTACCTAGAGATGACAGAGATACCTGTGGTTGTACAGTTCACACAAATATGGATCTTATAATCTCGAGTTTGAAAAAAAAGGAATAGTTGATATAATAAACTTTCAAAAAATGTTGGATATCTTGTGCTGTGACAAATATAATCTTAAATGTGTTTCTCGTACATGTCAAATTTGTAAAAATAAAGTCATACCATACAACGAGTTCAGTAATCATCAAGAAATAGAATACTATGAGTGGGATAGGGATAAGAAAAAAGTGGGTCAAAAAGAAATTACCATCACTAAGAAATTTAAACGAACAACTCAAATAAGAAATCTGATATTAAAACTAGAGGATTCTCTTCCTAAATTCTTCTCACATACTGCGAATATTATAAACCAATACCAAATTATAACAGAGCTGAAAAAATCCCTGAATGATTACGAAGTTTTAATCCACATGGACTTTTCGGAAAATTATAGCTATAAATTCGCTGAAAAAGTACAAAGCTTGCACTTTGGAGGTAGCCGTGGCCAGATTTCTTTGCACACAGTAGTAATTTATATTAAAAAGGGAAGGGAAATCATTAACTATTCTTTATGCACAGTTAGTGAATGCCCTAGACACGATTCACCAGCAGTGTGGGCTCATTTGGAGAAAGCACTAGAGTTTGTATTTGAAAAATCTCCTAATATAACTACTGTGCATATATAACAGATAGCCCTTCGAGTCAATATCGCAACAAGTATATATTATACATCATGACACAGCTGCGAAATGTCTTCTCATCATTAAAATTTGTAACTTGGAACTATCAGGAAGCCGGCCACGGTAAAGGTGCTCCAGATGGTGTTGGCGCCGTAGTTAAAAGGACGGCCGACTACCAAGTAAAATGCGGGCGTGATGTGGGGGACTTCTCAACATTTGTTGGTATTGTGCGAGATAACGTAAAAAATGTCGAGATAAGGGTTGTAGAAGAACATGAGATTAGAGAAAAAGAAATTCATCTCCCTAAAAACATAGCTCCCTTTAAAGGAACTATGTTAGTACACCAGGTGCTTTGGAACTCCGATTCGGAATTCCTTGAGTTTAGAAAATTGAGTTGTTACGAGTGTGTTGTCACTATTTGTAAGCACGACAAGCACATGCAATTGCATAAAATTTATAAAAGTCCAATAGATTCAGAAGTCGGTAATGTTAAAATCATACCTCCTAATAAGAAGATAAAAATATTGAGCGATATCACCATTAAACACTCCAATAAGCCCTGTAATACTCCAACTTCTCGAATTCACAATGAACAAAACGTTACACCACTTGCTAAAGTTAAAGGTACCTGGGAAAATCAGTCATTCATGATAAATCAGACAGGAGCAATGGCGTCTGGATTTGGGCATCAACAAGAATTTCTTACGTTTTTGAATCAACAACAGGTATCCAAAGATTTATTGAACGATTAAGAAAGAATATTTCTGGTGAAGATATTATTAATGAGAGTAGAAGCAGAAATCAGATTATTTTTATACAATCAATGATTAAAACCAAAGAATAACAAGACAAAAATCAGCAAAATTATGGACAGAATAATATTGAATATAACATGGAAGACTTAGAAAATGAATACTTCAGTATTTTTTAGTTTAAAGAAAACTACTGTTTTTAATTATACAGATAATTTTAGTTTATGTGTTTAGACTGCGATTAGTTGTTATATATTTCTTTGAAGATCGTGATTATTTCGTAAATATTAAATTTTAATCCAAAACCAGTCTTCTTAGAGGAACCTCTAAGAAGACTGAAAAATTATACTATATGCATCCAAATAATATTTTTACGATTGTTAAGGTTATATGATTGTTACATTAAACTGATTTAATCCATTTGGGATAGTTTTATTTTAATTTTCTCATAAATATACATCGCAAAATTATTAAAATGAGTGGTTACAGTTGTTTTTTTTTAAATTATCATTAGTGGAAATCTAATCTCATTAGTGTTTTAGATAATTTCATTAGTGTAACAACATCACTCATTCATGTCACTCAAATTTTAATTTTTTTATAGTTTTTATTGAAAAATCATTGTTATTTTATCTAATTTATGTTAACATAACCTCACAAAGTGAGGTTACACCACTAGTAACCCAAGAAACGGGTATTTAGGAAATCAAACAAAAAAGTGTCATTTTAATTCGAAACCACGCAATCAATTCCACCTAATCCAACGCGTCGGGGATTAGGTATGGCTCTGAATATTCGTACGCAGTCTACACAGAAGATTTATTAGTGTAAGAGTTACGTTTCAAGTTTTATTAGCATTTCCGCTAACGCCATCTATGTGGGATTCCACAGAACTAGTTAGTGTTCTAGCCATAAATGGAACGTCTAAACTCCATACCGAATATTCCATACACATAAAGTATTTAATACCGATACGATATTTGTAACAGGCCAGCGCCGTGAGTCCATATTGAATAAAATATTAGGATTGGGTAAATGGAATAGATATTCTTAAATACTAGGACTAGGTGCATATAAATAAAATCCTTACTAAAAAATTTTCATTTCCAGAATCTCACAGCCAGAAGAAGTCCAAACTCTTACATGATAACAAACACCAGAGGTAAAGTGGGCCGGTTCTGTCTCTTCAAGTCAGCTTACAAGCTGGGTGAGGACATTGTGGGCACATTCGACTTCTCTGTGGGCACAGTCACTTGTATGCAGGTAAAGATATTCAGACTTATTCTCGTTGACATAAAGCTCAATATATACATAGGGCAGAAGAAAGAACTGACAAAAATACTTGCTGTTCTCTTCCATAATTAAATTTTAAATGAATTAAAAGCTAATTCCCTTTCAAGGACCCTATGAACAAGAATTTGGTCTATAGTTTATTTTGGTGAGAAATAAAAACTTTCTTTTATTCATCTGACTGCGGCAGACTCCATGGTTGGCGCAGTGGCTGGGCAACTGGCTGCTGTGATACATGTCGCGGGTTCGAATCCCGCAAAGTAGAACTCTTTGTGTGATATCCACAGATTGTTGTCATGTTTATGTGTTATGTGAATGTTTGTAAACGCACCGACAGGAGAAAATCCTAGTATGGGGCAACGTTTCTTAAAACAACATGTTTACATTATACAACTGAATAATTTTAAAGTTTTTCAAAGCTAAGCGATATTTTTCAGGTATCAGTATCCTTGCAACCTGAAGAGGTGATCAAATCAAAGTCTCCATCTAAAAATATGAACAAAGAGACCAGTAGCAGATCTATGACAGTGGCAAGGTACCATGAAGTAACTCTAGGATTGACACAGTCACAGTTGATACTACCGATACCTTTGCACATTACTCCAGCATTTGAAGTTGATGATGGTAAATATTGCTTATAAAATTTTTCACATTTATAACATGACTAGATCACCACGGATGGGGTCCAACAGGGCCGATGCCGATTCAGAGTCGCGGAGAACCAAACGAGTTACCGGGGTTCTGGCTCGACGTGCAGGAGAAGGAACGGGGTGGTTTTTAGTCAGTATGAGTCTGACACTCCCTCCCGCCACACCCAGGCGGGAGCAGTCATTCGATGATTCTCCCCACTTAAAAAAAATTATGACTAGATCAAGACATTCCTATGTAATGGATTATGGTTGTTGTAATCTATATCTATACAGATAAATAAAATTGGAGTCTGTTTGTAATATTAATATAACCGCTTTTTACTACAGGTATATGAATATACAATACCTATACCAAAATAACATTTTTTAAAATTATTGTCTGTCTGTCTGTTTGTACTGGCTAATCTCGGAAATGGCTAGACCGATATTGACGGGACTAAGGACTTTAATTGGCAGGTAGCTCATGTACTAAGGACTACCATAGGACATGTTTATTTTGGAAAATTGAAACAAAAAGAAACTAATTTCTTAAAACTCATATTCTAATCGGATAAAGTCGCAGGCAATAGATAGTTTTCGAATGTTATCAGATAATTCTAAGAATACTACTCTGATACTCTGCTAATCGTTTTTAACCGACTTCGAACAAAAGGAGGAGGTTCTCAATTCGACCGTATATATGCTTTTTTTATGTTTGTTCGCCGATATCTCCGTTATATAAGAACCGATTTTGGAAATTCCTTTTTTTTTTCAAAATTAATATTATTTAAGCCAGTAGTTTTTTAGAAATGTAATTTTAATTTGGACTTATTTTATTCATTTTTAAGTTAAAATAACAAAAATCTCTTTTATTGTAGTATCCCTAAGTTGGAGACTCCATTTCGAGTTTGTGACAACCAATGAGAAGCTCTTGCCTAACCCAGAAGAGAAGGATTGGACTGCTCCCCTGAATGTACCCATAGAGACCATGGTCTGGAACCTGCCAGTCAAGATCTATTCCACCTTACCCAAGCAGATCACACAGCATTCAGTTGGGAATGATGCATATACCATGTTCATAAAATAGAACTAGTGGAAATTAGATAAGTATAATTATATTATAAATTAGTGTAATTTAGTTCATTCCAGTATCTTTGTGTTTTTTTTTATAACTTTATTGTACACCAATAATAATACTGCACGGCACTAATAAAAGACTGCACGGTTGGTGCGGTGGCTGGGCAACCGGCTGCCGAGCAACGTGTCGCGGGTTCGATTCCCGCACGGAACAACACTTTGTGTGATCCACAAATTGTTGTTTCGGGTCTGGATGTGATGTGTATGTGAACTTGTATGTTTGTAAAAGCAACCACGACGTTATTTAAAAAAAAAATACAGTACATACAGAAAAGGAAATGACAAAAATAATAATGGGCACAAAGGCGGTCTTATCACTTATAGTGATTTCTACCAGACAACCTTTGGGTGGATATAATTATGTGTTGTATGTTTCAAATTAATGAATTATGTCCGAATACTGAAACGTTACTCAATTTTAAGTCGCGCTTAAGTATAGTTCTGTCTCTACAAATTCTTAGTAAAATGACAGAGATGGCACGATATTTGAGCACAACTTAAAATTGAGTAACGTTTCAGTATTCCATTAGTCTATGTAATAAAATGAAATCTTAGAGATTAAAGAAATATAATTATTTACTGTTGTATTGATATTAAATAAACTTTTAATGTAAATATTATTTCAGTAATGTAATGTACCGTGTAATATTGATAATGTAAAGAATAGATAGCTTTGATATTTACAATTATTTATTAAAACAGTACTTAAAATTAAAACAAATGTTTTTCATTCATCAACTGACTCTTTGTCCCAATCTTTCATTTTGGCACCCATCATGAAGTCGTCTCTGTATTTAAAAAAATAAAGACATGAACACACTCATTTGTATTATATAGTAGTAAATTAATTATTATTATTTCCTTTATTTATTTTCATACTTGATTTATATATTTTTAAATATTTCATTATATGTATAAAAAAAACATTTAAAAATATAAAAAGCAGTAGCCCACCAGTAACGGGAAATACCAAGCTACCGGTGGTCAGGGATCCAGAGAAAGGAATTTCCGGACAATACGCGCCGTGTCCAGAAGTACTGCTTTCTGCATCAGGCCCTTATTATTATTATTAAAATTATTATTATTACAGTTACGTGAGTAAGCCAACAACATAATAATTTAATTTGGTAAGTAAGTCTCAAAATGTTTTATTAGATTTGAATATAGAAAATTAATAATATTATATGAGATCACTTTAGTTCCTCTATTATTTGAGATTATTTATCTTCAAACTAGTACATTAGTTCCATTTTTAAAGGCTGACGAAACAAACTAGCTTAACAGTTCTTCTTTCTTAAAAAACTCATAAAATTACCTCAAAGCGCTCCATCTAGGTTTATCTTCATCTTTAACTTCACTCTTTGCAACTTTTGCTTCTTCATCAACAATAACTGATTTACTCTGTCCCATAAGTGTGTCCAAAAAGGCCCGCTTATCAAACTTTTTTAATATTTTTTCTTTTTTGCCTTCAGACAAATCATTTCTGTCCATTTCTTTTTCTATGGTCTTTTGTTGATTCCTAACAGCATTGAAGAGTTGGACAACACCTTTTGTGGCTATTTTTGTTAATATTCTTTCTCTGTCCTTTTCCAGTATGTTTGGTTTTACTCGTATTGATGGTTTTTCGTGTTTCTGTAAAGATAACAAGTTTTTAAGATTAATTAAAAGAACAAAATAGCTCCGAAAGTATTTATGGATAAATTGTATATATGTAGGTTGCACAATACTAAGCAAGTCGGACACAACATAATTTCACACATATTTACTTTGCAAAAAGTAAGTAATACAAGACATACTTTGACACTGAGGTGTGTAAGTCATTTTTATTAATAGGTAATGCTAGTTATTTTACTAACAATAATAATTTAGTTAATATAACGATACTGACCACTTTCTTAGCAGGAGGTTCTGAATCCTCTGCTTCTTTCTTCAGTACTACAGGCTTCTTCTCTTCAGTCTCATCCCCTATAACTTCAAATGCAGGTTTCTCTTCCTTCACAGCTTTAACTATCTCTGAATGTTTCTTAGCTCTAGATAACACTAAAGTTTTCTTATTTTTGGGCTTTGTTGATCCTAAGATCTTTGCTACAGAATCTGCCCAGCCTTCATTAGTTACTAGAGGGCCATCATTGTCATCTTCATCTTCGTCTGATGCATCTTGTGAACTGCCTGCATCATCGCTTTCAGCATCAGACGCCTCCTCATTCTCATCCTCATCTGAAGCCTCACCTTCATGCTCATCACCATCGCTTTCAGCATCAGCCTCAATTCCATCTTCAGCTTCTTCATTCTCTTCTATTTCATTATTTTCCGACGCTTCTGATTCCTCATCACTTGATGAATCTGATTCTGAATCCACTACAAAACAAATAGACAAATAAAATAACACGCTCATGAAAGTTTTGACACAAAATCATTCTCAAAATTCAAATTACTTACTCGATACTTTGAGGACGGGTTTATTCATTGTTTCAGCTACAACCATACTTTTGAATAAAGTGATTAAAGTGGCTTGGTTACGCTTAATATTACTCAATAATTGAAATATTTATATTTTCAAATAGTTTCACGTGTGTTCAATCCCGAATCCACATGCGACTTTGACGTTTGTGTGACAGATGACAATGACACCTAAAAAAATATGTATAAGTTAGAAAACTGCGACAGACAGACATAAAATTTTTTCAAAATGCCCAACATATATATTTGTGTTTTGCGAAAAAGAAAATGGAACATTGCTTGAAATAACAAAATGGGTTTCTCAGTCATTCCCTCCCAGTGTCCTTATAAATCTTAAAAACAAAAAAGCGTATAAATTGTGACGTATCAACAGGAATAACGAAACGTAAAATTGTTTTTAAAAATAAAATACAGCTGATCGACAAGGCAAGAGAAGTTTTGTTTCATTCGTGAGAAAATGGTGGTTTAGTTCTAAACATGGCAGCGGGTTCTGCAAATCCTCTATCTTATGTTTATAAAAGGGAATATGGAGATATAAGAAATATTAAATCAAATTTCTTTAACAAACGTTTAGCTGTTGCAAAAAATTTGTACCGACGAGATCTTTTGTGCCATTTTGGATGTGTGAACGCTATTGAGTTTTCCAGCAATGGCGAATTTCTTGTATCAGGTATGTCATTTCATATTTATTGTAATTATTTCCCTGTAGACTGCATGTTCATATCAATAATTTACTCTAAAACTGGTAATATCTCTAAAACAGGCGAAACGATGTTAAGTATTAATAAATAGGGTCTATGTATTATTTTAATTAACTATGTCCGTAACTAATGAATGATAAACAAGTAGGTTGCGGTTTGATGATCACAATTTTATCTATTTATAAACAACATATTATAGTGCAGCTTCATAGGAGGACGGAAAATAGTCGCACTATCATGACTAAAATCAAAGATGGGGTAGGTGGCAAGGTGCCTTCTGTATGAGCTACAAGAGATTTGTCCTGCATATACAGCAGTCTTAGATTAGAGACTAATCATGATGTACAGGTGGCCAGGCTACAGGCTAACACTAGATTATAACAACCACCTGTTTATTATTGATTTGCCAAGACATGGTCATCAAACTGAGTAAACTTTAATGTATCGTCTACCAAGTGTACAGTCAGGCAGTCTAGTTATTTGGTATGCAGAAAATATAGATTGATTTCGTAATTTAGCTGACTCTAATGTACCTCAACCTGTTTTAAAAACTGGACTGCCTCATTGTCGTAGTGGTTGCAAGTGCGACTGCCAACTAGGGTCTCGGGTTCGATTCCTGGGTCAGGCAAAGTAGGTCCTATTGGGTTTTTTAATAAAATTTTCAGAAGTAGCACAGAGTCTGGAATTGTACCCGGTATATGACAATATAGACTCACCCCCTATTACATGGGACTCATACTATATATAAAGCGGAAGAGTTTGTTTTTTTGTTTGTTCGTTTGAACGCGGTAATCTCTGCAACTACAAGTCTGAATAATTCTTTATGTGTTGAATAGCGCATTTATCGAGGATGGTTATAGGCTATAAAACATCACGCTACGACCAATAGAAGCTGAGCAGAGCTTGTGAAACGGCGCGGAAGTAGCTATAATGTATTTAGTGAAAAGTGAATGTTACTTTATACAGTATTAAGTGCCATAATGTGCACCTCACCACCTACCTAAAAAGCGTAATGTTATGTTATGTTTTAAAAACTAACTTTGCTTTGTCTATGCTATCAGCCTTGTATCTTTGCTACTGTATGTTTAGAACTGTACATAACATCTTTGTGACAATTCATGAGTGAGTCTTATAACTGTAATTAACAGTGGCGTGCAGTCCATATAGACGAAAAGGCTTTGCCTACCTATAAATATCGTGAATATATAACATACATAAAATGTACAAACGCGTTTATTAAAATTCAATAATATAATAAAAGTTTGTAAAAAAAACGGCTAACATAAATACGCGCCTTTGTAAAACAATGAATGCGCCCAGCACGCACCACGCATGCGCTGCTATTCCTTAAATCTTGGCTGCTAGTTGTGACGTCACGAAAGTAATGTACCAAAAGTATGCACCGCGCATGCGTGTAGTTCACGACCATGGTCACGGTACAGAATAACCATTCATAATTATATTACACGATTCCTTTTGCTTGACAAAATGTTTGCAACTAAAAAATTAGAGGACCGTTTGTTCATCACTTGGAAAACGATCGTATTTTATTAAGAATTCTAAAACAATAAAACAGCAACAAGTTATTGTATTTTTAAAAACAATTAAATCATAAAAGGATTTAAATTGATAAAATCTGTATATCGTAAAGTACTGATGAATGGAGTACACCAGCGCCATCTATTGAATTTTTTGTTGAAACTTCTGAACTCGTTCGATATAATTGCGAATGTATTTTTATAATTGCGTATTTAACAAATATGTTTTAAGTGTTTTAATTAAAGCTTAATTTTTTTACGCTTTGTCGGTTTATAGAAATTTTAAATGAGGAGTTGTCTTTAGTATTATAAAAGTTAAAAGGAAGTTATTGAAACTTCAAGATGGCGCCATTTACAACGTTTCAAATTATATGAATGAATGTTTTTTAGTATGAAATATTGGTTTTAAGACGATGATGCAATTTCATTTGACTTACTAAATTAACCTTTGTTTTTTTGAAATTAAACGCTGCATTACCTTAATTTTTAAGCTACATTTTTGTTATAATAAACACTCAATTGACTATTGGTAATGACTTCAATTCATTTCCAATGTTTTCGGCCATATTGTTTTCATGTGATGTGCGATCGCTTTGTTTATGTTTTCGTTTAAATTATTAGGAAATAGTTTTAAACATAAAGTTGCATAAATGTGTAGTAGTAGTTAAATATATGTGTAGGTTTTTCAAATAGTGTATTTGTTTATCACTTTCTAGTACAAGTACCTAGGTATATTATTCGATTGTGAAGTTTGTGTGAATAATAGGTAATTTTATGTGTTTGTTGAAAGTAAAAACAGTAAGATTTCGCAAGAAAATGTCCTTTACAGGACTAGATTCAAGTAATGACCATAGGCAGAGGTGTACTCGAGTTACGAGAATTGACCCAAGTAAAAGGTAGGTAATCGAAATATGTACTTACTATAATGGATCTGTTATTTGATTTCTTGTTTATTGTTTGATAATTCTTAAAAATATCAACTTAGACTTCGGGTTGTACTGATTCACATATTAATTCTTATTAATAATTATGTAATGTAATAATAACAAATGTACCGCATAGACTCAGGTCGGCCACAGCCGGCCGCGCTTGTTATTGTTTTGTTTGTTGACATAATGTAGGTAAGTACCTACGCTCTTAAATTCGTAATATATTATGATTTTGAACAGATTGATTAAACTTAACAATTCCATAATGAAATTTGGTTCATCAAATTTATGCTTCATTATTAAAATAAATAATAGATCCTTCATTATTTGTAAGTTTTGTTGACTTAATCAATAGGTGATGAAGTACTTCACAAAAAATACGCGAGATGTCAGTGTACGTAATTTGGCGAAAGAATACACCACAATATTCTTGAACGCATTTTTCAAAATGTATTATGTATGTATGTACATGTACCTGTCTTGTGTGAGTATGATTGTATGACTGGCGGGGGGGAGGGGTTTAATCATACGATATTTAGTTGCCTACCCTGTCTCGAAAACCTGTGCACGCCACTGGTAATTAACATAAATCTTGATCCAAAATTCTTGGATTAATATCATACAACACAACTTCTGCCAAAAATAGATTTAAAAGATAATAAAAAAATTAAAAAAGCATTATACTTCCCAATTTAAAAAGCAATGTGTACATTTAAAAAAAAATGTTTATATGAAGTTTAGTTTTAGGGACCCCTGAGGTGAAGGCCTCCTCCAGAGACTGCCACCCCCTCGATGTTTTGCTGTTTTTAAAAACATCAATTAATTATTTCAGCCTTTAATGAAAGAAGCCCCTATGAAAGCCCATGATAAACGTCAGTATTCATGAATTGGTTGCCATAGCCGAAATGGGCATGAAATTATTATTATTTTATACTGCTATGTAAAGCTGTTTGTTGTGGCCATCTGCGGAACAACTGGTCCAATTTGAAACATTCTTTTTGTGTTGGATAATACATTTATCGAGGAAGGTTATAGGCCCTATAACCTTCCTATAGCCTATAATATAGGCTATAAAACATCACTCTACAATCAATAGGAGACAAGCAGAGCGGGTGTTACAGTACAAGAGTAGCTATGTATTAATAATTAGCTTATGTTACATGTCAAAATGTGTTATTATAAGGTGGCGATGACCGGAGGGTAATGCTATGGCAGTTCGGACAAGCAATCCTCGACAAAGGCAAGCCGGAGCCTATGAAAGGCTTGCACCAGTCCAATGTGTTCTGTCTCGGTATCACCAATGACAACCAGAAGATATATTCCGGTGGTAATGACGATATTGTAAGTTGAATTTGTCTCATGACCACAATTCATTATCACTTTGTTATTTATGGAGTCATCAAGTACTATAAAGATACATATTATTGTTAATTAAATTTTTTAACAATGTTAAATAATATTATGTGTAATTATAATAATAATAACCATTAATGAATTTTTTATGGTTCTGTATATTGTGTGCGTTACCCAGGCCAGATGTTGTCCAAAATGGTCATTTGAATCTTATAGATAATTAATTGTGCGGCTTCTGTAATTGTTGCGCACATTTTTAAATTTGTTGCGCTTATAGTTTTTTAATTATTTCACAAAAACATTTCCTGCTGGGGTAACGTTACCCCAACTATACCTTTTTCTTTATAATAGGAATATTTCAATAATTACTAACTATAAAATTAGTTATCTAGATGAAGTAAATGTTATGCTTTATTTTGTATTTGTTCTTTCATCAGTTGCGAAGTTATTCGAGATTTTGCTGGGGTAACGTTTTTGGTTTTGCTAGATCTTTGAAATGGTTAAGCGGATTCTTATCATATTTTGCACATGGCTTCTTAGGAATTAGTTTAAATTTGTTCTGCAAAAAAAAAAAAACAAAGTAATACATAGATTAAAGGTTATTTCTTTAATTAAAAAACCTTGAATTGGTCCCACCACTCTCAGAGCTCTAAAGACTTACTTTAAACGTTATTTTAAAGCTTGTAACTGCCTTCAAATGTATGTGAAGATTTATTAGTATCCTGTAAGTATTTAATAAGTTATGATGATATTTTATCTTCACGAGCATGGTCTTGATGCGCGCGGTTTATTTGGCCACTGGACACATTTACTTCATCTAGATAACTAATTTTATAGCTAGTAATTATTTAAATATTCCCATTAGAAAGAAGGTCTGGCTAGGGTAACATTACCCCAGCCGGAAATGTTTTTGTGAAATAATTAAAAAACTATAAGCGCAATAAATTAAAAAATGTGCGCAACAATTACAGAAGCCGCACAACTAATTATTTATAAGATTCAAATGACCATTTTCGACAAAATCTGGCCTTGGTAACGCACACCTGGATATTAGGGTTCACAAATTTTTTACGTAGTTTCACAAAAAGTAGTAGTAGTAAAAAGTGATTTCCATTTCCTATCTAGACCATTATTTCAAGCTTAATGCTTGGTCTGGTCTATAAGCCCTCGAAGAAATTAAATTTTTCATCAAATTGATTTGATTGAATGTGGTCCGACTACTATTTACAATCCACTGAGAGTAATAGGACATTCTTTATAAATGCTGACTTCCTAAAGCTCGTAAACATTTATCCACGCAGGTGATAGTACATGACACGGAGAGTAAGTGTCCGCTAGAAGTGATACAGCACCAGCGTGCAGTGTGCAGCCTCAGCATCGACCCATTCAATGATCGAGTAGTCACCACCGCTGGCAATGATGGACAACTCCTACTCTTTGATACAAGGCAATCTATGCATGGTGAGCATCGTAAAGAGTGTTATACATTAATAAGTTTTAATAAAAAATAGGATTATACAGGTGTCTCAAAAGAAATTTTATATTTAGTGGATCGATTAAAAAAAAGAGAGGAGTAGGTTTTTTTTATTAATTATTAAAATACACTTTTTGGGAATCTATTTCTTGTAGAAATAAATTCACTTGTTTCATTACTAATCGCGGGTCAGCAGGCGGACTCAGGGATGGCTGCGATTTCGTGATGGATATTTTCTTTCAGATGCGTCAAAGAAGTCGGTTTTTACGTAAACTTTATATTGAAGATTACCCAATAGGAAAAAGTCCATAGGGGGAGCTTCATCCGAAAACAAAATATTGGTAAACGTTGAAAATTGCTCAATCACCTGATTTACGGAATTAAGCCTGTGACTGCCATCTTAGGGCTTTAATTTTTGCACAAATTGCAGCGTTAGGTCGTTGTGCATAATGCGATGTAATGTTGATCTATGCATAATCAAAGCACTTTCGCGAAAGGTTCGGGTCATTACGAACAGACTGATTTACACTCTCCACGTTTTCTACTGTTCTTGATGACCTAGGTCGGGAGGTACCTAGGTATTTGGATTTATCCAGCTTTGAACCAGTTTCTTCAAACCTTTTAACCCAATTTCGAATGAGAAGAATGCTTGGCGCATTATAAGTAGCGAATACCTTGACTACTGCAGAATTTTCTATGCGCTACAGTCGCCGAATCACCGTTTTTGTAAAAACTCTCGCACGCATAACGCGTGGTGTTCTTCTGAAAAACGCTCCATACCGACTGTATTCCCAAAAGCTAAGCTACCGATTTACATAACCCCTGAGCCCCTCAGACACGTTGCGTTCACGCAACAAGCTAAATAAATATACAATTTTGAGACACCTTGTATAAGCAGGTCTTAAACTTACAGATATTGGACTTACCATGTTGGTACCTTAGTGCGCCTATAATATTATCATCCAACTTTATAAACACGAAAGAATAAACAAGATAGAAGATCTCCGATTTTTTTTGAAGACCTTGAATTGAAAAGAATATTGAAATTGATTCAATAATTATTTGTTTCAGAATCGCTGGTCGTAACTCGTTGTCGTAAAGCATTCCATGGTGTGATGTTCCACCCGACGCAGTCAGGCATACTCGCCTCCGCTAACGCACGCGATGGAGCCGCTCTATGGGACCTACGGTCACATAAACAGTTAGTATTAATATTCATAAGACATTTTGCTAAGAAAATATACATAGTTTAAAGACAATATGTTTTTCAGGTCGTTGTTCAATGACCCTCTAAGAAAATAACTATTTTGAAGGCTCAAAAACATGTGTTTCTTTTGAGACACATTTGGTTTGTGCGTATAAACTCTGGTTTTGAATCCCGAGTTATATTATGAGAGTCTATACAATACCATAACTATAATCGAAATTATCGAAAGGTTGTAGTCGTAATCAAATACGAAATCAATTGTCCACAGTCCTGTTCTCCGGTATTCGGGTGGGAATGGCACTTCCCAGAACTGTATGAGTGTTCGGTTTAACTCGTCTGGTACTCATATGTTGGCTCTCCGGAGACGTCAAGCTCCAGTCCTATACGCTGTACATTCCCCGGAGCCTGTGGCAGAGTTCTTTCACCAAGACTATTACAACTCCTGTACAATGAAGAGCTCTACGTTTGCTGGAGAGGATGACAAGTTCGTCATGTCAGGGTCTGATGACTTCAACCTCTACATGTGGAAGATACCGGAAGATGGTGCTGGTTACCGTAAGTTCATGTATATACATTTTTGGAAAAAATCTACTCATAATACTGTATTATTAAAGTCTAAGTGCCACGAGTTACACAGAAAGTGAAAGGTAATCTTTGATATGAACTTTTAATAAGATGAGATGAATCTCTAAAAAACAGCATGACGAAATCATGTTTTACAATTAATAATACTAAATTAGTCTCTAAGTAGCTTATAAACCAGACGATACTATGTACCTATAAGAGTATTGATAATGTTTCAGATGTACCGGTGGCGCCCCCGCACATAGTCCTGTACGGCCATAGGTCTATAGTAAATCAAGTGAGGTATAACCCTCACTACTGCCTAATTGCTTCATCTGGCGTAGAGAAAATTATAAAGGTAAGGTTTCAGTATATTGCGAATAAAGTCTATTATGAAAGTCCTTACTGCATCATATTAAGCCAAGCACAATGAGGCTAACGTTTTTTGCTCACCAAATGGTGCAAATGTAGCAAGGAGTACTTTTGTCCAATCACAGCAGCTGTCAAATATTGAATTTCCAATGGGGTGACACTAGCTAATTCACGTGTGCGTTACCCTGGCCAGATGTTATCGAAAATGGAATTCATTTGAATCTTATAGATAACTAGCTACTTCCGCGCGGTTTCACTCGCTTTGCTCGGCGCCTATTAATCGTAGCGTAATATTTTATAGCCTGTAGCCTTCCTCGATAAATGGACTAACCAACACAGAAATAATTTTTCAAATCGGACCAGTAGTTTCGGAGATTAGCGCGATCAAACAAACAAAAAAAAATACTCTTCAGCTTTATAATATTAGTATACATTAGTTTTGCGGGTTCTGTAATTGCTGCGCACATTTTAAAATTGGTTGCGCTTATAGTTTTTTAAATTATGTCACAAAAACATTTCCTGCTGGGGTAACGTTACCCCAGCCAGGCCTTTTTCTTTCTAATGGGAATATTTAAATAATTAGCTATAAAATTAGTTGTCTAGATGAATTTTATGTTGTTCCTTATTTTGTATTTGTTCTTTCATCGGTTGCGAAGTTATTCGAGATTTTGCTGGGGTAACGTTTTTGGTTTTGTTCGATCTTTGAAATGGTTAAGTGGATTCTTATCATATTTTGGACATGGTTTCTTAGCAATCCGTTTACATTTGTTCTGCAATAAAAAAAGCAAAACATTGCTTATAGGTCATTATATTAAATAGAAAACCACTTCAATTGGTCCTAGGACTCTCAATTAGAGCTCTAAAGACTTTAAACGTTATTTTAATTATGGCATAAGCCGGTAAACGGCTTATGCCATAATCATCTGGCCTGGGTAACGCACACCTATTTCACTATTGGACAAAGAAAGAAAAATTTACTTGTTAGAATGTAGTCACAATCGGTGTTTTATGTTAATTAATGTCTCATTGTATGTAATTAGTGTACAAATTGTGGGAGAGCCATGCTTCGGCACGAGGGGCCGGCTCGACCGGAGTGATACCACGCCCTCACAGAAAACCGACGTGAAGCAACGCTTGCGTTGTGTTTCGTCGTGTGAGTGAGGTTACCGGGGGCCCAATTACCCTTCCCTTCCCCAATCTACCCAATTCCTGAATCCCCAACGATTCTCAAACTCCTAATCCCCAAAAGGCCGGTAAAGCACTCGGCGTTACAACGCCTCTGGTGTTCCAGGTGTCCATGGGCGACGCCAATTGCTTACCGTCAGGTGATCCGCTCGTTTACCGGCTTATGCCATAAAAAAACAAATATGAAACTTATTTTCTATTTATAAACATTATGCATTATCCTTTAACAATTTTCTTGTAATCTTTTTAATTAAGAAATTCTTTAGTTAGTAGCACTTGTTCTGTTTGACTGTTTAGTGTAGAACGAGAACGAAGAACGAGAGTCGCACAATAGCGCCATCTGATGAGCAAAAATACGATAGGCCTAATCCAAGTAGGGTAGTAAGGCTTAGTAGCCTATTGAAGAATTTTCCTATGAGAAAACGTGTTGCTCGGTAGTCGCACTTACGATTCTTATAACTATACTAGCTACTTCAGCACGGTTTCACCCGATCTGCTCGGCATCTTTTGATCGTAGCGTCATGTTTTATAGCCCGTACCGTTCCTCGATAAATGGTCTATCCAACACAAAAATAATTATTCAAATCGGACCAGTAGGTACTGGGATTAACGCGTTCAAACAAACTCTTCAGCTTTTAGTAGAGTGCCGTAAGGCATAAAAATGGCCAAACCTCGGAATCCAGGGCCAGTCAATGAATCTGTATATCAAGTATGAGGCTGCATTATTAAAACCTCAAATAAAAAAGTAAAAAAAAAAGAATTGACCGATCTCGATTTACAACAATTTTAACAACAATTTACTGAAAAATGAGAGACGGAAGGAGGAAAAAGTGTTTATAGTGAAAAATTTAATTTTATTTCTAATAAATTATATGTGCAGAGTAACTTCAATGTTAATATTAGATTACCGTAAAAAATAAATTACAAAAAAAAATCATTAACTATATACATTGTTACATCATTGTATATTATTGTCGTCGTCGTCGATCTCGTTGATATAAATTGTAGGTGAAGGATTATTGCAACTGTCACCATTGCATTCTAAGCAAGCTGCAGTGCAGTTTAATCCACTTTACCTGCACCCACAGGATGTTCCACATCCTGTTTTGCATAAGCAAAAAATAATTTTTAATAAAGATTCTGGAGCTGGTCATTGCGTCATTGTTTGCGGTGTCAATATTCCGCATTCATATTTCCAACCCCATTCTTCTGGTAATATTTCTCTTCCAAACCATGTTTGAACTCGCAATAATACTTTATTAAAGTGTTCAAATGCGCCATTTGCAGTGGGTGGTAATTACGGCAGTTTAACGCAGGTATTTTTAGCAGTTGCTTTCAAAAAAGAGTTATTAAGATATAACTCTTTTTGCATGCATTAATGCATTAAGATCTTTTATTTTCTTGGGGGCACCGTATAAAGCAAGAGTGCATGTAACACCAAGCTTAATAATGTCATCAGTATTTTCGCATTCATTTTTGAATGCAGATGCAGCTTTTAATGATGATATGCCTCTAGTGACTTTTATAATATCTCCTAGTTCAGAGCTTAATTCAGAACTAGATTAGATTTTATCACAAATGAAGCAATCATTGCTTGTACTATCAATACTGGATGGTTCACCCATTGTGACACGTGGCTGCAACAACAAATATTAGTAATATTAATAACTAACTTTTATATCATAATTAATAATTTATATTATTAAATTCTACTATTATATTCTAACTTTTAACATTGATTTATTACAAAATATTCATAACTGTTTTCAAAAGCATGTAATATAAATGAAAAACAAATACTTACAATCTATGCCCCTATTTTCAAAGTTTTGAAAACTCAGTAATGTTCAGTAATTAACTTTTATCACACTCACTGCACAATAATTTTTAATAAACAAAAACCTGAAATAAATATTTTTCGGAACGAAAACAACAGCTACGTATTAAGTCTAACAAGTTACAACGTGTACTATCCTGTGAGGGCCCGCCATGAACAATACCGAACAGCTGCTGTTATCCCCTCTTTTCTCCAACTAACTTACCCGACCTTCATCGGTATACCTGCAGTCCCTAAAGATCCAAGATCAAGTTTTCAAGTTTGTAATAGTTGTTCTTTTTAAAATATGACTAATATAAATCAATGAAAACCCAAAAAAATTAAATGTGTTTATAAGAATTAAAAAAAAATGAGAGCACGAAAAAAATGTTTTTTAACATTTTTCTGTATACTATTAAAAACATATTTTCAAGGTTTATATTAAGATTCATTGACTGGCCCTGGATTCCGAGGTATAAACCTTACGGCGCTCCATTTATATAAGGTGTAACAAAAATAGTGCACAATATTTTAGTAGCTCAATTAGTAACATCATTTTTTTATGAAAATATTTTATAAAAACTTATCAATTATTTTTAATAATTCAATTAGTCATTTATTATTTTCATTGCTTTTTATGCCATCCTGCAATATATATATATACCTATTCCTATGTACCTATTCGAAAAGCTCGGTCGTTGACCCGTAAGATAAACGTCCGCGCGCATCCATACGGCTGGCGTTATGCGTAAAAACACAACAACAATTTTGCTAATGTGATGCTAAATTTAATTAAACATGTTGTTGTTTACATTTATTTTTTAGGTAAACATAATCCTTATCATGTACTATATCACCTGTTAAAATATTGTGCACTATTTTTGTTAGACCTTATATAATAAAGTATAGGATCATTGTAATAAAGTTGATAATTATCTCTCCAGGTGTGGTCAGCGTTGGAGTTCCCGAAGATGCGCGGCACGTTACTGGAGGAGGCTCAAGGCTCAGACAATCCGCGGGAAATATACAGCCACGAGGACTATGTCTCCCTGGTACATCACAGTGGCCAAGTTGGTGTTTGTTGTCTCTTTCTAACCCTTTTTGTTTATTACCTTTAGTTTTCTAATAATCCAGCGGCCTACTGCATCGTCTGCGTTGCGTTTAGATTTCTGTCTTTAGTAGGTGGCTACTAGATTCGGTCCGATTAATAAAGCAAACTATCAAATCTTTCCCCTATATTTACATGAAATGTAGACTAATGATATAAAAGATTTCTTATTTTGTCTGTAAGTAACGAAGAAACTTAAAAAATAATGAACATATTATTTCAAAAAGTCTTCTATCATCAGATATATATTATCACTCAGTAACGTAGGTATAAGCAAAACACGTGAATGTAGCAAACAGACTAAACTTTATTCCATCTTTTCAAATATATATAGACACAATTATATTTTTTAATACACCATAAACAAACATTACAAATGTAAGTCTCTACATTTCAACAGAGATGGTATATCAAGTAGCAGAACACAAACAAATACTTTTATTATTTTGATACATCATTACAACAGTAGGCTATATTTAATTACGAAAAACCATAGCCAAAGGGAATGTATTTTTTTATAACATCCTTGTTTTATTTGCCTAGTTGGGCATTTAGCTGGTGATTAAGAGGTTTATGTATTGTGACATGCACGGTGTACCAGTGTACGTTATCCAGGCCAGATGTTGTTGAAAATGGTCATTTTAATCTTATAGATAATTAATTAGTTTTGCGGGTCCTGTAATTGTTGCGCACATTTTTAATTTTGTTGCGCTTATAGTTTTTTTAATTATTCCACAATAGCATTTCCTGCTAGGGTAACGTTACCCCAGCCAGACCTTTTTCTTTCTAATGGGAATATTTAAATAATTACTGGCTATAAAATTAGTTGTCTATACTCCGTCTGTTTAGGTAGTTAACGATTTGTAAACAAACCATAAAAAGAGTTCTTTATAGTTGACATTTCCATGACTCAAAATACTTCTTAAGAAAATAAAATTGTTTCCATTTTTACGACAGTTTTTTCTATTAAATGTTATGTTTCTGTTCCTTTTCACTTATTTCTTAGTAAATATTATATATATCTGCTTGAGCATAATAATTTAATAACATTTATTAAATAATATAATATTTCATTACAATAGACACCATAAAGAGCCTAAAATCCCAGGTATCCAAAACCTTTCTCTAAGAACGAAGTATTAGATAATGTTGTCAAATTAAAGAGTACAATTAAGATGTAGCGCGACAATGAAAGTAGCGTGTATTACGTTTACTTGGTTAACAGGCGCCATTGACAGCACTCTCGTCATTTGCGCTCGCGTTCCTATTTTCTTCTTCCTATTATCTTGTTTCTTTGTTTTGTTTTTGTTATTAAGTTATTTAAGGTTATTCATCGTTTGTGATTAATGTGTTCAAATATATTGAAGAAACTTGGCCCAAAGACACATATCCGTATAAGAAAGAAATCCGTACATCAGATTCAGAATAGTTTCTGAATAATAATATAGATCTAGCAAAACCAAAAACGTTACCCCAACAAAATCACGAATAACTTCGCAACCGATGAAAAAACAAATACAAAATAAGGCACAAAATTTACTTCATTTAGGTAACTAATTTTATAGCTAGTGCTTATTTAAATATTCCCATTAGAAAGAAAAAGGTCTGGCTGGGGTAACGTTACCCCAGCCGAAAATGTTTTTGTGAAATAAATAAAAAACTACAACCGCAACAAATTTAAAAATGTCCACAAAAATTACAGAAGCCGCAAAACTAATCATCCATAAGATTGAAATGACGTTTTTAGACAACATCTGGCCAGGGTAACGCACTCGTACACCCAGCGGTGTACCCGTCTTCAATTATTGCATCCCTCGAATTGGGTATTGTAGCTACGACAGGAGAAGGTCCTGTGGAGCTCTCCTTTTGATGCGCTTAAAGGTGCTGGCAGACTTCATAAGCTCACTAGCTAGCCCGTTGGGGTGACTCCTTATGCGACGAGAATACGACTTCAGTTTGTTTGTGACTTCCTCTTTCACTGATACTATGGATGACAGAATAAAAAAATGTTTTACAATATTATCATCAACTAGCTACTGCCACGCGGTTTCACACGCTCTGCTCAGCTCCTATTGGTCGTAGCGTGGTGTTTTACAGCCTATATCCTCGATAAATGCACTATCCAACACAAAAAGAATTATTCAAATCAGACTTGTAGTTACGGAGATTAGCGCGTTCAAACAACCAACAATAAAACAAACTCTTCCGCTTTATATAATTGTATATTATTAACACAAATTAACTATAAACATTATTTTTAGTACATATCGCATAACTATGCGGACCAGTCGACGAGCGAGGACCCGCGTATGATGGCATTCTTCGACTCCCTCGTTCAAAGAGAGTTGGAGTGCTTGGGCGATGAGACGGACTCCCTCGACGGGTCCAGTTCCTGCCACTCCACACTAAATAATGATTCAGACTCATCTGATACTGACCAGATTATCTTGGACTTCCTGCCGTTACCACGGAAACGAGGTAAATAACATCAAACATAACATCACGCCTTTTATCTCCGGAGGGTTAGGAAGTGGTGCACATTATGGCACTTAGTGCCACTGTACAATGTAACACGCACTTTTCACTATTTATGTTGAACCTCATGTAAAAAGGGGAGATCGTTTTGCCATTTACTGGGCACAATTCCAGACTCCTTGCTGCTACTTAGTTTTCTTTTAAAACCCAGTAATACTTTGCCCGACTCGGGAATCGAACCCGAGATCAGCCGTCCAGTAGTCGCACTAGCGACCACTCCGCCAATTAATTTTAATATTTTTTTATAGGATTAATGGTAAGCTCAAATTAAATAAATGTAATGTTTTTAAGTTTCATCAACCTTGAGACATGTTAGTTAGCTTTCAGTCTGATCGACGAATTTACGAAGTTTTTACGGCAATTCTTGGTATAATGACTGCGATGGCTTTAGAGTTTAGTTTGGCCTTGGCACAAACAAAGGTGAGCCGGCACAAGTGGGTCACAGCGCTGGCCTTGCGCCGCGAGAGACCGACCCAGTCCACCATCCGAGGGAACGAACATCATTGTAGAGTAGCAGAATACAACAAATGTCAAATGTACTTGTATTAATAACACTCTGCAAACGTCATTCAGCCTAATTAATGATTGTATCAATTAGTGACAGCAAATCAGAATGGAAATCGCAGTCAACGTGTCCCCAACAGACTGGCGCGGCTAGTTGCACAGCGGTATCCGAAGAACTTGCGCTCACAGAAGAGAGGATCCCTTAGGTACAGTCGTACAGTAACATACTTTACATTTATAAGGCCTAAGATTATGCCCTTTTGTCTTGACTGTTGTGAATTAAACAAAATCTTTCTATTATTAATATTTATTGAATAATAAAAGGTACAAACAATGTATGCCTTACAATTTAACGCCATGTCCAACAAAACTATACATAAATAGTTTGACTGTTGGATCTTTTACATTTTGTTTTAAATTAATATTTATTATGATAATAGTATAAATTGATATTTAAATCGCTATGGTAGAAGCTCAGGGAACATTATTGTTTACAAAAGATGTTGTTAGTTAATTTCACAAAACCTTATTTGAGTTGATGGATTGGAGTTCTTTCTCCCTAATGTAAGAATTGTATGGTGTTGCAGGAGGAGTAAACAATCACGGGTGTCGTTGGACAAGTCCAGCAGTAAGTGTGTGAGCGGCGCCAGTGGCAAGGGCAAGCGCGCCGTCAGTCGCCGCGTGCGGGGCCCGCGCCGCCCCGCGCCGCGCGCCCTGCGCCCCGCCACGCACTCGCGCGTCTCTGCACCGTCCAGCGAACGGACCGACTCCGACGAACCCACGCACGGCATGTTCCGGAATAGTGGCAGGGTATGTACTACACTATGTAGCTAATAATATCTTATTAATGTACTCATAATGTGTTATTTAAAAATGTATATTTGTCTTTTTCAGATGATCAGACCTCCCCTACGACGACGTGTAAACCTCACAAGAACTGCGAAAAGAAAAAACAAAGTCACTAGTTATAGAAAACCACTAAATTTAAGGAGTAATGGTAAATGCACAGAGTTATTACTTACGTTTTTGAATAAAATTTGTGCAACATTATCAAAAGTAATATTGGTCTTTCTCTTTTCTAGGAGCAGCCATGGCACAAGACAGTAGTGATAATAATTTTTCTAACTTTGATAATTTTGATGACAATTTAGCTCAACCAAGCACTAGCACAGGTAAATCTTCTTTGTTTTTACAATAATCCCACGAAAATGAATCACAAAATATTTACAAACGATAACCATTGTTTATCCAGGTTACAGGGGCCAAAGCACATCAGGACTATTTAGAATAGTGGAGGTAGACTCTGACGACGACCAGTCAGTGAGCAGCCGGCCGATATCTCCACGAAACCAGAATGGCAACCAAAGCATTCCGCCAAACCTCGTCAGCATTATACCTACACCGATCAATGGGTCGAGAGACACACTGGGAGACTCACTACGAGTCGAACCTCCAGAGTCAGAAAGCAATAACTCATCACCTCCACCTCCTGAGCACAGGCGGATGAACCTACGACGAGTGCGACGGAATGGTCGGCTCAGCCTACATCGGTCAGATTCCAGCGAATCTCCACCTCCCAAGGAACCAGCAGATCGGGCTAGCACATCGACTGCGGTAGAACAGCATTCGCCCAAAGTAGGATACAACAGGACTGTCGCGAGACTCATGAATGAAACCAATGAGAGTGAGTTGGAAAGTAGCTGTAGTACTGAGAGCTGTAGCATGTGGCCGGGGCCTGAAGCTTGCACCCCAGACAGTGGAGTAGGAACAGTAGCCGGCAGCAGTACCAGAAACCCACTACCCACAGACGACGTGTCCGACGACCCAGAGTATCAAGCCTTCAAATTCCGACAACGAGTGAAAAAGGCGCGGCGCAACTACAGAGAACACATGGACTCAGACTCTAACTGAACTGAATAGATACTTACACAAATTGTGTTCCATGATAATGTAATGGTTCTTTAAGTGAACTATCTAATGACTGCATCTTATACCTACTATTAGTCGTATGTACTACTAAGAACATTCATATTAGTTGGCATCCAATGGATACTGAAACAGTGTTATCTTGTTAGCCTTTTATCTTGATGTAATAATAGCTGAGGACAGAAGAAATCAAGTAGTCACTTTTTAATGTTTGTAGAGCTAAATTACTAAGCTGTAGCACGCTAAGGATTTGAGTAAGACTAGACAGCACAAATTCCTAATGTACCAACAAGATCTTGACGACAAATTAACTGAAGTGTTGTTCTGCATAAAATGGTTTTGCTTTGTATAGTTTTATTATTATTATTATGACGATATATGTGATCTAATTATTATTATCAAATAACTTAATCTAGTATTTAAGTACCATCAATGTTCCCCTAAAAAGGTTGTTAGCATAAATCCATGCAAAATATAAATACTTGAATTGTAATTTAGTTTTTTTTATTCTACCTCTGCCTTATTCAACTGCTAAGGAACTATCTATTGCTAGAATAACGTTCATGGATCTTTCGATTACAAGCGTGAAGTTATTAAGATTTATAGTAACGTGTTATCAGTTCTCATTTGGTTACTGAATAATGTATGCCAAAGTAACTGGTTAATCTTTTAATCTTTCTACAGCGTTTTCAATGGATGTTTTTTCGTATTTGGTTTACTTTGGAAAAGGAAAACTAAATAATTCGGCTGAAGGTTCAAAGTGGCAAAAGATTGGCTTGGTCACATAATCAAGAGAGGAGTAGAGGTTTTTAGATGGTTTTATTTCACAAAACAACACTTTTCTGAGGATAAATCATTCAGTTTTGACTACTTCATTCAAAAGAAAACCGGTTTTTCTAGTGAGCTTTCCGCAGCACTATTCGAGTCAATGAACTTTTTATTTCCTTAGTCGCTATATAACCTGTGCGCCAACTAAAGACAGCTCAGAATACATTTGGACATTAAAGTGACGTTTACCCAGCTGATTGTATTGAACGGGCAGGCAGGACAGGAATATAACCTACTCGTCTCTTGAATTTTCGCTTACTACGGGTCTAAACGGTGAAGAATGGACGGAATAACGACTTACAATAATTTCTTAGCATTACATAAACCGCAGTTAGTTCTGTCTGGAGTTCCAGAAGATTTTTGGCCATCAATATGCAAGAAAATTACAAACCAAATTTTTGATGCCGGTTTAACATTTCAACTGGTTCAAATAGATTATGAAGACACGGAAAAAATGCCCTACGATCCTTTATGGAGTGTAATTGCAATCCGGGATATCGAGTGCTCAGATGCTAGTCATATTTACTTGATTGACCACGCGTGGACTTTCAAGGCAAATAGTATTAAAAGTAGTCTAAGAAATGTGCCGGGGCTTTTGGAAAGAATGTGTAATATGATGCAAGTATCTGCAGAAACAACTGAGAATCAAATTGATGAAGTATCAAAAGCGGTGTGGAAGTATGCACACACTTATGCAATTGGTGGTGATGAATTTTCGATTGAAGAACGAGTTCCAGTGTGGTACGTCTTAGACGAATTGGGTTCTGGAATTACTCATTCAGACACGCCCAATTTCCGAGCAGTGCCTTTCATATATGTGCCTGAACAATTAACTTACACATTACTGTTTCCAGTAAAAGATGTTGAAGAAGGTGACATGGTCACCAGAAACTTTGTAGAGGGTCAGTTCCATGACCCCATGCAGAGAGAAGCAATGCTTATCCCATGGAAGCACTATGAACATTTTGGGGAAGATTTTGTTCAGGTGGAGCCAAGTACCAAATATTTTTTAGAGGGTCACATAGTGGAAACTCTTCCGGAGTTAGATTTGTTGAAAGTAAGAGAGATTAATGACACCACTAAGTTAAAAGTGTACTCAGAGTACAGATATATCAATGAACACCTCACAGCTCCCGAGTTTGAAATAGTGGACAATGAAAATGATGCTGATGTACTGTGGTACATTAACCATTTCAAAGAATTTCAAGATTTAAGTGTTCAATCGCCACACAAATTTGTTAATCAATTCCCATTTGAATATGTAATGACAATAAAAGATTTGCTAGCTGTAATTGCTAGGCGGTCTGCAGAAAAGTACTGTGATGAAAATAACTCCCTTGATACAAACCCAGTTTGGTTGCCTACATCCTTTAATATGAAAACTGAGCTGCCCAAGTTTGTTGCATATTATATGCAGAGGAGGAAGGCTGGATTAGATAACCATTGGATATGTAAACCATACAACCTTGCAAGGGGTTTGGACACTTATATCAGTGACAATTTAGATTTCCTATGCCGATTACCTCTGACTGGTCCTAAAATTGCTCAGAAGTACATTGATAACCCTGTCCTCTTTGAAAGACCAGATGTTGGCCTGGTCAAGTTTGACATTCGCTATGTGATACTCTTGACTTCTGTTAGACCAACAGAGGTTTATGTTTACAATAATTTCTTCCTTCGATTTGCTAATAAACCATTCTCTTTGGACAGCTTTGAAGATTATGAAAAACACTTTACAGTTATGAATTACAGTGGTACTGCCCAGCTTTTTAAGATGTTATGTGCAGACTTCAAAGCTGAGTGGTCTAGGCAGTTTGCCAACTATGATTGGGCAGATGTTGAAAAATCAATATTCAAGATGTTATCAGAGTTATTTGATGCAGCTACATCAAAGGGGCCTCCTTGTGGAATAGGGAAGAGCCCACAATCCAAGGCATTGTATGCTGCAGATATTATGCTGAGTTGGCGTAACGTCGGAAATGAAAAGATCATTCAACCCATCCTGTTGGAGATGAATTGGATGCCAGACTGTCGGCGCGCATGCGAATATTATCCCGACTTTTATAACGATATCTTTTCTGTAATGTTTTTGAATAAGGAAGTGGAGACCTGTACGAAAGTTATGTAAACTAAGCAAAGCTTTAAGCAATATTTAGAAATGATTTACGCATTCAGCCTTGATATGCATTTACCCATTTATTGTATTTACATTTTGTTACTCACATAATAAAAGAATTGAAGCCTGACTTTTGAAACTTTATTTAACATCTTATTCATTACGTTATGGAATAATTAAATTAACATAACATTATTTAAGTGAAATAAAATTAATATAATACATCTAATTGGGTTTATTATATATCACTTTTTAAATTGCTTGATTTAGAGAATAAATATGAGGTATCAGTTTTTCTGTAGTACCCTCTGGTTATCATCCTGGATAAAAGCGAAGGGGTTTTCATCATCGACGTCTCTGCGGCTGAGTAGCACTAGGACTACTATTATTGCTATCAGAACGAACAGCATGATCCAATAACGTCTATAGATGCCTCCGGCTCTTCGCACTCGAGAAGATGGGAGCGAGTTCCTGTTAGAAGGAAACATTTTTAATATTGTTTGATAAAAAACAATAAAGAATCTGGGAACTAGATGACCTAGGGTAGAAGGCTAACCCAAGTAACTTTCGGCGCGCCCTCACACCCGGGTGACAGATGTAAGGAGCCGCCGAAACATTGATTGCAAATGCACCAAAAACCTCCCGTAAAAAACCTTACTCTTATAGTTTATTTATACAAAATAATATGTACATAGTACTTACTTCCACCATCTACTGATCCAGGCGAATGTAGATTTCTGCTTGTACTTATTTTCATCATGGTCGTAGTTTGTAGTCAGTTTCAATGGTTCGTTTGTTTTGATACTTTTCCTTGGAGCTTGACCACCTAGAATTAAAATATCAAATTATGAATGCATGTGTGACTACTGACTACACAAGGCACACAAACAAAATAGGTACTTGTAATTCACATTTATTTTGTTTATATTAAAATATGAACATGAGCCTCCAAGCCATGCCGGCTTGAAACTAGTCGAGTTCTTCATCAAACAGTTACGTGAGTAAGCCGAAAACATAATATTTTAATCACATTTATTTATAGGATATTCACATTTATTGGACACTAGCGACCCGCCCCGGCTTTGCACGGGTGCAATATGCATGTATTATACATATAAACCTTCCTCTTGAATCACTCTATCTATTAAAAAAACCGCATCAAAATCCGTTCCGTAGGTTCAAAGATTTAAGCATACAAAGGGACAGAGAAAGCGACTTTGTTTTATACTATGTAGTGATAGTGATTATTTACATACAGATAATAAAAATTCGTAACTCCGCAAAAACTAAAAGCTACACAGGCTTTTTATTTTCATCTCCAGATACACTCAAAAAGTAAACATTTTGACTACACACCTTGTAAACTGTCAGTCCTCTTTAGTGAAGAGCTGTCATAAATGTTGACTGGTTCGTCAGATATCTGGACGATGGAATGTGGCGTGCCGTTGGCAGACCGGCCGGTAGACTCGTCATCACTGGCTCCCACTGGCGTGCCTCGAGGGTTGTCTACTGTGCTGGTATAGAACGGTGAATGATGGTCAATTGGGGATTGGGACCGACGTCCAGCCGCGCCTTTCATGTCTTGGTCTTCTGAGAGCTGTAAAGAAAAAAATAAGACAGTTTTAATTTGGCAGTTAATAGATTGTTTTCAGATAAACTAATGATAATCATGCGACCGACTCTGTCAGGAACTATAGAGCGCCAACTATGCAATTCTTACATATTAACTTTCACTACATGCTTACATAATTATACACACATATTCAACTCAGGACTCGGGTTTGATTCCCGGGTCGGGTAAAGTATTACTAGGTTTTATCAAAATATCTCAGTAGTAGCATGAAGTCTGGAATTGCGCCCGGTATATGGCAATAAGCTCACCCCCTATTACATGGGACTCGCAACATAAATAGTGAAAAGAGGGTGTTACATTGTGCAGTGGCATTAAGTGCCGTAATGTGCACCTCTGCCTACCCCACCGGGGATAAAAGGCGTGATGTTATGTTATTCCGACAAGTAATAACTAGCAAATAAACGAAAAAATTATAACGATGTATTTCCATACATTTTCCGAATTTTCAATTTCGTAAATTACTTCACTACATGACATATTGAGTTGCAAATATAATATTTACGATGACCCTTGCTTCCTGATATTGCTCCTTACATAATGCCTTCATGTTTAATCATCCTTTCATTTATTATCCTAACATAAACCACACATAACTTCTTCAAGTATTGCCATATAAAATGTATTTCTACTAACCAGAGGCAGACCCAAGCCAGCTCTGGCCCAGTTGACTCCAGCCAACTTTTCTCGGAGCTCATCAGCGACAGGGGAGACTAGGTTGGATGGGGGAAACACAGGTGTTGCACATGACGGGCACTGATAGCCTGCTGGTGCAGTAGTGCGGGGCAAAGCCCTATATTTAGCCTCAGCGCATGCCCAGTGAAATACATCTGGAAGATTAAAGAATGTATATATTATTAACTAGCTACTTCCGCACGGTTTCACACGCTCTGCTCAGCTCCTATTGGTTGTAGCATGATGTGATGTTTTATAGCCTGTAGCCATCCTTGATAAATGCACTATCCAACACAAAAAGAATTATTCAAATCAGACTTGTAGTTACGGAAATTAGCGCATTCAAACAAACAAACTCTTCCGCTTTATATAATAGTATAAGAAATATAAGATAATAGTAAATTGAAATATTTTTATGCTTAAGCTATGGTTAGAGAGAAAATTATTTAATGGGATGAAGTGCACTATATTGTACTTATGGATTGATGATAAAACTTTCCTTTTGTATAGAAAAATGTCACTATTATGTTGTGCATATTATTTATCCTTTAGTTTCAAACAATAGTTCATTGTACAATGTATGTAACACATAAACATACTGTCATTTCAACATAATTATTACCTCCATAGATTCTGTGATTTTTTTGTTTATTTTGTTCAACTAACAAGATATTTAACCCCTCGAGCGTCCTTATGAGCACCCGGTGGATCATAAGAAAAAAATGCTCCGAATGTCACGTGTGCACACGTTGGATCTTATAACACGGAAGGTCGATGGGTTAATTTTGTTTTATTGAATAAGTATTTTACAAATTCTGAATGTTTTGTTATATAATAAAACATTTATATTAACGGTTTTTTTTATACTTTATAGGTCAATCTTTAACTATTTAATTTCATGTGTGTGTGGGTGTTACATTGTACAGTGGTATAATGTGCACCTCTGCCTACCTCTTCGGGGATAAAAGGTGTGATGTTATGTTATGTTAATTTCATGTAAATGGAGAGTAAAGTAATAAAAGTTATTTTTATTTCAAAAAATTTCCTAATCGTGGTTTAAATACTGATAACTAGCTAAAGAGTACATAAGGTTATAGATCCTAATAGATGATTATTTAATCTTATCCAATCTTATATCTTAAAACATATATTTTCTATTAAATTAGTTTATAGTTAACAATACATGTCACTTCACTTGATACTTACGATAACAAGTAAGTCGAATACACTCGCCCTCACTGAGAGATTTTGTGCAAATTTCACATATGGGATTGTAGTCACTGTCTTGTAACCATTGCAAATATGACTGTATAATACACTAGAAGAGAGAAATATAAACCATATATTAACATATTAAGTACTTTCACTTCAATGAAACATGATAAACTGAAAATTACCTTCGGGTGACTCGTCACCATACAATATTCACAAACATTAACTCTGTGCTCGAAACAAAACTGATTCGTAACTCTTCTTTTTGGACATTTACACAGCCCCATTGTTACTTAGTAATAGAATTAAATCAAGCTTTAATTTAAATTACAAGTTATAAATGAAAAACAGTTTTTATACAGAGAAATTCTGTATGAACAATCGAAGACAAACAAAAGTGGCAGTGGGGATGCAGGCTCAGTCAGCCACGTAAAACAACTGTCAAAATTAGCGTTGCGTTCATAACTAGTCAAATATTTTGTACTATGTGATTCGATTAAATTAGAATTACAATTTATGTTCGATTCATTTATCGTGATTTGATACAGATTTGTAATAAATTAAATTACTAGCATACCATTCATTTTCTAGACACAAAATCATAATAAAGAATCATAAACATCACTATTCAAAAGTCAACAAATGAAAGTGTTATCTGTCAATTCTGTCAAAAAGTCAAGACTGTCATTATGAAATGAGTGCATTATTTATTAACTAAATTATTTTAAATTCTTCTAATAAATAAAAGAAACAGACGTTGCTCTGTTTCAAAATGTCTACTAAAATATTAACTCTGTGTAATATTATAAGCCGACCTGTTAACATTCTGCTGAAGCAAAACAATGTTACACCTAACCTTAAAACTAATTTCAGCACTACTTCTGTAGCTGGTATAAGCTTCTTCAATAAGTGTAAGTTACACTAATACCCAAGTAATAAGAAAACACTAAAATATTGTAATCGCTCCTAAGAAGTAACTATTTGGTTTAAATATTCATAGTTAAACTTCTTTATTTTTAGTACCAGCAGAGAAGTTATGGAAGTCAGTGACGTCTGTAAGTAATGCTGGTGCTAAAAAGGGTCGTGGTAGAGGAACGGGTCGCATCCGGATCCGTGACTTGAACCGCGGTCAGGTAATCGGAGTTGGCAAGGTCAATATGCTGTGGCCTGGTCTGTCTGCACCTGTCATCAGGGGTAGAGAACTGTTAAAGCAACAGAGATTACCCGATGACCAGGAAAGGTAAAAGTATTCATCATTTGTAGGAATTTGGAAACTATAAAAATGTCTAATAGTTGATTCCAATTTTGATTCATAGGTCTATGATGTGTATATCACTGAAGTCCCTTACAATCTGTTAGGATAATGTTACAATTTTTCAAATAAGACCTTTTACTTGTTGAGTTGAAAAATAATCAGTTTAAAATGTTATGTAGTTAGATATAAGTTAGATTGCGGTATGATGAAGCTGACATACCTTTGTGAGGGAAAAGGCTCTAAATAAATAAAGATATAAAAATATTATATATATATATATATATATAATAAATATTGCCATTTTTTACGTTATTTCAGACTTGAGAAGCTGACTAAGATCAGAGATTCAATGACAAAGTTTAGAAGACTAAGATTGAATCCCATAGAAAGAGGTTGGTCAGGTTCTAAGTTGCCTGGACGCAGTCTGGGACCCCCTGATCCAATTGGAGAAGGTACTTATTACTAAATTTATTTAAAAAAAAATTGCTTTTACCCACTTCTTTGTCCACATATTCCTGTTTTATCCCATGGAACCATTTAACCCGTTGATATCCATCCCCTAAATTTGGTCATACAAAAGTATTCTCTAAACATTAGAAATAAGGTCTATAATGTAATGTAATATTAGTGGAAAGCGGTCACCGGTGACTGCTTGGGGATTTATGGGTTAACTCGTCGAGTACGGGTTTTGTAGACACAATTATAGAACAATAGGTTGCGGTCACCGGTGACCGCTTGGTGTTTGACAGTTTAATTGAGGTAAAAAGTATCCTATCACCTACATCAGCCCATACCCTGCTTGTGCCTGTGTACCAAATTTCATCAAAATCCATTCAGTAGTTTCAGCATAATTGTCAGACAAACATCCAAACACAGAAACTTTCCCATTTTTAGTATTAGTGTGATAGAGTTTTGATTTTAGAGGCCCTATATTATTACCTTTTATTTTATTTTGTAGATGAATTCACTGGATTTGACACCAAAGTCTTGCAGCTGAGGTCTCTGCTCATTATGAAAGGCAGTCTTGGACGTACAAGAAACTTTCAAGCTATGGTGAGCACAGTAACATTAAAACCTATTTGCTTATGAACTTTTTTGTCTATGATACTTTTTTTTTCTTTAGGTTGTAACAGGAAATGGACAAGGCTTAGCTGGGTTTGGTTTAGGTAGTGCCAAAGAGGCTCCAGCTGCTCTCAGGAAGGCTAAGAACAGGGCAGGTCAGAAGCTGATGCACTTTGAAATCTACAATGGACACACAAGTATGGATTTTTCTATAAAAACATTATACAAATACAGAAAATTGAATCTTATTTTTATATATTTTTTCTTTTCAGTTTACCATGACTTCTTCACAGCTTTTGGTAAAACTAAGATATTTGTCCAGAAAAAGAATGAAGGGTATGGCTTGATGTGCCACAGAGCTATCAAGGAAATCTGCCAAGCTATTGGCATTAAGGACTTGAGGGCCAAAGTTGAGGGGTCTAACAACCTGCAGCATATTGTTAAAGCATTCTTCATTGGCCTTTTGCAACAGGTACCTATACATACAATCATGATTATTGACTATACATATATTATAATATGTCCTCTCCATTTTGAATAAACTTTATCTCCATCTTTTCAGAGAACACATCAAGAGTTGGCTGAAGAGAAGAAATTGCATTTAGTTGAATACAGAGATGAGAATGAGAGCTTCCCTAAAGTAGTTGCCAGTCCCACTGAAGTGAGGACAAAGAACCAGATCCAGAAAAATGAGACCTTAGACTTCACACAGTATGTTATGAACGACAAAGTCATTCTTAAGAAGAGGAAGTTCCCTCGCTTCTACGAGACTATGCCTCATTACAAGATATATCTTAAGAAGTATGAGAAGTACAGAAACCATGAGAAAATCCGTCTTAACTTGAAGGCAGAGTATGGAGAAGTAAAGAGCTTCCTCACCGACAAACACCTAGAAAAAGTGGAACAAGAAGCTTAGGTCTAGACACAAGTGTTATGTAATATAGTTTGTTAGTTCATAAATAAAAGAAATATTGCAATCATATCATTTAATTATTTAATATTGATTTATTATCTCTTTGTTTGAATAAAAACAATATGGAGTCTTACTACTCTATTAGATATCAAGGAATCACGCGTAAAAATGAAATAAGCTTTCTACTTGAGTAAATAATAGCATAAACCTTCCACCGTCACAATATGTACTACTTCCTGACTTTCCTCGCGGCGGTTTGATGACATTTACTCAGTAAAATCTAGCGTCAGGCGATTTGTTTGAAGTAAATTCTCCACAATTTTGCAATACTATTGAATAAAAAATAAATTGAAAATTCCAATGTCATTATATAATAAATCTATTTACAAACATTCCGAATAGGAGCTCGGTATAATGAAAGTAAGTAATATTATAATATCTAATGTTTATAAATTCACATTATCTGTCATGGCACCCAAACTTCCGTACAGTGATTATTTATAAAAATCTAAAGGAGCCGCTAAATGCTCTAAAATGCTAGACTGTTCAACTCGAGCACCACAGTCTTCAACTCTTCGTAGGTAGGTGTTATATTATCATGCTGGCGAATAAAGTTGCAGTGGAGGTAACATTTTTAACATGAATATGATAGTCTTCGTAAAAAATTATCTATCCAGCGCAACTATCATCCTTCCGTTAGATATAGGAATACAGGGTATCTATAGACAATGTTCTGCTAATTGAATTACAATTTTAAAATTCGTTTCATGTTTCGTTTCGTTTCGTTTCGTGTTTGATTTTCAACGAGAAACGAAAATGCATGTACTTGTAAACATTGACAAAATGAAATACACAAATATATCAACTAAAACTAAATCTACCATAATATTATGAGTTATAAAGTCAGCGCTATTATTTATATATTTGCAACAGTGTCCTGTCCAATATATAAAATAATTTAAATTTAATATCAGAAACGAGAAAGAACAGTTTTGTACCTCGCTTAAGAAAATTTATAACTTTGTATAAAAATACATCACATTTTAGAATCACTACGCGAGCTATTTTCAATCGCTTTTCGATGAGCACACGTTTTGAAATCGCGTATAATATAAAAAATATCGTGTGTCCATTGGGTCTTTACCAATAGAGGCAAGTACCTGTTTCTAGCCGCTTCCCTACTGATCAACGCCAAGAACCTTACATCTAGAGTTACACTAATAGCATAATTATTTCGATGAACTAAATGTGAACGTAATGGCAGTCGACGGACGAGCCTCGTGGTGAGCTGAGCAGGAGACGGAGCGGGTTGCACTAATCATTATTTACGTATTATGAAACGGCGATCTTGAGCGTATGACTTGGATATGTATTTATATATTGATTTCCACAGTCAACCACACGATTAAAGCATGAAAAGGAAACTACAAAATATAGGTACTATCAAATATAATTATTATATAGTGTGGCTGACTCAACAAGCGACATTGTATCAAAAATATACTAAATCTAAATTGTTTTATTATCGAGGAATGTAAAGGTTCTACGCTAACGAAGAGACGTCAAATATCAACTTTAGTGCAAACCGCCCTCACAATATTATACACAAGAATAAACTGTTAGAGAGATCATTGTTGATTACGGGATCTACTTAGTCTATACAATCTGAAACAAGAAAAACATTATATTAGAAATGTGGAAAAAGGGACCTGGAATAGTGGTAGTTGTATGGCAAGAAACTAGTTAAACATGTAGACTTATCAAGGTTATTTGATCGTAAGCAAAGCAGGTTAAGATAATAGCTAGCCATACGCATGGATCTGCCTGGCGGATGTCAAACTGTAACTGTCAAATGTGGCGGGCACATCTGAAGCACCCACACAAGCACGGTTAGAGCTCGGGTTTAACCGCCCCGTGACCTAACTGTGCGTTTTGAGGGATATTTTCCGCCACACACACAGATTTACCTATCAGGTACATGTTCAAGCAGATCCGTGCGTGCTTGGTGCGTCACTGCAAAGGTGCCCACTGAAAATCAGTCCTGGGTGACTCGTGTGCCTAGCTTACACTGAATGGATAAACCTAGCGGTTTTTCTGATTCTTCTGTTTTATTAATTTTTTACTCACTGTTCATTTTACATCCACCGTCACACTATCTTTTATTGTCTTTTTTATATTATCTTATACATATTGTGTTATAGAATAGAGTAGTAAATATAGGTTTAGTGTTAAGTTGATGTTATTAACCTGGGTATTGTTAATTTATTATTATTAATTTGATATTAAAAGTGGTTAAGTTAGTTGTGTAAATATCTTATAAAGTGCCTCACTAACGCATTAATGTATATAATTTCCCTGTAATGTTAGCTGTAAGAGTTGAAATAAATAAATAATATTTTATTTATGTTGCATCGTGGCTGGTGCTGAATATGTCTTTTCTTTCTACGGCTAGCTGCAGATGAATGAGTTACCGTGCGGGTTGTCGGGCGGGTGCGCGCGCCACTTGTCCGCGTGGTCCCGCGAGTGGTCGGGCGCGAGCGAGGCGCGCACGCCGCCCAGCACGTCGGCGACGCCGGCGGCGGCCAGCGCCAGCGGCGCCACGGCCGCGCCCGGCAGGTGGCGCAGCACTCCCACGCCATTAGACCAGCGCGCCGCTGCTGCCATCGTTGCTGCTGTGTCTTCGAAACCCTGCCACATAGCAATTATGTTAACATTATTCAATTCCAATCAGTAGTTTCGGAGATTAGCGCGTTCAAACAAACAAACAAAAAAACAAACTACAGCTTTATAATATTAGTATAGTATAGATAAAATAGGTGAAAACACAAAAAATACTCCAAATTTAAAGATTTTAAATTAGTAGTTCTTTTTGTCCGTCTGTGCAAAAACTATACGTATTAAAAAAAATAGTTCTCTACGCTTGGTTGAGTAGATTGGTGACTGAAAATCGAAGACACTGAAAATATTTTGACTGTCAAAACTCAATTGAGCCCCCACTAAAGTCATTTCAAACTACTACACCACCAAGCATAGAGACTATGGTAAACGGTAAACCTCTTTTATCTAATTGTCTTCCGACATTTTTGAAGTGATTAAGTTATTGTCCAACAGTGCTTTATCTATCACAAGCATTTGCTCGCGGCTTCGCACGCGTTTCATTTGGCGTTATAATTATAAACCTTCTTGAATCAGTCAATCTATTAGCATACAAACACTCGAACAGCGAAAAGTGACTTTGTTTTATATAGTACTAGCGACCCGCTCCGGCTTCACACGGGTGCAATTAAAAACCTCTAAATTTATCAGTGTTTCTCTACTACCTCTATATTATGCATGTATTATACATATAAACCTATCTGAAGAATCACTATCTATTAAAAAAGAACCGCATCAAAATCCGTTGCGCAGTTTCAAAGATCTAAGCGTACATAGGGACAGACAGACGGCGGATAGCGACTTTGTTTTATACTATGTAGTGAGTGATAAGTAATGTAAATGTAATACGCACCTCCCTCACAGTCTGGTAGGCACTAGCGACGCCCTCCCTGATGTCGGCGGGGTGCCGCGCGGGGTCGTGCCTGCGCCGGCGCCGCCGCTCGCGCCGCGCGTACGCCTCCTGCAGCTGCAGCGTCGGACCCGGCGTCAGCAAGTCGAACGCTGTCTCGGCCGTAGCCTGGTTGTCAAAATAGATATAAATATTATATTAACCGTGATTGGCGATGGTTTTAGGTATTAAGTAAACTACAGTAAAGTAAATGTTTGGGTTGATTGTATTATTGTATGTATTGTTAGAATACGGAAGTAGGTATTCAGTACTGTACATGCTGATTTTTACGGTTGGTAAAATTTAAATTCTTATATTTTCTTAAAAAAATAATAAAGATATGTTAAATGCTTTAGAGGACAATGTGGCTAACCAACAGTCGGTAAATGAAATGAGCAGACGAATTATCTCATGTTCCAATACAGGAAGAGCTACAAAGGGCGTAGAAGAGCTTCTAGTAAGCTGACTCGGGTGGTTTCTTGTAAGAATCTAGTCGAGTTAGTGCTGAAGTAAAGCTCACGTTTAAGCGTGGGAGAGCTATGTTTCGGCACGAATGGAACGCATGCATCAGAGTGATACCACGGCCTTATAGAAAATCGATATGGAACAACACTTGCGTTGTAATTCGTCGTGTGAGTGAGTAATAATAAATACAATAAAGCAAGAATTTGTGAAATCGGTCCCGCCATTCTCGCGTGATGCCGTGGGAAAGGGAAAAAGGGATTAATTTTTATATATACATTGTTTTTCATTTGAAAAAATTTATTTGTTGTTTTACCTTGACGTTTATTTTTTATTTTTATAATTGTTAGTGCTAGGACCGTGCGAGACTTTGCCTCGCCATTTCTTTTCTAATTACCTATATTCTGACAGTTTGAGTATTTGTGCGACCCACGCAAATGTTCTTTAGGTTGGTATTGTTCGTCGAATCAGTCAGCCTTACCTGTTAATTGAGCTGATTGTAAACCGACACATGGGTACCGCCTTCAGAACGGGTCTGCTCAAACTGTTGTGGTTCTTTCCTCAAAAGGCCACTACAGAAAGAACTTGCACGGTTCTGACACATAATCTTTTATACATATTGTCTGGACTTTAAAAGAGACAGACCTCTGAGTTTGTTTCGGCATTTCTTCTCAGAGTAGTCAGGTAGGAAATGTCGGGCTCATCGTTCGCTTGATAAAATTGACGTGTAAAAGTGGTGCCTCGTAGTGTGTTCGCAGAAGTAAATAGAGTAGTGTCAGAGACCTGTATGAGTTTGAGCAGTCGCGTGGTGATGTCGAGCGCGGCGAGGGCGGAGTGCGCGGTGAAGGAGGCGGCCCCGCGCCGCAGCCCGTGCACCACGCGCCCGTCGCGCCGCCACTGCTCGTACGGCAGCCACACCAGGTCCTTCATGCCCGCCACTGGGACACGCACATTATTTACACTATTTCCCCTGCCACTTTGTTCATTTTTAACAACAAAATTTGTTCATGCACAAGTAATCTCTTTACATCAGAAATAAGGTCTATAATGAAGTGAGTGAGAAGAGTTACCGATCCCTCTTAAGAATATACACATTAACTACAAAACAAAACACAATATAATGATTAGTTTCAAAATTATTCTTCTATCGTTCTTTTTAAAAAACGTTACCCCACACTAGGATTTCTCCCGTGTCGTGGGTGCGTTTACAAACATATAATATCACATGTGATTGTGGATCACACAGAGTTGCTCCGTGCGGGAATTAAACCCGCTACACGTTGCACGGCAGCCGGTTGCCGAGCCACCGCGCCAATCGTGCAGTACACTCTCCCTCGCCCAACAATAACCGTCACCATTTTTTCTTTAAAAAAATAGTACTCTGTCTAAAAAACTACTATGCATATAAACCTTCCCCTTGAATCACTCAATCTTTAAAAAAACGCATCAAAAACGAGTTTAATTCAAATTATATTGTGAACATGATTAAAAAAGAGTAACCTATGGAGTTTCTTGCTCGTTCTTCTCCGTAGGAATCTACACCTTGGAACGAGCAAATAGCTTCACTAGGACTGTGAGGACTTATTATTTAATATTTAAATATTTTGTTTTGACGTGTTAAAGTGCCTTCCTGGTCTAATTGAAATAAATGATTTTGACATTGATTATTCAATTCCAACCAGTATTTTCGAAAATTAACGTATACCAACAAAAAAAAAACAAACTCAGTTCAGTATAGTTACTTACCAAATTGCAGGACTGAATGCATAGGTCCAATGCCACCGATCAGTCCGGGCAGTTGATGGCGTTTGATGTCGTTCATCCACTCTGTGGTCGCATATTGTATTAACTTTTCTATACCCAGAAGACCCAATCTGGAACACAATGAACAACAGAATGACTTAACTTTTAACGGCACAGAAATACTCCCAAGATCTATGGAAATTAAAAAACTTGACTAATCTTCAACATAACATCACGCATTTTACCCCGGTAGGCAGAGGTGCACATTACGGCACTTAATGTTACTATTTATGTTATGAGTCTCATGTAATAGGAGGTGAGCCTATTGCTATATACCGGGCACATTTCCAGACTCCGTGCCAAAACTGATAGTTTTTTTTAAAAACCCAGTTAAAACTTTGCGAGACATCCCTTCATCGACCCCGAGACCTCTTGCCCGGCAGTCGCATTTGCGACCACTCGGCCAACAAGGAAGTCTGTCTGCAGAGGACTAAGGGACGCTCAATATCTTGCTATTTTTTAAGTAGCATAATTATATTAATACTAGATAGTATTAATATAATTATCTGCCCGCGACTTCGTACGCGCAATCCCGTTTTCTCCCGTAGGATTTTCTGGATTTTTTTTATTGTAAGAACCTTCTAATAATAACAAACACAACAAAAAAAAAGACTTAGTAAAATCAGTCCAGCCATTGACGCGTGATGCCGTGACCAAGGGAAAAAGGGATTCATTTTTATAAATATACTAGCGGACCCAACAGACATTGTCCTGCATATCCTCTTGAATGTATAAACAAAAATTCATTCAAATTAGTTCAGCTGTTTAGGATAAACAACCTAAACAACGACTGCAACGCCATCTGCCGGGCTGATTTGTGAATCTAAACCACCCAGGGCGCCACTCAAACGCGTACAGAATAAAATTAAAAAACTGCGTTTAAAAAAACCGACTTCAAAAACTAATGACAAACCAAAAGTAAAAACTAAAAAGGAAAAAAATAACTATTATTGGTCATACGTACTTATAGCTTACACACCCACTGGTAGGTTAGAAGTCGGTGCCACAAGTTTTAAACAAAGTTATTCATTATTAAAACCTAACTAGATACCTAACATTATTGAGCTATTTACAATTTTATTATGGATTATACCAGCTGTGACCATTAACTACTTTATATTTTGTTGTGGGTTTGTGGCACCGACTTCTAACCTATCAGTGGGTGTGTAAGCTATAAGTACGTATGACATTTTTAATCCATAAATCACCAAGCGGTCACCGGTGACCGCTTTCCAATAATATTACATTACATTATAGACCTTATTTCTAATGTTTAGAGACAACTTTTGTATGACCAAATTTAGGGGATGGATTTCAACGGGTTAAGACACCTCGCCTTCTCATTTGGCTTACACAAGCAGATAAGGTCATACGGGGACAAATTGAGGCATTTTAAGATGGAAAGTCTGTCAATTCGGAGACGCTTACTAGACTTGACATTTCTGTATAAGGTTTTGAGATACGGAATTCATTGTCCGCCACTTTTAGGAATAGTCGGTTTACGTGTGCCATCTCGTGTCCCTAGAAAAGCGACGCTCAGGGCTGGATTATTGCATCGACCGCCTGCCAGAACCAACTTGAAGGACTTTTCTGCTCTGTCTCGACTGTCAAAGTCCTATAACGAAATTTCTGGTCAGGTGGATATTTTTGCTGACACGCTACCGAATTTTAAAAAGGCTGTAGTGGGATTATTGAGTGACCATAATAATACGTAGATTTTTAATATGTACTTAAATTTTTTATTTCAGTTTTTTATTTTATTTTTAATTTTAAGTATTTCTTAGTTTTTATTTTACTTTCCAATTATTACAAATACTGATAAAAGTGTCATCGTTAGACTACTGTGCATGCTGTGACACCTTAAAATGTTGTGCATTTAAAATTTATTACAATGTAAATGCTTAGATATAAGACCTAATGTAGCAACTACTGGTTGTCCATATTATAAATAAATAAATAAATGACCAATAATAGTTATTTTTTTCCTTTTTAGTTTTTACTTTTGGTTTGTCATTAGTTTTTGAAGTCGGTTTTTTAAACGCAGTTTTTTAATTTTATTTTATACTTTTTAGTTTAGTACTTTGATATATTATATTATACACAACCCACATAGATGCAAAGTTTTCATCAATACAAATTATTCAAGTTCAAACACCGGGTGGGTACTCTTAATCATTGAGGAGTCCCTTAGCTATCATACTACTTCATCATTGGACCTTTAATGACTAGGTGTAAAGTCCTCATCAATACAAATTAATCAAACCCAAACACAAAATAGCTACTGTTAACCGTTAAGGAGTTCCCTGAACTATTGCACTACTTCATCATCAGACCCTTATTGACAATTACACCCCACTCAGGTGTAAAGTCCTCATCAATACAAATTAATCAAACCCAAACACAAAATAGCTACTGTTAACCGTTAAGGAGTTCCCTGAACTATTGCACTACTTCATCATCAGACCCTTATTGACAATTACACCCCACTCAGGTGTAAAGTCCTCATCAATACAAATTAATCAAACCCAAACACAAGGTAGCTACTGTTAACCGTTAAGGAGTTCCCTCAACTATCACACTACTTCATCATCAGACCCTTATTGACAATAACACCCTACTCAGGTGTAAAGTCCTCATCAATACAAATTAATCGAACCCAAACACAAGGTAGCTAGTGTTAACCGTTGAGGAGATCCCTCGACTATCGTACTACTTCATCATCAGACCCTTATTGACAATTACACCATACTCAGGTGTAAAGTCCTCATCAATACAAATTAATCAAACCCAAACACAAGGTAGCTACTGTTAACCGTTGAGGAGTTCCCTCAACTGGCTCTCGGCTCCATCATCAGATCGGCTCCAGACCTTTATCAGATTGTAGTGGTTTTCAATACTTAATGCAAAATTTTCTTTTTGTGACCATTTCGTTTACATTCCGTATAATATTTAAATTTATATCTTATATCTATACATAATAATAGTTAAAATTGAGTAGCATTTTAGTTTCGAAAAATTAAATAAATGTTTAGAACATACTTAAATTCAAGTTTCTTGAGGAGAAGTTCAGAGCAGTTGAGTTGTGCTAGACCCATGAGCAAGCCGGCGATAGGTCCGGCAGACAGGTCCACTCGCTTGCCCACGTAGTCTAACCGAATTGGTACATCGCACTTGAATACAAAACGTCTAGAACAAAAGGTACAATTGAGAACATTTTTCTTTTCTGCTGTCGGTTTAAAATAATTTTAATAAACTTTGCCCCGCACTAGGATTTTCTCCTGTGTCGTGGCCTCGTGGGTGCGTTTACAAACATACAAGTTGACATACACAATGACACCCAGACCCGAAACAACAATCTGTGGATCACACAAAGAGTTGTTCCGTGCGGGAATCGAACCCGGCACACGTTATGCGGTAACCAGTTGCCAGGCCACCGCGCCAACCGTGTAATCAACGTGCAAAATAAATAAATAAATCTTTATTCATAATAACAATGGCCAACATAGGTAAAAAAATATCTTGTTAAGCGACAAGATCTTAAAAACTAATATGCCTATACTAGGAATATTGCTGTAAATATTGGATATCCAATGCTATCACTAGCTAATTCCTTGTATTATAACTTTCGTGAGACATACTAAATATATTATTATGTTTTCGGCTCACTCACGTAATAATTTGACGAGGAACTCGACTAGTTTCAAGCCATGCTAGAGGCTCATATTCATGAGCAGCATTTCGCGAGCTGCGACTTGAATTCCTCGTCAAATAATTACGTGAGTAAGCCTAAAACATAATTACGCTAATTCCTTATTGGACGAAGAACGAGAGGTTCATACAAGGGCCATCTAGTTAGCAAAAATAGTAGGCTCCAATGCACTATGTCGAACTAATAAAGTATTACTAACCGGAAGTATATCGGTGAATCGTCAAAATGCTCAGTGCCAGCCGAGGTTTTCGCTTGAGGTTTCTCCTGTACGCCGAGCTTGTTGAAGTCTTCCTCCAGCTGGATGAGGTTCTCGGAGACCAGACGCTCCGCCTCGTACTTCTCCATTAGCGGTTCATCGTTGCGGAATACTAGAAATCAAGGTTTGAGGCTTAAAACGTGCTGAATTTAAATATATTATTATTTTTTGTTATTAGTACAACTGGATTCTTTGCAAAATGATTTCTTAGTTATCGATGTAATAGGATCACTGTCTAAAATATCACAAAAAATTCTAACAGATTAATATGCCGTACGGCGTTTATCGCGCAATACTGTTCAAAATTATGAGCCCCCAGTGTAGCTGGTCGAGTAAATATAGGTAATTACTGCAAGAAAAATGTGTTTTAGACAAGTTTATAGGTTTTTTAACGTATAAAAAAAAAACTAGTTTTTCACAATTTATTGAAAAATTATACAGAAAAATTATTAAATGAAATCTTTTTTGTTACTTACTAGGCTCATGAAGAGAGTCAGTGACTCCAGAATAGGAAGGCGTAGGAGGGTCGCGAAGATCCCTGCCGAGGGTCATGACAGGAGGGCGGTGGGTCGGCGTCGTCTGACGGGAACCACTCGAGTCTGTGGATAGTCCTCCCACGCTTTTAGAGTCTTCATCTGTGGAAAAAAATTATAAGTGTTTTATACTTAGAAATGACGTAGCTAGCTTCCACTCTTAAACTTTGATTCGTTTTGTCTAAGTACTGTTTTTAACATAACATTACACCTTTTATTCCCGAAGTTGTAGGCAGAGGTGTAGGTACATTACGGCACATAACGCCACCGTACAATATATCATCCACTTTTCACTATGTTGAATCTCATGTAATAGGGGAAGATCCTTTTGCCATATGCCGGGCAAAATTCCAGACGCCGTGCGACTACGGAGAATTTTAATTAAAAAAAAACGCAGTAATACTTTGCCTGTCCCGGGAATTGAACCCGAGACCCCTGGCCCGGTAGTTTTGCACTTGCGACCACTCAGCCAACGAGGCAGACTTTACTGTTTTCTTATATGACAAAATAAAATAATACGTGTCTAATATTTTTTCATTAACTAACCGACGACGGACTAAATAGATTTTTAATTTTCAGGCCCAGTTATCACTTCAATTCTACTTACCTTGATACTCATCTGAGCCGAGTTTGTTGACGAAGGCGGCGAGGAAATTTAAAGTATCTTGGTCGAGGTTGAACCATAGAGGTAAAACGGACACCACCACGCAACACTCCTGAGCTGATAACTCAGGGTCCGGGCGACGATGCACGCATTTTATATAAAACTATTAGAGAAAAACATTTGTTTTACAATTTTGAACTTTATTAAAGACGTTTTAGAGTTGGTAATAGCGCCTTAAATGTTAAATTTGTAAAGGTGAATAAGTCTTAGTAAACTACATTTTTTATTTTCAAACTTATAACATCCTTTAAAAGTTACTTATACTCATTTGATAGTAGTTTGAGTATGGAGTATCCGAGTACTCCTATTTTATTATTGTTTAAGACTTAGAAGAAAGAAACAGAAGACAATTCTGCGACTTAACATTAGTATAATATTCTAAGCAATTCGTAAGACAAACAACAATGAACCTTAACGTAATTACAATAAAATAGCTTATTCTTTGAATATACGTACCATGTGAGCATGTTTCCTCTCAGGTTCATCCTTGTGCCTGTACTGGCTGAGCAGTTTGTTGATGTCACTGCATACTAACTGGTCCAGTATTTCTATCTTAGTGATAGCTAGTGTTTGACGCGACGCATATATTCCGCGCGGGGGGTAAATGTCGTATACGAATTTCACCTGAAGAAAACGTTCATATTGTGAGATGAATGCTATTTTTGTAAGCGAGTGAAAATATTAATATATGCAATTGTTGACAGAACTTACGTCAGTCTGTCATATGATTCTGGACATCTAATACATTTTTACCGAAATTTCGTCATAGAACGAAATACCTACATGTAATTTTATCTTCTAACTACTCTTAACACTTTTGAACATACACGAAGAAATCGAACCCAAGTGAGGCAAAGAATTTTAAACAGACGATTCGTTCTATAACAATTTTTCTTCTCGAAACACTATAGTAAACTCTCAGAATTTAGCTTTTTAAATGATTTTCTTCTACATTACATACCTTGTTTAGGCAAATTTTGACTTTAATATTGTGGTCTCTGTGCAGACCGCCTCGTTCCCTGAGGTCCCTGTGGGTAGCGGGGCGGGCGGCGCGCACGCGGTCGCTGCCGGCCGCCCAGCGCACGCCGCTTGAACGATACGCCGCCGTGGCTGCACGACCTGACTCGTACGGCTCGAATTCTTGGGAACGTCTGGACAAACACACGAGTATTTACATTACAATATAACTAGCTGACCCGACAGACGTTGTCCTGCATATAATATAATAATAATAATAATATGTATAGATAAATAACCTAGATACCGACTGCAGCGCCATCTGCCGGGCTGATTTGTGAATCTAAACCATCCAGGGCGCCTCAAACGCATACAGAAAAATTCATTTAAATCGGTCAAGCCGTTTAGGAGGAGTTCAATGACATAAACACGTGCAGCAGAATTATATCGCGCTAATCTCCGTAACTACAAGTCTGATTTGAATAATTCTTTTTGTGTTGGATAGCGCATTTATCGAGGCTATAACACATTACGCTACAACCAATAGGAGCTGAACAGAGCGTGTGAATCCGCGCGGAAGTAGCTACTTTATAATACACTTGGTAGCAAAGTTACGGAAACACTACCGTTGTGACTTTTTAATTTCTTAATAAATATTTTCTGACACAAGTACTTTATAAATTGGTAACATTATGTCGTATAGAAAGGCAATTTAGTTAGTTGTAAATGGAATAATTTGATGTAACGTTATTTTAGAGGGTTCGATAAAATGAAAAACAAGAATGCTATTGGCTCAGTTTCATTGCTTTCAAGTGTATTAGCAGCCGAGCGTACGGCGCGTCGCGTTCCGCGCGCGCCTCAAAGAGCCATCAGACCACTACAGATGGGGCCCAACAGGGCCGATGCCGATTCGGAGTCGCGGAGAACCTAACGGGTAATCGGGGCTCCGGCTCGACATGCAGGAGAAGGAACGGGGTGACTCTTACTGACTAAAAAGTCAGTAAGAGTCTGACACTCCCTCCGACCTCATCCAGGCGGGAGCAGTCATTCGATGATTTGCTTTTTTCTTTTTCTTAAAAAACGTTGGCCCACACTAGGATTTTCTCCTGTGTCGTGGGTGCGTTTACAAACATACAAGTTCACATACACGTGACACCTAGACCCGAAACAACAATTTTTGCCCCTTAAAAAAAAAGTGTATTCGCTGGATGGTATACTAACCTCGAAGTAGTAGGAGATCCTTGTGAGCGAGGGTCGTCAATAGTGACCTTCTTCTTAGGTAGCGGTTGATCCGCTGTTCGGAAGTCATTGCCTCCATACAAGTTCCACGTAATACTCATCTCTAGTAATTTGTATCTGTAAGACATTTTCATGTAATATATTTAATAAGTGGTCGCGATCAGAAGGACGATGGTCGAGTAAGGGTGTCTCGGTTGGGTAAACGCACGGGTTGGATTCTGATATGGTATCGCTTAATAGGGCTAACCGCTTATTACATATGAGTGATTAATAACGTAATTAGTTAAAATTATACATAACATCACGGGCTTTATCCACGAAGGGGTAGGCAGAGATGTACATTACGGGACTTAATGCCACTGTTAAATGTAACACCCAATTTACACTTTTTATGTTACGAGTCCCATATAATATATATGGTAATGACAAGCCTATCCCAAGAGGAATACAATGACATCACGCTATCTATAAACTCGAAGTAATGAAGGGAATAAAAAATTATTTCATTAGAACTTTCTGTATAATGGTCATATTGTTATAACTTCCTTTTTAACTGACCGACCGACTGACTTAAGCTTAAGACTACCTTTTTAACTGACTGAACATAACATAACATCACGCCTTTTATCCCCGAAGGGGTAGGCAGAGGTGCACATTACGGCACTTAATGCCACTGTACAATGTAACACCCACTTTTCACTCTTTATGTTATGAGTCCCATGTAATAGGGGGTGGGACTATTGCCATATACCAGGCACTATTCCAGACTCCGTGCTACTACTGATATTTAAAAAAAAAACCAGTAATACTTTGCCCGGCCCAGGAATCGAACCCGAGACCCCTTGCCCGGTAGTCGCACTTGCGACCACTCGGCCAACGAGGGAGTCTACTGTCTGATCTTAAATTAATAAAGAAAATAAACTATAATAATAATTACCGCAACTTTGGTTGTGGGTAATTCTTCGGTGCGTCGAGGACATCAGTCCTGAACTTCGGTTTAGTGTAATGTTCATCCGGTTGAGGGGGAGGGGGGGTAGGGGGTCGGATATTTTTCACCCCCGGATCATCCATCTCTTCATCCGCATGCACCGATTGTGAATCCACGAAGCAAAACTCATCGTCTGTGTTTCCACCGTCGCTACTTGATTTTGTCTGTGTTACAGAAATGTACTTATAATATACAAATGTGTACTATTTTTTATGGCAAGAAATACCGATTTAGCCATTAAACTGTCAAACACCAAGCGGTCACCGGTGACCGCAACCTATTGTTCTATAATTGTGTCTATAAAACCGGTACTCGACGAGTTAAAATAAATCTCGTTTTTTACTATCTCTCGTCTTTGGTTTTTGGAACACTTACACCCAGTATATTGTCGCAGAGAACCTAACGGGTAACCGGGGCTCCGACTCGACGTGCAGGAGAAGGAACGGGGTGGTTTTTAGTCAGTAAGAGTCTGACACTCCCAGCCTCACCCAGGCGGGAGCAGCCATTCGATGATTTTCCCCCCTTAAAAAAAAACACCCAGTAGATTAATAATATAATAGATGCTAAATGAAATAAACTTACCGATCTCCTCTTAGATCTGCGAGGAGTGCGTTTAGGAGTCGAGGTAGGGTCTCCTAGCTCCTTAGCAACATGTATATTGAACGGCTTTTCCGAATCGTTGAAAAACTTTGGAGGTAAATCTTCGTAGGCCACGACGAGAGGCTCCTCCTCCGATGGTCCTGCAGTAGGCCTTCGCTTCATGTTAGACTCGTCGGGGAAGTAAAATACTTCCGTAGTTTTATTTTTTTCTTCCATTGAATTTTGTAGATCTTCTTCTTCCACTGTGAAGCGAGAATAGTTTGTAATGACTTTTTTAACTAGAGTTATTTAAGCTTATATGTCGTGGTGGCCCGGAGGTTTAAGAGGCCCGCTTCACATGCATGAGGGGGCATACAGGCAGTGGCGTGCACAGGTTTTCGACACAGGGTAGGCAACTAAATATCGTATGATTAAACCCCCCCCCCCCGCCGGTCATACAATCATACTCACACAAGACAGATACATGTACATACATAATACATTTTGAAAAATGCGTTCAAGAATATTGTGGTGTATTCTTTCGCCAAATTACATACACTGACATCTCGCGTATTTTTTGTGAAGTACTTCATCACCTATTGATTAAGTCAACAAAACTTACAAATAATGAAGGATCTATTATTTATTTTAATAATGATGCATAAATTTGATGAACCAAATTTCATTATGGAATTGTTAAGTTTAACCAATCTGTTCAAAATCATAATATATTACGAATTTAAGAGCGTAGGTACTTACCTACATTATGTCAACAAACAAAACAATAACAAGCGCGGCCGGCTGTGGCCGACCTGAGTCTATGCGGTACATTTGTTATTATTACATTACATAATTATTAATAAGAATTAATATGTGAATCAGTACAACCCGAAGTCTAAGTTGATATTTTTAAGAATTATCAAACAATAAACAAGAAATCAAATAACAGATCCATTGTAGTAAGTACATATTTACATTACCCTACCTTTTACTTGGGTCAATTCTTGTAACTCGAGTACACCTCTGCCTATGGTCATTACTTGAATCTAGTCCTATAAAGGACATTTTCTTGCGAAATCTTACTGTTTTTACTTTCAACAAATACATAAAATTACCTATTATTCACACAAACTTCACAATCGAATAATATACCTAGGTACTTGTACTAGAAACTGATAAACAAATACACTATTTGAAAAACCTACACATATATTTAACTACTACTACACATTTATGCAACTTTATGTTTAAAACTATTTCCTAATAATTTAAACGAAAACATAAACAAAGCGATCGCACATCACAAATTACGTTTACTGCAATCGGAGGATCGAAAAAAAACCGTAATGATTTTAAATGAATTTAATTATTGAATAATTAATACAAAATTAATCCTATGAATGATGATTCTAATTCGAAGTAGGATAATAGAATGATCATTCTTACAATTTATTGAACAAACAACAACTTGCGAAATCGTTTTACGTCAAAGGTGCATCAGCAATTAATTAAAATAATAAGTATTGGTGCGGATGCAACATCAGCGATCTTCATATAGTGGCTGTATGTAATTCCTCCCCCCTTAGAGGGACGACTATTTTAGCACGTTGAGTGAAAATGTCGTCGGATGTTCGCCAGAACTTTCCTTATTTTCCAAGATTGCAGTTTGTGGTTGCTGATCCTGTTTCTTAGTGTCAGGACATCTGCGTAGATAGCGCCGTGTCATTGCGATGATAACGAGTACGCTTGCACTCAATAGTATTCCATAGAATGGTATTGTAGTATGGTAGATTGTGTCGGTGTGTGTTTTCTCAAGTTGAACAGGATTCTGGATCGTGAGTTGATCCTGGATACTGTGTAGTCCTTGGAGATTGATAGAGTTCAGATTGACGTGGGTAGCTGTGATAGCTTGTTGCTCGGCATCATAGGGTATCTTCATTATCTTTAAGGGTTGGCCATTAATTTCGTCGTTAATGTTTGCAATGGTGAACTCTTCGGTTTTCAGATAACATCCAATAGGAATCGTGGCAAGATAACTACCCTGAAGCGATGTGAAGTCTTTCTGGTTGCAGGTTAGTTGTACCTTTGTTTCTTGAGGAAAGGATAGGACGAAATGTTGGTCGTCGAGCTTCTCCATGGCTTCTCTCATCAAGGTGATTGTAGTAAATTTGCAGGAGTCCTTCAGAGCTTGGTTGGTGATTAACTCTTGGATGCAGTCAGCTTTGGTGCGAGTCTGGTGGGTTATATCCTTCTCACAGAGGTACCAGTCTTTCAACTTCGGGCATTCAGCCTCTATGTACACATGTAACATCTCGTTAGTTGCAAGGAAGGGAAAGGGTGGAATAAGGGCTTGTGCGTGTTTATTGGGTACTACAGAGAGTCTATAGAAGTCGTAAATTCTTTTAGAAAAAATTGGAAATTTAAATATGAATACTATCTGCTTATCTACGTAATATGACCCTGGTTTAATAATATCATAGTAATCTCTAAGTTCTAGATCTAAAATTTGCTCTTCAGCGTAAATAGTTTTGAGTTTTCTTATCATGGATTCTAGTATTTCTATATCTATCATAGAATGGTGTGTACTACTCGCACGAACGAAAGCTAAACTATTTTCTATCCTAATTAATTCCTGAGTTAAATCCTCTACATTATCGCTTATCACTTCAAGTAGTTGGGCAAAATGAGCGTATTTTATTAAACTATTTTCTCTTAGTGCGTCACTTTGCAATATGGTCTCTAAAGTAGTATTAATTTTATCTTGGTTTTGTACTATTTGTGTAATTACATCATTATATTTAGACATCCACTCCTTACTTATACTAATATGATCATTGAATTCGCTCACTAATTTATTCTGGTTACGTTCTAAAATTTGAATTGCCTGGTTATACTTTAGCGCATCCTCGTGATCTAAGTTCCCGGTTAGGCTTTTTATTATTGAACCTAATCCGTCCACGAGTCCTCTTTTGGCTCTATTGGGTTCTAAAGATCGTAATTGTTTAAGGACATTATTAAGTTTGTTAGCAAGATAATCCAATTGAATTTCGTATAGTGCGTAAGTGTCATTAGTCATTTGATTTTGGCAGAAGGTTAGTTGAGTATATAGGGAGTGAATATTAGTTTCGATATTACTTAGTTGTATGTACTGAATGAAAGTATGATGATGGGTCGTAATTTTCATTTGTCCGAGTTTAAAGGGTAGGAATCCTGGTCCATCATCGAGGCTCTCAAGTTTTATTTCCCGGGATAGCGTCATTGGGAGAATTGTTATCAGTAGGATCCTGTAACAATTTAGCTGATTTAGGTACACGCTTAAGTCTTGACTTCGCTATGGGGCCACGTTTTTTAGAGGTATAGATGTGGATCGGTAAGTCTGCTAAAACAGTGTCCTGGGTGTATCGTGGGGCCGTCTTTTGTCGACTAGCAAAAGGGTTGGTTATAAATATTTGCTGTTGGGGTGCGTATTCTATCTCGGGTTCGCGGGTTTCGTTTCTTTTCTCAATTATCGCGCTTCGATGGGCAAGTGACGATGAGTTAATGATATCATAGACTTGTTTCATTTTATCTCTGTGGATTTGTGTATACTGTTGCAATAAATGCTGGGTAAGGTCAATGTCTTTACAGTCTCGGGGATCAAAATGTCCAGTCAGTAAGTCGAAAGGTCGGCATCTTGTGAAGCTGTGTATTGAGCTATTATAGGCTATTAAAGCGTAGGGCACAAGATTAATAATCGGTTCATCTTTATGCTGTAACTTAAGGAGTCTAAGATGTTCTAAAAGGGTTGAGTGAAATCGTTCAATATTTCCGTTATCATTAGGAGAGTGGGCTAGTATTCTATGATGTTTAATTTTGTGAAGCCTTGTGAATTCCATAAACAGTTGGTTCGTAAATTCAGTCCCATTGTCTGTGATAATAGTTATAGGAACGCCATGGTGGGTACAATACAGTAAAAGGGCTTGTAGTATGCTAAGGGCTGTTCCGTCGCGTAGGTGATAGGCTTGACCGTACTTTGTAAATACGTCGACAAATGTTACATATTTTTCGGATTGTACAGTGAATAGATCCATGTGGACTGTCTCAAACGGCTTAGTAGCTGGTGGGACAATGTTAAATTGGGGTTTGATCGGGTTTCTATCGTATTTGGCCTGACCGCAAATCGTACATTCGTTTATAAATTTAGTTATTTGGTCTTTCATTTTCGGCCAGTAATATTTACGAGATAAGGCTAAGTGACACTCAGTGATTCCACGATGATTAGTTTTACCGTCGTGGTAGTGTCGTATTATTTCCTGTTGTCGAAGATAATCTTTGACGTTTTCTAATTCAGATTTAACTAAAACGAGATTTAAGGAAGAACTTTTGAATTTGTCTTGTATTATGGGTATAATTGAATACATGGCTAAAGGTGGATTGATTAAAATGGCTGTCTTAACCTTGGGGTTGACGTATTCTTTTACGGCAGAGATCACTTCTTCCTCTAAGTTAGATTCAGATAGCTGGATACTTATACGAGTATGAGTGTCGAATGGTTTAGTGACTACAGGTCGTTTCTTAACGTCATTTACGATAGTGAAACATATCTGTCTGTTGAACTTATTTAATGGTTCGTCGGTTATGGGGATTTCTAAGATAGGATTTTCAACGCTTGTATGTACTGTTTCTGTTGAGGAGCTTGGTTTGCCAAGGATGGATTCTGATGGGTTACCCATTAGGGAATTTAGTTCATCAATTTCCTCTATTAGCGACATAGTTTCTTTGGTGTGAATTTCAATACGGGAAAGTGCGTCTGCGTTTGTGTTAGACTTTCCCTTTTTGTAAATTACTGAATAGTCGTATTCACTTAATCTAAGTCTCCACCTTGTCAGTCGGGAATTTGGTTCTTTCATGTTCATTAACCATTGTAATGGTTTATGGTCAGTAAAAATTTTAAATTTACGTCCAAATAAGTAGGGTCTAAAGTATTTCGTAGCCCAAACTATAGCAAGCAATTCTTTTTCTATAGTACTGTAATTCATCTCGCTCTCATTTAGAGTTCGGGATGCAAAACAGATGGGTTTGTCTGAATTTATAGGTCCTTGAGATAAAACAGCGCCGATGGCTACATTCGAAGCGTCTGTCGTCAAGTTAAATTCTTTACTGAAGTCTGGATACTGTAAAATGGGGTCGTTAGTCAATAGGGATTTACATTTTTCGAAACAATTTACATATTCAGGGTCAAAGGTGATTTTACGACCCTTTTTTAGGCATTGAGTAAGTGGTTTTGTAGTTCGGGCAAAGTCAGGAATAAACTTTCGGTAATACCCGAGAAGGCCCAGAAATTGTTTGATTTCCTTCGGTGTTTTTGGAATGGGATATTTTTGTATGGCAGATATTTTATCGGGATTTGGCTTAATACCATCCTTACTGATGATATGACCTAAATAAGCGGTTTCAAGTTTAAGGAATTCCGACTTGTCCATCTGTATTTTAAAGTTGGACTCTCGAAGTCTCTGGAATACCTTTTCTAGATTAGTTACGTGTTCTTGAAGGGATGTACTGAAGACAATAATGTCATCAAGATACACAAGACATATCTCGTTTTGGAGACCTCTAAGGACATTGTCCATCACACGTTGAAACGTGGACGGAGAGTTTTTTAATCCCATCGGCATTCTGAGAAATTCAAAATGACCGTGTTCTATATTGAATGCAGTTTTTTCCACGTCATCGGGGTGCATTTCTACCTGGTAAAAACCACTGGCTAAATCTAAGGTAGAGAAGTAGTGGCATTTGCCTAATTTGTCGAGAACGTCATTAATATTGGGAATAGGATATTTATCATCCAGTGTCTTTTCGTTTAGTTTACGAAAATCAACTACGAGTCGCCATTTTTGCTTTCCTGAGGCATCTATCTTTTTTGGGACTACCCAAATAGGCGAGCTCCATGCAGATTCCGATGGTCTTATGATACCTTGTTCGAGCATTTTGGTTATTTGGTTCCTAACTTCTTGGCGGTGAATGAAAGGATATCGATAGGTTTTAGCGTGCACTGGAATATCATCGGTAGTTCTTATACGATGCTTTATTTTATTTGTAAAAGTTAGTGCCTCACCTTCAATGTAAAAAACATCCGAGTAACGTGAACAAAGAGCTATAAGGTTAGCTTTTTCCTCGGGGTTCAGGTGGTTAGTTCGTAAACGTGATACTACTTCCTGAGCGCGAGTCGACGTTTGTTGAGTACTACTGCACTTAATATTAAATAATTCCGCATGCGCTGGGTGATCGAGTGAGAATATCACGTCGTTTTGTGTCGGATTTTCAATTTCTAAGTAGGCACGATTATTGCTTACAGTAGTGATGCATTCATGAATTATGCAATTGCAAAGAATTTGTTCCCGAATAAAGGCCTCTCCCTCTGGCACATCAATAGGGATACGAATAACCTTAGTACTTCCAGCTGGTATAATATCTTCGTATAAGTTAACGTTACACGAGTTATACATTACAATAGGATTTATTGCGGATCGAGTTACTAGCATACTTTCTTTCAAATCTATACGAGCTTCCCAATTATTTAATAAGTCCAACCCGATGAGGCCGTCGAAATAATCGTGAAACCGATAAACGAATAATTTTATGCTATTGGTGTCATTAAATTCCGCAAAACATGGCAAGGTTATAGAATAGTCGTTTCTACTTGTGGCGTGTATGTTGGTTATCTCAAATGGGTCGAAGTTTAAAGGATATTCGGAAAAGAATTTTTCAACAGCTTCGGGGCTAATAAAAGATTGGTTGGCACCGGTGTCTATTAAAAGTTTTAAAGGTGGATCTCTAATTTGTATATAAGGAAGTTGCCTCTGTGTCTGAAGATTTAATTCTATTTTGGTTTTAGTGACGTCGAAGCCTCCTGAAAATCCTGCTGAGCATAGTTAGTAACACAGGATTGCGATTCATCAAATACTTGGCCGTCCGTCGATACGGTATAATAAGTCGAGTCAGCGGCTAAACTCGGGTTAAGGTCACTGTCATTGTAATCAGTATAGTAATTGTACTCCGGTTCGTAGTAGTTGTAATATGAGTCGTCATATGTCATGCATTCATTCATATTCATTTCTCGAGTCTTAAAATAATTCGTTGGTGGTGGATTGCCAAATTTATTCCAATCATGGGCTGCGGGTTTATCAGTCGGAGGTAGAGGTTTGGGAGTGAAACGCTGGACACCACTCATTGGCTGAGGGCCTTGGGGGGCATTATTTCGAGGTGGTAGTCTGAATATGTTGCTTCGGGGGTTGTAGTTAGGAGGTGCCGCACTGAACATTCTTTGTGTGTTCGTTGGCATACGATGTTGGAATTGTGCCGGTGCAGGGAATTTAAAAGGTTGGGGTGCAGGTCCTGTTGGACGTTGTCCCATGGGCATTGGCCAATTAGGTACTGGTGTTGAGAAATTATGAGGTCGTGGGGCGACTGCTCCAGGTGTCAGAGTGGGATGAGTGACTTTAGAGGGACCTTGGACTTTTGGGGTCTCGCGTTGTTGCAAGTACATTACATTGAGTTCTTCTTGAACGAACTCAAGCGCCTTTTCTATTGTCGGTGGGCGCATGCAACGTATACGGGATCCTAGGGGTTCTTTTAACCCACGAACATATGCCTGCATGGTAACCTTCTTATACAAGTCGCGTTTTGCCTCTATAGTGGTCGGTATAGTCTCATGTAAAGTCACATAAGTCATTATTGTACTAAATAGCGTTTGGCAATGATTATAGAATTCTTGTGGTGTTTTATTACCCTGAGTAGCTAAAGAGAGGTCGTTGTATAATGCGGTCTCATCACGCTGATCTGAAAAGTTATTAATCAAGGTAGTTCGAATGCCTAGCCAGCTTTCTGGTATTCCATTGGCGTTTATAGTACATGCTGCGGTCCCAGTTATTTTATTAAGTATGCCGTTTAGTAAGCATTGGTTGATAAATTCACTTCCAGGTGAATTACTTAAGTACTGTGCGGCTAACGAATCACAAATTCTAATGAAACGAGTAAGGATATTTGGATTTCCGTCAAAATCTGGAACAAGGCGAAGGGCCTTGTATATAATATCTGGGTTATTCTGAGCTTGGGTCATATTGTCTAACACTAAATTATCTACGGTTATATCTCTATTTATATCTACTGTACGTTGGCGAGCCTGTCGTGATTCAGGCTCCCGCGCACTAGAGGCCCTTGGATGGTAAATCTTGAAGTTTAAGATTCAAAGGGTGCAACACGAGAACGATTCAAGTGTACTTACAGATATTTCATTTCTGGTTCTTCTCTGTGAATCGATGGCTGGATTCTCCTTCCGGTCTACAGTAGGTCCGTAGATTCTGGATACTCGAAGATGGTGCTTGATAGGCACCCGGGTGCTCGCGATGCGATTGGTAAAGGAGTTTAGCTACCTATTCCCGATCTCGCGAACCGGCCCGCGAGTATCCTACCGACTGCGCCAATTACGTTTACTGCAATCGGAGGATCGAAAAAAAACCGTAATGATTTTAAATGAATTTAATTATTGAATAATTAATACAAAATTAATCCTATGAATGATGATTCTAATTCGAAGTAGGATAATAGAATGATCATTCTTACAATTTATTGAACAAACAACAACTTGCGAAATCGTTTTACGTCAAAGGTGCATCAGCAATTAATTAAAATAATAAGTATTGGTGCGGATGCAACATCAGCGATCTTCATATAGTGGCTGTATGTAATTCACATGAAAACAATATGGCCGAAAACATTGGAAATGAATTGAAGTCATTACCAATAGTCAATTGAGTGTTTATTATAATAAAAATGTAGCTTAAAAATTAAGGTAATGCAGCGTTTAATTTCAAAAAAACAAAGGTTAATTTAGTAAGTCAAATGAAATTGCATCATCGTCTTAAACCAATATTTCATACTAAAAAACATTCATTCATATAATTTGAAACGTTGTAAATGGCGCCATCTTGAAGTTTCAATAACTTCCTTTTAACTTTTATAATACTAAAGACAACTCCTCGTTTAAAATTTCTATAAACCGACAAAGCGTAAAAAAATTAAGCTTTAATTAAAACCACTTAAAACATATTTGTTAAATACGCAATTATAAAAATACATTCGCAATTATATCGAACGAGTTCAGAAGTTTCAACAAAAAATTCAATAGATGGCGCTGGTGTACTCCATTCATCAGTACTTTACGATATACAGATTTTATCAATTTAAATCCTTTTATGATTTAATTGTTTTTAAAAATACAATAACTTGTTGCTGGTTTATTGTTTTAGAATTCTTAATAAAATACGATCGTTTTCGAAGTGATGAACAAACGGTCCTCTAATTTTTTAGTTGCAAACATTTTGTCAAGCAAAAGGAATCGTGTAATATAATTATGAATGGTTATTCTGTACCGTGACCATGGTCGTGAACTACACGCATGCGCGGTGCATACTTTTGGTACATTATTTTCGTGACGTCACAACTAGCAGCCAAGATTTAAGGAATAGCAGCGCATGCGTGGTGCGTGCGGGGCGCATTCATTGTTTTACAAAGGCGCGTATTTATGTTAGCCGTTTTTTTTAGAAACTTTTATTATATTATTGAATTTTAATAAACGCGTTTGTACATTTTATGTATGTTATATATTCACGATATTTATAGGTAGGCAAAGCCTTTTCGTCTATATGGACTGCACGCCACTGCATACAGGGCCTGTATACCAAAAAAGTCCTGTATTACAGGCAGGGTACAGGCTGACTTAGGTGATGGAATACTTTTTTACAAGATTAAATGCTCCCATAGGATAAAACAAGAATCATATTTTACGCGGACGAAGTCGCGGGCAACAGCTAGTAGGACGTGCTTGAAATCAATATTTAATTTTTAATTAAAAATATAACTTACAAGTGGTATTAGGGCTTTCTTTCATAGCCTCAGCCATGAGGTCGTTGACCTGTTGAATTTCACTCGGGGATAGTTCTCTTATTTCTTCTACGGGTCTGTCGTCTAGACCTAAGAGTAATAAAATAAAGTATTATAAATAATGTTTATGCAAGTACAAGATTCAAAATATTACTCAGGATAATATCAATCATTTTAAGGGTGAAAGCATTGATTGTTACTCATTTTTCGTCTTTGGTGCTGTAAATCTTATATGAACAAAAAGGACAAACTTTTTTAATAAAAAACTTTTTACCCCACACTAGGATTTTCTCCTGTGTCGTAGGTGCCTTTACAAACATACAAGTTCACATACACATCACACCTAGACCCGGAACAACAATTTGTGGATCGCACAAAGAGTTGTTCCGTGCGGGTATCGAACCCGCAACATGTTGCGCGGCAACCAGTTGCTCGACCACCGCACCAACCGTGCAGTTTAATCTTACATTGGGCCCAGTTTCTTAGCATTATAAAAATTTTGAATACAGATTGTCAAATTACACTTCGCCTGGCCCGAATCGAAACTTGGAAACTGTTGTAATTATTTGTATGGAGTAAGTGGTAAACGAGCTGACGGATCAAGTGATCAGCGCCGCCCGTAATACTAGAGGAGGTACAAGCGCGGTATCAACATTTTTAGAAATACGTTCTTTGCAAAACACTTTTTTTTATGGTATAAGCCGGTAAACGAGCAGACGGATCACCTGATGGTAAGCAATCGGCGTCGCCCATGGGCACCCGGAACACCAGAGGCGTTACAAGTGCGTTACCGACCTTTTGGGGATTAGGAGTTTGAGGATCGTTGGGGATTCAGGAATTGGGGAGATTGGGGAAGGGGAGGGTAATTGGGCCTCCGGTAATATCACTCACACGACGAAACACAATGCAAGCGTTGCTTCATGTCGGTTTTCTGTGAGGCCGTGGTATCAAAAACTTACCAACTAATTGTTCTAAAGGCTGGTCGGAGCAGATGCTGGTGTGTCGAGAGGATCGATCGATGGGTGGCGTGGAGTCTCCGTCCATTGACGCGTACGTGAGCAGACGGAACAGTGCCGACGCAGAGTCCCAGCATGTGTGGAGTGTCACCATGTTGTTTGAAGCACTCAGGTCCACGTGCGGTTGATTCGGTGGCTGCAATACGGTTAAGGGATTTTATAGTGACCGGTAAAGTAGAAGGGAAGACACCGAGAGGCCGGAGTCCCATACAGTGGTCTGACCAAATATTTAAGGAGCTGGCGATACCCATGAATGTAGCAATGCATCAAGCAACAGAACAAGATAAGTGGCGACATCTAGTGAGCAAAATCGGAGAGAGTTACGATCCACAATAGTGAGGGAATCGACTAAGAATAGTTGAATCTTATATGTAGATGGTATTGTTAGTTCGTTTAATGACTGAAATTAGTTATTGTTGTCATAGAGATTAGGTATCATAGTTATATTAATAAAAAAAAAATAACATAACATCACGCCTTTTATCCCCGAAGGGGTAGGCAGAGGTGCACACAGAAGTAACACCCACTTTTCACTTTTAATATTTTGTCTTTTATATTAATAAAAGACATAATATTTGCGTATTAGAGTAAGATTTCAGAGCCGTTCAGATTTAACGTAACATATGCCATAGAGGTGCCCATTACTTTTCACTTTTTATGTTATGAGTCCCATGTAATAGAGGGTGAACCTATTGCCATATTTCGGGCACAAATCCAGACTCCGTGCTACTACTGAGATTTTTTTTACAACTCAGTAATACTTTGCCCGACCCGGGAATCGAACACGAGACTTCTTGCCCGGAAGGCGCACTTGCGACCACTTGGCCAACGAGGCAGTCAGATGTAATGATTTAGGTAAATTTCATTTATTTATTGCACACATATTACAATTGTCATTACAGACTTTGTCTAATGCGACAAACAAAGTTACTTCGCGTTATCGTAGAAAGCGCCTCCCCTCCGATTTTAAAGTAACTACGAATAACTCTATCTCCATTTCACTAAAACCACATACGTCTGGCGGCTTTAGGATTTTGTATCATACTACCAAAATGCACTTTCAACACAATCATGATATTAACAAATATCAGTAGTTTCTGTATACCTTAAAAACTTCTATATAAATTAACTAAAATCGCGGATTACTCACGTGAATATACTAAGAAAAGCTTTACTAGTTTCGAACCACAAAGGGGTTCTTCATCATGGTGGTTCTCACAGAACATATAAAGGAGGATAGAACGGCCTTGTGGGCGGTACACGCGTGCCGCGGTTATGAGCAAATGCTCCAAATCTACCAAAATGTCATAAACCGGCCATCAAACGCAATGTTGTTGTGACAGCGTACGAAACTCCGCAAATAATATTAAATTATGCCGTCTTGGACTATTGTAATGTCTCGGAAAAGAAGACAGGTGTGCAATGTAGCACGAGAAGGGATTTCTTTCCACCAATGACTCCAAAAACATTAATATACTTGTGATATTTGTAATTATAACATTAATATTATGACGTTTCTAGACAAAAACGACATTATCGCAAGCAGTATACATTGCTTGCAATAGATACGTACCGTTTTGCACTACATAAACGATCGCGCAGTGTATTACGTTCACAACGAGAGTCCCGAGTATCAAATCAAAACGTCAATTCCTCGAATCGATATAGAGAAGTGTCAATTTGTAAACAATGTCGATAATTACTATGATACAAAGGATTATTATCAAATTATACACATTATAACTAAAATAATTTTATTTATTACGACTAATTATGAAATAGGTTTTAGGTGAGGCATTTTATTCGTATTTTAGTTTTATATAATTTTTTATGTGTTCGTTATGTTTTGTTCAGTAAGTAGATTGATTTTATGATTTAGGAAATTTTGTTTTACATTTCTACCTTGATATCATCTAAGCGACATCTAAATCATTTTTCGTAAGATGAGAAGACTCTTTCATACATGCTTAGGCCCAAATTGTAAACAGTTGAAACTATGAGAGATTCTTAAAAGCCAGCCGAAATTTTAGTCAATAATTTAAAATAGTTGTTGAGGTTTTCTATTCGAGAACAAAGCTATGACAACAAATAAGATGACATTATATCCTGGGAGCGATTGTATTGTACCTTTTTTAAGAATAGCTATCTACACCTGATGACTTTTCTAGTTTTCAGAGCTTTTAGAGCTGACTTAATTTACGTGAGCTAAAATATTGTAATGGCCTGGAGGTTGCGGCGCTGTTTCATACAACTTATACGTACTTTCTAAGTTAATTTGCACACCACTCACATTCAGTAAAGGAAATTATCTAACCGAAACTATATAATAATTCCTATTTATATTAACTATTAAAGAAATACGAACGACGATTATCGGTTGCATCATACGAATGTCATGATGATATCTAACAGACACAATAACAGAGTTTTGAGCACAAATTAGATATAACATGATATGGTTACGTTATGATAATTCTCAATATTTCATTATTTTATGATTTTTCATTTCTTAGGGAGAAATTACGCTATTTTTTATATATTTTGAATTAAGTAAAAATCTATTATTTTTGACCCCATGACTTCCCAAGACTTACAGTTGAAAACAAAACAAAATCGAAATAATACATTTTCGGTTTTTTATACTTTTTTGATTACTACCAATCAACAATTTACTTATAATTATATTCCATGTCAAATTATTTTAATGTTAATAATGTAATTGATTTTAAAAATCAGTTATGTATTTTTCTATGTATAGTTATTTACATTAACGTAAATACATGTACACAATATGCCTTATACAAATCCGCATAGTCTGCAATACATGTAAATTAAACTGTCAAACACCAAGCGGTCACCGGTGACCGCAAACTATTGTTCTATAATTGTGTCTACAAAACCGGTACTCGACGAGTTAAGAAGCTAGATGCCATTAATTTTATCGATATCAATAATCGACCTTTCGCTCCCTCTTCCATATATGAGTTTTTTACGCCTGTATTAGTGTAATTGCGTCAGTGTGACGACCAATAACAAATCTTTTAACCTAGTGCGTGTTGTTTATTTGTGTGCATTTTCCGCGTAGGTATTGGTCTCTTCCTTGTAGTAAAGTTGAAGAGTGGGGGACAAACGGCGACGCGTGTTCTAATACAAATCAGGAACTATTTCCTTTCTAGCCTTCTTTATATGTTCTGTGGTGGTTCTTCCTCATACTCAGCTGTACTGCTGCCTTGTTGTAGACTGCGCACGCTGCTCATGAGGAAGAACTCCTCTGTGGTTCGAAAGTAGTTCGTGATTTTAGTTAATATAGTATGTCTCATATATAATAAAAATTATCAATTTAAAAAATACTCACGCAATTATTCTTATCAGCCATTCTGAGGGATAGTTCAAAGACGCCCAAATCAACTACACAGACATAATCCTTTACAATATCAGGTAACTTGTCATCGTCAAGTGGTACTGCGGCATTAGGCTTAGTCCCAAGTATATGCATTAGGAATAAGGTGCACTCCTGTGCTATGAAACGAAGGCACGAAGTATTTGTGGCCGCTATTAGGTTGCTCGTTACACTGAAATTACCCAGTGTAAGTACTGTGCGGAATGGTAGGTAGAGTGGTCTGGAAATAAAAGAAAATATTATTGATACGTAGATTATTATTGATAGAAAATATTATGATAAAAAGAGTTAGCTGGCCGATGTTCGTGACATCGATCAAGATTACGGGCCCTGTCTTGGTTTGAAACTAGTTGAGTAACCTCGTCCAGTAGTTACACGAGTAACCAGTGATACCTCACCATCATCATCAACAGCCTATAAATGCTTACTGCTGAGCAAAGCCGTTTCTAACACGGAGAAGGTTTGAGGAATTATCACCACGGTTGTTCAATGTCGGTTGGCCATTTCAAAATTATAATTAGACATTATAAGCCCAGGTTTTTGAGATGCGTTACTTCATTCATTTGATAAAATATGATGGCAAACTTTTGTTAATAATGACGACCGTTGTTGTTTTATATGTTTGTACTTCACATCTGTTGTAACAAAGAGTCAAAGAATTTAAGAATATTACAAAATATTCAACAGAATAAATCCAATTACCCAATTATCCTCCTCCCCAATCTCCCCAATCCCGGAATCTTCAATAATCCTCAAATTTCTAATCCCCAGATAGCCGGTAACGCACTTGTAACACCTCTGGTGTTTCGAGTGTCCATGGGCGGCGCCGATCGCTAACCATCAGGTGACCCGTCATCTCGTTTACCGGCTTATTCCATAAAAAAAAACATTTAAATCTAAAATTGTTTAACCCGCGGGAAGAGAATGATACGATACATTGTATGGGTACGTTAATCTATATAAATTTTTTTTCTTTTATTTATATTAAATGTCTTTCATTTTATGTTACCTAAGATAAGAATGTTAATTTCGTAAGTAGTAGTTTCTTTTTTAGTTACTATAATTTTATTGTTCTCGTTCGTTTGTATAGTTTTTTTAACACTTAATTGTAAAGTTGGTTAACCTATAATTGGCGACTGTATCAGCCTAATTAAGCCCAAACCTATTGTTACCATTATTATCTCTTATACAGAAGCTGTTAGTATACCTATTTAAATAAATAAAATAGAACTTTATTTTAGGGCAACTATAGCCCATAGATACACCCCTTACAGACTAAAATAAATACTTTGATATACAACATACCTATAATCAACAGCACAGTCCACGACATGTACATGTAATTCGGACATGACAGTGGAGGGAGTGTACCCTGGCACGGGGTAGTCGATGACGTCGATGATGTCCATCAGTTGAGTCAGCCACGATATACCCTTGTCACCTCTGTAGCGAAGCGTGGCCTGCTCTATGCCCAGGGCTATGACGATTGACTGTTGATAGAGAAATAAACTGTTACTTAAATGTTAAATAACTTTTTACTTTGCACGATTGATGCGGTGACTGCGGTGCAATGTGTCGCGGGTTCGATTCCCGCACGGAACAACACTTTGTGTGATCCACAAATTGTTGTTTCGGGTCTGGGTGTCATGTATATGTCAACTTGTATGTTTGTAAACACACCCATGACACAGGAGAAAATCCTAACGTGGGGCAACGTTTAAAAAAAAACTGAGAAAAATATACCTACTCTGAAGTCACAGTTCAAAGTCTAGATGTAAATGGATTAAGTATGTACAGCTCGGCCAAAAAAGAGCATGACGCGGTGACAGCTGCAACTAATGTTGACTTGTACTGAATCATCCACTTTGGACCATATCCCAAAAACAAAACAATTAGAATATACTAGTACCTCCTTTTTTAAACTCGATAAAAATAACAAATATCACAATCGGTAGGAAGGAAGGAAGACAAAACAAATACCGTCAACAACTTTTCTTCCATTACAGGGATACAAACCGTATTAATCCAGACTTTGTATAATATAGGATCTTTATGTCAAGTTTCATTAAGATCCGAAAACTGATTTTAGCGTGAAATAGTGAAAAGCATACATACATCAGCTTTAACATCTATAACATTAGTAAGATTGATATTACAAAAATCTTCTATATACCTTAACATTAGATGACTCTGCATCGGGCGCGACTTTAAGTGCCATAGTGAACATGTCCTTCTTCAAGAGATTGTCTTTGATGATCACTCCTCTGCCTGAAGGGTAGATGGTACTCTTCAGGTGAGACGGTAGCATGGTGCCGTACTGACGGAGTGGAGGCTTCTCTGATGGTATTGTTATCATTGCTAAAGAGGATAAAAGAAAGGTTTGGTTTAAGAATTGATTCATATTTATTTAAGACTGACTGCCAATAAAAACTGTTGACGGTAAATCCTCCGCTAACGCCGGTCACCGGTGACCCCCATGGCGTTTAACGTGTTAAAAGGTTGGTAGGGGCTAGTTGTTCAGATGTTGTTGTTTCGGGTTATGAGTAATTTGTGTTTATAAATCTACGGGTCAAGAGGACAATGTGTGGGGGTGATGTTTTGTAAAGAATAAAGAAATGAATTAAACCGTATATCCCCAAGCCGTCACCGGTGCCCGCTCACTACTAACTACATTATAGACCTTATTTCCAATGTTTAGAGACTACTTTTGTATGAAAAAATTTAGGGTATGATTTTCAATGGGTTAAAATAGGAATGATTACGTTATTTAGTACAAAAAAAACTATTAAAGGCTAATCCTCAGCTAACGTCGGTCATTATTTGACCGACACGGCATTCAATTTGTTAAATCCTGAAGTTGATTACATAGCGTGATGATTACTGTAAATAGTTTACAAGACAAAGGGAAAAAGAGACCATGATATTTTTCCTCGGCAGCGCCGTAGATGCCTAATTTTAATTTTAATGTCCGTCTGGTAGATTATTAATCGTTAGACACGTATTTTTTATTTTCTTACAAAAACGAATACTTTCGACGATATATTGATTTGAAATGTCGCGTGACGTCACTACTATGTACATTTTATACGTAGAAATTACGTTTTAGTCCCCACTCCTAAACTTTGATTCGTTATAGGTATCGTAAGTATCATTTTATTATATATCAAAATAAAAAAAATGTGTCTTATATTTTTTCATTACCTAACTTACGGACTAATTATATTTTTAATTTTCATACCCTGTCACCATCCCAATTGAGCAGATAATGGTAAGCAATCAGTTCATAAGAGTTATAATTTTTGGAACTTCCAGTCCTAATCACTGTTTTATGTATGACAAATAAATATGTTTTTAAATAACATTTTCTTTACATTTACTTACAATCATGGTACAAAGTAGTGCGATCAGCTCGTAGACATAGCTGCGCGGTCTTGGGTTTTCCATTGAGCCCGCTCACTTGGCACATAGACAAGTTATACGCATCTAGTACTAGCTCGCCCATCTGTCCTGGCACTACACGCTTGTTGCTGTCCTGGGTAGAAAAAATAACAAGGTTTTGTTGAGATTTAGGTGTATGAAATATGAATAGGTGAGGTGCGAAGGATGAGAGCATGGATGAAAGTTGATGAAACGCAAAAGCAGTCTATATTTGGTATCCACTAATATGATATGATAATGGCTTTGAGCAGCATGATAGATAGTTAAAGCCTATGAGAGCAAAGCTTTCGGTTTGGCAATGAGTTGGTTATTTATATGGATTTGATCAATTGATTTAACTCTTACGTCAATAGTTTCAAACTGCAATTGCTGCGACGCCGGTTTTCTATGAGCCGGCCGTGATATCATTCCCACGTGATTTATAGATACATTTTAGTACTGCAACAGTATGTCAGTATATTCAACTTACCCTGACAGGAGTATACATAGTAAGTACTCCTTTCCCAACTTTGAGGGTGAGACAGAAGTTGTGTGTCTCTGTCTCCTCGTGCGGCCGACTGTTCCCGATGCCCTTGCGCAGCTTATTGTCATACGTCGAGTAGTACAAGTTGGTCTCTTCTTCTGACGATGTGCTTTCTGTGTCAGAATCTAAATTAAAAAGAGATACGAAAGATATATACATACATAAATATATAGATATATAAACTACTTATATTTGTAATTAAAAAATACTTAAAAATAAATAAAAATAATTAAAACTATTTAAAGATAAATAAAAATAATTAAAACTATTTAAAGATAAATAAAAATAATTAAAACTACTTAAAAGTAAATAAAATATAACTAAAACTACTATAAAATAAAATAATTAAAAAAGATATGACTAAAATAAAAGAACATTAAAACATTCATAGCTTAACAACTTTAGAGGTATAATACAAAAAAATAACTATCGTAACATTACATAGATTTTGTACCAAATATTGTCATTTTACAGTATCTCTTTTAGGACGGTGTAGATGTTGAATGATCATTGATCATAGATGCAATAAATGACGATGTCAAAATAGCCCATTTTTGTACATTTTTGGTGTCTATTGTATAAACAGAGTCATTGCCTTTTACATCAACCTCTCCTCAACATTAAGGACCTCTAAGTAAAGACAGGTGAGATCCACAATTTGGTTTTCACCAACCTATAAATAAGAGGCACGTAACAAGTAAGCGGTTAGTTTTAGCGCTACGTCACTATAAGATACTTTTAGTTAGGAGATGGTTGGTGACAAGACAATGGCCATTAACTCACATTGTATGTTGGGATAGAATACGTACATACATATTTAGCTTTACTCATAACAATAACGGCCTATCATTTTTTCTACTAATGACGTGCCGCCAATATGGTGTGAGGTCATGTTTGTCCAATCACTTTAACTGTTTAGAACTGGGTAGTTTCCAGGGTATGAAAATTAAAATTAAAATTAGTCCGTCAGTTAGATAATTAAAAAAAATTAGATACGTATTTTTTATTTTCTCGTATTAAGTTGCAATACTTAAATAAAATGGCGCTAAGTTTAGGAGTGGGAGGTCGCTACGTCATAACGTGCTACAAAATGTGGGACGCTGTGACATCACACGATATTTCAAATTAATATATCGTCGAAAGTATTTCATTTTGTGAGAAAAGAAAAAATACGGGTCTAAAGTTTTAAATTAATGTACCAAACGGACATTAAAATAAAATTTAGGAAACTACCCTATTGACTGCCCAATGAATACAAATCGGCGAGTTTATTGGACAAGTGACCTCTCGTTATTATAGCGATTTACAGAAAAATAAATTAGATAAGATCTAAGATAGTGTGGACCCAGCAAGCCAGTCGTAGATCGACGTCTCGAGTTGTCGTGTATCTGCTGACGACTTCAAAGCATCGACCAACACCTGAGTAGGTTCGTAATGTTCTGCTTGAGTCGAGGGCATGCAGAAAGCAGTATTTCTGGCCACGGCGCGTATTTTCCGGAGATCCTCTCTCTCGCCCTGATCACCAGTAGCTTGAATTCCTTCCGATACCAGTAGCATGCACTTTTTGATATTTTTTTACAAATATATTCTAATATAAATAAACAGATTAAAATAAAATTCAAATCTATTCTACAAATAATGTTATAAATTATACACTAAATCTAAATTATATTAAAAATTACACTATAGTAATTATTATTAATAACCTCTTGTATGTCGGTATTTAAGACACAATAGAAAAAGCATTGTGTCTCGTGGAGATCTACCCTCCGACATAGCAGAGGTTAAACAAGTTAAAACTATCACTCACCATGCCCAGCGGTTTTGAACGCGCCAAAGCCGGGGGTGAGGTCGGGGTATTGGAGGGGGTTGATGTCATACTGTTCTGCTGGCTGCGGCTCCCATAGTAGGAGGTCCGAGTTTATACGGTTGTAGATTATCTCGTATAGCTGCTTCGATCTGATAAATGATAATAATATTTAGATTAATTTATCCTCTACCTCACATGCTCACCCCCTATTACATCGGACTCATAACATAAATAGTGAAAAGTGGGTGTTACATTGTACTGTGGCATTAAGCGCCGTAATGTGCACCTGTGCCTACCCTTCGGGAATAAAAGAAAAATAATTTATTCGCCACCAGGCATGGACCACCAAATATACATCACACATAAAATAACATGCATAAAAAAAATACAATAAAAGCAAACAACATTATAAGTGTGATGATTTATCCTCTACGTTTACAGAATTATTAGTAATTCCATAACATCACGCCTTTTATCCCCGAAGGGGTAGGCAGAGGTGCACATTCTACCACAGTACAATGTAACACCCACTTTTCACTAGTTGTTATGAGTCCCATGTAATAGGGTGTGAGCCTATTGCCATATACCGGGCACATTTCCAGACTCCGTGCTACTACTGAGAATTTTAAAAAACCCAGTAATACTTTGCCCGACCCGGGAATCGAACCCGACACCCCTTGCCCGGCAGTCGCACTTGCGACTACTCGGCCAACGAGCATATTAGTAATTGTTTTATACATATACTTCTAAGGGCCGAATTTTCAATAAACAGTTAATTCGGTACTTTTGAAACTTCAACAAATACAAAATAAATAATAGTCTGTCAGTCTGTCCGTCGGAGAAGCTAGGCGCTCGTTCCAAAATGTCGATTCGAGTGGAGAAGAACGAGGAAGAAACTCCATTCGTTACTCTTTTAAAAAAAAGTCTGTTTTACATTGCTCTGATACATATTCATTACAATATAATCCTGACGCATAATACAAATAACAGAACATACTAAAATAAAAAAAACAAAACCAAGAGAAAACAAATAAGTCTGACATGGTCCTCACATATGTATACTGACAATCCATATAAAATAGTGCTTCTGTAACATTATAAGTGTGATGATTTATCCTCTACGTTTACAGAATTATTAGTAATTCCATAACATCACGCCTTTTATCCCCGAAGGGGTAGGCAGAGGTGCACATTCTACTACAGTACAATGTAACACCCACTTTTCACTAGTTGTATTTATGTTTTTTGTGTATGTATTAGTATGTGCAAAATATTGCAAGTAAGTAACAAAATAGATACTTACTCAAGCTGCAAGCTGAGGATAGGTAGTATAAAGTCCAGATGTATGGCCGACAGGTCTATGGAGTTGCTTGTGAATTCTGCCATCTCATCCTCATTGCCCGGGACTATCATCTCTTCTTCTTGTGCTAAAATAATACAATAAATGCAATACCGTAGAAAGAGACAAATAAATCGGTTGGTATATTTTTATTATCAGTCGATGACATACTACTGCAGGACTGCCTTCTCTATTTAAGAAGGGTTTGCTATAACGTCTATCCTTGACAGGTGGAAATTGCATATTAAAAGGTTCAGCTTCATCAGAGGGCGCTGCTACCTAGTTTCTGTCAAATATGAGGGAAATTGATGTGATTTTGACTTCTCTCGCGTGAGTGAGGCGAAAGGAAGTGTCAGACTCTTACTGACTAAAAACCACCTCGTTCCTTCTGCTGCACGTCGAGCCGGAGCCCCGGTTACCCCGTATATTACCCCTTATATACGCGGAGCCCCGTTAAGTCCTCCGCGGATAATTATAAAAGTAAGTAGTAAAACGAAAATAAGTTTGTTAACTCTTAATACTATATTTACTCAACTTAACTATTTTTAACTTGCATACAATATAATGTGGATTAAAGAGATAGGCCATCTCATGCAGGCAAAGCGCATCATCATCAGTCTATATAAGTATATATCCATTGGTGAGCAACGTCTTCTTCATTTTTTCTTTTTTTACAAACCGCGTTGTCCCTACTAAGATTTGCTCCTGTGTCGTGGGTGCATTAAGATACCCAGCAACCATACCAAGCGCAGTCGAGATGCATCGAGCAGTGGACCGTCTTCGAAGGTGATAAGCATTGACCACCCTGTTCAATACCCAAGCGGTCATCGGTGACCGTTCTCCACTAACTCCATTATAGACCTTATTTCCGATGTTTAGAGACTACTTTTGTATGGACAAATTTTGGGGATTTTTCGGATCAACAGATTGGCAATTTCAAGCTTACAAATTGCGGGTAAAAGATAGTAATAATATAAAATACCTTTTTCCTCGTCTTCATGTTTGGTAAAACTCTGGTGTACCATTTTCTTCCCACTGAATGGGCTGGGGTGTTTGGAAGTCAAGTTGTTCATTAGATAAAATGATGTAGTCATTGGATTTGAGTTCGCGGGCTCGAAGTTAGACGGCTCGTCGTTGAAACCGTCGAATGGACCCTTCGCCAGGATTTTAGGTTTGAAGGTTATTGATATGCTGTAAAAGAAATATATGTTGATACATATTAATTATTACTACACACTGCAGTGTTACAGTATAAGATGGCAGCTAAATAAAGAAGCGTGTAAGAATCGCGATAAAAAGCAGTAGATGGTTAAGGTATTTATTTATTTATTTATTTATACTAATAGAACGGTACAAAAAACCAATTACACTACTCAATACATATTCAATTGTAAGGAACAAAACATTGACAAAAAAAAAATGGTATGATCAAAGCCAAAGTTCTCAATCCAGGCTTCTATTTCTAGATGTTATATTTACTGTTATCCGTACGAACATTACTTTTACAGTAGGGTAGATGACAAATTTTTATTTTAATGTCCGTCTGGTAGATCATTTTAAATCATTAGACACGTATTTTTCATTTTCTTACAGAAACGAATACTTTCGACGATATATTGATTTGGAATGTCGCGTGACGTCACTACTATGTACATTTTATACGTAGAAATTACGTTTTAGTCCCCACTCCTAAACTTTGATTCGTTATAGGTATCTAACTATCATTTTATTATATATCAAAATAAACAAAATGTGTCTTATATTTTTTTATTACCTGACTGACGGACTAATTACATTTTTAATTTTAAGATAAAAAAACAAAACAATTACTTATATTGTAACTATTGTGAGGCATACTAAATTAATTATCATATTTTTCGGTTCCTCATTAAACAATTACGCTGAAAAACAGAATAATAAAAATATTTTTATTTCCCTAAATGGTTAAAATATTACTAGTAGTACTCACGTAGGTATGGCGGCGGATGTGACGTGTCCGCTGAGGATGTTCCCTTCACAGACGTTGTCGTCTATCGTGGTGCGTGCTATGTGTGTAGCCGGGAATATGTCGTTTTCCTAAGAAACAAAATGCGGTGGTTAATATCTTGCATTATACATGCATTTTTATACAATAATAGTACCTACTTCATAATTCCTACGTTTGGTAGGCGGGTTGGAGATCACGGTTCAGATTTATAAGAGAGCGATATTGCTATCTATGAAATCTGTTAGTCGACTCTATATTATTTCTTTGACTGGGGGTGAGGGTGTGCATCATGTGTGTGTGTGGTGAGGCGAGAGGTAGTGTCGTACTCTTACTGACTATAAACCACCCCGTTATACCCCCCGCCCCCCCACCTACTTCTGTATTGCGAGCCGGAGCCCGGCAACTCGTTAAGTCCTTCGCGGCTTCGCATCGGAATAAGCCCTAGTGGGCCCATTTGTGGTGGTCTGATGGCTCTTTGAGACGCGCGCGGAACGCGTAAGCTTGGGCTTAGTTGACTCTTATAATTCCTATATTCTACAGTGTAATCATATGGCATACTTTCTTTAGTCGTATTGTATACCCTCTTTTTCACGCCAAACACCAATTCCCAATTACGTCCTGTTGTTTTTTTTTATGGCATAAGCCGGTAAACGATCAGACGGATCACCTGATGCTAAGCAATCGGCGTCACCCATGGACACCTGGAACACCAGAAGCGTTACAAGTGCGTTACCGGCCTTTTGGGGATTAGGAGTTTGAGGATTGTTGGGGATTCGGGGATTGGGGAGATTGGGGAAGGGGAGAGGTTAACTGGGCCTCCGGTAACCTCACTCACACGACTAAACACAACGCAAGCGTAGCTTCACGTCGGTTTTCTGAGAGGCCGTGCTATCACTCCGGTCGAGCCGGCCCATTCGTGCCGAAGTATGGCTCTCCCACACTGAACCTATTTCGAAAAATCAATCCTTATATCAATATACTTACATAATAATATAGGTCCAGTATAGTGGCTCGTACGGTGACCGTGGTAGGCTGTGGTCTGGAACTGGGTGTTTGCTGCGAAGTAATGGTGGCGTTCTGGAACTTGAACAGTAAATAGTCTGGTCGGACGCTACGGAACTCTCGATTTACGCCCTGACGAAGGTCCGCTATTGGGAATCTGCAAAAAAAAAACATATTTTTAGGTGATGAGTGATGTTACTTTCGTGCGATTTTAAGTGAGAACCTGAACAGATTTTATCTTCGTATTGAAGGTTTCATGTTACATTTATTGCCCTATTGTTATAAAATGATCTTATACACAAAATATTTGAACAAGGAATTGGATTAAAAAGATTTAATCTATTAGTCGCCGATTTTTCGTTCCTACAAAAGTTAAATATATAGTCAACCGTATAATTGTACGTGAAATTATATGTATAAAAAAAGCACCAAAAACACAGAAGAAAAATTATACTCTTATAGTAACTAATTAAATGTTGTATTTAAATAATAGAAACAATTTGTTCTTACCTCAACACAGCATGTAGGTCAGGGCACTGCAAAGTGACAGTAGTCTGGTTCTGTGAGGAGCCAGTCGGGGCGGGTGTAGTGGTGCCAGTATTGGAGCCGCCGAAGAAGGTCGACCACATACGTTCAATTATCGTCAGCTCCACGTCCACGTAGAACGGTGTGCATTTAATCCTAGAAATAGGTTAATATATAAAACACATAAAAGGATTTCACCCGCTGTGTGATAGTTAATTTTATTGTGACGTTTTATAATGAATTATATTAGAGGTATTTTTTTATATTAAAAATTTTCGATTTGCCGCAGAATTGAGCAGCCAGTGGTCAGTAGCAGCGCGATAGTCGCCGCGGCGTAGGTCGCGGTATGCTGCTCATGATTAGAGCCTCTAACATGGCTGGAAACTAGTCGAGTTCCTCGTCAAACAGTTACGCGAGTAAGGTGAAAATATATATACTTATATATATTTTAGTTTTGCCAAATATTTTTAGGCAACTTTCAAGTGCTGTAACTGTAACCTACACGTTACACGGTGTAATCCACACGCACGAAGCACTTCGCTTCAAGCTTCCTTGTGTAGTCTGTATTTCCTGAAGGGACTTAACCTGGGAGTCTTCAGGGCCCGAGGGAAAAGGTTGCTTATGGGACGACGAGCTCCATCATAGACCGCATCATCGCTTACAACCCAGGCGAGATAGTGGTCAAACGTCGGTCCATCACATATAAAAAACTGCAGAATGCAGATACCACCGCGGGTGCGGCGAGTGACACTCATTTTACTGACTGTTACACTTTATTCTACAGCTATAAAATCTAATAAAATTTACTCGGTAGGAAATTCCTAAAAAATTATGATACTTCCCCTATTAATAGAAATTTGACACATTGTATGTTGCTTATAAAAATTGAGTCAAATGGGTAGATTCCAGGGTATCAAAATTAAAAATCTAATTAGTCCGTCTGTTAGATAATGAAAAAATGATAGACACGTATTTTTTTATTTTCTCGTATTAAGTTGCAATACTTAGATAAAATGGCGCGAAGTTCAGGAGTGGGAGGTTATTACGTCATAACGTGCTACAAAAAGTAACACGCTGAGACATCACGCGATATTTCAAATTAATATATCGTCGAAAGTATTTAATTTTGTGAGAAAAGAAAAAATATGGGTCTAAAGTTTTAAATTAATGTACCAGACGGACATTAAAATAAAATTTAGGAAACTACCCTAATGTGTCTTTCTTCAAAAAGAACCAATATAATCTTATACAATTATTATTTCCATATATTTATTTAAAATTATCTATAAATTACATTTTTAAATACTACTTATTATTATTATTACTTACACTATGTCAGTCGAAGGATTGACAAGTCTCTGTTCGCCGCGCGCGTACCTAGACGTCTGTCTGAACGTGATGCGAATGTTCGCGTGAGGTTCAGACGCGCCTTGTTGGCTTGAGCGACTCGAGCTGTCCTCATTGTCTGGGAACAAAAGATAATATTGTATTACATGACTCATGTAACATAAGTACTAGAATTTTTAGATTTACCAGATGTTCTTCAAAGGGTCAGACAGTAGTGTCCGGATTTTATACAACGTGATTCCTCATGAGCAGCGTCGGACGAACCCCTCTGTGTCTGTCCGTATATCACGATAGTTATTATAAAAACGTGATACTCATTTTTGTCATTTTAAGTGTACCGTGTAATGGTAATGGGGGTGAACCCATTAACACCAAATTTAAAAAAGAAAAAAGTTGTCCCACACTAGGATTTTCTCCCGTGTCGTGGGTGCAAGCGTTTACTAACATACAATTTCACATACAGTGGATCACACAAAGAGTTGATCCGTGCGGGAATCGAACCTGCTACCCGTTGCACGGCAGCCACCGTACCAACTGTGCAGTCAAACTAGTTTTAACTGTTTTCTATGTCTAGCAGTTATAAACGCTTTTGAATTTTGTTGTATTATTTATAACTCATGAGATATATCAAATTACGTAATTATATTGTTTGTATTTGGATGTGCATCGTTTGTTACGCAACGCTGCTCATAACTATAAGCCCTTAGCGTAGCTCGAAACTGGTCGAACCTCGTCAAATAGTTAACTAAGTAAGTCGTAAAAGATAATCAGTTTTATATTTAATTTGTAAGCTTATATCTCACCTTTGTTCAGGAATTTTATCAGGTTATATCCCTGAACCATCTCATCCCCTTCTTCATTGGAATAGTATAGACACTCTCTGACGAGCACATCTTTGATGGAAGCCTCACACAGCATCTGACTGCCCACCGCCGTCACTCTCTCGCTGCCGTCCACTGATATCTCTGACGTTAGGAGTCTAGGGAATAAAATCAAATTAGTTTGGTTATATTGTTAATATCAACAGTTTCAAAGCACTTAAAATTTAATATGGCTTTTATGCCTCTATATTGTTTCTTTTTTATGGAATACTAGGCAAACGAGTAGACGGATCACCTAATGGTAAGCGATCAGTACCGACCTTGTACATCTGCAACACCAAAGGAGTCACAGGTATTTTTTTAAGGGTGAAAATCATCGAATGACTTCTCCCGCTTGGGTGACGCGGGAAGGAGTGTCAAACTTACTGACTAAAAATCACCCCGTTCCTACTCCTGCACTTCGAGACGGAGCCCCGGTAACCCGTTAGGTTCTCCGCGGCTCCGAATCGGCATCATCATTATCATTAGGAGGAGTATGTTTTCACTATAAATGTAATATTTAATCTTTTCTATAGTCAGAGTCCAGCCAAAAATCTTTATCAGGACTAAATATATAAACGTGGCCATCAAGCTAAGAAGAGACTTGAGCGACCAAGGAAAAACAACAGGCAAATTATCTAATTTTAATAATAGATTTTTAACTTTATTGCGAACTAATAAGGTCTTTTTTAAGCATTGGTATAATTTGATGAGCTGATGCTACAAGAAGGTAGGCAGTGTTATATTTTATTCTTACCTCAAATGGCTTTTCAAAGTGGTTCTATCAAGTATCTCGTTAGCCGCAGTGAAGTCATCGACAATGGTAAAAAGCTCCAAGCTTGCAAAGAAGGTGCTGGCAATTTCTTGCAACTTGATGGCCGTACTTGGCGATATGACGTCAGAGCCTAACAAAGTCGGGACTAGAATATCCTGGAATAGAAATATTAGATAAGTTGTTTATCACTACATAGTATAAAACAAAGTCGCTACCCGCCGTCTGTCTGTCCCTATCTATGCTTAGGTCTTAAAAACTACGCATCGGATTTTGATGCGGTTTTTTTATAGATAGAGTGATTCTTAAGGAAGGTTTATATGTATAATAAATGCTTGCACCCTTGCGAAGTCGGGGCGGGTCGCTAGTTATACATATAGTTTCTGTCTCCTTTGAAGTTTTTTCTTATACCAGAAATCTTATGGCCAGTCTGATGGTAAGCAGACATAGTAGCTTAAATACACTTGCAACACCAGAAGTATCACAAATGCGTCGTGGTCTTCGGGGCCTTTAGCCAAGCGCCACTTTAGCGCTTGTCTACAGAGAGAGTAGAAATCAAAATGTATGGGGATGACACTGACAAGTGTCAAAATTTACGTCAATCCTTACTAATATTATAAATCGGAAAGTGAGTTTGTTTGTTTGTTCCGGTTTCACGCCGTAACTACTAAACCGATTGCTTTGAATTTTTGCAGACGTAAAGTTAGAAGCCCGGGTAAATAATAGGGTACTTTTTATCCCGGAAAAATTGATATTCCCAAGGGAAAACAAAAGTATTGGTATAGATGGCGCTGTATGTATTGGTATATGTCACATAGGCTACTTTTTATTTTTATCCTTTTGTAACGTGAGCGAAGCCGCGGGTAAAAGCTAGTTCCTTATAATTTGGTTTTCTATTGTACATGTAAGTAGACAAGCGCTAAATGGCATTTGGCTACAGCTGCAGATTTATATGAGAAAGAAACTGTTCAATTGCACTATCAATCAGTAGTTTTAGTTTGAGTTATGGACAAATATTCAAGCCACTCAATTTTGATGCTCTTAAGAATAGTTTCGTCGTCTCTTTAAATTCTTTGTAAAATGATAGAGATAGCAAGACATTTTAGCACAACTTAAAATTGAGTAGGGGTTTAAATAGGTGGCACTTTACACTTTTTTGCAGTTATGATAAGAGTCTATTATAATAAGGAGTCAATACAGTCATCTGGACTACTTAGTTGCGCTTGTGACTACTCGAATACAGTAGCAGTAACATAATATGTAGTTCTTAATTTTGTATATAAATATCGATGTTTATCTCTCTTGAAATGCAATATGTACCTTATGCAGTAATACACAGGCCACAGATTCGATTTTCAAGCTGATATGTGACACTTCTGCTGTTGGGTCACCCTCGATATGCGGACCTGGAAATAAACATATTATTATGTATTTCTATAACAATATATTCATATATACATACATATTCGGCTGATACAGACGGCCGAGTGGTCGCAAGTGTGACTGCCGGGCAAGGGGTCTCAGGTTCGATTCCCGGGTCGGGTTAAGTATTACTGGGTTTTAAAAAAAATCTCAGTAGTAGCACGGAGTCTGAAATTGTGCCCGGTATATGGTAATAGGCTCACCCCCTATTACATGGGACTCGTAACATAAATAGTAAAAAGTGGGTGTTACATTGTACAGTGGCATAATGTGCACCTCTGCCTACCCCTTCGGGGATAAAAGCGTAATGTTATGATGTATGTAATACATACATACATAAACCTCATATTATTTGTGCCATGGGACTAGGCTAAAAATACAGGGTGTAGTGCCCTAAAACCACAGGGCCCGGTGCCCTAGAACACCCGTATACTTTTAATTGAATACTATGCATCGTTTTGTTTCTCTCATGTCATATAATAGGGTAGATGACTAATTTTTTTCTTGTTTTTCACTAAATTTAATCTCCGCCTGGTAGATTATTTTAAATCATTAGACACGTATTTTTTATTTTCTTACAGAAACGAATACTTTCAATGATATATTGATTTGAAATGTCGCGTGACGTCACTTCTATGTAATTTTATACGTAGAAATGATGTTTTAGCCCCACTCCTAAACTTTGATTCGTTTTATCTAGTATTGTTTTATTATACGACAAAATAAAAAAAAATACGAGTCTAATATTTTTTCATTACCTAACTTACGGACTAATTATATTTTTAATTTTCATACTCTGTCATCTACCCAATTATTATGATCAAAAGCTGTCTAAAAATAAATTACACTACTTATAACCTATTACAAAAAGTGTAAAAATGGAATTGCTTTAAAACTACGTAGCTAGTAGCTACTCGCATAAATCGAACGACTGCAACAAAATTGTTTGTGTTTTTTCGTCATCAGCACAAGGTCTGTATGCAAAAAAGTCACCAAAAAAAAGGTAGGTAACATCGGAAATTTAAGCATCTGTGTCAAATCGGAGCGATCTGCTAGTCAATAATAATAATATTTAATGCTTCCATTAGACAGCATATACGGATACCCGAAGCTTCGAAGGGTCGCGTTTACCTGCGCTACATCTAACAATGGCGACCCATTGGGCGCGGGCGTGAGGCTAGCAAGTTTTGTGTTTATGTTTTTTTTTCTTCACGTTTTTGCTCCCTGTGCCCGATGCCAATACCAATAATAAATACATTTTCTTGTCTCTGCCCAAGCACAGTCCAGTGGCCTTAGTACGAGTTTGATTTACGTTTTAAGTATTCGAAACGAGTATGCGTTCGGCGCTCTGATTGGCCGGCACCAATGAAGCGACCAATCACAGCGCCGAACGCGTACTCGTTACGATTACTTTAAACGTGAACCATCTCATACTAAGGCCTCAGTTTGTTTGGAATTGACTTTATCTTATTTTGTTGGATTTTCACACTACTTGTCTACAATTGAGCCGTGGAAGGCCTAACGGGTTGCCGGGGTTCTGGCTCAAAGAGCAGGAGAAGGAACGGCATGGTTTTTAGTCAGTAAGAGTCTGATACTCCTTGCGCCTAACCCAGGGCGGGAGAAGCCATTGAATGTTTACCCCCCTCAAAAAAAATGGTCTAAAGTTAAACAGAAGATTTGAGTTTGACTTCATTATGATAATATGGCATTCTAGGCCCTTGCATTCACATTTATGAACACTCGATCAACAAAGAAGTTAGTCACGTATAAGCATTAAGAGACCAGGGCTTTACCTTTCTTGTTTCTCTTGATCCTGGGCGCACCTGTGGGCAAAGTGGCGCTGGAAGTCATACTAGCGCTCATGGAGCTGACGGATGACGAGAAACTCTCCGCCATCGGGCCTTGCGATGTCATTGGGTAGAATATTTCATTTTCATCTTCCTCGTCTGTATACAAAAATGAGAATTTGAAAGACTTTTTTTTAAATGGATTTGAATTTAATGATCTTTTAATTTAAACAATAGTTGGTTAAGTCATAGTTAAGTCACAATGTTTGTGCCTGATAAGAACAACTTGTCAAGTTTGTCTTCTGGGATTCAGAATGTTCAACCAACTGTTATTTATGCTATAATTTTTGGAAAGCTTTCCTCCCCGGCGTTACTGATTTTGGTTGACAATTCATCATTTATGATGGTGTTGCGACGGCTTCAGATCAGAACTATATTACCGCATTTTTGGTAGTATCAAACGCCAAATCTATCTTTAGGCCGAAAAAAGAAGTCTAGTATTTTGTCCGGTATATGGCAGTAGGCTCACCCCCTATGACATGGGACTCATAACATAAATAGTGAAAATTGGGTGTTGCATTGTACAGTGGTATTAAGTGCCGTTAAGTGCACCTCTGCCTGCCTTCTGGGCTAAAAGGCGTAATGTTATGTTAAGAAAACGTGTTTCGTTGTAGTACTTACCGAAACCTGGACCAGACCAGCCAGACTTGCTGCCAGCAAACTTCGCCTTATGCTTCTCGAACATATCAAGTAATTGAGCTTCTACCAGTTGGAAGTCTGCTGGCTTCATCGGCTTGCACTGGGCCGTTCCGCTAGGACGTAATGGTATATTACTGTGGAGTAAAAAGGTGTTTAACATGGTCAAGATAACTCAGTAGAAACTAGTCATTGTTGAAAAGTTGAATATGTTATGAGAGGTAGACTTAACAGACAACTATGGAGCTATCATCAAATTGAATGTAGTCGCAAGTGCGCCTGCAAGGCAAGGGTTCTCGGGTTCGATTTCAGGGTCGGGCAAAGTATTACTGGGTTTTTAAAAATACTCAGTACTAGCACGGAGTCTCGAATTGTGACCGGTATAAGGCAATAGGCACACCCCCTATTTTATGGGACTCGAAACATAAACAATGAAAAGTGGTTATTACATTGTACTTCCCCTTCGGGAATGAAAAGACATGAAGTTATGTTCTATAAATTTTTAAATAAAAAAAAATTGTTACAACTCACGTTCTATCTTCCAAATCCGGTTGATTGAGAGCATCAGCGAGCTCTATCAGTGTATGTAGCTGCCTCGGAGTAATAAACACAATGAGGGACCCGAATGACATATTGACTTCAATTTTAGGCCCCTCCACTTCCGAATTATGCTTTAATTTCAAGGCTAGTTCCTGTTCTCCTATCAATTTAGCAAATAATATGGGATCAGGGTGGTTGACCTTCTCAGGCGTCGATTCTCTCGAATCCGGTCTACTTTTGATCTGGTCTTCATCGGGGTTGGCCTCTTTGAATGTTTCTGTTTCTATGGTGGATATTACACTCCTAGTTTCGTAAAAGACATCAGAAATTGTGCTTTGGAAGTTCACATCTGGAATCTCTTGACTCTCGGCTTTATCAGCTTGTGAGGAGACGGACTTCTCCATGATGAGACTCCGTGCCATAGTCCGCATTCTCGATGGGAATTCGTCCGTATACAGAGTGACTCCATCGAATTTAATTTTTTTGTTCGTGTATGCTGCTACTATGTATGTTTTCGGCTTGTCAGGATTTGTTTCCCCCGGGGTCGGTTCCGACCCGGCTTCGTCAAAGTAGTCGATACTAAAATTTTATACATTCGTTAATATCATTTACATTTATTTTGTGTTTTTATCGTGAATACTACTGAGTATTGTGCACTGGCACAAGTTTGAAGTTCTTGACGAATTTATTGATTGAAAGAGATTAATCAGAATTCTTTGTCATTAATTTCATTTGTAGTAAATTTGAATTATTCATTAGGAACAATGAATGAAACTAGTAGTACAAGTTTTATAGATTCTGTTTTTGTCCCTCACTTTCTATGAACATAGAGATTGTCCAAATAATGATAATAGTCATTAAAATGAACAAACTAATTAAAACCTTAACGCCAATGAAGCCCCTCTTTTAACAAACAACCATTTTGTAACATCACGTAAACAGAACAATGAAATCGGAAGTAAACTACATAATACTATACATAATATAGAGGTACATTCGACATTTTCAGTGGAATAGACGAAACAATGACATATGCGATAAATCGAAGGCCAACGATTCGTCGAGTTAAGATTATTCTAATCAGACGCGCGGAGAGGTCAAACGTATTGACAAGGAAGTACTACTGCATACAATGTCGTTTACTTTGGACCTTTTTGAATTTAACTGGTTTGTGAATTGTGACGTCATTATTGTCGTTGGTACAATCAATTAGGTGACTGGTTTGTGACGTCAGTATTGTTGATGGTTCATCAATTAGGTGTATGTATCTGTTGCTAGATATGGTGTATCGATGGGATTTGGAGCCCAAGGACCTCGAATTGCATTGTAAGGGCAATAGACAGTATTGTTATTTAAGTATTATGATACTCTGTATAACCATTCGTAAAGTTATAAAAGCTATAGAATTATAGAAAGGTTGCATTAATTACTCATTATTTACATTTGAGTGGAGTTTTTGCATAAATTTATGAAAAATATATTCGTATAGTTTCGACTGCCTCGTGGGCCGAGTGGCCGCAAGTGCGACTGCCGGGTAAGGGGTCTCGGGTTCGATTCCCGGGCCGAGCAAAGTATTACTGGGTTTTTAAAAAAAACTCAGTAGTAGTAGCACGGAGTATGGAATTGTGTCCGATATATGACAATAGGCTTACCCTTACATGGGACTCATAACATAAATAGTGAAAAGTGGGTGTTACTTCTGTGTGCACCTCTGCCTACCCCTTCGGGGATAAAAGGCGTGATGTTATGTTACATATTCATATGACCCGTTTGTAGTACCTAATGCTACGAAGACCGTACTATGTCGGACTGAGGCCCATCCCTGACCCCCTTTAATTAATAAAATTAATGAATAAATACTCACTTCTTTATATGGACCTCAAGTGCGATGCCTCGGTCACCGTTTTTCGGTACATGTTCAATGCGAAGTATCGTGTTTTCAAATTTTACTTTGACACGGCTTAGTACTGAAATGGAAACAATAGTTTTAACTTGAATATTCTAATTTCTAGTGCATTTTCTTACCCTATTTACATTACAATGGGTAGGTGTGAATCAAAAAGGGGTATATGAAGGGAAAGTATATATATCAGTTTGCACTGATGTTTATTGTTATTGTTTACTTGTACACACGGCTACACATCGAGCTTTACATAACCAGTATAAACTGAAAGTTAAATTTGCGGAAAGATGATGCGTCGCGATACCAGGATAAACTGGTTTTGTATAGGTTGATGTGTGGCCGTGTGTACTAATGTGCAAATAATCGTTAGAGACTAGAATATTATATAAAATCTTTATCTTAATTACTAAGTATGTAACTATGTAAGTATCAGTTGATGTATTTGGTTGACTAAGTTAATTAGGAACTTTCATGTTTAATTTTAAGGTTTTGTTTATTTTGTTTATATAATGGTTGTAGGTAGTATTAGGTACGATGGGGTTGGCGTATCCTCATGGATAAAAACCCTGTATTAATTACATGTAGAATAATAAAAAAAAAAAAAACTATGTAAGAGATCGTACGGAGGATAACTGGGCTGCCTTTAAGACCGCGAGAAACAGATGTAACCAGATGGTACGTGACGCTAAACGCCGCCACGTTCTTGAAAATATATCTTCCTCTTCTTCTGCCGATATCTGGAAATTCCTTGGAACTCTAGGCATCGGCAAAACGCAATATCCAGACCTACCCAGCACAATTGGATTGGACGATCTTAACAACCATTTCGCTACCGTCCCTGTTATGGATCGTCTAATGAAAGAACAAACCTTGTCGTACATAGCTGGTCTGGCGCGTCCCAATATTTCTGATCCTTTCTGCTTCACACCGGTTCAATTGGCGGAGGTCGGAAAGATTATCCTATCCATAAAATCCAAAGCTGTAGGATGTGATAATATCTCTCGAGACATGATCATAACTATACTAGATCACATCTTACCAGCAATAACCCATATAGTAAATTTTTCTCTTTTTTCAGGAACCTTTCCATCCCTCTGGCGCAGGGCCTTTGTTCGACCTCTTCCTAAAATCACTAGTCCCTCTCTTCCCACTCATTTCCGTCCCATCTCCATACTTCCTTTCCTTTCCAAAGTGCTTGAGGCCTGTGTCCACAAACAACTGGCTGACTTTATTTACAAAAATTCGCTCATAAGTCCCCTTCAATCTGGTTTCAGGCCGGGTCACAGCACGGTTTCCGCTCTCCTTAAGGTGACTGGCGATATTAGAACTGGTCTCGAGAGCACTAGAGCCACAGTTTTGGTTTTAGTTGACTTCTCGAACGCCTTCAATATGGTCAGTCACGACATCCTTTTAGCCATCCTTTCCCATCTAACGATCTCTGACAAATCATTGAACTGGTTTTCATCTTATCTTCGGGCCCGCCAGCAGTCTGTCAAGCTTGATGATACTTCATCAGGTTGGCGCGAACTAACGGCTGGTGTTCCTCAAGGCGGCATACTATCACCTCTTTTATTCTCTATCTTCATTAATCTCATTACTTCTGAACTTCAGTGTGCGTACCATCTATACGCTGACGATTTGCAACTTTACTGTCAGGCCAGTGTTGACAGACTCTCTGATGCGATCTCGGAGATGAACGGTGACCTGGTATCCATCAAGAACTGGTCCGAGAGATTCGGTATATCAGTTAATCCCGGCAAATGCCAGGCTATTATAATAGGTAGCTCCCGTACGCTGGGTGGAATAGACCGAGCATCATTACCAGCCGTGCTCTTTGATGGTGCAGTAATTCCGTTTGGTACTGACGTCAAAAATCTGGGTTTGCATATTGACTGCAATTTAAAGTGGCATGCTCAAATCACAAATGTATGCAGGGGGTTACTGGATCATTGCGTGCTCTGTATCGCGTAAAAAATTTGCTTCCTCCCGCTACGAAGGCCATGTTGGTGCAAGCCTTGGTTTTCCCTATCATCGATTATGCTGATGTCTGCTACTACGACCTGAATGCAGATCTCCTCAATAAGCTCGACCGACTTCTAAATAACTGCATCCGATTCGTTTTCAACCTGCGTAAATACGATCATGTTTCTGCACATCGGTTGCAACTAAAGTGGCTGCCCATACGCCAGCGCAGGGAGCAAAGGGCGCTAACCACTCTATTCTCCTTTCTTTCTTCACCTTCTTCACCCAGTTATCTATCCCCTTACTTTCAATACTTATGCGCAAACCACAGTAAAAATCTTCGTTCTTCTCACAACCGTCTTCTCCAATGTCCCACTCATCGCACTGACTTCTTACATTCATCCTTCTTCGTACAGGCAATTTTTCTGTGGAATGCGCTCCCCCTGGATGTCAGGATGGTCTCAACTCGATTAACTTTTAAGCAGAAAGTACGTGAGCTTTTCCTAAAGAGGTTGGCTGAATCATCGCGCTAACTATCCACTGAGTATTAGTAAGCAAGTATATATTTATATATTACGTATATATGTATGTATGTAGGCATATTGTACTCATGTGTAGGTATACATTATAATTAAATTTATTTATGTATGTATATCTCCGAAATATATTAGTTTATCTTTCATTGTTTAATAAAATCACTGCTTGCCTCTTGCACCTACCATTTACTCTTCTCTGCATCACCCAAAGGTCAGACTGGTAGAAAATGCCTGCGGCATTAAGTCCACCTTTTTGTACATTTTGTGCATGAAGCATTTTAAATAAATAAATAAATAAATGTAAGTAAGAACTTGCGGTTGGGTAATTTAGATAACAAGTGTGGGAGAGCCATTCTCCGGCACTGCTGGGCCGGCTCGACCGGAGTGATACCCCGGCCGCCCAGGAAACCATAGTGAAATAATGCTTGCGTTGTGTTTCCTCGTGTAAGTGATTTTAGCGGAGGCCCAATTACCCCCTTCTCCAATCCCTGAATCCCTAACAATCCTCAAAATTCGTAATCCCAGTAAAGCATTTGTAACGCCTGGTGTTTCATGTGTCCATTGCTTTGCTTACCATCAGGTGATCCGTCTTCTCATTTACCGGTATATTCCATAAAAAAAAACTAATAACGCAGACAGAAATTCTCAAAAGAAATGCTAAATCATTATTTGAATAAAATGAACATCTGTATAAATAAGGTATTAAAAAAATAATAATATACAGCAAATGTTATGCAAATAATGACGTACTTGAGTCTATGGCATGAGCAAACATCTCGATGCCTTCGAGGGGTTGGGAATCCTGGGGACCGACGTCTTCCTTCAGACACTCAGCGGCTAGTTGCATAGAAGATGACATGGAGGACCACATCGACTCTAGCATCGATGACACTGTTTAAAAAATAATATATATATATATATTTTTTTTTTTTCATAAAGAAGGACCATCATTGTACAAATAAATTAATAAAAATATAACAAAGAAAAATTATCTTTTTTCATTTATATATACACGTAATGTAATATCTTTCCTATTGACAAGCTAATTAAAGCTTTAATGCTTTCGTAATATGTTACGATTCCTCTTGCAACATAATAATTATGAATATGAATACGTATTTTTTTATACAACTACCCACCCTTGTGTGTTTTTATAGTACGGACTTCTTGATCTTAGTTTTTTTTTCGTATGTAGGTATATTTATTTGTATTTGGTGTATCAAGTAGTATAATTTCTAAGTTGTACAGTCCTATCATCATCATCTACAGCCGGAAGACGTCCACTGCAGGACAAAGGCTTCCTAGAGCCCTATCGTGTAATAACAATTTATAGATCAAACAAAGAATTGTATTGTTCCGTGTGGGAGTTGAACCCGTGATAGGCGCCGCAGCCGGTCGCCTAATCATAGCGCCCCCCGTAACTATTGTACCGTGCATAGGTTCGCCCCAATCGAAAACTGGGTGCTTAATTTAATTTGAGCGTCTGCCTACCCTGTTCTCGAAACAAGACGTGATATAAATACAATACACACAACATATATACGTCTATTTGATGTAAACAGAAGTTAGTTAACGAAATATTGTATAACTAGCTACTTCCGCGCGGTTTCACTCGCTCTGCTCAGATCTTATTGGTCGTAGCGTGATGTTTTATAGCCTATAGCCATCATCGATAAATGCGCTATCCAACACAAAAAGAATTATTCAAATCAGACTTGTAGTTACGGAGATTAGCGCGTTCAAACAAACAAACAAAAAAACAAACTCTTCCGCTTTATATAATAGTATAAGATAAGATCTGTCTAGAAAAATACTAATAATGATTGTTTCCCAATAATTTGTATTGTGTACCAAATAAATAAACAAACAAAACAAAATATTATTCGATTTTTGGGAAATAGTGTTATACAATCAATTACATACAAACAGACTGCCTCGTTGGCCGAGTGGTCGCGAGTGCGACTGCCGGGCAAGGGGTCTCGAGTTCGATTCCCGGGTCGGGCAAAGTATTACTGGGTTTTTAAAAATTCTCAGTAGTAGCACGGAGTCTGGAAATGTGCCCGGTATATGGCAATAGGCTCACCCCTTACTTATAACATGGGACTCATAACATAAATAGTGGAAAGTGGGTGTTACTTCTGTGTGCACCTCTGCCTACCCCTTCGGGGATAAAAGGCGTGATGTTATGTTATGTTACATACAAAAATACATTTTATAATGCGCAAAAATTGCAAATTTTAACTACAAAACTAATTAAGACCTAGTGTGGGTATGTACACATCTATACCTCTATATATAAAAGAAAGTCGTGTTAGTTACACTATTTATAACTCAAGAACGGCTATATCGATTTGGATGAAAATTGCTGGGGAGGTAGCTTAGAACCAGGAGACGGACATAGGATACATTTTATATATATATAGTATATATTTAATTTTTATCTATATCACGAACGGGAACGGGAAACAACGAGATTGCGCGTACGAAGTCGCGGGCAGAAGCTAGTTTTAAATATAACATTCTTTACATAAGAATGGAATTTAAAGTATTGTTCTAATGACTTTGAGCTGTTTATAATTAATTCAAGATTATATTTCGCCAACAATACTGCCTTTGGTTGACTGAAGGTTGTATTATAAATGATAAGTTTATTTGGCTAAACGTATATTGCAGCTAGCTTCTACGAGCGGCTTCGTCTATGCGTTATTCCAGACTATATTGTAACCCTGTTCAAAATTCTATCTCAATCCCTTCAGTCGTTTCAACATTATTAAGTAACAGAAGTACAAACAAACTCACAAACTTCCTAATCCTAATTTACTATACATATATTATGTCTACAATGTATGTAGTAAAACCATGGTAGTAATAATAATAAATGTCATTGTGTATGTGAACTTGTATGTTTGAAAACGCACCCACGACACAGGAGAAAATCGTAATGTGGGGCAACGTTTTTATTAAAAAAAAAATATGTAGGGTAGAAACCTATTAAATTTTTGAACCATTGTGTGTTGTATTAAGTCTATTGTGTGTGAGCTCCTGTCTTAAGCTAGCTTATTGTATGCTAAGTCTTAGCAAATCTTAGAAAATAAATAATCTTTTTTTGGGGGGAAAATCATCGAATGACTTTTGCCGCCTGGGTGAGGCGGGAGGGAGTGTCAGACTCTTACGTCAGTAAAGCCACCCCGTTCCTACTCCTGCACTGCGAGTCTGAACCCCGGGAACCCGTTAGGTTCTCCGCGACTCCGTATCGGCATCAGCCGTATTGGGCCCCATCTGTGGTGGTCTGATGGCTCTTTGAGGCGCTCCCGGAATGCGACGCGCCGTAAATAAATACTCTGTATTGCTGTCATTAATTAAAAGTAGTGGTAGGCAAAGATCACATATTACAACTTTAAGACATATGTCTATGTCCAAATACTACACCGCGCGTATAGTTCTGTCGTTCTTTGAAAAATTACACAGATGGCACGATATTTAAGTACAGCTTAAAATTCAGTAGTCTTTCAGTATTTGGGTGATAGTACATTAATTATTACATTTATGGCTTACACACGTAACTGTTTGTCAGTAAAACAAAGTAAACAACAGTCGAACAGTTACGTGAGTTAGTCGAAAACATAATAATTAAAGATCAAATAATAATTTATTGTGACACCCACTCTTCATCGATTTTATTATAGGGTAGATGACAAATTTTTTTTCCATCTGTTAGATTTGTTTAAAACATTAGCCACATATTTTTTATTTTCTTATTACTGAAACAAATACTTTCAACTATAATATATTGATTTGAAATATCGCGTGATGTCACAATTTCTAATATTTTTTCAGTCCTTAGCTAATGGACGAAATACATTTTGAATTTTGATACCCTGTCAGCATCCCTATCATAAGTCCTATATAATCCTCTATTATAACGAAATAGTTAAGAATAATAACTGATTTTACGTGTACCCAGTAACATAATCATAATAAATTACCTGGTTCAGCTCGCACTTTCGGTTGTACCGTAAGTGTCAATCCGCTGATTTTGACTACAGAGTCATCTGACAACAGTGTTGACCATGGAACGGAGACCATAATCTCCTTCACATGGCCATCTACTATCTCCAAGGGCCAATTCTGTGCATCTCCCAGCTCGTTGAGTACCTACAATTTAAAGCCATTATTCACCTCTTGTCTGCTGGTATATAAGACAAAGTAGAAAATGATTTGTGTTCAAGTAGATCTATGTTCCATGTATAAAAGCACCTATGACAGACTAAACTTTATTTTTTTTAACTCGCCAAGTACCGTCATTATAGACACAATTATAGAACAATAGGTTGCGGTCACCAGTGACCGCTTGGTGTTTGACAGTTTCGAGTTTCAAAAGTATCTGTGTATGATTTAGTGTAGGTCTGTGTTGAAAAGAAGGTTACATTGTTATTTACCTTTTTTTATAAGAGGGTAATTTGTTATCAAAAAAGTACTGAGATTTTTCCTGTATTAACCCGTCGAGTGTCCGCGTTCTTTATGAATTTCCTTATCCTTATGTATGCAAGAAAATGCATTTATTTGGCCATTGGCACACGAAAACAAGGATCATTACAATATAAATAAAACAAATACAGTCAAAATAAAAACAAAACATTAATAATAGATTTTATAAACGAGAAAGCAGCATGGAGCATTTTTTCTTATGATCCACTGGGTGCTCATAAGAATGCTCGAGGGGTTAAGGTTATAACTAAAACCAGTACCGAATTTGGCATAAATTATGCACATCCCGATCATAGAAAGTTCTGTTCTGTGTGGGACTGAACCAGTTGTATGCCGTATAGTAAATGGTTTACCAACCTTTTGGTTGCTAGATCCACACTTAGGATAATATTACTTTGGGAGAATAAATGATTTCACAGTTCTACTATAATCTTATTAAGCCCCTACAGTTCTAGAAGTTGTTTTCAACCAAAACATTTTTACTTGAAACATTTTCTTTAAATATATTTTAATTCATTCATTATTCTGCTTGTTGACACAGCTATTCTAATTTAATTCACATTTTTGTCTTGCAGTACATTTTCATATGGTTTCTGAATTGTTTATTTTCTTTCGAAAACAAGTTTTATCTACATTGTATTTTATTAAAACACAACCTCTTTTCTTTGTTAACCAACTTCTTATGTATGAGGGTAGGTGTAGGTACTTTGTTTAATTTAAATTGTTTTTGCACTAATGTAAATTTTATTGTGTATTCAAAGTAAGTGTCTTTAAATAGTATAGAGCTGTGATAGTATTAAATGAACATCATTATGTTTAGGAAAAAAAAATATTTTCTTTGTTCTCTAACTCTAACTGTAAGGGTAGTAGGTAGTTAAATAATTTGTCTATTTCAGTGCCTATTGCACTAATGTACTTTGTTATTAAGTGCATTTAATTAGTGTAGACCTGTTTAACAATTCGCTTATTATCAAGGCAACGAGATAAGGCGACCATTGAGGATAAAGAAAAGCATCTTCACGAAATTCATACCCACTTGTTAAAACAACGCAGTGATAAACAAGAACAGGCATATTTATGAAGTCAGTGACGAAATATGATCACGATCTATGTTGTCCTTTGTTTGAAATTCAAGAATAACACGTGCTAGTCCGTATTGCGCATATTCTATTGGCAAGTTTGAACACACGTTTATATTGTAACGCAAACTTAAAACAAATCTATTTATCGCCGAATTTTAGAGGAAATGGAGCAATACAACAAAATATACTCACATCGCAGTCAAGGCTAACATCGCTGACTGTCCCAGTACCATTGTACAAATCGACACTCAGCTGATCTAAAGTTAATTTCTCTTCTAGAAAATTGCCCAAATATCGTTGCAGCAGATACCTGCAGGCTCTTTTTTTAATATTTTCAGACCACAGATACCACATCTTCAGAACTTTTTAAAGAGCATCACTGAGAATTTTTATTTTTGTGCGTAATGACTATTGTGATTTGCGTGCGATTGACTCGCGAACGTAAATAAACACAGCGTTCCGTTACATTCAGATATCTGTCATATATGGCAGTCTCCAGTGTTGCTAACTCTCAAAAATATTTTGTCCCTAAAACCTTTCTCATAATAATAGTTTTGCTTAATACATTGGATACCGTTTCGGACAAAATTGTGATCGACGCTAGCGGAAGATTAGCCTTTAATAATTTTAGTCGACACTTAATAACTTAATAACAATAAGATTTTGTTTTGTATATTAATAACATGTTAAGCATAGCATAAACCGTTGGAATTAAAGAGAACCATTGAATTATAAACTGCATTTGGTATTGAAAGGGCTACTGTTTTTAGATAAAATCTCTTAATAAAATACAATTAGAAGTAGCACAGTTAGTAACATAGACGTGACAAAATGATTAAAGAATTAGCTAGTTTCTTAGGTCATTAACAAATTATTTCAACATTTCGATTCAATTATATATTATAAGGTAATCATGCTTTAAATTATTTATTTGATATAAATGGCAACTGGCCTGTTCGAATTTTATTTCATTAATTCAAAATATTTCAAATCCTTTACTTTATTGTAACCCTGTACAAATATTTTACCCTAGATTTTGGGTGTAAACTTCCAAGATGGCATCATTGGTATTGTCAATTTGTCTTTGAAGTATTGTCTTTACGACAACAGGACAGCTTTAGCAAAATTCTGTAAGTGCAAGTGAGACAGTGCTATTATGTTGGGTTACATGATTTAAAAAATGATAATAAGTAGAGTTCTGGATATCCACATTTTTGGGTTTCATTAATGTTTTAAATTAAAATTATATTATTAATTTTGTACCGATGTAACTATTTAAAAACGTAAGTTCTGTTAAGAACTCGGTAATTAGACAATAGAAAGTGGGAGAAAATAATTTAAACGTTTTAAATAAATTTGTTTTTAATGATATTACTAATGAATAACTAACTTTTTGTAGAAATTATACATAGTTTATATGAATACTACGAATCATGTAATTCATTCAACTTTTGTTTTATCTTGGAGGAAAGGCATGTAAGTATGTTGTGGATCAGCTCTGCTAACAGCTGGCGGCGTCGTAATGTATCCTGATCCCACATTACACGAGTATATAGTGATAGAATAAATTACAAAATTAAGATGCGTTGGCAAATATAACGTTCCAGAAAAGTCAGAGCTACCGACTCCTTCTTCTGAAAACGCAAAACTGCTTGTATTGTTAATTATAAGTGTGATTTCCACTCTCGATATTTTGTAAAGATCTGAAAATGTTAAAATCATTTTTTAGCGTAGTAATACATATTATTTTCCTCGATGTGGCAGTATCATTTTATAGAACAGCCTTTAATTGAAAAATCATGTCCACAATGACCACAATCGTAATACCTAAGCAAATAAATGTGTTGTTCCGTACGGGAATCGAACCCGCCGCGATCCGATGTGTAGCAGTCCGTTGCCAAATCGTGCAGTCTACGATAAGGTAAAAAATGCATATTAATTCTATTAACTACTTACTTACCATTATCACACTTGTAGTGAATATCTAGGATTCGATTCATTGCTATTTTTGCCCAGATTTTCTGATCAGTAAAAAGCGCGTGTTCTGAAAAAAAAAACCAATACCCAATTACCTATTGATAATGACTCGTTAACCGTAATACAAACAAATTAAAACATTGGCACTGTTCAGCCTGGCTCAGACCTTTAATAGTTTGATAATTGAAGACTCGTGGTCGCTGTGCTTGCCAATTTACTGGACTGACTGATGTACCTATATTTTCCTCATCTCATTATACCGTGATGTTCCTTTTTTTCAGCCCCATCCAAAAGTTGTCTGTAAGAGATCGCGTTGTGCGATAAAACCGCCCATTGTACACTATATTGATTTTTTTGGGTGTCCTATGTGTTTATATGGTATACGAAAAAGTACATAGAGGTAAATAAATAAATACTTTATTATAATTCTTCACGCTTTGCCTCGTACAGGGTCACTTAAGGAACTGAATACCTTAAAGACTGTCCATCACAGCACTGTGGTCTATGGTTAAAAACGAATAATTTTCAAAATAAAGTACTTAGTTATAAATAGGTAAAATGGTTACCTTTACAAGTGCCCAATGTCATCAGTATCTTATAATACGGATGCCCAACTGATTGAATAGTCCTCATAAAACGATATTCTTTTGAATCTTGGAATAGAACGGTTGTCAAAAATAAGGTTAAATATAACAGTTTAAAGCGCATTGTAGTAATATTGATGAAAGGAACGACTGGATACCACGTAAGGTGAGCAAAGAATGGACTATTAGTAAAGTATACCTTATAGTCGTAGTTTTAAGCGACTGTTATGAAAACAAGACCTAATAAATCTATTGTTAAGTTCTAGGAAGGGATCGTGGAGAACCCGATATAGTAATAAAGTGGATAAATATTTTAGCCCTTTTAGAACTCTCCGATATTCATTATAGTGCACACTGCACAGGCGTGACAGATGTAGTGTGTGACAGCCATGCTTCGGCACGTATGGACCCGCTCGACCGGAGTGATACCACGGCTTCACAGAAAACCGACGTGAAACAACACTTTGTTTCATCGTGTGAGTAAGTTTACAGGAGGCCCAATTACCTAATTCCCAATTCCCCAATCTTCTCAATACCCGAATCTTCAACAATCCTTAATTGCATGTATAATCGGTCTAAGTCTTGGTTCCCGCAACGAAGTGAATCAGAAGATATTATAAGAGGAGAAAAAAAAATATAGTTTCCACTTCCCTCGGTAAATTACTTCAGGAGACAGAATGAATTAAGGCTGAAGGCACAAAAAAGAGACTTTACAACTGGGTGAAGCCCAGTCGCCAGGCACCACGGAAATTTGACTAAAAACTAAGTGGGTCCTATGTGTGAGCTGTTAAACTTGCTTCGAATAATAGGTATGGCAAAAGCGCCTAAACGCACGGAAATTTGTTCTAGGTTCCACGAGGTCCGTATAGTAAGCAGCACCTGACGAAACAATTAAATTATTTAACATAGTGTACATTCATATTGCCAGAGATCACACTCCCAGAGTATGTTCGCCGATTGCTTACCATCAGGTGACCCGTTTGCTAGTTTACCATCTTACTTCATAAAATAGGTGAATGTGACAAAAATCTAATGCAACCGCTGATACCCACTGCTAATGCCGGTGCACCCTTATGAATAACTGAATTTAGCAGGTGATTACCCCGCTTATCCGATAAAGCTGGTTGTATGGATGTGACGCCATGAAAAAATACACATAAATAAAAACAAAATATTTATTTAAATTACTTTTTTATGTACAATCAAATCGCTGTTAGTAAATCATCACCAAGTAGACAATACGTATTGAGCACCTACTGCAATACCCGCCCAGGTTTCTGTCACTATCTGTTTAATATATTTAGGGGGGACTATGAAGTCGTATTCATATCCAGGCAACTCCAAGGTGTAGGTGAGAGGGATTCCCACAGCCCTGGTCCAGTCTCTGGAGGTACCAGTTGTGAAGTAAAGAACGTTTGCAGCGTTGCCCACTATGTACCTGTCAGCCTTGTCCAAAGCCTTTTCATCGATAGCGTTAGCCATATTGATGCCAACCAAATGAAGGATCAGACCATTTGGCGGTAACGTAGCTGTAAAGTAAGATAAGAATTGTAGATAAATACTGAATATTTTCAGAAGACTTTCGAATGAAAATTCCTTTTTAGGTGGTCTTGCCCTACTTACCGTTGTTGCCCCAAGCATACAGGAACATGTTTCCGTAACTGTGTAGAGAAATGTAGAGGGATGTTCTCTCAAGGTTGGACATGACAGCGCTTCTGACGACTCTAGTCTCAGACTCGGAGAAGGCGGAAGGACCTTCGAAGATGATGGAGCAAGGGTTAGCGCTGCTTGAAACAGTACCCCAGTGGTGGTCGAAGTTGCGGTTGATATCAACTCCTGGACACTCGTCGGCTCCATCGTGCGCCGTGGAGCGAGTTTTACGCCACAAGCGGTCCTGAAAAACGTTGACGAAAAGTTAATAGAAAAATTAACCGCAGAAATCAAGGATAGTGGCAACATTGACCTCTAATCAGAAGTACCAAACAGGTCAATGATCAAATTAATAAAAAAACATTCCAAATAAGGAATAACCTCTTTCTCATAAGAACTTGAGCTACGGCGCTGTGTATGAATACAAATGGAGCCTAAAAGGGAAATTTTGTTAATAGGGCGCCCAATTATATGCACGGAAGCCGCTGATGTGGATAACATGCCGTCATACATATTGTCAGTCACGCACCACACATCAAGATAAATATTTCAGAAATTGTTACGTTGTTGTTTCAACGTTTAGGCTGAGATAAATCGATGAAAATGTTCTTCATTGAGATTGTTGACTTGTCTAATAAACCCTGTTAAATAGACTTACCATATCGATCGAATATTCGTAACCATCAGGGTTGACGAGAGGGATAATGATCCAGTCGATTGATTGAGTCAAGGGGCTTTCGGAGGCTTCCACCACGAGTTGGTGGATGATGTAGATGGCAACCGGAGTGGTGACCCATTCTCTGGCATGAGCCATGGCATCGATCACGATGACGGGCTTCCGAAGGTTCTCGAAGCGGGTCGACGAGATCCTCACGTATTTGATCTGACGACCTTCGAAGCTAAGGCCTGCGTTGATGACGGTCACGAGGTCAGGGTACTCTTCCGCCAGTTCATCTAAGTATGCGTTGATCTAAAAAAATATGTTGTTATTATAACTGACACGGTAACTACAGATAAACAATGTGGATAACAATAAAATGGTAAACAGTAGGTTTAAATTGCATATTATTATTTTTGCAACTCAATATGTCATGTAGCGAAGTAATTTACGAAATTGAAAATCTGGAAAATGTATAGAATTATAACGTTATCATTTTTTGCGTTTTATGTGCTAGTCGTTTATGTACACAAAACACCGCTAATTAGTTAGCAGCGCCACACATCCACACTACTATCTTTTACACAGTGAACATGTGTGGGTAATTTCATATTACTGTGTATAAAAATATTCGTCCACCACATTCACATTGGTATTTTCATTCTTGTGTCAGTATATGTATTTTTATAATTTAATTCACGGGTAAGGTTAAAACTATTTACAATCATTGATATGGCCCAACATTTTGATGGGTATTAACGTAGTGTTCGTGGTCGACTGGTTAATGAGCACGCTTTTATCGTCTTTCAATGATCAATGATGATGTGAGTTCTAATCCAGCTAAAAGATTCTTTTTTTATTTTACGATTTAGTTTTTCTTACTTTTTTCTTTGTTTTTTGAAATATTAAATCAGGCTATAAGAGAAGCAGATAAGTCGATAAATAAAACAATACTATATTTTATTACAATTAATTTATTTATTATACAAATAAGTGGTTTTATATTCAATATTTATAATAATTAATTATCATACCACAGTTAAGTTCATAAAGTTCTTTAAATAATAATTAATAAATATGCCAATAAACCTTATAGTCGAATTGGGAAATATCATGCGATAAAGTTTATACTTTTAAAATTAACATAAGAAGATTTAGAAAATAGGATAGAAAAAAAAGAAAAGATTAAAACATTGTTTCTTTTAAATTTTTGATGAATGAATTCTTGAAACAACTTGTGAATGCTGGAATCGATCACTGCGGCACTTTACTGGAGGTGATAACCATTACTGCTGTGAATGAGATCATCGAAATATTGTATACCATTCAGTAACATAAAAATACGATGAGAAAACACTATATTTATATGGGTATTGTATAGGTCGATTGCTCATTATTTGATTTCGATTTATTCAAAGTTTGTTATAAGTTATTTTTATCTTTACCCTCGTTTTTATTTAAACTTATTTACTAAATAATTACGTATACCGACACAAAAATGATATTTAAATACCAAGATGTGTGTGATAGACGAATGTTTCTATACATATCTATTAATATGAAATTACCCACACATGTATATTGTGTAGTCATATTAGTGTCGATGTGTAGCGCTGCGAACTAATTTACGGTGTTTTGTGTACTTATCGAAATAACATAACATAAAGACCCGCTTTTTATCCCCGAAGGGGTAGGCAAAGGTACACATTACGGCATTTAATGCCACTGTACAATGTACCACCCACTTATCACTATTTATGTTATGAGGCCCATGTGATAGGGGGAGAGCCTATTGCCATATATAGGGCATAATTTCAGACTTTGTGCTATTACTGAGAAATAAAAAAACCTAGTAATACTTTGCCGGACCCGACTTTACCCCTTGCCCGACAGTCGCACTTGCGACCACTCGGCCGACGAGGCAGTCTTATCGAAATACTGAGGCTTAAAGCTCAATATTAGATAATGTGTGTCGACGTTATACTAATAATGATTCATACGATTATAAATTGATAAATTTATCTAATAAAATAATTAAATTTTGTAAGTATTCAGTACTCACTTCATCATGCCTGTAGTAGGTGTCCCATGAGATGGACTTTCCACTTCGTTTGGCAGCTGCTTTCGAGAACTGGATCTCAGCTTCTTCCTTACGGAGGATTCTGAAGAAATTATAACAGGGATTCATTAATTAGTAGAAACGAGTATAGGGTGATGTAAACTTCTGACGATACATTGATTTAAAGACGTTACCAATGTAATAGTAAATATTCGGTAATCCGTATAAGTGACGTAGCAAGCCCTCGCCATTAAACGTTAATATTCGCTTTATCTAAGCAGTTATTATTTGTCTGGAATAATCTTTGACTTTACACCTGTTATATGTAATAGGTGACTTGTCGAATAAATCGGTGTTTCTTTTTCATACCCTGTCTAGGTACACTCTTAGTACCCTTACGTATATGGAAGCTCCTAAAGTTTATTATTTCTTCTATGAAACTGTAATGGGCATGTTTGGCTAGGTATTTCGAGACAAACTAATCTAGATTTTAGTCCGTCATAAAAATATACGAGGGTTTAGTAATAAAAAGTTACTATGGTCCTGGTCTTTACTTTTTTATTGGTGTAGATGTAGACTCGGCTATCTACATTTTGTTACCGTTTTAGACAACATTATTATGTATCTTATCTATTTCTATTTGTGACCAATAATAATCAAATGAATTACCTAATAAAATTAAGAAGACTAATAATAAACCTATCCTGTCTTATTTTAGCTTAACCGCATCTAGAAAAATCACTTTCACGCTACTTAGAATAAGGACAAAAATTTTCGAAGGCTTTATCTGCTTAATTAAAATACACGTCTTACGACGTATATGGTATATACTACGGCAAAGGTACATGTTATTTCACATTATAATCTATTTTTACACTTAATTTCATACAAATTCATTCAGTAATTTTCGAGTGAAACAGGAACATACATCCACACTAACTTTAAATACCACCTCACTAACAAAATAATATTAGGAGCTACTTACTCGGCGAGATTGTCGGCGATCTTTGTGTACACCATGTTGTTCCTGTGGAAGTAGTGCAGCCATTGTTCCTTCTCTTCAGGAGCCAATCGGACGAGAGCCTCGAGCTTGCCAGAGTCAGACCTGGCTGCTGGCGTAGCTGATAGGACATCTAGGCTTGCTTCTAGTTCTCTGATCTGTTCGTTAAATCCAGCCACACGATATAGCTGGTGGCTAAAAATAAAGATATGTTGTTTAGTTTTTAAAATAACTAGCTACTTCCGCACGGTTTCACTCGCTCTACTTGGCGCCTATTAATCGCAGCGTGATATTTTATAGCCCATAGCCTTTCTCGATAAATGGGCTATCCAACACAGAAATAATTTTTCAAATCGGACCAGTAGTTTTGGAGATTAGCGCGTTCAAACAAACAAACAAAAAAACAAACTCTTCAACTTTATTGGTATAGTATACAATATTGGTATAGATTACTAGGTAATAAGTCCATTCCATGAAGGTATATTTTTAGTTCAGTTATTGTAGGGACTAATATTGCATTTGTATAGATCCTGTTAAGACGGCAAGTTTATTTAGCCTTAACCAGAACAACTTAAGTAAATTGGCACATAAAAGTGTATGAAGCCTTTTCAGTAGCGATGTGTGTAGTCACGTAGTCACTTTAACTTGAGTACAATCTGATTCTTTTAAACATAAACCCGTATGCCATAAGTAAATTACTAGAAGAGGGTATTAGAAATTGTCTTTCTAGGACATTCTTCTTGATTAGTATTGTAGGCTTCAATAAGGAACTCAGGATTAGGCGCTGGACGAGGCCACAGTTCCTAACTCGAAACTCGTTTCTCTTTGAGTCTTTGTTACAGGCTCCTCTGACAATTATGTCCTTTAGTAAGGAACATTCAAGTAATTGGGACATTTTGGGACCCAGTAAAATCCATATCGTTTTCAAGCGTTTGAAAGGTTTTGAGGACGGACCTATAAAGCGAAGTAAAAATGGAAGATAAATACATACCCTTCATATTTCTCGTGACCTCCATGCACGAAGGAGGCCACACAGAGGAGAACACAGATCACCAACCGAGTCATTTTACCCACTGGCCGTGTGTCAGCACGGCGGTTATCTTATAGCCTTCGATTAGGGATAATCTCCTGATAATAATTAAACTATGTCCAAAATTATCTTGGGGAGAGATCAAGCAATAAATATTGTTGAATACTCCCAGCGATTTGAACTGAAGATAACATTATAATCCTTTTTATCAACAAGCAACACTAATAAAAGATCTGCTACAACCAGAGGCGATTGAGGTATTTACCTCTACATACATATAGACAGATATGCTTCTCAACAAATTTATAGGAAGGTACAAAGACCTTCAAAATGTTACCAAGTGTATGTGCACTCATAAGTTAGACTTTCAAAAAGGTGTTGATTTATTTATTTATTTATTTATTTATTAGGTTAACCAACAGTTATTTACACTCATACATTCATTACATCTTTACAAATAATACTTTGGTAAGTGTAACAACTACTTACTGGCTAACACAGCATGCACATAAAATGGTTAGAATAAGTTACATAAAAAAAATTATAACATTCGAACACGATCAAGCAACATAACATAAAAGTTGCGATCGATTAATTCAATTAATTATGGGATTAAATTAAATTAAATTAAATTTGAAATTCATTAGAGTCGATATGTGTAGGATTACAACCAAGACAAGGGTACCTAACGTAATTAGGCACCTGAAACAATTGAATACTAATTGACTGAAACAATTGAACACTTAATTGAGAATACTTGCGATTATTTTAGATATCATTAAATTATTGATATAAAATTGTATTATTATTAGATAATTATTATTATTATAAGCGACCCTGGGAGCATAATGTAATAATTGATTTACGAAAACTACCAAGGCTGTCGTGGTGTATATCTATCACGTCACTGCAATTGTTTATGACGTTCGCTAATCTGGTAATGGTTGAGTTTGCACCAAGAACTGTTCTGCGTAGTGGAGGACAGAGGGGTGTTATGTGACCACGTGGGTATCTGGAAGGCGCACGAAATCCAAATGAGCTAAGTAATATGGGGCAATTAGTTTTATTCCTGATTAATTTATACACAAAAATAGCATCTGTAACTTTCGCTCTGGTTGACAGTGGTAGCATCCCGAAACATCGCAATCGGGAGTTGTATGAGGGAAGGCATTTAGCTTTGCCTTTTGAAAATGCTAGATGCCATAGGAAACGCTTTTGGACTCTTTCTAAGCGCAACATATGTGTAGCGTAGTGTGGCCTCCAAACCACGCTGCAGTACTCCAAAATACTCCGAACCAAACTATTGTACAGCATTATTTTAGTGCGACTCTGTTTAAAACTCGTCGTATTTCTTATAACAAACCCTAACATTTTTGAAGCCTTTGTTGTAATTTTTTCGATGTGAGGAATAAATGTCAGTTTATTATCGAACAGGACTCCCAAATCTCTGGCGCTTTCCACCCCATTAATCTCCTTATTATTCCACTATTCCACTATGTATTCTGAGCGTATAAGAATCTTCTTTCTGGAAAAACTGATGTAAAAGCATTTTTTAATATTTAGCTCCATCCGATTGCAAGTACACCATTCATATAACTTGTTCAGATCCTCCTGTAGGAGCGTAATATCGAGCGATGATTCGATACATCTCGCAAATTTTAAATCGTCAGCGTAAAGAAAACAAGTCGAATACTGAAGGCAATGGGGGAGATCGTTAATGAAAATATTAAATAGTACTGGGGCTAGATGGGAACCCTGAGGAGCTACGGATGTTATAGGGAAAGTCTCGGAACGGAAACCATTAACAACAACATAGAATTCACGTTCAGTTAGATACGATTCAAGCCATTTCAACAAATATCCGGTAATACCATACAACGACAGCTTATGTATCAATATGGCATGTGAGATCCTGTCGAACGCTTTACTAAAATCGGTGTATATAACATCACACTGCTTGTTAGAGTCCATACATCGCACCAAGAGATCTGTAAAAGCCAACAAGTTTGTTGTTGTGGACCTGGAAGCAACAAAGCCGTGTTGGTGGTCGCTAATATAAAGGCCAAAGTGGCGCTGAACATGACAACATATCATGGATTCAAAGACCTTAGCAAAAATTGATAGAAGCGAGATGGGTCTGTAGTTGGAAATGCTTTCTTTTTTGTTTGATTTAAATACCTGCACCACTTTGGCTCTCTTCCACTCAGCTGGGAAAATTCCTGTACATAAGGAGGTGCTATAAATCAGTGTCAAGGGAACGGCAAGTGCCGACGCACATTCCACAATAAAAAATGGAGGGATGCCGTCAGGGCCGGTTCCTTTACTGATGTTTAAGGTTTTCAGTTTCCTCAGTATATCATCGCTATCCATTTCCGGGATTGTTAGGCATTGACTGTTATGTAATGAGCGCAGGTAATCAGAATCAGAGTGGTCGTAAACCGAGTCACTGTCAGAAGTGTAAACAGATGAAAAATACTGAGCAAAGAGATTGCAGATAACTGGGCCATTTGACGATGTGATCATTCCATCCGTCATAGTTAGGGGTAAGTACTAGTCCCTCCGCGTTTTGCTTTAACATGAGACCAAAAAAGTTTTGGGTTCTTTTTTATTCCCAATTCCAAATTCTCCATGTACTTTTGGTACAAGTGTTTAGCCCTACTTTCACAGCGTTTAGTTATCAATGATAACTCGATTTTGTCTCTAGGATTTTTTTTATTTTTTGAATCGTAATCTTAACTTATTTTTTTCCCTAAGTGAATGTATCATCGCTTTGTCGAACCAGGGCCTGTAGCCAAACGCCACTTTAGCGCTTGTCTACAGAGAGAGTAGAAATCAAAATGTATGGGGATGACACTGACAAGTGTCAAAATTTACGTCAATTCCATATAATTTGGTTTTCTATTCTACAACTAGACAAGCGCTAAGTGGCATTTGGCTACAGCTGCAGGGTGGATAGCGGTTAGTAGTAGACTTACATTTTGGAACAAATTTCTCAATTGCGTGGTTTAAGACATTGTAAAAAACTTGGACCATATCATTCACGTCTTTTTTGCTTACAAAGTTTTGGTGCCAGTCCTGTTCATTTAAGTACGATTTAATTTGGTCATAGTTGGCCCTATAGAAATTCAATTTAAGGTTTAATTTATTATATGGCAGATAAGAGTCTCCTACCAACGATATGTTTATATCAAGAGGAGGATGCAATTTATCCGGGACGATCAATGCCAAGCTCGATTTACTTACCGAACACGAAGGTATTGTAGAAAGGATCAAATCCAAAATACGCCCTGAACAGTTCTTTATATGGTTGTGTTGGACGAGTTGATTTACGTGTATGAATTCCATTAGCTGCTGGCAAATATTTGAATTCCTTCCCGTGGCAGCATCTGGATTCCAATCGATTCTGCTTAAGTTGAAATCCCCAAATATGCACACAGAAAAATTTTTTTTTCTTTCGAAAATTTTATTACAATTCTCAATGAAGTGCTCAACTGCCAATAGGCATACGGGCGGCGGAAGGTAGACCACACCCATAAGTATTTGGTGTGTACTACGCGTAGCAGAAACGTCAATGGTGACCCAGAGATCCTCACATTCACTCTGCCATTCCAGATTAGATTGAGAGTTGAGTTTTTTCAAAACCGCTATTAGTACTCCACCTCCTTCCTTGTTACAGTTGAAACCCCTCGCCTCCCTATCCCTCCTGTACACCATATATCTATCATCAAACAGTTTGCTGCTTAGTATATTGCTATTTAGCCAAGTTTCCGTCAGTACTACTACATCATAACTCATACAACAAAGATTTACATAAAAAGTATTTGTCTTAGTTCGAAGACCTCTACAGTTTTGGTAATAAACATTCAAATTATTGAATTTTGAATTTAGTATCACTCAGTCAAGCAAAATCTTGGGATACACAAAACTAAGAAAAAAACAATTAAATAATAAAATAACTAACAGATAATAACAAACAGATGATAATATATTACATTATTTTTTGCAAGCCATTCACACTCCTTATTAATATGTAATCGGCACCTTCAGTTTTCCTTACGAAGTTTTTGCCGTTTCTGATCCAAACGTACTTATAGTTCATTTCTTTGGCTTTTATCCTGGTCGCTGCATGGAGGGCTCTATTCGCTGGAGATAGATGTTCCGCAACATATACTGGAAACTTTTCCCCAGCGAATCCCAGATGAGAACAGTTCAATTTATTTTGCGGATTATTTTTGTTGTACTTATTTACTGAAGCCAGCATATGATCACGAATCCTAGGTGTCGCAAGTTGTGCCACTATCGACCGTGGACGAGCACTGGTGGTATTTGCCTTAGCAATCCGCGAGCAATGCATGATATCCTGTTCCTTGATATTACAGTTAACTACTCGACCAAGTTGTGTTACGATGCTGAACAAGTTCTCCCTTTTGTTTTCCGGCACGCATTGTATCTCCAGGTTACACATCCTGGATTGTTGCTCCAAACTATTAAGTCGACCCTGTACTTCGATATTCATTTTAATCATATTTTCCCTTGATTAATTTTGCTCCTTCTTGATATCTTCAAAAGAATCATTAATGAAATCCATAGATTTTTTTAACTCCTGAATTTCCTCTTTGATTGGCGCAAGTTCCCTGTATATGGTATTGGTAATATTTAAGTTTATCTGCTTCAGCATATCTCTAAATTCCTGTTTAATAATTTCTTGTATAATGGAACGAATGTCATCTTTGTTAAACTCAGGCAACACGGGAGATAAGGCTTCGGTGGCTTGCCTTTTATTTGCTCTGATTGTAGATACACTTTTTATGGGGGTAGAATCGCTCCTAGATATCCTTGGTGTGCTACTCACACATGTTGGACATTTCCAAGATTTTCGCGACCCCGATTTTTTTGGAGACTCCTTAATTGACAAGCAGGCGTAATGATATAATTTAGTGCATGTATCACCCTTCAAATACCTGCTGCCTGATGGTTCAATTTCGTTAGAACAACAGCCCCACTGATCAGAATTACTAGCCATAATAAGATTATAGAATATATATGGGAGGGAAATAAATAAATCACACGATCGCCGTATGCGCAAGACCTCTTCGCCAATTTCTTTTCGCACTCATTAGCAGGTAGTCAGCGCGGGTGCACTCTGTTAACACTCTTATTATCACTACATAGGTCCGCGATTTGCGCGCACTGCACAAATTGTCACCGTTGTTGTGTTTGTTTTGTTCTTTTATTTTGCACTAAACTCGTTTTTATTCACTTTACAATGTTTACGAAATACAGATAATCTATTGATTGTCACTATACACCACTTAACTTTGTTAGAAACGAACAGATTCCGATATTTATTTCCGACACGTAAGAACGCTACAACTTAATCTAAATATATTGCAATTGCGCAATGTAAACAGGTTGACTTACTCATCGCCTAGTTGCTGTCTAAGCACTTTATTGTAATTTGTACTAACTAAAACAGCAAGTGTATGATCGTGGACTCTGACCTAGTTTATATAATATCTACCGATGCAAGTAATTTCTCGACTATAGTGATAAATAATATGCTGTTTGTCTAAGTTAAATCGTACCTAATTTTAATTATTTGAGTATTGGATACCTAATTATCTACCTACACCATGTTGTCATGTTACTCTTAAGTTGTTTCACCTCTGTCTATCTCTTCCGGGAGTATAAGGCGCGAGGCTATGTATGTGTTTATGTATATTATATAGTCATACTTTATTTTGTCAAAATTATGTCAAGTATTAATGCATGTAAGAGCGTATATAGAAATAAAATTATAATAATGTTAGACCTACTCTCGCCTGTGACACAGGATTATCCTAGTACAGGCACCTACCCATGTGAGATTTATTTTATTTACCTATGAAATATTTTTGTATCTGTGTCCATTTACATTTCTGAATAAAGATTTTATTTATTTATTTATTTATTTTTATTTGAGATTATTTAATACGGAGCTCCAATATCGTGACTGTTAACCGTTGGTTCGCGCGGGTAGAAGTTGATGATTTAACTAAGGGTTTATTAAAAAATGTGTTACATATCTTCAGAAGACTCTAGTCTTCTCTTCTTTCATTTGGCCTTTTCTTTATATTAAAATAATAGGTTTTTTATCTATAAAAAAAACCAACCAAAGACCCAAGTTGTACAGTCTTCAACGGTACATAGATATTTTGCTGACATTAAGATCGGTACGATCGCGCGATATTGCTTAGGTATATAATCACATATCAAGTAATTATCGAGCAGAGTGTGTTTTTACTAACAACGAAGTAAACACCTAATGAGAAAGGAATTGCCAACTGTGCTATACTATACTACACTTGGGTGCAATAAACTTTATAGTTACATTATCCGAGTGATCTTTTCTCTGCACAGTCCAACATCAACTACAAGTGTACGAACTGTACATTTTTTGGTCCTTCGAGCCGGATATCTTGGTGCATTGTTAAGCTTTTAAACGGGTGCGAATCGGAGCAGCTGGCCTCTCAGAAGCGAGAATCCCCAGTTGTTTTGAGAAGACGCACATCCCGTATCTAAGGCGGCAAGGCACTGGGTTTTCCAACGACCATTCCAAGTCGAAGAAGAAAACTTATTCAAGGTTTGGAACTGGGAAGACTAGACTCAACTGAGCAGTCTTCGTGTCGTCGAACGCAACGCTCAGCTGTCGCCGTCAACTACGCGACTACGAGCAAATTAACAAGTGACCACTGGAAGAAAGCTGCAACTGCGGTACGTACTCCGGTCGTCGTAACTTACGTGCGTCGGTCACCGTCAACTACGAATTCCGACCCAACTAACTGCAAGCACCGTGATGGAGAATCTGGAACTGCAGTCGACATGTTTCGAAAACATCAAGTCCTTGTGTGTCAACTATCGCAAGGACTCAGCATCCCGTAAAACATTGGACTATCTAAACAAACGCTTAGCTCGCTGGAAAACCAATTTTGATAGCGAAGGATTTTGACAGTCGACATACTCAACTGCCGTACCCTAGAGGACAAAACTATTAACTATTTCACAGATAACATCTACTAAAAAACTGAGGAGATGTATCTTAAGACTAAAGCGGATATCATTGAAAAACTGTCCAACTGGACAGAACTACAACAAAAGGTACAGTTTAATCTTACTGGAACGGCAGTACATAGCGACGTTCAAGCTAGTAGCGATGACAAGATTCAACTTCTCATCAACAAGCAAGCTTGTCACTTTAACGCGATCAACAGTGTCATAGCGAAGATCAACAGCGGAACAATTGCTGAAAAATGGGAACTAGATGATCACGCGATGATACGCTAAAAGCAAAATGGGACCCCATCGACAAACTGCATTGGGAAATTGACTTTGAACTAAAAGGATCCAATCAGGACTACTACAAGACCTACAAGGATGTCGAACAAAAATATGACGAAACAAAGAAACGTCTTAACTCCAAAATATGGTCAACGGACCACTACTCAAAATCAGCTCCTAAGATGGCAATCCCGGAATTTTCAGGAAGCTACAGTCAGTGGATCTCTTTCAAAGATCTATTCATAGAAGCTATCCACAAGAACCCTGTGATTAATAAGGCACAGAAAATGCAACATCTCAAAACGAAGTTGCGAGGTGAAGCGGAGCGATTGGTGCAACATCTGTCCATTAGCGCTGATAACTACAACTCCTGCTGGGAAATCCTGAATCAACGTTACGATAATCGTCGTCTACAATTCACCTCGTTTATGAATACTATCTTGATCTTCCGGTCACACAGAACCCGGACGCTGTCAACTTGAAACGTATGCATGATGTGATTACTGAATGCTTAAACGGAATCTCGAACATCGGAGTAGAAACAGAATCATGGGATCCAATGATAGTACATGTCATGTCACAAAAACTGGACTCCCATACATTAAGTGAGTACATGAAGGAAATACGAGATCATCGGGAAATTCAAAACCTACCAGATTTTTTGTACTTTTTGGAGACCCGTTTTATGGCCTACGAAACAATGAAGTCCACAAAGAAAGGTCCAAATACGTCATCAGAAAAATCATTAAACTGGAAATTGAACAAGCAAAACCGTATAAAGAAACCTAACTATCTGTATAACAAACCAGGCAACTTTTACGCAACGAAACAAAAATGCCCACATTGCAATGGAAGTCACGTTTTAATGCAATGTGACAAATTCCTTGGAATGGACATTAGCACCCGAAATAACACTGTTTCGAAACTGCAGCTTTGCAAAAACTGTTTGTATAGCCATGGAAATGAAGAATGCAAGTCGACAAAAAATTGCAGAGAATGCAATCTGAAACATCATACGCTATTGCATACTCCTGATAAGAAAAATACAGTTGCATCAAACAGAAAAATTAACTATGAACGAGCATCATCATCATCAACGCAACAACATACCTCTAATCATGTGAACACAGATGACCTGGAAGTACTACAGTTCAGCTTAAATTCCAATCAATAGATGGAACTTATGTGAAACTACGGGCACTTCTCGATCAAGGTTCACAGCACTGTTACAGCTCTGCTTAAAGTGACTGATGACATTCGCTGGGCAAAAAAATCACTCACAATTCTTGTATTGTTGGACTTCAGTTCTGCCTTCAATTCTGTGGATTTTGATATCCTTTTGGGGGTGCTGAAGGCCAACAACCTCTCTCCTTCCTCTTTATCCTGGTTCGACTCCTACCTTCGGGGCTGCCGTCAGCGGGTTCGCTTGGATGAAAACTTTTCCGATTGGTGTGACCTTGCTACTGGTGTGCCCCAGGGTGGCGTCCTTTCCCCTATTCTTTTTTCCGTTTTTATCAATACCGTTTCCAGGGTCATAACTTCTAATTACCATCTTTACGCGGACGATCTGCAGCTTTACCAACACTTCAGTCCTTCGGAGGCTAATACTGCGATTGATGCGATGAATCGTGACTTGGACAGGGTCGCCGAGTGGGCCAGGTCCTTCGGCCTACAAATTAACCCGCTTAAATCCCAGGCCATGATTATCGGAAGTAGATACTTTCGCAATGCACTAGACATCTCTGCCCTTAATTTTTTGCGTCTGGATGGAACTGCGATCCCATTTACTGACACTGCTAAGAATTTGGGCGTGCACATTGATTCATACCTGTCGTGGGGTTCCCAGGTGAGTGAGGTCAGTCGAAAAGTCCACTATTCTTTCCACTCGCTGAAGCGTCTCCAGACTCTTTTACCATTAAAAACAAAGATTCTCCTCGTGCAGTCATTGATCCAACCTTTGATCGATTATGCTGACGCTTGCTATTTGGATGCCACAGAGGAGCTATTAAATAAGCTTGAGAGATTGCAAAATATCGGTATTCGTTTCATCTTCGGCCTAAGAAAATATGATCACATCTCCGAATTTCGTAAAAACTCAAGTGGCTCCCAATCCTTCCTGTTCGTGTTCCTTCGCAGGAACACTCGCATTTTATGTCTTCTCAACAATATCCTCTTTAATCCTACTTATCCTTTTTACCTTCGTGAACGTTTTTCCTTTGCTCGTCTTCCTGATTCCCTTTCCCGATCACATCTTAAATCACATCTCCAAATTGTATCCCATAAAACCGACCACTACTCTTATTCCTTCTCGGTCCATGCGGTGAGGCTGTGGAATGCACTCCCGCCTAACATACGTGACTCTAAGTCTATTTCAATCTTTAAAAAATGTGTGAGGGAACATTATCACCTTTCTTCTTAAGTACAGATTGTGTTATCTCGTATGTATATTATGTATTATAGAGGTATATTATTTACATATTGTATGTATATGTTGGACCTATATGTATACCTCTAAATAGGTACTTATTTATATTTATTTTGTATGTTTTTATTGTATTATTTTGGTTAGTCTAATTTTAATTATCAGTTTAAGTTTTCACTGTCTTCTTCTTGTTTGTTTTTTTTTTGTTGTTACACACTGTGTCATATGTTGTATTTATTTCTCCTTTCGCAGGGCTGCAGGAAGAAATCCCATAAGGGATATGCAGTACCTATGTACCTCTGTTTTATTATAATATATATTTTTTTCTGTGTATTGTCTGTGTTGTGTACATGAACAAATAAATAAATAAATAAATAAGGTTCTCAAGTGAACCTAATCACTGAAAACGCAGCTCAACTTCTACGACTTCCCCGATTAAACGTTAACGCCTGCATTACCGGTATCGGAACGGTATCTAGGGATTGCAGGGGACAATTGAACCTCACCTGTAAATCGATTCACTCCGATTAATGTTTTACAACGCAAGCGCTAATTATGAAGAAACTTTCACATAACTTGCCTACTACATCGTTTGAAAAGGTCGAATGGCCACACTTAGAGAATTTAAAGCTTGCAGACCCTGATTACAACACATCTTGCCAAATTGATCTTCTACTAGGAGCCGACGTATACTCGGAGATCATACTAGATGGCGTCATGAAAGGGAAGAACCAAACACCCGTAGCACAGCAAACGCTAATAGGGTGGATTTTATGCGGAAAAATGAAAAATGAAAACATTCAACTGCAATGTAGCATTAATCAACATGAATGAACTAACAAAATTTTGGGATAATGAAGACATCCAACTCTCTAAGGACATTTCCAAGGACGACCAATGTGAGAAATTCTACACTGAGACTGTTACACGTTCGCAGGATGGAATATACACGGTTAAAATGCCACTTTGTGACAACTTTGAGAAAAAGCTAGGAAACTCTAGATCAACGGCTGTATCACAATTTCTACAACTAGAGAAACGCCTGAAAAAGAACCTCAAACTTTCCGCTATGTACGAGCAATTCATTGAGGAATACATTGCACTCGGTCATATGAAACTATCGCCCCATGCCACACCAAACAGCTGTTATTTACCGCATCACGGCGTTTTGCGAGAAAACTCAACAACAACAAAACTGAGAGTGGTATTTAACGCGTCGCAACGTACTACGAGCGGCTACAGCCTAAACAGCCTAATGGAAAAAGGCGCCAACCTACAACAGGACATACAGGCTCTTATCCTAAAATGGCGAACGTATAAATACGTTTTCACTGCTGACATCGAAAAGATGTACTGCTGTATTTGGTTGTCTGAAGAACAACAGGAGTTGCAAAAGATCATCTGGCGAGGTACGCCCGATGAAGCTTTACGTGACTATCAGCTTTGCACAGTCACGTACGGAACAAAGTGTGCACTATGGCTCGCCATGCGCACCTTGAAACAAATTGCCATGGATGACGGGCATAAGTACCCAGAAGCTGCCAAAATACTTCAAACGGAATGTTATGTCGATGATGTCATAAGTGGACACAACTGCGTTAGGAAAGCTCAACAATTACAACTGTCTTTGATTCAACTTTTGAGGGGAGCAGGAATGAACTTGCGCAAATGGTCAAGTAATCACCCCGCCTTACTTGAAAATCTCCACGAAGACCAAATCTCAACCCGAAACACCTTCGACTTCAAATCTGAGGAAACTTCGAAGACGCTAGGACTTTGTTGGGATCACAGAAGCGATACTTTTCATTTTAACTGGCAGGTGGCACGTGGAAAGCATCCAACAAAGAGATCTTTACTCTCTGAGATTTCCAAGTTCTATGACCCGCTAGGCTGGCTTTCGCCAATAACGGTCAAAGCTAAACTATTATTTCAAAAACTCTGGATTACCAAACTTGGCTGGGATGAACAAGTGCCCAGCGACATAGCAACTGAATGGCTGAAACTTAATACGGAACAACCTACATCAAATACATGAAGTTAAGCCGATGGATCGGTGATACACAACAACGGGTCGAATTACTTGGCTTCTGCGACGCTAGTGAAAAAGCGTACGCCTGCGTCATCTATAGTCGAGTTACAAACGAACAAGGCTCACTCGTAGTAACTTTACTTGTCACCAAGACAAGGGTAGCACCCCTAACGCAGAAGACCACGGTCCCCAGGCTTGAATTGTGCGGCGCTTTACTGCTGGCTGAATTAATGCAAAAGACTAGAGAAGCGCTAGATGGGTTCAGCATTTCAGTAAGGGCTTGGACTGATTCTCAGGTTATGTTAGCGTGGATTCAGGGAGACTCATCAAAACGGGAAACCTATGTCGCTAATAGAGTCACGAAAATCAAGCACATTATACCAGCAACTCAATGGAACTGAAGTCAGAATATAATCCCGCTGACTGTGCTTCCAGAGGACTGCTTCCAAGCAAACTTCTGAGCTTAAGTTTGTGGTGGCAAGGCCCAGACTTTTTATCTATACAAAACGGTTTCGAAAATAATCCACGCCCATTCCAAACAAACATGGGTTGCGCAAATCATGTAGAAAGAAAACAAGTAGGCCAAATGATTCAGCAAAATTTTATAAGCGATTTGTTGAATAATTGTAGTTCATTGACGCATATTACTCGAATTACCGCATGGATACAACGGTTTATTATCAATATGCGCAACAAAACGAAATCGGAAACCGCCTACTTAACAGCAAGTGAACTAAGTGCAGCAGAAAAAAGTATCGTCATCTATGTGCAACGTTCAGAGTTTGATCTCGAGTACAAACAACTGAACAAAAACGAAGATATATCGAAAATGAGTTCAATCTTCAAGCTGAATGATTGCCCTACTTGGATGAAAACGGAATTATTTGCGTCGGAGGTCGTCTGAAGAATTCGAGTCTGCCACCTAAGATGAAAAATCCGAGTATCATACCACATACGGGGCGATACACACTTTTGATTGACCAAGCACATTCACGCACGCTACACGGAGAAGCTCGGCTGACTTCAATGTATCTACGTCAGCGCTACTGGATTGTCGGTGGAAATCGAGCAATCAAAATGTTGCTTCGTTCGCGTTGTTAATAGCCTGTTGGGATATTAGATCAACACTTTGCAGAAAAATACCAAAACGATATTAATTCAATTCAAAACAACGAAAAGTACCTCCTGGATCTGATTAAAAACCAGACCACTATTGTGGGACTCGAAAATCAAGTTTTGAAGAAAAGTGAAACAAACATTAAGCGCCAATTCAACATCATCGATAGTTTCGTTAATCAAACAAACTTGAACCTCGCCTCAATAGAAACTGAGATGGAAATAATATCGGCAACTACTTACATCAACTCAGCCTCATTGACTGCATATTTGCTAATCAATAGCTTGCAAAATTTCCAAGAAATGCTGTTCAATACCCTCACGAACGTATATCAGGGACATATTGATGTGCATTTGATCACTCCTGTACATTTGATTGAGCAATTAGGTGAAATATCGGGAAACCTACCAAAAACTGTGTCGTTACCTGTTGAAAACTATAAGGAGAACATCAAAGAAGTCTACAAGCTAATGAACGTCAAAGCACGAGTTACAGAAACGTACTTTATATTCGAAGTGCATATACCCCTGGTTTCAAATGAAGATTACATGATATATCAAGTTATACCGTTACCATTTACCAGAGGCAACCAACTCACATATGCTCAAATTTCATCAAAATACATCGCTGTAAACCTTAAAAAGAGTTCTTACATTCTGGTGACCGAAGGTGACTACAGACAATGTGTACAACAGACATCACTTAACTTTATTTGCAAAAATAACTTACCATCTTACGATTCACATAGCAACAAAGCCCCGTGTGAAGCAAAATTGCTGTCACATCAAAACACCGCACCGTGCGACATAGCGCCAACAATATGCAAGGACGCCTGGATCGAGTTATACTCGTCGAACAGCTGGCTGGCGATATGCTGCGATATATGTGTACTACGTACACTATGTAGTATCTAATGACATAACAACATACACACTAAAGTCATCTGGTCTAGTGACGTTATCTCAAGGATGCGTATTGCAATCAAGAGACATAACGATCGTCGCTCATCGCCAGTACAACAGCCAAACGAAAATGAACTACGCATTGACAGCCCCTACTTTGAATACACCTATAAACAAGATTGTCAACTTAACGTACCGCTACGCTCCGAACACGCTCGAACCCACGATTACAGATCTTGAATTCTCCAAAATTGAAGGGAAAATCAAAACTCAAAAGGATAATGAAGCGAACCTCCCAAGCCTTACAACACACGACATTCATCAGTACGCCATCAGTTACTCTCTGTTGTCTGCGGCTATCGTTGCGCTGTTGCTGGCGGTTGGGAGAAAGCTGGAGCCACTGTTTAAAAAAAACCCAACCACGGTGGTGCAGCATGAGGATATTGAGTTACAAGTCATCCGCCAAGTCAACCATCAACAAAGGGAAACAGGCGGCACATTATCGTCGAGCAACAGCAGCAGCGCGGAACCTGGACCGGTCAGATTTCCACAGACTCTGGAACTAGGAACATAGCTTTCAATCTTGACTAACTTTTTGCGATTTATCTTGCTATTATACTCTATGCTTTGTACTGGCATTTCCTTCTCTCATTTGTTGTGACCTTTTGGAGTTGCCAAGATGTACAGTCTTCAACGGTACATAGATATTTTGCTGACATTAAGATCGGTACGATCGCGCGATATTGCTTAGGTATATAATCACATATCAAGTAATTATCGAGCAGAGTGTGTTTTTACTAACAACGAAGTAAACACCTAATGAGAAAGGAATTGCCAACTGTGCTATACTGTACTACACTTGGGTGCAATAAACTTTATAGTTACATTATCCGAGTGATCTTTTCTCTGCACACTCCAACATCAACTATAAGTGTACGAACTGTACACAAGTGTTGACCCTGAAACTAAGGGCTATCCCTTAGTTTCAGGGTCGACACTTGGGTCTGATCCAGATTCTCATCTGATTACTATAATTTGATAACAATACCCTATTCTTCTTGGTAAGCTGTAATGAGCAGGAATCGAACCTGCGACAGATTATATAGGTACCTACCGTCACCGAAACTTCCGTATCTGATTAAGAACCTGGTGGGATAATAATCCCGCAGCCGTAGGAAGACTTTCGTTTTAAAATTTTAAGTACAGTTAGTTATACATGTATGTTCGGGTCAGGATGCGGAGCGAGGGGGACTGGGAAGCCGTCTCCTCCTTTTGCGAAGCAGTCATGCAAGCTAAGGAGGATGGGTGGCTCGCCGCCCGACGAGAACCAGACCCGAACGTACAGTGCGTCGCGTTCCGCCTCAAAGAGGAATCAGACCACCACGGGGGCCCAATAGGGCTGATATACGGAAGATATAGTATATACTGACATACGGAGTCGCGGAGAACCTAACGGGTTACCGGGGCTCCGGCTCGAAGTGCAGGAGTAGGAACGGGGTGGTTTTTAGTCAGCAATAGTCGGACACTCCCTCCCGCCTCACCTAGGCGGGAGTAGTCATTCGATGATTTCCCCCCCCCTTAAAAAAGTACAATTATATCCTCTTTTCTGAAACATCTAATTTTCCATCTCATGCAGTATGAATTTTCAAATGTTTCAAGATTTTATGAACTTTAGACTTAGACCTAGTGTTTACAAATGTAAAAACCTGTTTTAGAATAATTATTTATTATGATTGTATGTTTGTGGCCTAAATTATAAATAGGTATCAATTGCCGCCTGATATAGTTTACAGTAGTAATCTTTATGGCTACTTAACAGTAGATAAATCTAGGTAATAAAATGTTATAACAAATCATACATTGTGAATGTTTTCTAGAATGGTCGGCCAACGTAATTTACTCGTGATTTTGTGTATCAAGCTACTGTGTCGTTTGTGTGATAGGTAACTTACGTTTCTAGATTTTATAGAAAAACAAGTAGATCCATACAGACTTGGCTATTTTTCTAGGGGATATTGTTGGTTGTATAATAGTAGATAGCTATTTACGACAATTTTTGGGTATTATAAAGCAAACACCTTAATCATGGTCGTGTTGGCAATCGCGTCCATGACTTACTTTGATGAAAACTGTAAATACGGATGTTTTTAAACCAAATAAGGTAAAGCGTGCTTCATATTCATCAGTAAACACATTTTTACATGCCCCCACGTAGTTAGGCATTTAATAAATACCCATATGCATAAAACCGTTCATCTTCTTCCCTAATCTTATGAAATAAGGTTCATATTCCTATAACAAAAAGCTGATCACCTGTTATTCTTCCTGCTCTACTTCTTGAATTCATTCTACCATAGCAGATGTCATTTGCCATTCCTATTAATTCACAATTTAATGATTGACAGTTAAAAGGAGTTTAAAATAAAACAATTGAAATACAAAACAATTTAATTTATTTATTTTTATTACCTACTTAAAAACTTTAACATTTCAATACTGTTTGATTTGCACTTATAGTTAGGTAATTAATCACTACGAGTGACGAGTGATGTCATTGTATCACTTTATATCTTGTGTTTCGCTAAACACTTCCAGTAAATCCTCTTTAATGTGCTCTTAAAACCAGAATGTCGCCATGCGTAAATCAGAGGGTCACAGAGGCTGTTGCAAACGCCTAACAAATATAGAGGCCCTAAGGTTAATATTTCTAAAGGAATGCATTCGTAACCATTCTTCATAATATCGCATCTTACATACATTATTACAGCTACGTAGTACGGTGCCCATGTGCCAAGGAAACACAAAGTTACAATGAGGACAGTTTTTACTGCCTTCAATTTACTTGGATGACTGCTACTCATCCTACAGCACCCTATCCTTCTATCTCTACTTGCATCGCTTTGATAAGTCTGTGTTTCACTGTCGAATTTACGCATCTCCACAATAGAGCTACCACAAGAGTCTGTAGTAGATACGACAGCAGCTGAATTAGCCAAATCATCAATGAAGCCTTTATTCGTATAGCTGTTTTCTTTGAACTCTCTGATTTTGTCAACGGCTTTGACGGCGCTTCGAAGGATGAGGATGTATAGGATGCAGACCATGATGATGACGGAGAGTACTACGATGGACAGGACGAGGAGGAGGGCTGAGGGAAAGACAGCGATGTACCAGCATCTGAAGTCCCTGAACGTCCGCCCTGTCCAACCCATCGCTGGCAATGTAGATATGAATATACCTGTGTAAATTGTAAACGTAATATTTATGTATTTGATCTATATCTGTTAGAGGCTTGGAAATGTTTGGTGCCCTTTTATTCTGAGTTAAGTTAGGTACTATGATGTAAAGCAACAAGACGATTCATTGACAGACAAATCGTGTTCAGATAATTTAGAGCCAATGAGATTTGATTATGTAATTTTTGCTTCAATATCTACTTTATAAATGACTTGTTTATTATCTAAAGGATACATAAATATAATTGTGAATGAACAGAAATTTAACGCAAGGTGTTAAAACACATTTTAGAATATACAACGTAATCATATGCAATAATGTACCGTAGATCTGTCTCTTAGATGACGTTATAGGTATTATATTACGGACTTAATAAACATAGTTATATACCTCTACAAATATTAATAACAAAGATTACATAAAGCTAGATTAAGTTATCACAAACATACTATAATCTAAAATACTAGGTATTAAACCATTACGAACACTAATTTTTACAGTTTTCAAGTGTACCTGGTGTCTCATTAGTGACTAAGGCGGTGGAGCACTGGTAACATTTGAATTGAATCAACATGATTTGTAAACCCACCAAAATGAAACAACGGTTATCATTACCCATCATCAGTTCATGATAATTAATTACAATTTCATTACTGACAATCAATTAACAAATAAGAATCAAAGAAAGTAAAGTTTCAATAAGGTGAGTTCACGAAACCTTTGCATTCCACATAATATCAACAAAACAATTAGAGAGCTCCGTGAAAATGTCATGGATAACTTTGGATAAAATATAATTGAGAATTTTAACAACGACTACTAAGTAGTATTATCTACTAATCCTACAAATACAATTTAATACAAACACTCTGTAATAGTTCTTAACGGATTCTTGAAAGCCTTTGTGCCACCACGCGTATATCAAGGGGTTCAATAAACTATTCAAAAAGGCAAGAGTTGCTAAAGGACCACCGAGTAAAGTTCTAATATACATACATCTAGGATTTGTCAATTTATCTTCACAAAACACGAACACCGTCACACTAATGAAAAATGGCATCCAGGTGATTACGAAACTTCCAGAAGTTAGCATGACTATTGTAATCGCCCTCCATTTATTTGGCTCCTTCGGCCTTCGCGAGAGGGCATTTATGTTGCAAATCTTTCTCACTTGATTTTGAAACCTTGAAGGTTTGAGATTCGGCATTGAGACGTCAGGATTGGATCCTTGAGATTGTATTGTACAAATGCTAAACATTGACTCGCTCTGAGATTTACTTCGATTGCCAATATTTTCTAAGTTATTTGCTGACATAGTTTGAGTAAGACCGAGTTCATGGTTACTTTTAGATTTAGTCGTTAAGGTCGGTTTTGCAATTCCATCTCCACTTCCATACACATTATTATTATAAGATGCACTCTTCGTTAGTTTAGGTGTTGATTTATTTTCCACTACATCAATTGATGAAGTGATCGACACATTGTTAGCTTTACCACGAGAGATTCTGAAATTCATGTTTTCCCTGTAAGGTTTGCTGTTTTTAGCACTTTTGTTTAGAACATTGACTGTTTTTAAGGCTTTTATTAAAATAATGGTATAGAGGACAAGGACTACTATAATTGGTACAATACTAAGGAATGAATTGATAAGTATAAGAGTGCCGGGGAAGAGAGAGACGTAGTAACATCGAGTGACGATCAACTCTGTGTTAGTCCATCCAGTAGCTGGCATGAATCCAAGAGTTATACCTGGAATAAGTGTTAAACACAATTTACACACATTTAGTTACATTGCATAACAAACGATTGAGTTAAACACAACATATGTCCACTGCAGCATGCGTATCACAAAAGTAATTTAGTTAATGCAGATAGCAATAGATAATACTTTTGTGAATTTTCATTAGAGTAATAAAAAATCGTCTGCAAGGAAAGTTTTTACAGTCAAATCATACTAGCTTGCGGCAGAAGACTGATTTATTTAAATCACATTGTTAAAACGAATTTGTAATTGTTTAGAACACAATACAAAAAATTATATTAGTTACACGATTTCTTACCGATCATCCAAATGCATAAGATTCCGATTCTGACTCGAGTGGTGTTGAACCACCTTTGGTAATATAGACCGTGGAGGATATAGATGTATCGATCCACGGCGATGAGACCCACGCTGAAAATCGAGACCATGGCTGGACATACTAACATACCTGTTGATAAAAACATTTAGAACATTAGGATTGGTTTTTCCAAGTGTTTAATAAAGATCTCTAACAGATGATGAAAAGTTAATAAATGAATGAATAAGTGAATGAAAGCAAAATTGTACAACATATTTTTAGGGTAGATAAATAAAATGTAGACTCAATTCTCAATAGCCTGTCTAAACTATATTATGTTATTCCTTTGTTATGCTTAAGTATTGAAGAATTAATTTTATTTTATAACAGCTTAATTTCTTATGCTGAGGTAGATCACAATTATTTCACTTCCACCACCGCAAATAAGTACATTACTGTACTTAAGTACATTATTGTGTCTCTTCTACTCTTTAGTTTTTTGACTAGTAGCTAAGAAATTCAATATGACACGACTAATACCTCTAGACATGGTTTTTGTTCAGGTTGAGAGTACCTACTTCTAATGTAATTGCTGATTCATGATCGCTAATCTATATTCTACTCGGATAATACACAAAAGTTTAGTCTGTGATTTATTAATAAAAAATATTTATCCATTTAAAAGCATTATGAGTAGGCACTTATCATTATATTGAGGTAATGAATACTATGAGCTTTGTGTTAATAATATGATTATTAACGACATCAAAACTAAAACTATAGTAATATAGTCAGTTGTTCAGCCGTATTTTCCAAATGGTATATAAATATTTTACGCTAGATGATCTATGACAAAAACTATAGACAAACGACTATCGCCTATTATGATTATCATCTCAATATTGAGACGATTGTGCCTACGGTCACGATTGGAAAACGGATTGTAAAAGCTTCACGGGAAAAATATAGTAGATAAAGATTTAACAAGCGTTAATATAAAATTAGTTAGGAATGAAATGCTTCTCCAATGACAAAATAGATATGAAAGACCATTACAATTTAGATGACATAAATTGATACTTTTGAAATATGTATAATCGGCTTAGTAGCGGTTTCGCCCTAATTTTGTTCGCCCGAATCGGGCGAATGAACTACTTTCAATTTTGAATATTTTTTAGGGCCGGTTTCGCCCGAGACAAATTTAATAGCGGGCGAATCAGGTCAAGTAAAATTTAGTAATGGACTATTCGCCCAAATACTATTATACCTCAAAAAAATAAGCCTTTATTTTATAATAAAATGTAAAATTTTATAAAAAAGTACAGTTGCGCACACAATTGTTACTTACAATCATTTTTCTTTCTGTTGGTGAATCTGGTTATTCCTGTATGTCTAATAATTATGAAGGGTGTAAGGGACGGTGTACCGAAGCCGCTTACCATGAATTCAGTACATGATTCTGAACGCCCCTTTTTTTTTTTTTTTTTTTAAGTGGGGGAAAATCATCGAGTGACTGCTCCCGCCTGGGTGAGGCGGAAGGGAGTGTCAGACTCTTACTGACTAAAAACCACCCCGTTCCTTCTCCTGCACGTCGAGCCGGAGCCCCGGTTACCCGTTAGGTTCTCCGCGACTCCGAATCGGCATCGGCCCTATTGGGCCCCATCTGTGGTGGTCTGATGGCTCTTTGAGGCGCGCGCGGAACGCGACGCGCCGTACGCTCGGGTCTGTTTCTGGTCGGACGGGGAGCCACCCATGCTCGCCGTCCGCAGGCCCGCGCTTACGGTGGCCGGAGATCGTCTCGCGATCCCCGACGCCCGGTGTGTCCTTCGCGATGGCTGGGTTGCGAGGAGGCAGCGCTCTGAACCCCCCTGCGTTGGAATTTTGCGTCGGCTTTTTCTTAATTTTTCCGTTTTTTTCTGCAGTTTTTTTTTACTGTAATCTGCATTGCACGTTTTAGTAAAAAAAAATAATTTCAATGCTTTTTTATTAAAAAACGCATTGGGTTAGATTGAAATCATGATTTTATACAGATTACAGTAAAAAAAAACTGAAGAAAAAAACGTAAAAATTAAGAAAAAGCCGACGTAAAATTCCAACGCAGGGGGGTTCAGAATCATGTACTGAATTCATGGTAAGCGGCTTCGGTACAGCGTCACTTACACCCTGTATATTCAACAAACGAGCTATTGATAAAAATAGAATGTAAATAATGATTATGTCACTTTATGCAGTTATGTTAATATACTGTCAGTATTTTAGACACACTAAACCAAATGATGGGAAACACGCTGCACAATTTGCAAATGAGTGACAGAGACAGCATTATACTACTTTTGTGTTCCTGTGGGTGCGTTTATTTGCTGTGTCTTTACTTCTATCGCTGAGGAACAAAAGTCATTGTGCATATTATCTAGTAGGTTACTTACTATTTTTGAGTAACACATGTGCCTAAGTAAATCCTCTTTAAAAATATTTATACATGGTGCGCTCGACTGTACTACTTATTTTTTTTTAAGGTATAATAGTATTTGGGCGAATAGTCCATTACTAAATTTTACTTGACCTGATTCGCCCGCTATTAAATTTGTCTCGGGCGAAACCGGCCCTAAAAAATATTCAAAATTGAAAGTAGTTCATTCGCCCGATTCGGGCGAACAAAATTAGGGCGAAACCGCTACTAAGCCGTATAATCAAATTGAATTGAATAGTAATAAATATTTAAGTAATTTACGCCAGTTTACATTATCAAATTGAGGTCCTTAGAGATATGACTTTGGTAAAGTTTTTGACATAAATATAGTTAAAAACTTAAAATATCTACGTCATACATTTTATAATTTGGTAATATATATTTATAATATTTTAAAATTAACACGTTCCCTGCGCCATCACTTTCAAAAAACTTTCATCTGGTGCGTTGGAGACCTAAAAGATCTCCAAACTAACCTACCATTTGGTGCGTTTGAGACCTAATCGATCTCCTAAAGATACAGTTTTCAAAATCGTTTATATCTTCCAAAAAAACAATCAAATATATTTTGAAGTTTTTGTGGGTGAAAGATAGTCCATTGCTTTATATTTTGCTAGGTTCGCACGCAGTTATGACATTTGAATAAACTACAAATACCAAAAAAATATGGTATCGATTGTATCTCGTACCGCAACGGAAGATAGTTCAATATGTGAAGTAAGTAGTGATGGGAATAAAATGATATCTCAGTTGCCGATTGAATTTGAAAAAAGTTTTATTAATTATGCAAAGTGTTTTTCATTAAAACATAGTAAGCACATTGATTGCTTGCATTGCGCGCAAATGGTAACAATTCGTTTACTTTTTAATGTGCATCGTAATTTTTGTAACAACCCACATAACGTCTTTTCTGTCGCCACGTTGGAAAACATGATCAGTACATCTTCCTTCGGGTGATTTTGTAATAAAGTGCATTGTATAAATAAACAGCATGCAACTATGTCAGTGAAGTAAATGCGATAGAATCTAATTGTATTAGTTTCGTTATTCGAGTGTCTTATGTAAATAGATTTTTTACACTTTTTTCTTTTAAAAGCAGTCATTGTATAACAAAAATGATAATCAACACGTAGGTTTATACGCGAGTGTGATTTCGCAAACGTGCGCGCGAGCTCCCACGTCGATGCTAGGACAACACTAAAACGAATCACGCAGCGCCCGCGCCGCCCACCTTCACTCTCTTGCGTCTTTTTTTTTTTTAAGGGGGGAAAATCATCGAATGACTGCTCCCGCCTGGGTGAGGCGGAAGGGAGTGTCAGACTCTTACTGACTAAAAACCACCCCGTTCCTTCTCCTGCACGTCGAGTCGGAGCCCCGGTTACCCGTTAGGTTCTCCGCGACTCCGAATCGGCATCGGCCGTATTGGGCCCCATCTGTGGTGGTCTGATGGCTCTTTGAGGCGCGCGCGGAACGCGACGCGCCGTACGCTCGGGTCTGTTTCTGGTCGGACGGGGAGCCACCCATGCTCGCCGTCCGCAGGCCCGCGCTTACGGTGGCCGGAGATCGTCTCGCGATCCCCGACGCCCGGTGTGTCCTTCGCGATGGCTGGGTTGCGAGGAGGCAGCGCTTCGCTGCCTCACGCGTCCCGCCTCCTCCTTAGCTAGCATGACTGCTTCGCAAAAGGAGGAGATGGCATCCCAGTCCCCCTCGCTCCGCATCATGGCCCGCATTAGGCCCGGACGCGAAAGGTCGCCATCGCCGATCAACGAGGCGTATGATTCCACGAGTACCGAAATATCTCCTAACGCAAGGAATGAAAATAATTACAGTACTGTGCGTTAGGGACCTAATCCATCTCTAATTTCTTTTTTAATGTCCTTGAATTCATCTTTAAGTAGGAAGCAAATGTTGTATATTTGTCCTACTCATACCTAAAGAACTTTACATGTTAGATCCTCCCGCAAGGAGTGAAAGAACACGATTATGTTCAACGCACAATACAAAAGTCCTGCAAGAGATCTGATAGATCTCGTAATGCAACGAACGTGTTAAACTTTATTCAGAACTAAAGAATAGTGGCTTGTACGTAGCCATTGGTTTCCACAATACTTGGGAGTGCTCCAAGGACTTTATCTTGGTCCATACTTAAATCCTCAAGACCAAATACGAATTTTTAACATAACATAACATCACGCATTTTATCCCCGAAGGGGTGCACACAGAAGTAACACCCACTTTTCACTATTTATGTTATGAGTCCCATGTAATAGGGGGTGAGCCTATTGCCATATACCGGGCACATTACGAATTTTTAAGATTGGTTAATCCTACAATTAATATAATATTTTATCTTAATGTTTCTCCTGTCTCCAATTAATTTTATAGTGACATTTTTCTAATCGTTTACATATATATTTTATTCGATGTATGTAAGTCATGTACGACGGTTATTATGTAACCTGGCATTTACAAGGTTTTTTTTTTTTTTTTTTTTTAAGGGGGGAAAATCATCGAATGACTTCTCCCGCCTGGGTGAGGCGGGAGGGAGTGTCAGACTCTTACTGACTAAAAACCACCCCGTTCCTTCTCCTGCACGTCGAGCCGGAGCCCCGGTTACCCGTTAGGTTCTCCGCGACTCCGAATCGGCATCGGCCGTATTGGGCCCCATCTGTGGTGGTCTGATGGCTCTTTGAGGCGCGCGCGGAACGCGACGCGCCGTACGCTCGGGTCTGTTTCTGGTCGGACGGGGAGCCACCCATGCTCGCCGTCCGCAGGCCCGCGCTTACGGTGGCCGAAGATCGTCTCGCGATCCCCGACGCCCGGTGTGTCCTTCGCGACGGCTGGGTTGCGAGGAGGCAGCGCTTCGCTGCCTCACGCGTCCCGCCTCCTCCTTAGCTAGCATCACTGCTTCGCAAAAGGAGGAGACGGCATCCCAGTCCCCCTCGCTCCGCATCATGGCCTGCACTAGGCCCGGACGCGAGAGGTCGCCGTCGCCGATCACTTCCCTGAGGACACGGCGGTGCTCAGCCCACGAAGGGCATTCTCCCACCGTGTGTTCCACCGTGTCCTCAGGGCTGTCCTCGCAGTGATGACACCCGGGCGTTTCCTCCCGCCCCATCAGACACAGGTACCTCCCGAAACTTCCATGTCCGGTGAGGACCTGCGTCAGGCGGTAGGTGAGGACGCCGTAGCGTCTCTCAAGCCACTCCTCAAAGAGGGGACTTACCGCTGCGATGGCAGCGAGCCCAATTTACAAGGTTTATGAATTCGGTAAAAGAAAAATTGCTGCTTTAAAGGTGATTATTTCTGTGGATTATGATATCTTTGTTGATATGCAATTGTTTTGATAAAATGTCGTTTTATTTTTTGCTGTTTTGCTGGTAGATAACATTTTATTAGTTCCATTCAGTAATTAAGTAATAATATAGTAGTCGATGTTACCATGTAAGTAAGCTCCACTCACATCGACTTGAGACTTTTTTTTTTTACGATACCCGAGCGTACGGCGCGTCGCGTTCCGCGCGCGCCTCAAAGAGCCATCAGACCACCACAGATGGGGCCCAATACGGCCGATGCCGATTCGGAGTCGCGGAGAACCTAACGGGTAACCGGGGCTCCGGCTCGACGTGCAGGAGAAGGAACGGGGTGGTTTTTAGTCAGTAAGAGTCTGACACTCCCTCCCGCCTCACCCAGGCGGGAGCAGTCATTCGATGATTTTCCCCCCTTAAAAAAACAAAAAAAGACTTTTTTACGATGAATAAGTAGGTACTTAAACTGTCAAACACCAAGCGGTCACCGGTGACCGCAACCTATTGTTCTTTAATTGTGTCTATAACGACGGTGCTCGACGAGTTAATCCGTGTAATTATCATATTCTGTTGATAATATCGGTAGGTAGACTGTGATAAAATACTACAGTTTTTAGTTGAATTGGTGGAACATAAACTAATTGACGGTTATGGTGATGAAACGCAGTACTTATAAACAAGTGACAAAAATATACTAAAGTGAAATCAATTGAATGGGTTATCCTAAAATAATATCAGCTTACCTATTTGAAAGATACACAAGGGGTTGGAACTCACAGAGTTGTCCACTGTGACTCCGAAAATGAGGGAGAACCCGACGATGGTGTCAGCGAGAGAAACATTGCCAAGAAGGAGATACGTGCTCTTTGGTTGTTGACCTGAAACAGAAAGCATAACATTGACATTCACCTTTAGACTATTGAACATATTTTTACCTAACAACATCCTTTAAATTCAAATGATGTCGAGCGCGTTTTTCCGTCTCGTGTTACAATCTAATCCTTACAGTTTCGAAACACTGATGAATATTTAACACGTTCCCTGCGCCATCACTTTCAGAAAACTTTCATCTGGTGCTTTGGAGACCTAAAAGATCTCCAAACTAACCTACCATTTGGTGCGTTTGAACCCAATCGGTCTCCTAAAAAAACAGTTTTCAAAATAGTTTATATCTTCCAAAAAAACAATCAAATATATTTTGATATTTTTGTGGGTGAAAGATAGCCTATACTATAAAAAAATATGGTATCGATTGTATCTCGTACCGCAACGGAAGATAGTTCAATATGTGTAGTAAGTAGTGATGGGAATAAAATGATATCTCAGTTGTCGATTGAAAAAGTTTTATTAATTATGCAAAGTGTTTTTCATTAAAACATAGTAAGCACATTGATTACTTGCATTGCGCGCAAATGGCAACAATTCGTTTAGTTTTTTTAGAAGCGTCAGTGCTGTAAATTTCGTTATTCGAGTATCTTATGTAAATAGATATTTACAATTTTTTCTTTTGAAAGCACTCATTGTATAAAAAAATCATAATCAACACGCAGGTTTATAAGCGAGTGTGATTTCGCAAACGTGCGCGCGAGCTCCCACGTCGATGCTAGGACAACACTAAAACGAATCAAGCAGCGCTCGCGCCGCCCACCTTCCCTCTCTTGCGTCTACGAGGCGTACGATTCCACGAGTACCGACATATCGCCTAACGCAAGGAATGAAAATAATTACAGTACTGTGCGTTAGGGACCTAATCCATCTCCAATTTCTTTTTTAATGTCCTTGAATTCATCTTTATGTAGGAAGCAAATATGTATATTTGTCCTACTCATACCTAAAGAACTTTACATGTTAGATCCTCCCGCAAGGAGTGAAAGAACACGATTATGTTCAACGCACAATACAAAAGTCCTGCAAGAGATCTGATAGATCTCGTAATGCAACGAACGTGTTAAATTGCTTTTGTATTTTTGTTACAAAAGAATATCAATAAAAATAAATAATTGTCTATTTAGCAACTTTTCGCCAATTATGGTATGGTATTCTTGCTGTGTTGCGCAATAGAGCGGTTAGCATGTTAATAAATATTATTTTGGACTCTATAATGTATCAAAATTCAACGTGAGAAAACCCAAAGATGCCAATTTAAATTCGTTTATCCGGGGGTTCCACCTTTGTAACCGCGTGATGCCTTTAACCCCACATTTATTCTAGTAGAATACGCGATGAGTATCTACTTAATGTTTTATTGTATCTCTTTAAATATTATTATGTATCACAAACATAACATTTAAATAAACTATACGTGTTAGGAATGGCGTACAATTCATGTTCCCATTACACCTAGATAATCTTATATTAGGTACTATTATGTATTGTATTGTTGTCATTTGACAATGAACTCCTATTATGGATTCAATTTGGGCTATCGTTTCTTGCAGGTGTGGCAATAAAGCGTAAGGACTTGTCCAATTATTACATTTACATAACATCACGCCTTTTATCCCCGAAGGGGTAGGCAGAGGTGCACACAGAAGTAACACCCACTTTCCACTATTTATGTTATGAGTCCCATGTAATAGGGGGTGAGCCTATTGCCATATACCGGGCACATTTCCAGACTCCGTGCTACTACTGAGAATTTTTTAAAAACCCAGTAATACTTTGCCCGACCCGGGAATCGAATCCGAGACCACTTGCCCGGCAGTCGCACTCACGACCACTCGGCCAACGAGGCAGCTATAATTAAAGTTAAAAGTGTAATAATCTTAGGTGTACCTAATGCAGTGTTCCTTCCACAACACGGTCCACAGTCTCCAAAGGAGAAACATTTAGAAGTGATAATTTTTGTATCATGTTTTATATTACTACTTCTACTTAAGTTTCTGATTGCAGTATACTACCCGATATCGAATTAAGGGTTGACGGTGAAGTAAACGGTAATGAGGTTTAAGGGTGAAGTAATTTTTTTCTGAATGAGTAAATTAAGCTAATATAATCTTAATCCGCAGTAGGTAAATAGGCTCATAGTAAAAAAATGCGTATGATTGTCTGCTTGGCTGACATGACTACAAGCCAGCCAGAGTACTGTCTACCGGATCTGTGTAGGTACAACAGTCATTGACCGCTAAAAATAATCAGTAAAAATGTGAACTGCTGACACACTTTTGTTTATTCGAAGCTATTAAAGCAAAGCCTTCGCTAGTGGCTAGTCTAGAGATTATGGAGAGAGGTTCGAATGTGTACATGGCATCGTTTCGTAACAAATTTTAGCTACGGTAACAAATCATACGTATGTGGGAATTCCCAGTAAGTATCTAGTTATTAGTTGTTATTTATACGTGCTTAGTTGTTTATATGTCTCCACTTTTTATTGGATATCAAACTCAGTAACTGTTTTGGGGTCTTGTTTATTTTGTTTCTTGTTTTACCTACTTAGTGGCTCTCTCCTACTTAATCAATTACCTATGCTTCATTTAAATTTTAAAGTTAGATTTTGTACAGAAAAAATGATTTTTACAGAATCACATGATGGTAAGCGATCACCGCTGTTATGGACAACTTGCATAAATATTTTCATTTCTTTGTATTTCTAAGCCTTATTCTCGTGATCGGCTCGACCGGAGTGATTCCACGGCCTCACAGAAAACCGACGTGAAACAACGCTTGCGATATGTTTCGTAGTGTGAGTGAGGTTACCGGAGGCCGAATTACCCCCGCCCCAGTCTTCCCAATCCTCCATAATCCTCAAACTCAAACTCAAACTCAAAAGCATTTATGTCAATTAAACCATAATTTGGTACTTTTGAAACGTCAACAAATATGAAATATATAATAGTCGTTAGTGAAGCTAGGCGCTCGTTCCAAAATGTCGATTCGAGTGGAGAAGAACGAGCAAGAAACTCCATTCGTTACTCTTTTAAAAAAAGTCTGTTTTACATTGCTCTGATACATATTCCAATATTGTACACAGATGTGAGAATAATGTAAAGTCATACCTGACGCAACATACAAATAACAGAACATACTAAAATAGAAAAAAAAAACAAAACCAAGACAAAACAAATATCTCAAATTCCCAATTCCCAAAAGGCTGGTAACACACTTATGACGCCTCTGTGTTTCGGTTCGGGTGTTCATGGGCGGCGCCGATTGCTTACCATCAGGTAATCCTTCTGCTAGTTTACGGCATATTGGCGCCTTACCTAAACAGAGACGATCCAAAAATAACCATTTTACTTTATTTATTAGAGTTATTCGTGTCACGTTCGGCTCACAATTTATTAGTAAGTACCTACGAATTATATTTAAATTCGTAGAACTGTGATTCATGCAATGTGTCTATCTAAGTACCTAAAGTATCTATGCAAGTTTTTCACAAACATCTTTGATTATTTTTATAGATATAGTAAAATGATTACCAGGAAATCTATATTGGTATTGTGAACATAACCGCCTTCTTGGTAAGTAAGTATAGCCATTTAAAACCAAAATTAAAAATAAAAGGAGAAGTTTCTCAATTTGTGCCAGCTCTTTATTTTTCTCCACGTCCTTAATGCTAACGAAAATCACACTACTAATAGTTTTGTGATTATATACAAGGAACATTTTTTAAAGCTCCCCAAAACTTTGGGGCCTTAGAAAGATGGAGTCGGGGTGTATGTGGATAACAAAAAAAACATAGAAGATACATAATAATATGACAGGGATACCTAAGCAAGTATTAGCCATGGTAATGTTCTGGTTTTTCTAATCCTCAGTTGATGGCAGGTGATAATTGCCTCTTGGTTTGATACGCAGTATCGTTGGAAAGTCGAACTGACACGCACTATTTGCATATTAAAATTGGATACGCATACCTTGGTATGTATATATTATATATATTATATGGCAATAGGCTCACCCCCTATTACATGGGACTCATGACACCTAGTGAAAAGTGGGTGTTACATTGTACTGTGGTAGAATGTGCACCTCTGCCTACCCCTTCGGGGATAAAAGGCGTGATGTTATGTATGTATGTATATCGAGGAGTCTGTATATACTTAGATACTAGCTTAATTTAATTTAGACATACAATTTTTAGTTTTATACGCAATATTATTGTATTTTAAATATTTCAGTACATTTTTAACATAGCCTAGTTCAGGTTTCACATACCTCTATTTTTAGACTTTGTTTAGATATTAAGATTTATTTTGTAATCTGGCTTGTTACACTAAATAAACATTTTATTGTATTTTATTTTTTATTGTAGAGGTATTAGGCACCTACGTATGAACCTATCGACATATAGCATAAGTTATTAATATTAGTTTGAAAACTGTCTCACCGCTTGGGTACTTTGCCGGTACATCTCTTCTTATAGGGAGAAATAATGAATGAGCACATTTTTTTATAGATTAAAATTGATAACATAACATAACATCACGCCTTTTATCGTCGATGGGGTAGGCAGAGGTGTACATTATGCCACTGTACAATGTAACACCCACTTTTCACTATTTATGTTATGAGTCTCATGTAATAGGGGGTGAGCCTATTGCCAAATACCGGGCACAATTCCAGACTTCGTACTACTACTGAGAATTTATAAAAAACTCAGTAATACTTTGCCCGACCGTAGTAGTACTTGCGACCACTCGGCCAACGAGGCAGTCAATTGATATAGCAGATATTATATTGTATTGATATGTATTGCAGACACAGCATAATTATACCTATTTATTATTATATATAAGACATATTTGTTTAAGTCAAACGAATAATTTCAAAATGTCATATATATATATATATTTTTAAGCAAGTTACTTTTAAGTTTTGTTGGGTAAAAAACTGATTAATGCAATAAAAACTTGTTCAAATGTAGTTGTGTCGATTAAGATTAACATCTATTGACTGGGTTGCTACGTAGTATGTTCCTAAATATGACATACAAATACATCAAAATTACATTTTAGTTACGTATGTTGAAATATTTGCTGTATTTTAAATCTCGAACAAGAACATAGGTTATTTTACTCTTTTTATCCGCCAATTATATAGGCAGACATGCCATAATCATTATTATCACTATCGTCTGATTATGATAGGCTGATGCCCGATTACTCTGACTGAACAAGAAGACTCTTTCGAAGAAGTTTGCCAGCAGTTAACCTGTTGAAATATCATCTCCTACAGTTCATACAAAAGTAGTCTCTATACATCAGAAATAAGGTCTATAATTTAGTTAGTGCCTGCGTAACGACTGCCTCGTTGGCCGAGTGGTCGCAAGTGCGACTGCCGGGCAAGGGGTCTCGGGTTCGATTCCCGGGTCGGGCAAAGTATTATAGGGTTTTTAAAAATCTCAGTAGTAGCACGGAGTCTGGAAATGTGCCCGGTATATGGCAATAGGCTCACCCCCTATTACATGGGACTCGTAACATAAAATAGTGAAAAGTGGGTGTTACATTGTACAGTGGCATTGAGTGCCGTAATGTGCACCTCTGCCTACCCCTTCGGGGATAAAAAGGCGTGATGTTATGTTATGTAATTTAGTTAGTCGAGAGCGGTCACTGGTGACCGCTTGGGGGATAAATGGGTAGTCAGTGAGCCCCCGAAAAATTAAATCATTTTTTTTATGGGATAAGCCAGTAAGCGAGCTGGCGGATCACCTGATGGTAAGCAATCGGCGTCGCCCATGGACACCTGAAACATCAGGGCGTTACAAGTGCGTTACAGGCCTTTTGGGGGTTAGACATTTTTTGGGGATTCACGGATTGGGGGGGTTTGGGGATGGAGATTGGGCCTCCGATAACCTCACTCAGACGAAACACAACGCAACGCGTTTTTCTGTGAGGCCGTGGTATTACTCCGATTGAGCCGGCCCATTCATGCCGAAGTATGGCTCTCTCACATTTGTTTACACCCTCCCTTCTTCTCCCAAGGGTTGGTTGCAATGACACGTCACTATCAGGGTTGGCCCAGGCAGAGATGTATTTAAGTAACATTGATATACTAGCGTTTCAGCGTTGTATTTTATTAGTCTCACTATAATTCTTTCTTTTGTTTATGGCATAAGCCGGTAAACGAGCAGACGGATCACCTGATGGTAAGCAATCGTCGCCCATGGACACCTGGAACACCAGAGGCGTTAAAAGTGCGTTACCGGCCTTTTGGGGATTAAGAGTTTGAGGATCGTTGGGGACTCAGAGATTAGGGAGATTGGGGAAGGGCAGGGTAATTGGACTTACACGACGAAACACAACGCAAGCGTTGCTTCACGTCGGTTTTCTGTGAGGCCGTGGTATCACTCCGGTCGAGCCGGCCCATTCGTGCCATGGCTCTCCCACACTTAAATGGAGGACTAATGAGAATTGATACTGGTTTAGAAAGTTTTATTTGTACTCCTTTCTCTCTCTAACTAGCTAGGGTCACTTTCTGTCAAACATATATTAGTGTTTAATATTTACATGCCGATAGCCAACTAAGAAATCTTGTTTACCATGCACAACTACTCATGGTATTTCACTGCTATACCTACTATGAAGCTACTCTGAAGAAAAGGGAATATATCTCTCTTAGGCTCATAGAATATATCCATGGGATTGCTATATCTTTGGCAGGGGACTTGGATGGTGTAGGGATGATGTGAGTGGACGCAAATGTATTCTACTCTACCTTCACAAAAACAACGATTACGTCAAATATAAGACCATAAAATTAAATAATTTCCATATTAGTTAAAAATAGATCAGTTTTATGGTACTATGAATAATAAATACCCATGATAAATATGGATTGTTTTGATAATTCGCGAAATCAGATGTTCGGGGCAAAGTCTTTCTCAACTCCCATGAGTCTGGGTGTGTCATTGATGGCGAAACTCGATTTGCACTCAAGGTTAATGGCATTTGTACATAATCACATCAATAGCCTATAAGTGGCCACTGCTGACCAAAGGTTTCTTCTCACACGGAGAACGTTTGAGCATTAATCACCACGCTTGCTCAATGCGGGTTGGCTTCAAACTTATAATTAGAAATTAAAAGTACCTATAAATAATCTTAGAAAATAGGTACACGTGTGTCGGAAAAAGTTCACACAAGCAGACGCTGCCAGGTTATAGTTAAAAAGTAGCGTAAAGTAAAATGGTGGAGGAATTTAATGGGATCCACCGATCCTGACAGTTTTAAGCGGTTATTGTTGCTAATGACTGCCATACATAGGTATTATAGTTAGGGTAGGTTAGGGAAGTCTTTAGAAAATAAATGATAGCGTAGTTTAAACGATGGGGTGTTATGTATTAAACAGAGTATTTTAAAGATATCTAACTTGTATCTAGTATTTCAGATACCAATGTCAATAGTATTTTGTATCTGGTATCTGAAATACTTATTTGAAAGTATCTTGCATTTTGTATTTCAGATACTTTGTATTGGGTATTTTATACATCACTGGTATTAACTAATACACACTTTATAATATAAAGACTACTGCAGAAAATTAAGAAACACGATTAGATTTGAGGAAAGCACGCACGGTGACAGTGACTGTAAAAATTTTAGCATCACGATAAAAATTACTGACGATAATGTTGCGTGTAGTGATTTATAAAAGTTATCTTAGTAGACAGATTACATAAGGAAATACATAGGTAGCTATATAAGTGGCATAACTATGGGCAGAACGGTCACTATCTATGTTTGCTCCCTTAATTAACACAACGAATCGTCATACATAAGTAAGATCCCACATTTAGATACCGTTCATGTTGATGATAACTACGTACTTCCATATTTGGATTTCAGATTGGTTATTCCCATTTTGTCTTTATTAAATGCCTCGTGTCTCGATGGTGTAGTGTTTTTGTTTTGTGAAGGTCATAATTATGGACACCAGACTAGTGGCCAAGTTGGTACAACTGTAACTGCATGACAATAATAAACGGCCATTTTTTTTTTGAGCGGGAATATCATCTCGTGACTTCTCCCGCCTGGGTGAGGTGAGAGGGAGTATCAGAGTCTTACTGACTAAACACCTGATAATATTGCTTTTGTCGTGTTTGTTATCGTTAGGAGTTACGACAGAGTTTGTGTAATAGAAAGATTTGAAACATTCATTAGGAACATCGGGAAAAAGCACCCAGCGCTAGGGTTTTACCTTTATATATATATAATTCTTCTGTGAGTGTGCATGTCACTGAACTTCTCTTAAACGACTGGACCGATTTTGATGAAATTTTTTGTGTGTGTTCAAGGGGATCTGGGAATGGTTTAGATTCACAAACCAGCCCGGCAGATGGCGCTGCAGTTGATGTCGAGTTACTTATCCTAAACGGCTGAACTAATTTGAATGAATTTTTGTTTATAGAGGTACATTCAAGTGGATAGGCAGGACAACGTCTGTCGAGTCCTCTAGTCTATATATATATCGTTTCCCGTTGTCACGATGGCTGATTTTTTTTATTATGTTTGTTATCGTCAGGAGAAGGTTCTTATAACAGAAAAAAGTCCTGAAATCTTACGGGAATGGGAGAAACGGGATTGCGCGTACGAAGTCACGGACAGAAGCTAGTACCTAAATATTAATGTTCATTAAGTGAAATAGACAGTGAACTATAGAAATCTGTAGTTCGCTTACTATTTCATAGAACTTTGATCTATTATTTTAAAATGGGCGTGTAACTAATTTACATTTCATAAAACGATAGATGCCAATAAACTTCTTTGAGTTTTGTGATATTTGAAAGAAATTACGAAACCAAATTCTTGGTCAATAAATTTGTAATCCGAATTAATCATAATGCTAAATTACGTACCTACTTCCGTAACTTAACATAGAACAGCATTCATAAATGCAACATAAAATATATTTTTTTCTGCCTTGGTAATCCTATATCTACCAACAACAAAAAAAACATATTAGTGGAATAAATTATAACTTCATAATTCATTAGAAACGATACTCATAAATTAATTATTTATCTATATTTAGCTAAATTTATTCTCCGTTAGGTATAAAGTAGCGCGTTTAGATATTTGCAAGACTGTAAGTAGCTGCCTAGCTAGTTAGTAAATAACGTACTTACATAAACTTTAGCCCCGGTGAAGATTCTGCTGTGTCATTAAATACTTGTAGATATAGCCTACTATCAACCTGTTCGAAAACGCAAACAAACGACCATCCTAATCTGACTCATGTTTTAAAAATGGCATGCTAAAAAAATTCGAAAGGTTAATTTTAAAAATGGAATTCCATAAACTTAATTTTTTTCTTTCATTTAGACAGGCTTGTTATAGGTTCTTAGTTTAAAATGAGTAAGGAGGTTGCACTACAAACGCAACGTGACAGTAAACAAAAACACGGCCATCAAATAAAGTGTTTACAAACATTTTGTTTGGACAAATCCTGATTCATTCGAAGTGCAATCACTTGGACACTTCGTATTAAAAAGGTGTAATTAAAATAATTACTGGGTTTTTGGTGACTAACGTTAGTGTTGACAAATGTTAATGTATAACGAATAGAGTAACTCTCTATTATAGGGTTGTTGACATCCACTTTAGGCCAAATTAAACCTAAGTGCCAATACCTTAAGTTAGATAGGAAAACTAGCCAAGACTTTTTATCACCGACATTTTTAAAAATAAAATTCAATTTTCATTTCTATAAAACATGATCTTTATCCAACAGACAAAATTGTTTGCGATGAGCCTTGAATATCTTAGCAAACCCGTACAAAAGTTTATTTAAGACACAATATGCTAATTAAATACATCGTAAATAGTGAAGTGATGCATACCTTTTCTTAGTATCAGTCCGCTAGATATAACAACTGTTAAGTTGCTCAAAATGATGAGCGTCCCGATAATGTAAGCTACTGACTTGTACACCATTAACTGTTCCTTCTCAATAGTTTTGTACGCTTCATACAGATCGAACAAATGTATCTGTGACACTTCACTTTGGTTCACATTAGAAAGGTTCAAGTTAAAAAAATCCATCACTTGGTCTAATGTCACGTTGGTTTTAAAGTTTGTAATATTTGTGTCTTCTAGCTCCATGATTTCTATCGCACCATCCGGACGAGTATAAAAAATAAAATAAAGTTACGAAATATTAGCGAGCACATGTAGGTGCCGTCGGTCGTCAGTGGAGAATGACTCCGAACTCCACGGAGTCATGACGATGACACTGACTCTGGTCGAAGTTTTGTTTATTGTAATGACTTGATTTACATGTTTTATGGTTCCTTAAGAATGTTTATGTGGTCACGCGATGTTTGCAAATCGATATTATGCTTGCAGCGTTTAAGCAATCGCTTTTGGCAACCGATGGATACTTATATTGTTTTTGTCATGGTTTAGAATGTAACTGGTTTATTCAGGATTTTGGATTTATTTAAATTGATATTGGAGCTGTTTTTTTTTCGACCGAGAACCTAGTGTCAATGTTCATTCAAGTATTATACAGAACCACTCAGAATCGGTGAAAAACCAGCAAAATTTTAGTTTCCTTCCCCTTTGTATAGGCCCATGTCCATACAGCTGTTATTGCCAATTATGTTCATTACAAGTGCTCAGTGCTTCGTCTTGAATACAAATTCGTTCAATGAGGATATTGACAAAGAAAAATATATTTCAAGTAACTAAGTAGTTATCGAGGCTCCTGAAATCTTTACAATTTTGCCGGACTTTGATTTCCATAATGGCGGGCAACTGTAACACGTACAATGTAAATATTTGGCAAACACTACAAAGAAAATGGCATGTCGTATTATTTGTTTTGTAAGACATATGAGGAAACTTAGACCAGGGTAGATAATTTTTGAAACCAAAAAAAATTACAGTAGGATGATACCCATTAGAAAATGGGCTCGCTGCCATCGCAGCGGTAAGTCCCCTCTTTGAGGAGTGGCTTGAGAGACGCTACGGCGTCCTCACCTACCGCCTGACGCAGGTTCGGGAGGTACCTGTGTCTGATGGGGCGGGAGGAAACGAGGGTGTCATCACTGCGAGGACCGCCCTGAGGACACGGTGGAACACACGGTGGGAGAATGCCCTACGTGGGCTGAGCACCGCCGTATCCTCAGGGAAGTGATCGGCGATGGCGACCTCTCGCCTCCGGGCCTAGTGCAGGCCATGATGCGGAGCGAGGGGGACTGGGATGCCGTCTCCTCCTTTTGCGAAGCAGTCATGCTATCTAAGGAGGAGGCGGGACGCGTGTGGCAGCGAAGCGCTGCCTCCTCGCAACCCTGCCATCGCGAAGGACACACCGGGCGTCGGGGATCGCGAGACGATCTCCGGCCACCGTAAGCGCGGGCCTGCGGACGGCGAGCATGGGTGGCTCCCCATTTTGTATGAAGTATGAAGTAGGAAAAAAATCTTTGCAAGCTATTGTTGGAATGAATTTTGGCAGTGTAAAATTTAAAAGGAAAAACAAAGTCTTGTCTCTCAAAACAGTTCAATCTTCCGTTAAAGTAAACGAAGATATTATAGCCATCGATCCATTATTGCTATTTCAAAGGATATCGTTAACGATCGACAGTAAAAAAGATATGGAAACTTACTTACAATACGAGCTTGCACCTTTTCTACTTATTTGTTTGTTAATTATAGAAGGATATTTTAATTTGTATTTTTTTCGTTTATTAATAAAACACACATTAAATTTTAAGTTTTTTGAGTAATTAAAATGTAAATTTTAATAAATACCTCAAAATTGTACATGATGATTAAAATCAAATTTTCGAATTTGAGGTTTTTTCATATTTTTGCATTTTCTAAGAATATTTCCTATAGTAATGTATATTTTTTTTACACCATCAGAAAGTAGATATTTCAACGAATAAAAACCCCCCAAACTTTTTGAAAAAAGCTGATATTTTGACGTCAGAATTTTCGATTGAAAATTAGGGTGCTTTTTTGATATTAAATTAAAATCAAGCGAAAAAATAAATATTTTTAATCAAATAAATTACAGTGTATTTGGGACATAATAAGGTAAGTTTTCACCAAATTTCGTAGAAAAAAAAATTTATTTGAAAAAGATATAGGTAAATAAAAAACCAATAACTTGGTTTTTTGAATTTTTCACCAGAATTTTGCGGTTATGTGAAAAATCTGCAAATACAAAAGTTGTAGATCTTTTTATTGCCTACAACTTTGCCATTTAACTTTTTTCCATAGGACTTGTAGTTTTGCCGGAAATCAAGATAATCCGTTTTTTACCCTTAAACCCCCCGGAGAACCTAACGGGCGTCGCGACGGGTTGGCGCGGAGAACCTAACGGGTAACCGGGGCTCCAGCTCGACGTGCAGGAGAAGGAACGGGGTGGTTTTTAGTCAGTAAGAGTCTGACACTCCCTCCCGCCTCGCCCAGGCGGGAGCAGTCATTCGATGATTTTGCCCCCCTTAACCCCCCCCCCCCCTCTCCCACTTCCCGAACTCGGATCGACCGTAATTTAGGCAAAGGTAATCACTTCTAGAAGAAGGTTTGTGAATCACAAACAAACTTATTTTGAGAACTTAGGTATGTATGCTTCGCTATTATCATAAATTGTGGTGACTGAGTGACTGAGATGCTCAAAGGATTTCCCCGAAGAACTAAGTAGATTTGAAGAAGGCTATCGTGCTCTGAATATTGAATTCAAGGGGTCAGCACCTCGCAGACACTCATGGACATTGGATGACGTCGATGCAGGTATTAATGCTCATTTATAGGTATATAGGTAGGTAAGGTAGGTACTGCTCTGTTTTTCATTATTCCTATTTTAATAGAAGAATCGAACTTGGAAGACGTGAAAGGTGCACTGCCTGACTGAAAAACAGTGTCATGTAAGTTGATATTTAGCGAATAGCTCTTGAATGATAGGTGCATAAATAACGTAGATACCTAATACTCGTATCTCAGTCATCGTTACCAGCCATGTTAATAGGCCATAAAGTATGTGTTTCTATGTGATTCCAGTATGTGGCTGATCACATTTCATCAGCTTCTACACAAGTGACAATACGGTAGTCAAATTCAATACTTTTATTGAAATGTCAAAAACGATAGTTTTCTATGAATTTTGTATTGGATTGCTACTTATGACGTCATCATATTTCTATGTCAAATAGCATACTTATTTCCTTAAAATTAGCGAGAAAAAAATCATAATTAAGTAGGTAAATTGTCAAAAATGGATGAGAGTATGATTATTTGTTAATTATTTATTGCATTGAAAAGTTGGAACAATTTATTTTAAACCTAGGAAATTGGCCAATTCCCGCTATTTCTGCGATTTACGGTAAGTTCGCATCAAACACCTTGGCTCAACCAAGGACCCAGTTGGTACTTATAATGTTGTTATACATAATTAATATTTATATTCAGGCACGTTGAGATGGTACCTAACATACAACAGTGTAAAATGGCACGTTACCTTTGTATACACGAGGAATTGTTTTGATCATGAGGTGAAATAGCGAAGAAAATGACTTCCATTATCTTCGTTAGCGATGGCGATTGACTCACAATGAATCGTTAAACCTCATCATCAAATATATGTAAATAGTCACATGATTTCTTTGGACAATACTACAGGTATCTACCTAAGGAAAAAATATTTAAATGATTGCTGGCCAGTGTAGTTGGTACAACATTTGAATGCCTAAAATGTGAATACACAAGACAGATATAAGTAGGTATCAAGCAGAGTACCTACCTAACTAGGTACGCATGTATTTATTTAATAATACAAATTATTGTTTTTATAGATAATAACTATCTTATTCGTACGAATTTAACTGAAAATCGCGGGTTACTACGACCGCGCACGCTGCTCATGAGGATGGACGAACCCCTATGTGGTTCGAAATTAGCAGAGCTTTTCTCATCTCAGTAGGTATACAGTACTCACACTAGGTATTTAGATAATACAAATTATTATTTACCTTTTTTTCGACTAAGTATGCATGATTATTACTAGGTAGGTATTCAATAAGATATTGTGTAGGCACTAGCCTACCCTCGCAATTTTTCCTTGCAAATAACTTATAACTTATTGTTGGACTATAGGCCCCCTTATCTACCCATGAGGGTTTGCGGTAATCTTCACACTTGGCACCTGCTAAGTGTGCAAACAGCAGGTAAACTGTCGCAGTTTGGTCCTTATTAAAAGGTCAGGTTTAGAGAGTGTAATTGCCCGGTTTCCGTCAAATTTATAATATAAACCCTTACGATTCTCACGTGAAGATTAAGAGTGGCGGCGATAAATGACTAGTGGCGTAGCGTGCCTTGGGGGCCCCGTATAAAAATTTGTTTAGGGGCCCTTGAAGGGTAAACATTTCTCATAAGAGATTTTTTACATAAAATACTTATAAAATCTTATCAGGTAGTTACCTGATAAGATTTTATAGGAGGAGGAGAAGGAGTTCCTTCATTAGCGTTCCTTAGCGGATCTTCATTACTTTTATTTTCTTAAGTTTCTGCCAACCTTTGAACGCATGTTTTACGCGGGAAAAAATCTTTTTTTACTTTTGTGATTACTAAAATAGAATAAAAATTGGAAAGCTTCTATTAATTTTTACTTCGGCACGTTGGGGGCCCCTGTAGTCCGGGGGCCCCGTATAATTGATACGGCAGATACGGCGCTAGCTACGCCCCTGTAAATGACCGACATTTATCGGCGCCAGTTTATTATATTTATTCTCACTATTTATTAATTTAATCGGTCTCGGTAGAATCGGTAGAATTGAGTCGACGATTCCTTCGAAATAATATATTTTCAGTAGATCGAATACAAAATTGGGAAAAGATTTTTTTTTAAATATGTTACCCCTCAGTAGGATTTTCTCCTGTGTCGTGGGTGCGTTTACAAACATACAAGTTCACATACACAATGACACCCAGACCCGAAACAACAATTTGTGGATCACACAAAGTGTTGTTCCGTGCGGGAATCGAACCCGCGACACGTTGCATGGCAGCCAGTTGCCTAGCCACCGCACCAACTGTGCAGTCATAAAGATAAGATAAACCTTCACTCAAGTTCACTCTACACAAAATTGTTACTTGGTTTCTTCAGACACAATAATAAAAAAATAATAATAAAAAAATGTCAGGTTTACTCATTGTGATAAGTATGCTTCGTACAACGGAACGTCAACTTTCATTCCATTACACGTAAAAACATTAACAACTTTTCAAATTAAAATTGTCACAAATTCGAAATGCGAACATTTTCAATAGAAACATTAAGAAATGACCAACATTTATATTATTATTTTAATTATATGCGACAATAATACTATAATAGAAAAATGTAGCTCGCATATCCCGCCTTGATGTTTGATTGATTAACAAATGTCAAATTAGGTAGTAAAACGGAATTACGGAACGTACAGTAGTGTTTATTCTATTTGTGGATCTATTTATTTTAATTTGGATTTAAAATACTATTTTAATAGATAAGTGGTGTGAAAACCATGTTAAATTTATCGTTATTAAGACAATTTTCAAGGTAGGTGGTTTGGAAAGCATTCATCAATATAACCTATAAAAATATTATTATGTGATATTTTTCTGGTAGATTAATGATGCTAATTTAATGATTTCATTGCAGGTTGGCAATATGTCCCGCCACAAAGATACCTATTAGCAGTAGAAACATTACAACGACTGCAGCAGTTCAATTTAAAATTACAGATCAACTATGGTGAGTTATTTTAATCTGATTCTAGATATCCTCATCAAAACAAACTGTTGTGCTGTATCTTACCTAGATTACCACTTATCTCTTCAGCTAAAATTAGAATACATATAGTATTCTGCATAATTTAAATTTTTATCGTTTGTTTTTGAATATGGTGAGTAATAGGTCAACATTGTACCTTTTAGGGCTGAACCGATGAAAAAGAAGAAGAAAATCGATCCAGCGATTGTGAAGGCTCGTGAGGAGAGGCGTCGTAAGAAATTAGAGAAACAGATCAGAAGGCTGGAGAAGAATGCTAGACAGTTGAAGCCTATTGATGAGATGGAAGTACCTCTGGAGCTGCTCGATAACTTCAGGTGAGGATTAACAATAATATGTTCATTAAACCTTGATAACATTGCACTTGTCTACTGAAAGAGGCTGGAGGTGGCCCTTCTACAAAAATATAATAGAAACTAGTTGAGTGTAGACCCAATATTGAAAGATTATTTTGAATATGGGAAATAAAATACATTTACACAATTAAAATGAGGATAGGCTTAAATGTAATCATTTACTGTATATTATAACTTTATGTATCAACTTTGAGTCCCTGATCAGCCTAAAAAAGAGGTTTAATCACAAAATATGACCATAGATTTCTGCCTTTTTTTACAGCAAACGAAAGAGGCCACAGCCTAAGTTGTCAGCAGAAGTGATAGAGGCCCGTGCACTTCTACAAAAGGACTGGGCGAGGTACAAGAAGGAGGAGTATATGGCAAACGTGGCTCAAGTGGATAGAATCATGGGGGCGCAGCGAAGAGCCCTGGAGAAACTGCTTGAAGAATCTGAGGATTTGTATAATGAAGCCATTATGGTTAGTATTTTGAAGTGATTCGTATATTATTCAGAAAGAGTATATTCTTTTCTTGATTTACATTTAAATGATAGCTCATTTCTTTGTGTGCAGAGTATTTATTAGCTTCTGGTAATTGAATGAATATTTTCACTTGCCTATTTCAATATAACATTAAAGATTATCTGTATTATTAAAAAAAATGCCAATCTATGTGAGACACATTGTGTTTTCTAGTATTGTGTCTTATATTGTATATATTGTATATATGTCGGTATTCAAATAGTTAAATCCAGAGTTGGGCTATATAGTTTCAAAGTTTTTACAAATTGTCTATAGTAGCATAGATACTTATTTTTAGGAGCTCTGCCAACACTTTCGAGAGTTTTGCCTACATTTTAAGTAGTAATAGGTGTTATGTTATGCCAAGGATCATTTCTATAGTCATTTAATAGGATAGATGACTAAGTTTTATTTTAACCCATTTGGGACCAAATGCAAACTACACATAATTTAATAAAAAAAGCTTTATTATCTCAATGAAATGACGCCTTCAAACTAATATCAGCAAAAAAATACAAAAAATATATTTAGAAGTATTAAAAAAAATGCCGTCCTTGATTGGGGACAATGGGCTCATGTGTAGTACTTTTCGAAGTAGTAACTGTTTTCGACACATAAGGTTCTAACGCATTATTTGCATTGATATCACAGTTTTTTTATGAAGAATTGCGTGTCGGAACAGATATTAACTAAATCTCTGCGGAAAATGTCTAAATCAATTTGATGTGACGCGCCTGTATTTTTTTTTGCGGGTAAAAATCATGCATTGCGTTTTTCACCTGGGGGACTCTTACTGGCTAAAAACCAACACGTCCCTAATTCTGCTTCAAGCCGAAGCCCCGGTGACCCACTAGGTTATTCATAGTGGTCGGGCATCTGTCCTACTGAGCCATCTCGATCTAAGGCGGTCTGATAGCACTTTGAAGAGCGCGCGTAACGCCACGCGCCTTATAGGTTCAGGTCTGGTTCTGGGCGGCGATCTGTTCTTGCTACTATGACTGATTCGCAGAAAGCGATGGTTTTCCAGTTTCCCCCTCGCTCCGCACCACCAGAACCAAAGCTGGACGTTGAAGATTATCGTCGTCGATCACTTCCCGGAGGAGACGGTGGTGCTCAATGTATACAGGGCATAATGCTACTCTATCCTCTGGGTGGACCTCGCTGTGGCGACACCAGAATACAGCTGGAGGAAATGCCCCCTACCGCTGAATTCTGATATCGAATGCGACGCCTGGTACTGTAGATGGAGTTCTGCATCGTCGATCTTGATGCCCATCAGATTTTAAATATGAACGCGTAAAGATAAGACTTGATATAGAATTGGTGATGCTTATCGTGAATTAGCATATGTAGTCACCAAGTATTAGCTATAACTAAGTTTAGCCTATAGGTGACTTTTATAAATTGGAAAACAAAATACAAATCAGGTATAAATGTATTAAAAATATACTACAGATGTGCCCATTGTCCCCAAACGGGGACACCATAATATTTTCTAACTTACCCCTAAGCGGAATTGAAAGTATAAGGATATTCTTCAATATTGTTTTAAATGACACTATAAGCAAGCAATAATCACAAAAAAGTTTTATTATTCTTCATAGTAACGTACTATAAAACGGCTCTGCTTTCGATAATAATTCCCATTTCACTTCCTCTTGATAAAATTGTCAATATGACCCCCTTTTTGTAGGAATTTGTCAAAACTTCTAATAATTTTAGGAAAGTACACTACTTCTCATAAAAAATACTAATAAAAATTGAAGATAGCTAAACAAATGAATAACCAGCGGGTAAAAGAAGACCTGTCCCCGTATGGGGACGGCAGATCCAAATGGGTTAATGTCTGTCAGGTAGATTATTTAAAAACATTAGACACATATTTTTTATTTTCTTATGGAAACAAATAGTTTCAAAGATATATTGAAATATAGCATTTATCACTTTTGAGTACTATATATTTATACTCTACAATGACGTAGCTACTTCCCACTTCTCAACTTTGATTCCTTTTGTCTGACTATTGTTTCCTTATATGACAAAATAAAAGTATATGTGTCTAATATTGTTTCATTACCTAACTGACGGACTAATTAGATTTTTAATTTTCATACTGTGTCATCATCCCTATTTTAATAGTTAGTACTTAATTGATTTATTTATAAAAAGGTCAAAATTAAAAGTACCCTTATCCGACGAGCATGTATGGAAAGACTGATGACTGTTGATGGACAGGAAGAGGTATGTAAGAATCGTAACAGTTCCATAGTCACTGCCTACTCCCATAGGAGACAGGCGTGAGGTTATATATGTATGTATAGGTATCATAATAATATATTATTTATAATCTGTGTCTATTGTCTACAGCCTGACTTGCAGTTGATTCCTTACGAAGTGAGTGGCACAGTGGCGACACCTGCAATTAAAGACTACGCCACACCCGACGGCGAATACTTTGATGTATCTAAGAAGTGGGACAATTAGTCTACATTCTACTTTAGATAATAATATATTAGTGTAATAAACGTTATGTTACAATTTTAAGCTTTTATTCTAACTATAAATGAATCCAACATTGCATTGGTCTAGTTACTTTGGCTATGAAGAAGGTCATTGTGGAAGTTTTGATAATGTGCAGATGGGTTACATAACATCATGCCTTTTTTCCCCGAAGGCATTACGGCACTTAATGGAACTGTACAATGTAACAACCACTTTTCACTATTTATGTTATGAGTCCCATGCACGTCCCATGTAATAGGGGGTGAGCCTATTGCCATATATCGGGCACACTTTCAGACTCCGTCCTAGTACTGAGATTTTTTAATTAGGTATTAGGCAAATAAATAAATAAACAATCATCACTGCAAATCATTCTCTCTTATTAACCGTTTTTGTGCTAGGACCACATTAACTGATAACTATGAACGATAAGATCAATATTTAATGTTTCGAAATTCTCAAACTACGGAACTTGTAATACAGCGGAGCCCGTAAATCAATACCGGTTCTACCATTTTTTTTTTTAATGGGGGAAAATCATCGAATGACTGCTCCCGCCTGGGTGAGGTGGAAGGATGCAGGGAAAATATTGGTGAATATTGTAACACTTACTAAAATAGGAAAATGCTACTTACTATGTAAAAACTACCATAAGATTAGTATAAGATTAAGGCCTTTTTTTTAAATAATCATCGAATGACTGCTCCCGCCTGGGTGAGGCGGAAGGGAGTGTCAGACTCTTACTGACTAAAAACCACCCCGTTCCTTCTCCTGCACGTCGAGCCGGAGCCCCGGTTACCCGTTAGGTTCTCCGCGACTCAGAATCGGCATACCGGTTCTACCATAAGGGCACTCGTTGCCCCAGAGCCCCCATCCTCAGGGGGCCCGAAGAAACGACAATTTCTATGGTGGACACACCCAAAGACTACAATATTATATCTGAGACACACCCGCTACAGTACCCGAGTTCGATTCCCATACGAAGCAAATCTTTGTGTGAGCCACAAATTGTTGTTTCGGGTCTGGGTGTTATTACATGTGAACGTGTATGGAACGTTTGTAAATGCATCCACGATATAGGAGAATATCCTAATGTGGTGCAACATTAAAATAGAAGAAATATTCCACGGGCCCGGCGTAAATACAATCTAATAACATATTTAAGTAGTGTAAATGACATATGTGAAGTGTAAATGTGCAAGATCGCCTCTGGCTACTCTTACGAGGAATATACCACAGTATTACGCATTGTATGTTACTTTACGATAACACATTGAATAGTGATAAGTAGCTATAGTCAGTTCAGCCATTTTTTTCATAGGATAACGACCCGGAAGAGTGGTTCGTAAAGTCGCCGAAGGGTAAAATCGATTTTCTGCATGATCTGCCACAAAAATGTACCGAGACAATTTTTTGAGTAGGTAGTGATAATAAATAGACGATCTATTTATTATCATCATAATTGTAGTTTTTGACAAAAGCTAGTACACAAAAGAGATACCAGTAGCAGCATTCTTTAAAAAAATATGGGGTTCTTTTTTATGGGGTACGTCGGTGAACGAGCAGACGGATCACCCGATGGTAAGCAATCGACGTCGCCCATGGACACCCGAAACACTAAGGCGTGTGGAACACCAGAGACAACGATTTGAGGATTATTGGGGATTCAGGGATTATGTAATAGGGTAGGTAAATGCTTAATTTTTATTTTAATGTCCGTCTGGTAGATTATATAAAATCATTACACACGTATTTTTTATTTTCTTACAGAAACGAATACTTTTGACGATATATCGATTTGAAATGTCGTGTGACGTCACTTCTATGTGCATTTTATACGTGGAAATGACGTTTTAGCCCCCACTCCTAAACTTTGATGTGATTTATCTAAGTATTGTTTTATTATACGACAAAATAAAAAAATACGTGTCTGATATTTTTTCATTACCTAACTTACGGACTAATTAGGTTTTTAATTTTCATACCCTGTCATCATCCCAATTGTGCCTCTGGTAACCTCACTCACAGGACGAAACACAGTACATGTGTTGTTTCACGTCGGTTTTCTGTGATGTGAACACGTGGTATCACTCCGGCTCATTAGTGCTGAAGCATGGTTCTCCCACACTTACCTTCTGATTACAGCCAGACCATAAAAATTTTGGGAGGCTTGAAGACTATCACAAGCTGCCTGCTAAGTGGAGTTGTACAAAACTTCCACATAAGAAGTTTCTGTATTGAAATGGGATTCTACTTCTAATACCAAAGGATAACAACATAAAATATTAGGGTATTTAAAAAATGACAGCTTAAATTAGTAGGAATATCGTTGTGGACTTCAAATGCATAGTAATACCTTCCATGCACACTGCAACATCACACTTACCGGCTCATATTTATTTAGGTACATTTCATAAATAAAAAGATATTATGAAAATCAATTACCTACCTACTCAACTATCCAAATTGCTTCTCATTCTATGTTCCAAACAAATTATTAAAAAATAATGATGTTGCAATCTCGATTCGGCGCAAAAAGTGCTGCGTCACAATCTTTGCATCTGTTATTGTTATTTTTCGCTCGTAATTATTTTGAAAGGGTGGGGATTTCTTTTGCCTGTTTCCCTGTCCAATTGTTAATGGTTAAAAATCCTATTTTAAAAAATTTCAGCCCTTTTCTGCATACATTGTTAGCTGTTGAATAAGGTGTTTTAGGGTAAGTAATCTGCTGTCATGCTGAATATTGGTCTTGTAAATGTTTTTGAAGCCACCCCCGCATACCTATTGTTTAGACACGATTTTTCATACTTAACAAATGATTTAACGATGAGTGAACACCGTGACTCGTGCGTAAGCAAATTTGAAATTAATATGTAAGTACCTAGGACAACTCTATTGTTGATTGTTCTATTCGCTTTGCAATAGGTTCCTAGGCACTAGGTATTAATGTAATAAACAGGAGCAACTTATAGTATGTAGAGAACCTATGTGCTAACATTTTACGAAGATTTTAAACGAAACCAAGCCCAATTAAAAAAGTAGTTCATCAAACAATGATCGAACTTGCCTAAATTACACTATCATTATAGTCAATAAACCATAATTTACACATTATTATAGATGTAGATATCAACACGTTCCACGACGGTGTATCCTTAATGATTTGTTGAACACAGTTGCGACATTGTGATTGACACACCCCGCCAAGCTTCACATGCTGAAATAATGATGTGCAAACAAAATCAATTGTACGCGAATTTGTTTGTTGTTAGAGCGTTTCCTTTGATGTATTTGTGAAGGTATCGTATAGGCAACAAGAGCCTTTATGTAAATTTATTACAAACACATCATTATACACAAATAACCTACCTATATTAATATCAAAATGAGTACATCAACGCCTGCTCATAATGTTACATCTCTTTACAAATTCAACAATTTGCTTACAAAATTCTATCAGGCGTACAAAAAATGTTATTGAAAAAAGCTTTTGTTCAGAGTGCCGAGAAATTACTGGACTGCGAAATCATCATAATATAATGCTGAAGGTTTTTCACGTAAATCTGTTGAAAATATTAAAGAACATTATGAAATTACACAGCTGCCAGTCTCCATCCGCAATTATCGCGCTAAAAATGATTGCACCACGCTCTTCATCAAAAGAGCGACGCTTTTAATTCCGTCCTGGATACCTACATCACACTGAGAGACAAAACCTTCGGATTAACAGCAGATGTTTGAATAACTACTTCAACACTTTGGAAGTAAAGTCGATTATTGTGTAACTTTTGATAGATGTGTTTTGTGACATTTTCGAAGTAAACCGCACAGTGTCAACATTGAGGTGATTTTAAAAAGATACGCGTTCCACCTGTAGTCTTTTCATGATTTTTTAAAGGTGGTAGGTACTCGTTTGTGTTGAGCGTCGGGTTTGAACGAGCCACGATTTGAATGTTCACAGGTTACTGGGTCAAGTGATGTCTATTGAGGATGAGGACTCGACTGTAGGAGGCCTAGTTTCTTAAAGACATCTCCTAAGGAAACTAGCTTTCTAGTCTTAGCAGATGACCTCAAACGTGGTTCTTTTACCTTTAGTGCGGAAAAAATTAGTCATCGTATCCCTCGACTTTTTTAACCCCGCTATCTGTATATGTTTCAAAATATTATTTTACCTTTATTGCTGATAAAATATTGTACTTGGAGTACATATATGTGTAGAATATATAAACCTATAAATGCTGTATAACACCACCTACGTAATTTGCCCACATTTACGCTTCTACACCAATTTTGTCTTGTGAATCTCAAGGGGAATTAGAGACGAAAGTTGCGCTGAAATACCAGTTTGAACAGAATCATTCGAATGTCATTCCACCTGATCAAAATAAGTTGAATAGGTACCTATTTCTTTCAGTTACATAATAATAATGATCAAAATTGAATTCTTATATCAAAGTCCCATTATTATTAGTATTAATGTACCATATGGTCCGAAGTTGTCCTCAGGGACACATATTTTTAGATATTAATATTGGCAATGTCGTCGACCCACCAGAAACTTGGCACTTTCAATAAATATATTACTTTTATGTTGAAATATATACTCGGTATTCCCTGTTCTATTATACTTTTATAAGCTTCAGAATCTTTTGTAGCATTTCTATTCAGAAGAGGTTTGTTGGTCGGGGTTTACCTTCTTACTAACCTCTATTGGTTATTAATAAAATGATCGTATGTACAGCTACGTAATATTGGGGAGCGTCGAGTGTCTAAAGCTTTTGATAAAGTTACCTCATACCTGGTTGCGTATAGCCCACAATAGCCCGTATAGGCACAAAATCCGGTCATATACGGATAGAAAGATGATTTTAGATTTGAGCCTTATATTGAAACTGACCCTTTATGCTAAAATTGCTAATTGAATGAAGGCTTTTTTTATGGCATAAGCCGGTAAACGAGCAGACGGATCACCTGATGGTAAGCAATCGGCGTCGCCCATGGACATCTGGACCACCAGAGGCGTTACAAGTGCGTTGCCGGCCTTTTGGGGATTAGCAGTTTGAGGATCGTTGGGGATTCAGGAATTGGGGAGATTGGGGAAGGGGAGGGTAATTGGGCCTCCGGTAACCTCACTCACACGACGAAACACAACGCAAGCGTTGCTTCACGTCGGTTTTCTGTGAGGCCGTGGTACCACTCGGTCGAGCCGGCCCATTCGTGCCGAAGCATGGCTCTCCCACACTTAAAGAAGAAAAGTGGGCCTGCAGAAAAGTGTTCAAACATTTCAAAAGATAATAACTATCAAACTATGTACCCATTTCTCCTTATGAAAGCGGAAACTATCTATCTTGCTTATGTATATTTGCGTTCATAGTTCGAAAGATATAAAGCAAACTCAATTTAACGCACAGATGAAATAGGAAAATATAAATCAAAGGGGAAGGAGAGCGCGGATTCTAGTTTTCGATTAAAGGAATAACTTTTGGCAAGCCACCGCATATCCTGGGGTGAACCTTTGACAGGGAGACATTTATTGGATTACTAAAATACTCTCCTTGAACATTTCTTGCCTGTAGTACTTCTTACAGTACTAGGGATAAGGCCCGTCGTAGATCTTGATCAGGTTTTCTATTTGTTCTATTGTTCGTGATTTACATTGTGCTCGGTAGGTGTTCGTGCATTTTGGAAGGAAATGGTGGTTAATTTTTTCTTTATTTTGTGGTTAAATGGTGGTGGTTCTGTTCTTAAAGCCTGTAATATTAATGCTAGTTCGTTTAGTACGTACTAACAGCCCAATACTACGTATTAACAGCCCAATACTACGTATTAACAGCCCAATACTACGTATTAACAGCCCAATACTACGTATTAACAGCCCAATACTACGTATTAACAGCCCAATACTACGTATTAACAGCCCAATACTACGTATTAACAGCCCAATACTACGTATTAACAGCCCAATACTACGTATTAACAGCCCAATTCTGTAGTTTTGCACATTTCCACCCGAATACTGAAAGGCTAAACAATTTTAGTTGTACTTAAATATACCTACCTATCGTGCCATCTCTGTCATTTTGAAAAGAATTTGTAGACTGTAGAGTTTGCATTATACCACTGTACAATGTAACACCCACTTTTCACTATTTATGTTATGAGTCCCTTGTAAAAGGGGGTGAGCCTATTGCCTTATACCAGGCACAATTCCAGACTCCGTGCTACTACTGAGAATTTTTTTGAAACCCAGTAATACTTTGCCCGACCCGGGAATCGAACCCGAGACTCCTTGCCCGGCAGTCGCACTTGCGACCACTCGGCCAACGAAGCAGTCTCAGTGAGTAGTTATCTTTACTCACTTGCTCAATGCGAAATAGCTCAAGTAATATACTAAACTAGCGACCCGCCTCGGCTTCGCACGGATGCAGTATGCATATATGTACATATAAACCGTCCTTAAGAATCACTCTATCTACGAAAAAAGACCGCATCAAAATCCGTTGCGTATAAGTTTCAAAGATCTAAGCATACATAGGGACAGACAGACGGTGGATAGCGACTTTGTTTTCTACTATGTAGTGATACTTAAAAGTAGATCACTTTTACAACTTTAAAGTGGTGAACCAGTTCTGTTGCTGTCTGTGGCCTATATTTGAATATGAAGACGGTTGTTTAAAGTTGTTTGAAAGTGTTGAGATTGAAGGAAGTTCATCGTGGCGCAGTTGGACAGTTTGGACTTGGTGCTCAATTAGGACACTACGCCTAGCTATGGATGGTCTTTTGGTCTTGAATAGAATAGTTCAGTTTGAGGAATAAAATATGGTTTGTATTTTGAAAATCGTTTGAACAACACTTATTTTGTTGATGGAATTGATAGTATAGGATATTTAACTAAATATATCAGTTTATTCACGTTAAAATACAAGTGAAACAAGAGAATTTATTTATGCAAATAGGCTACAAGGCAGTACTTTTACACGTATTTTTTTTAAGAAGCGACCTATTTTTCTTCGGCGAAAATCATCGAATGATTCATCCCGCCTTGGCTGTGGTGGGAGGGAGTGTCAGACTCTTACTGACTAAAACCCACCTCGTTCCTACTCCTGTCCTTCAAGCCGGAGCCCCGACAACCCGTAAAGTCCTCTGCGGTTCCGTATCGGCATCAGCCCTATTGGACCCCATCCGTGGTGGTCTGATGGCTTTTTGAGGCTCGCGCGGTGAAGAAGTGAACGACGAGGTCGACATATTTACTGACTGAGAAAAGCTCTACTAGTATCTAGCCACAGAGGGACTTTTTATCAAGAGCAGCGTGTATGGATGCGGTGACGTCACGCAGCCTACATAATAAAGCCTATACATATATACAATTTGGATAATGATGGATGGAAAAGCGATTTTATTTAAAATCGGTTAAAGATCAAATTGCTTTATTTCTTTAAGTACGTATTTTAAACTTGTGTTCGGCGTTTTAAAATACATTTGCTCTCAATTACTTACGAACATATTTTAATTTTATTAATTACCTACGTGCGACGGATATTTTTATACTTTTTGATGGTTTTATGAGGAAAATGTTTTCCTTACAAGAAGTTAACGAGACAAGATTTATAAGCCCAAGTTCGTTTGAGTTTAGCTATGTACTTGGCAGTTTAAGTATATTAAGTCCATTTATATCAATTAGCACATTAGCCGATATTTCGACTGTCAAGAATCAATTAAGGAAAAGTTAAAGCTAAAGTTTTTCATTAGCCAGTGAATTAAATATCGACTTTGTTATCACATGGGTACAGTTGATTTTTGAATGTCTTAGTTTTTTTTTGAGTTTTTGATGTGGGTACTGTTAGTAGCGCGTTTATTGGGAATTTTTTTCAATATTACATCAACAGCTTATAAATGCTCACTGCTTGCAAAGACTCTTCTCACACGGAGAAGGTTTGTGTATTAATCACCACACTTGCTCAATGCGGGTTGGCGATTTCAAAATTATAATTAGAAATTATAAGCCCAGGTTTTCTCACGATGTTTTCCTTCACCGTTTCTCAGTGGTGTCTGAGTAATCTTAGGACGTACATATAACTCGGAAAAAGTCATATTGATAACTACTTGCCGTTAGTAGGTTTCGCACACGCACTCTCATACATGAGAAGTGGTAAGTCTTAAACCTTCGGGCCACGACGCCATTTTCAACATTATGTTGACATTATCGGATCAATTATACATTATACATTACAATTATTTTTAGTTAGTATCTCTTATGTTGTACATATTTATCTTTTTTTCCTTTCCTTATGTAGTAAATATCTCAGTTTGAATGAAAGGATTTATTGAACAATTATATTGTACATTATTTCCTACGAGAATAATATGTTTCAAAAACAATGATTGTAACTAACCTACTGCACCCAATATGGATGTAGTTATGTACCTATCATTACCTATTATACATGTAACTATATCCATCTGAACAATATTCACTACATGGAAACTGCTTCTATAACTGTAGATTAACACTGAATACACTCTGACCTAACTAACTAAGGCCTTTGTCCAGTAGATTATCACAAACAGTCTACAATAGCACCTAGGTACACCTATAATAGATTGATCTACCTTCATGTATAGGTACAATATTCTCACACCGATGGCCGGAAAGACAAGGTACAATTACAGTGTGTCTCCACTGGAACTCTAATTGTCGTTTATTATTGAAAGTAACGCTTCGCCTGCGACTTTGTCTGCGAAACTGTAGGAGAAAAATATGAGGTTGCCGAGCAGTTGCATTTGTATACCTCTATGCAGTACCGTCGTTTATTATAAGGCCACTCGGGGCCCGTACCCAGGACCCCCATCTTCAGGGGGCTCCAAGGAACCGGACAAACACGATTCTCGCACGAAGCAAATCTTTGTGTGATTCACAAATTGTTTATTTATTTATGTCCACACATTTAACACAAAGCACAAAACATATATAAGTCAGAGTACATAGGCCCCACATATTCCAACTGGAATTTCTTAATGTGGGCCTGTGGCAGGAAAAGAAATAACGACACCGAGACGTACAGAGTTGTTGCACAAATAAGATAAAAGTCAATTTAAAAAAAAACAATAATACCGAAGAAACCAATAGAAATAACAATAATGAACAATAAAACAAATTAATATAATAAAATTATGAAAAATAACCAATAAATAAATATCTAACAGATTGATTTATTGGTTGTTTGTTCCAGGTCTGGGTGTCATGTGTATGTGAAGTTCTATGTTTATAAATGCACCGACTATACAGGAGAAAATCCTAGAGTAGGGCAAAGTTAAACAAAAGAAACATTCCCAAAGGACCCTGAATTACTGTGTGCCCACGGGCCCCAGTGTAGTCTAAAACGGCCCTGCGTACATGACTGTTGAACTAGGAACTTAATAATGGTTATAGGACAGTCAGACAAGTATGATGACATGCTGTTAAGAAAATGATGAGTCAGTTCAGAAACTTAACTAGTATAATAGGGTAGATGCCTAATTTTTATTTTAATGTCCGTTTGGTAGATTATTTTAAATCATTACACACGTATTTTTAATTTTCTTACAGAAACGAATACTTTCGACGATATATTGATTTGAAATGTCGTGTGATGTCATTTCTATGTACATTTTATACGTAGAAATGACGTTTTAGCCCCCACTCCTAAACTTTGATTCATTTTATCCAAGTATTATTTTATTATACGACAAATTAAAAAAAATACGTGAGTAATATTTCTTTCATTACCTAACTGACGGACTAAATAGATTTTTTATTTTCACAAGTACTTTTCTTTTAACGAAAGTTAAATCTCGTGTAACCATATTGCATTGGTCGTTGTTGGGCAAAAGCATATTTTTTTGTAAAGTAGTTTTCTTTAGTAATTTGATCATCTCCGCTTCATCGTGTCTTCAGAATTAATCCACTATCTTTTTTTTTTTTTTTTGTTGATTACGGCTACATGGCAATCTGTTCTTCAACAATAAGCCACTTCTTTGTCTGATTTCTCAGTTTATGTTTTCTTCAAGAGCCATATTTGTATGAAAATTCCTTTCACACGACTCTCTTGTCGTCAAGTGGTAAATCTTTTATGTAGGCTCGGTATGTCACTTCTTTTTAGCCTGGTATGCCGAAGGGTGTCTTCACTCAGAGCGTGTACCAATGTGTTTACATGGGCTGTCAGTTTGTCCTGATATTTCAAACTGTTTTGAGCTATTTCCTGCCGAACTGTTTTAAGGCCGAGGTCGAGGTATATGTATTTGTTACTTATGCAATGAGGCATGCCAAACATTGTTCTCAAGGCTTTGGTTTGGAATCTCTCTAGGATATCTATGTTGCTGTTGCTGGCCGTTCCCCGTAGTTGTATGCCGTAAGTCCATATTGGTTTTAAGGTGGTTTTGTATACTAACATCTTGCTGTTACAATTTAGTTGCGATTGGGATCCCAACAGCCAGTTCAATGACCGCAGTTTTCAATCTACCTCTAATTGTTTGCGCTTTGACCAAATATGTTTCTGCCATGTAAGTCTCCTATCTAGGTGCATGCCTAAGTATTTTGCGCTATTATTATCTTGAGGGATAACTTTGCAGTTGAGCGTTACCGGTGGACATGTTTCTCTCCTGAGTGTAAAAGTCACATGTACCGATTTGCTCTCATTGGCTTTTATTCTCCAACGCTTCAGCCATGCTTCAACTTTCGTCAGATGATTTTGCAACTGTGATGATGCCGTTTCTGGGTTGCAATGAGCCGACAGTAGTGCCGTATCATCAGCATATGTCGCAGTTGTAGTGTAGTCAGTTGTTGGGATATCTGCTGTAAAGATGAGATATAGTACAGGGCCCAAGATACTACCCTGAGGAACACCTAACTTTATTTCGTGTACTTCTGAAAGATCATCGCTGCACTTCACTTGGTAGCATCTTTTATCTAAGTAAGATCCTAGTATTCTGAATAAACAATGCGGCAGTTGCTTCTTTACCTTGAACAGGAGGCCGTCATGCCATACCTTATCAAATGCTTGGCTAATATCCAGAAACACAGCAGAGCAGTATAATTTGTTTTCAAGGCACCTGCTAATGATGTCAGTTATACGGTGTATTTGTTCAATTCTCCCGTGTTTTTCCCAGAATCCAAATTGGTGGTTGGGTAATACTCTACTTAGATGTTCTCTCATCCTGTTAAGCACTATACTCTCAAACAGTTTGCCGATAACTGGTAGCAGGCTGATAGGTCTGTAGGAAGTAACTTCCTGTAGGGGTTTACCAGGTTTCAGTATCATGACTACATGAGCAATTTTCCATTGCCCAGGTAAATGTTCGAGTCTTAAACTGGCATTGAAGATGTTAACTAATTTCATTACCCCTTTATGAGGCAGATTTTTAAGTAATGTGGCATCAATAAAGTCATAGCCGGGTGTTTTACCTTCCTTGAGGTGCCTTATTTCTTTCACAATTTCCTTTGGGCAGGTACATTCGAGGTATTCCTTGATCTCCAGAGTTTGTTCGGGATTGTTTTCAGGGAGTGGTTGGAAAACTGTTTTCAGATGGTTCGCAAAGATACATGCCTTTTCTTTGTCTGATCTAGCCCACCCTCCTTTTTCATCACTGATAGGTGATTTGTGGATTTTCGGGCGCTTTAGACTCTTGGTAGCTTTCCATAGTGAATAGTTTGTGTCGTTCGTTCGATCTAGATTTGAAAGATAGTGTTGAATGTTATTATTTTCTAGGGTACTGATAAGGACTTTGAGTTCATTTGAGAAACTATTGAATGCAGCTTTATCACTTGGGTATCCTGTAGTATGCCAGACTTTTCTCAAACGACGGCGCTCCTTTATTTTCTCTTTGATATCCTTTGGATATGAGTTATGTTTCAGAGGTTATCCTTTACCTGTCTTTTTTGGAGTCGCGGAATTGGCTGCAATGTGGATGGTCATATTCAGTTGTTCCACTTGTCTTTCAAGTTCTTCTATTGTATTAATTTTAGTCTTTAGTTCAGTCTTTGTTGTGATAACATTTTTATAGATTGTCCAATCTGTTGTGTTCAAATTGTATATTCTTGGAGGCGGTGTTACCAGATTAACTGTTGTGGTAACATTTAGTATAACTGGTGTATGGTCAGACGTGAGATCTATTCGTGGTTCTATGTTTAAGTAGTTACTATCTACGTTTTTTACAATAAAGAAGTCCAATAAATCTGGGATTCTTTGCCTGTCGGTAGGCCAGTAGGTAGGTTCTCTACCGGAGTGACATTCTAACTTCATCTCTTCTGTGGCTTTATACAGTTGTCTTCCTCTAGTATTGGTTAGCCTAGATCCCCAGTTTAAATGTTTAGAGTTCCAGTCCCCTGCACATATGAATCTATTACCCAGTGTAGAAAAATATTCCGCGAACTCGCTGGCAGCTATACCTCTAGTATGTTTTGGGGGACAATACACAGCGGAGAATACCGTCTCTGGTTTGCCATTTACAAGTTTAATAGATGTTGCTTGTATTTTTTCTGTTCGGTATTCCATTTAGGTTGCTTTTAATAATTACTGCTGTTCCACCATGGCTGTTGCCAGTTGGGTGATTGGTTGAGTACACTGTGTAGTTATTAAAGTTTATGTATGTTTTCGGTGTAAATCTTGTTTCAGAGATCAGTGCAATGTCAATCATCTCTGTTCTAAGAAAAGTTCCTAATTCTTGACGTCGTTCCGTCAAGCCGTTGGCGTTCCAAGTGACTACTTGGAGGTTTCGGGTCATATTTTTACCAGGCTGCTGACTAACTGGACCATGCGGTCCAACATTTTGTCCATGACTTTTTCCATCATTGTCAACATTGAATGTTGTAGTTTGTCAAACATTATGTCCATTAGTTCAGTAAGGTCGGGCGAGTCGTTCTTTGTGACTTGTTGAGTATGTTGTTTTTCCACTATCTAACGCGAATTAGATCATCGCGGACCGAAGAAAATATTACATATCTAACCATTTCAAATGACATAATACAGCATACAATTACTCAGCAACTTAACAAATTACTCAGCGAAACGATTCAAATCAAATCGCACGCGCACTTGATCATTTCGCGGCCATTGTTAACAAGTGGATTCCATTATTGTTGTGTTGTCATATCGACCGTAACGAACATTGAAACGTGGTTCTAAGAAAGTACGTACTCGTATAAGGTAAGTCCAAAAACTAATCGTATCTTTTTGAGATTTCAATTTGCTAAATAAAGAGTGTAAGAAGGTATGAGTTGTGAATTGATGTCTCATCGTGATAATTAAGAAGTGGTAGTGGACCGCACCGGTTCCATTATTTTATCAGAGAATGGCCGGCTAGAGGACACGTGTTCTGTGCGACTGAGATCTTGCTAAGGCAAATTCAGTGTAGGGCGCCCTTCACCCGTATGGAAAGACGATATTCACAAAGTGGCTGGTAGTGGTTGAATGCTTATTGTCCAGGTAGTGTGCCATTGGAGGGATTGACATGTGTAATAGAGGACGTAAAGGATGAAATGAGGATGATATCGTCAAGGTACTCTTAACAACTTCATCTAATTGATTAATGCCAAACTTGTAACACAAAAACAAAAGCTAACAAGCTAACACACGCCAGAACCACAAATTAGTAGCCATATCGTCTTTTTTTTAAGGGGGGAAAATCATCGCATGATTGCTCCTGCCTGGGTGAGGCCGAAGGGAGTGTCAGACTCTTACTGACTAAAAACCACCCCGTTCCTTCTCCTGCACGTCGAGCCGGAACCCCGGTTACCCGTTAGGTTCTCCGTCTAGTCTCAACTCCTTTCCTTGTCTCCTAGATGAAAAATAGTGTAACTAGGTAGGCTTGATGGATAGTCAGATCATCAATAACCCAGTAACAGTAGACTTGAAAGGTTTAGATAAATATCGACGGGTACCAAACGTCGAGACGACATGAAGGCTTAGTAAAGGTCACACTGTGAGCGAGCGAGATTGGTGTGACGATCGTGATTATGAAAATAAACAGCCTGTGAAAGGTTTTGATCCTGCCCATAGACTATTGGTTTATAACTGTTTGTAACAGAAATTGACAATACCTGAAATGACTTAAGATCTGTAAACCTAATGTTTTGTTGGTTCAAGACCTACTAGAGTTAAAGCTTCTGGTCTACGATGACGCAATTTCTCTGTTACTTAAGATAATTATGTATTTATTTATTTGCTTACAATGTCACAAAAATACTTGTAATAGAAATACACAAGATGGTGTAGGTTTTTTTTGTACCACGACGCGACAGTGACAAACAAAGTACACGGCCCGCTTGATGGTAAGCGGTTACTGTAGCATATGTACGCTCGCAACACTTGGGAAGGTTAAAGTGTTGAAACAAAACGCACTAGTCTAGCTCGCTTGTTTACCCGCTGGCAGTGTGGCGTTTATCTCACCATCTTAAGAACTTATACAAAAAGCCGAATCTCAAAATAGTTGGCACCGTTTTCCGCTAGTGATGAATTGACTTTCCTTGTAAATTAGGTTGAAGAAAGTATAACGTTAGCAGATTATACTCTTGATAAAAAAGTGTAGGGTTATTTTAAATTCGTAAGATAAAACGGTGCCAGAAGTATTTAAGAGTGATAGATTTTAGGTACCGTACCATTCTCGTTATCCAATTTCTAGTAAACAAGTCTATTTATTTGACTGACAAAAGTTATGTCGTTGTGGGTTGGGTTACATCGTTTTATACTCGTCTTGTTTACATTAAGCTTCAAAACTAACTTGGGCAGACCAAAATTCATTATACAAAAATAGTATATATGCCATAACTATTTAAGCCTTTGACTGCCAATAAAAAACTGTTGAAGGTAAATCCTCCGCTATCGCCGGTCACCGGTGACCTCCATGGCGTTTAACGTGATAAATGAAATAAATATATACAACTTAAAATATAGATAATTTAAAACTAAATTATTTAAACCTTAAAACTAAATTATTTAAACCATCAAAGAAAATTTTTTTTTATCCCTATTGTGAGGTAGGGTGCCCAAAAGACTGGCAGCATTGCCACGTTGAAGGGCAATGCTTAACCTTTGTCCAAGGTATATATGTATATATATATAACTATTTTATATTTACCTATTTCGTACAGAATCACGTGTTTTAAGTGGACTAATATAACTTTGCGCTACCTCGGTAGGTACTTTTTTATGGGATAAGGCCGTAAACGAGCAGACGGATCATCTGATGGTAAGCAATCGGCGCTGCCCATGGACACCTGGAACACCAGAGGCGTTACAAGTACGTTACCGGCCTTTTGGGATTAGGAGTTTGAGGATTGTTGGAGATTCAGGGAATGTGGAAATTGGGGAGGAGGAGGTACTACATATATTCCTAGGAATGCAGGCGTTGCACCGTGGGGGCTCTGGAGCAGGTTTCTTTCAGAGGACCCGGTGCCCCTTACAGGTGCTGAGGGTTACCACCGGGGTGGTTTTAGTGAGGTACAAATCGCACACTCCCTAGTCGTTCTCCCTAAAAACCTAGGCGCCGGCCGTTTGAAGGCTTCAAGAAAAAGGTACATCATATATTGAAAAATTTTAAAACACTTTATTAATTTTTAACTGAGGAACATAACATAACATCAAGCCTTTTTATCCCCGAAGGGGTAGGCAGAGGTGCACATTGCGGCACTTAATGCCACTGTGTAATGTAACACCCACTTTTCACTATTTATGTTATGAATCCCATGTAATAGGGAGTGAGTCTATATTGCCATATACATTATACCGGGCACAATTCCAGACTCCGTGCTACCACTGAGATTTTTTTAAACCCAGTAATAATTTGCCCGAACCGAGAATCAAACCCGAGACCCCTTGTCCGGCAGTCGCATTAGCGACCACTCGGCCAATGAGGCAGTCTGGTCACTAAGGAACTATTCCTTAGTTACCAGAATTATGGAATTTAAACTAAAATATAAGTTCGGCAGTGACGACTAACGATGCCATGGTTATAGAACGCTAGCTAGTAGCTACAGACAATATTCCCTACAAAATACACAGAGTAAATATCCTTCTCATTTCATACTCGGTAACAAGTTCCCGTTCACCGTACACCCAGTCACTTTGTTAGCTTTTCATTTTTGTTAAATAATTATGCAAACATCGAAGCGTTGCGCTACCACGATGAAATTCGATTTCAGTGATTGTCTTTCAGTTAGTTTCATAATTACTTTTGTGGCTTAGTAGTTACAATGATTTTTAGATCCTTTTTTTTAATGGAGTGAGGATATGTTAAGGAATCATTATGTAGTACTTAGCTTTTTTAAACGTTGTCCCATATTAGGATTTTCTCCTATATCGTGGGTGCGTTTACTAACATATATTTGCACATACACATGGCACTCAGACCTATAACAACAATTTGTGGATCACACAAAGATGCTCCGTGCGGGAATCGAACCCACTACACGTTGCGCGGCATTTGCGCCAACCGTGCACGGCAAGGCATGTTTTATACATGGACAGGTATAGAACTGGGATGCGGTAACTAATGACCTACATCTGTAATCGGTTACCGAGGGATGAGCAGTATCATCCTTTGAGTTTTGGTGACTCAACGGATGGATGGTGATTCCCAGGTCACCAGTCAAGGGTGAGGATTTTGGGATAATGGCAAACGCCTTCTCACGATGACGATGATGATAATAAGTAGACGAAGATGAACCAAAATGCTTTTGATATTTATTCAATTTAGTACATCTCTTTTTTAAAATGATTATCAGAAATCTCAATCTTCTTCTTCTCTGTCGTTTCGCTCTTGGCTGAGCGGTCGTGGTCACGTTGAGTCGGCCGTATTTGTGTTGGAGGCCGATACAGCTTTCCTCACGATCTCCCGCCATCTCTCTCTGTTTGTGGATTGTCTGGCGCATTGTGACACTGGGTTCCCCGTTACCGATTTGACTTGATGAGTCCAGCGCATAGGTGATCTGCCTAGTGATCTGGTTCCATCTACTTTCCCCTGAATGACCAGCCGCTCTATGGAGTTATTGTCACGACGGGAGACATGGCAAAGTATTGCATATGCGCGTCTGTACTATGGTTGATAGACGTTTTGTGATGCCGAGTTCTCGGAGTATGGATTCGTTGGTGTGGAACTCAGTCCACGATACACCAAGCATCTTCCTCCAGCACCACATCTCTAGAGCATCTATCTTCCCCTTTTCCAATTCACGTACAGTACACGTCTCTGCCGCGTAGAGGAAAATAATCTCAATACCTATCTAAAAACTAAATAAAAAACGCTTTTAACTTTACCCAGGATATTTTATTAAACGTAGGTACGACTAATGTATATTGAGTGTGGTGTAAAAAGAATTATAATGAAGGTAATTAATAAAAACTGTATGCGTATACCTTAATTAAGCAACACTTTCAAGCCATATTTAATTACAAGGGTACTTCGGTTATTTTAGGAAGGAAGCCATTTGCGCGGTCGTTGAACTTTTGAGCGAGATTAGCGTTGATAGAGAATAATTTTGTGAATAGCTTCATTTTTACATAATAGTCTAATAAAATAGCAAATCGTAGATTGCGATATGACAAGAGTACCTACCTATCTTTCAAAACTAAGTGTGGGAGAGCCATGCTTCGATATGAACACGCCCTCACAAGAAAACCGACGTGAAACAACGCTTGCGTTAGGTTTCGTCGCAAAAGTGAGGTTACCGGAGGCCCAATTACCCCCCCCTCCATCTCCCTCGCCGATTGCTTACCATCAGGTGATCCATCTGCTCGTTTATCGGCTTACCCCACAAAAACTGATTGGATTAACATATATTAGCATTTATTCGTACCTATAAGTACAGGACATAAATACTGCAGGCCTATAAAAGGTGATACTAATTGTAATGTATCCCGTCGGCCTTCACTTAGGCACATTTTGCTCAAGTTTGGCTGCTAGACAAGTTAACACTCTGACCTAATAATGTCTCATAAAGTCGTGATACAAGGCAGATTACCACGAGGGCGCCTATAAAAGCATTTGTGCGGGTCCAATGTCCACATGTGTCATATTTTTCGTTCATTTTATGTCGAAACGCAATTCGTGTTCAAATCGAGTGGATGAGTAGAATTCGGGTCTTTTTATAAGTGGAAATGTGTTTGTTTAAAGTTATTGGGCTCATAGGATATGTGTCATTAGCATCAGTCGGTTGTTGGTGCAAAATAAACCGTTATTACCTTTTTATTTTTTCTAAGGGTTAAAATCATGCAATGACTTCTCCCGCCTCGGGTGAGGCGAGGCAGTGCCAGACTCTCACTGACTGCTGTTCGAACCGGAGCCCGGCAACCTCAGCTCCGTATTATTTTAACCAGTTCAAAAAAGCCCATATATCCCCCCAAGCGGTCACCGGTGACCGCTCTCCACTAACTATATTATAAACTTTATTTACAATGTTTAGAGACTACTTTTGTATGAACAAATTTAAGGGATGGTTTTCAACAATTTTCAACGGGACTCAGGAATAATTGGGCACAGGCCGGGACCAGTCATAGACTCGTAGAAGGAGGAGTATATTACAACCACATCTTACACACAAACTCCAGTTTCAGTTTGCACAACCACAGTCCTAGTAAACCGAGGCCGCATAAGATGAATAGCACAATAACTTTATCTAGCTGCCTCTTATGTACGGAAGCTGTCACTCGAGAGATTGAGCACACCGCACTCTCAGCTCCAGTGTTTTGTTAAGGCAATCCTTGCACGGAACAAAATGGATTAGCTTGATAAAAATTGTGTGTAACTCTGTCAAATATTAGTTAGTGCACTGTTGTAAAATGTTGAGATAGGTTTCTGTTGTATGGGATAAGTCGGTAAACGAGCAGACGGATCACCTGATGGTAAGTAACCGGCGTCGCTGATGGACACCTGAAACACCAGAGACGTTACAAGTGTGTTACCGGCCTTTGGCCTTTCAGTTGAGGATTGTTTGGGATTCAGGGATTGGATGATTCAGTGAGGTCATGGTATCACTCCGGTCGAGCCGGCCCGTTCGTACCGCAGCATGGCTCACCCACACTTAATTGAAGGTTTTATAATTTTTTCAACTATCAACCTTAGTGTGAAATTAAAAGGTGTTATTTACCAATGGATTTTAATCATGCAAGACACTCGTTGGATTACTATTCTTAAACTTTTTGATAGCATCGCTTGTAGTTCAACTCACCAAGTTTGCCGATTACTAAACCGGACTTTTCCTGTGGTGATCTGGCAAATTAGAGGTAGTGTCTCCAGTCCTGGCAACAAATAAAACATACAAGCTAAATGATCCCTTGAGGGGTTTGAACTGACCACGGCTCAAGGGTGCCCCGTTCCTTCTCCTGCTCTTCGAGCCGGAGCCTCGGCAACACGTTAGGCCTTCCACGGCTCCGTATTGGGAATTTAGCCCTATTGGGCCCCAGCCGTGGTGGTCAAAGAGCCATCTCTTTGAGGCGCGCGCGGATCGTGACGCGCCCGTACGCACGAGAGCGTGTTCAGCACTCTGATTAGCGGGCGCCAATGAACCAACCAATGAGAGCGCCGAACGCGTACTCGTTACGATTACTTTAAACGTAAATCAAACTCGTATTAAGGCCTCTCGGGGGGATCGAACGGCGAGCTACCCTTGCTCACCGTCAATATTATGTTATGTTACATAGTACGGTCACATTACTTTTTATTCAAAAGATGCACAGTAAACTTATTGCGTAAGCACCTATAAAAAACGGCGTAGCTAATTATTCAGCCTAAATGTCATTTAAATCGAAGTCTATGCTGATATAAAAAAAAACTAGCACACCCGCGTGTGTAGCCTACATTTCAGAGGCATATTGTCTAATTACTTTTTTAAATTTAAGATTGCTGACTACCTGACAACCGCAATACCGTAATAGTGCTTGGTAACAAATTTATAACATATTTAAATGTATGACATGACTCACAAACTTCAAGAGTTGGCACTCAAGAAAAGGTCAATTGATTTGTCTATATTTGCCTACTAGTACTTTAATAAGTAGTAGGATATATATATATAGGAAAACCGATATAGTACTCGTACATGGCGACGAGGTATTATATCATATCGTTTAATAATTACATTTAGAAGGTCAACTAAAATCGCGGCTTACTCATGTGAATATAAGTACTGAGAAATGCTCTACTAGTTTCGAGCCACAGAACACTTTTAGTTAATTTACTAAGTCTTACGATAGTTGTCATAAAAAAATTAACGGCCATTTTCCATAACATATCTATCTGTTGATTTGCTAACTGAGATAGAATTTTAACATAAGCTCCATACAAAATGTGTCAAAATTAACGTTAACGAGATGCTACTTTTACGCTGAAATACTCAAACGCTACTCAATTTTAAGTCGCTCTTAACTATAGTTCCGTCTCTACAAATTCTATGTAAATTGACAGAGATGACACGATATTTGAGTACAACTTAAAATTGATTGGCCTTTCAGTATTCGGGCATTAGTCCCATAGTAGCTAATCAAAGTCAAACTCATTTATTTCAATTAGACCAGGAAGGCATGTTGGAACGCCAAAAACTAGTAGTGCTTGCATAACATACACAAATCATACGGAATCCACCTTTAAAACACAGTTAGTCGTACATAATTCTTAGTTAACCAATATCAAATTAAAAAAGTAATTATTTGGTTTATTGGTTACGACTTGGAACAACCCAAGCTCAATAAGATCAGCTTAATAACCAAGTGCTGTCATGGTAAAAAATATTCAATAATTTTTTTACTTGTACGTATTCTTTTGTAAACGACTCCTTTGTATACCACTTCCATAGATATTACAATATACCATAAACTATCAAATATCTATTTATCTATAGTAAATTATGCTTATCTTTTTTTACTGACATTCAACTCTTCCAAATTTGAACAATGAGTTTGTATAGCGATCAGGGCTGCGGGCACAGATAAAATATATCTACGTTGTTTTTTTTATCACGAACACTCGTTTTCATCAACTGCCTGTATTTGAAACATTTTAATTTTTTAAATTGTATTTCAAAAAAAAATAATAATAATAATGCCAAAAAATATGAACATCCATTTTATCTTAATTAAAGCGATCATGTTTATTTAATGAGAAAAAAAAATATTCTCAAAATAATTGATTCAAAAAAGTAGGCATTTTTTTCTTCGTTCACTATTATTACATTAATAAGTTCCATACTAGGAAACAGGTATATTTAGATGATCATAAATCGTAGTAGTAGATTTATGCTACTTATACCAAAACCGTTGACGTGTAGCAGCCCTGATAACCTTGAAGATGCTCGTCAAGGCCACAGGTCAAACACATAGTTTTTGTATCTGTTGCGAACTCAAACATGTTTTTTCTAAAGTTTAAATTTATAATCCACGAACCATTTAATATTTCTGTACCAAAGTGGTTAAATTAAAAGAATAATGACCGATTGACCGTATCAAGTGTCGGCGCGTTATGTTGCGAGCTCTAAGTGTTACGCATAGGGGTGGGAAAATTCACCCCGATTTTCATTTAGCAGCATCAAAGCTTCAGTACCCCGGCATCGGCCGTAGTCAGTGGACGTGTGATCTGTGTCGGTTGTTCTCGTGATCGCGAGTGTAAATACGATGTCGAGTGTTACAGTGCGCAAATAAGTGTTACATTGGAATGTTCTTTGTTCATCAGCTGTGAACGTCATTGGAAATCACAATGTGAGTAATTAAGTATGGTTTTATTAATACTGACGATAAGATGACCATTTTTATACGGTTGTCAGTCATCGAAACCAGATGACAGATGCTTGAAATTGACAGGAAAGATGACAAAAAATGTGGGTAAGATTATAACTCTTCCGTTCTGTCATAAGATGGAATCAATTAATGCACTCTAAGAGTAAATTGAAGTATGTTTCTTGATGTAAAATATTGAAAATTTGTTAGGTACAGTGATTGCAATATTGAAATCACGAAACAATTCAAGGTCAATACTGAAACACATTTTTTTTAAAATTTATTTATTCATAAACAAATTTACATTTGTGTCGAATACGGTTTTGATAATTGAACCAAAATTATAAATTAACCACATCAAAATCAAGAAAATCAGGTAAAAGCAATACAATTCAATTAAAATAAAACACAATCATACATAAATTAAATACATACATAAATAAAAACTTAGTGTCACAAATGACACAAATCATTAGAAGTATCATCATCGGAAGTATGTCACTCACTACTCAATAAAAAATCATCTACATAAATAGTATCTAAGTAGTTCTCTTATAGTAAAACATAAATATATAAACAGTACCTAGAACCTACCTTCCCTTCGTCACAATATCCGAATATCGTTTTCATATAATAATGCGCATGAATGCATGAGTAACTGCGAGTGATGGAGATTTACCTTATTTGTATAGCCGAAACACGAAAAAATACTTTGTGTTATTATCTACATATTTATGTTCTTAGTAGGCCTATCAGCTTGGAGTTATGTTAAGAATGCCTTACTAAGATCCGATTATCATTTTGAACGCAAAAGATTGCAAGGATGAATAGTTTGTTAATCTTTTACGTTAAAACTATATTATTATACCACGGTGAAAACTACTTAACAGATTTAGGTGGAACTTGGCATTGGCATACAATCTATCCGATTATAGTTTGAAATAACCACAGAAAGAAGCTAGTATTCTGATAGTGAAAGTGTACTTGTTTTTTTGTCTTTCTTTAATATTGCAATGGAGAGATTGGCGATATATTAAAGAAGGGCCAAATTAAAAGTACCCTTAACCGACGACCATGCATGAAAAGATTGATGACTGTTGATGAAGCGAAAAAGGTATTTAGGAATCGTAGTAATTGGCGTTCCATAGTCTCTGCCTACCTCCATTGGAGACAGGCATGAAGTTATGTAGGTATTATGCAATGGAGAGATTTTATGGTACAATTTTTCTCCATGAAGAAGGATATTTATGGGCTGCTTCTTTTCTTTGAGTACCACGTAGGCAAAGCCACGGTAAACAGTCAGTAAAACAATAGATGGATCGTAATAAATTGAGAATAATTTATATCAAATTATTCTCACTGTACGTTAGTTTGTGCTTACAATTTTCTTCAAGATCGAGTGGTTGCAATGGCTACTAACAAGGTGAAGTTCGTACTTTAATCGACAACCGGGCATGAATTGTTAGATAGTTTATCAGTAAGGGCAGAGGGACCGTGCAAATAGTACTGATTGATAACACATGTCCCTACAGGTAACTAGCGAAAATATGGTGTAAAATGGTGTAACATATGGTGTAATTAGTAAAACATTTAGATTAAAAATTGGACGTTAGAACAGTTCGTGAACAGTTGAACTTTTATTACAACTTGGGGAAAATGTTCTTGTAACATTAACATGATGATGGGCAGAGGTGTACATACAATAGACATATTGTAACAAACCAGAAGGTTTGAAACTTTTAGCCTCACTTGACTGCCTAGTTGGCCGAGTGGTCGCAAGTGCGACTGCCGGGCAATAGCGATGGGTCGTTGAAGGTTTTTCCGTCAACGAAACGTTAACGTTGAATTGCGTTGATCAACTAGTTAATTTCGTCAACGAGTTAACGTGTTACGAACGTCAACTTGTATGAACGTTAAACGCCTAAACGCTTTTGTTAACGTATGCTCATATGCTGAATTGCTGTTATAATGTTAATTTACGAACAATTTGATGCAGTTTACCTAATGACATTTTATAACATTTTATGATGACTTTACCTACCTAGGGTCCTAGATGATCTTCTCTTCATACTTTTTTCAGGCTTAGGACTGACTGATTAATTTGTTATAAAACACAAATTTCAGGCGTATTTAGAAGATCATCTGATTTTTATGTACATAAATCAATTATTATTTACAATTTTTATTTACATTATTTTGGCTTTTTGTACTTTTTTTTACTTTTTATGTTGTTTTTGATAATTTTATGTACATTCGGATTGTTTTTTTATTTCACATTTTATTCATAGCCCTTGAACCGGTCTTCAGGCGAATTTACGTTCAGGAACATGATTTGTTCCACTTTGCTTGTGGTCAGCCTTGTTCGTCTTTGATTTATAATAAGACCAGTTTTGGAGAACAACCGTTCACAAGGAACAGATGTAGCCACTATGTTACAGTGGGTAACAAATATTTGTTTTAGGTGAGGATAAACAAATTGATGATTTTTCCACCATTCGAGAGGGCTGTTTAAATTTCCTTGTTGGTCTTTCCGAGGTAACGTTGTCCGTGTACAAATCAACTCATTCAATTCGTTAAACAATGAAATGAGTTGAATTCATAAACGTCGTTGTCTCGTAAATCGTTGACGAATTCAACTAGTTGATTTGTAAACGGTTAACGTTAATTCCGTTGAAGAGACATTAACGTTGATTCAACTAGTTCGTTAATTCAACGCCCATCGCTACCGGGCAAGGGGTCTCGGGTTCGATTCCCGGGTTGGGCAAAATATTACTGGGTTTTTAAAAAATCTTATTATTAGCACGGAGTCTGGAATTGTGCCCGGTATATGGCAATAGGCTCACCCCCTATTACATGGGACTCATAACATAAATAGTGTAAAGCGGGTGTTACTTCTGTGTGCACCTCTGCCTACCCCTCGGGGATAATAGGCGTGATGTTATGTTATGTTTGAAACTTTACTGTTAAGCTAACAGAAGCTGAAACGACAGTGGTGAAAATATGGCGACTATGACACTAGCTCTATATACATATATGTGTATAATAAAGTGTTGTATTCCTGTTTATTAATATAGATAATATAGGTTACTTTTATCTAAAAAGGAACACGTTTCTTGTATTATTATTGTAACCTTTTTCTGCTCATCTCTTTGAGGAACAATATGCGTGCATCATAAATGTTAGTTATGTAAACTAACTGTAATATTGTTTACAATGTGTCAGTTAAAGCTCGTCGCTATCGTAATATAATGTCGACTTTGATGACAGGTATAACAATGGAGTTTTCGGTGACCTGCTATTAGATATTATATTACCTATAAATAAATGTACTGTTGTAAATAATATTATGTATACACCGTGAAATCTATTTCGTTTTCATCTCAAGACAAAATAACTTGCCACAAGAAATAATTTCGATGTACGGTAAACGGTCAAAAGTCCACTGCCACCGTGAGTGCTGTTCACACGGCAATGCGTAAGTAATTTGATATTAATGTGCTTATAAATGCATGCGTACGCATAAACACGCGCACAGATAAAAATATGCGTGTGCATGCGGTTGACCGTACAATATGGGTTCGTGTGTACTTTCGAAGTTTGCTTTTTGCGATGGTTCGCCAATAATTTTTTGTTTTAAACATTTTATTTCTTTGTAAAACTATTGTATTACCAAGACAGAACAAAAACAGTTCCTAATAGTACAAAATCATTTTTGTAATCCTTCCTTCCTCGTCAAACAGTGTGAGTAAGCCGAAAGCATAAATAAATTTTTGTAATCGTTAAATAATTAGACACTTTAACCGATAACAAAGATGTTGAGAAAATGGGGGACGTAATGTCACTTAGAAATAGAAATGATTGAAGTACCAAAATTTCAGCGGTATATACAAATACAATCATGTTATAAGTAGACGCAAACATTATGTGTACTTGCAACACCGTAAAGAATGAAGTGCAATGTCGGGTCATATCACGCGACAGATGTCCTCCATGTCAATGTGTATATATTCTCCGTGTAAGTCTATAGTAACCAGGTGCCACAGTCGTAGTTTTAAGAAACTACGTCCGCCATTTTTTCAACGTCCTTTACTGAAAAGTAATTTCTAAGCGCGTAAATCTCTGACCTCTGCTTATCTCTTTAAGAAGTAGGTAATTGGTTCGGGGTTATAAAAAAATTCGACTGCACGGTTGGTGCGATGGCTGGGCAACCGGCTGCCGAACAATGTGTCGTGGGTTCGATTCCCGCACGGAACAACACTTTGTGTGATCCAAAAATTGTTGTTTCGGGTCTGGGTGTGATGTGTATATGAACTTGTATGTTTGTAAACGCACCCACGACACAGGAGAAAATCCTAGTGTGGGGCAACGTTAAAAAAAAATCATTCATAGGTGTGGTGACTCCTCTCGTCGTTTGCCAAGCATGGTGATAAATCTACCCATCTTTATGGGAGACAGCCGTGACCATATGAGTAGCTATAATATGTATTATGAACATTTGATAACACTGAACGGTATTGTAACAAGATCCATCTGCGTCGAAATTTTTTATTCGCGGTTACACGAGTTTTGCAATGTAAGTACCTACTAACATCTACTAGTGATAGTGATAGTTATTCTGATTTACAAGCAGTCAAGGAGAACGGTTATTTACATGTCAAATTATTGCGCAATTCAATTTGATCCGAGTACTTGTTATGGAATGCATAACGTCACGTTTTTTAATCTAAGGGGTACATAGAGATCCCAGAGCTGCAGACCACCTAACAGGTTACAAGGCCTTCGGCGCAGGAGAAAGAAAGAACAGAGTTTTAGTCAGTAAGAGTGACTCTTCTTCACCTCACTCAAGGCGGGAGATGTCATTGGATGATTTTCCCCCTCGAAAATTAAAGGTACATAAAGATGCACGGTTTTTCGAGTCATCTTGTAAGTCCCATGTAATACACTAGAGGGACATGCTAATTACAAGACTATAATAATATAATCTACTTTTATTCTAGCCAAATGCCATTTAAGCGCTAGTATACCAAGAAAGTACAAAAATGTATGGGAAGGACGCTGACAAGTGTTAAAATTTATCTCAACCCTAAATAATTTACCGATTCGGAGCCACGGGGCTCCGGCTCGAAGTGCAGGTGTGGGAACGGGGTGGTTTTTAGTCAGCAAGAGTCTGACACTTCCTCCTGCCTTACCCAGGCGGGAGAAGTCATTCGATGACATTCCCCTCTTAACAAAAATAATTAATTAATACTTTATAATTTAGTTTTCTGCCCCCTCTGTAGACAAGTGCTAAATGGCATTTAGTTCACAGTACTGTTCAGAAATCCACATTATTTGTCAAGAATAGCTTGATTCTTTTTATGATTGGTGAATGGCAGCAGTATAAAAGGCGAGTTATTTTATGAACTTCTATTAAACAAGGAAGTCGTAACAAGTATTATTTTTACTTTGTCCAGTTTCCTTGTCTTGAAACAATAACCTTCCTTCAGTCGGATAAAAATAGAAAGCGTAAAAAATGTTCATCAACCGTTTAGTGAATCAATGAAAATTGTTTGATTCGTGTTCAAAAATATTTTCATTTGAGATCTCTTTGTTTTAGGACATCCTATGTAACGATGTTCTTAACTTTGAGGAAAATTATGTGATGAGTCAGAAATAAGAGTAAAGTGAGAATGTTCAGTAAAAATACATTTAAAGTTGAAGTATATGTAATGTTCAGTAAAACTACATTTAAAGTTGACGTACATGTATGCATGTGAGGTCAAAGATTGTAGTAAAACTTGTGACCCAGAATAAGAATAACTATGTTAATACTTTCTTTTATACAAGTGGAGACTTTTTATTCAGTCAATATGAAATCATTTTGTCCAGTTGTTGGTAATAATTATTATGTGTTTGTAGATTATTTATATCGTCTTTTTGTACCGTCTGCCAAACGATTTTTGTATGGTTTTGAGGTAGTAGGTACCTATTTCTTAACGGCCTATTACGTGATTGTTTGGCAAGGAAATCGCATGGTCAAGCCATGATAGAGGCTCTTATTCATGAGCACCATGCAGCGAGCAGCATACCAATTTCTTCTCACCGTATTTTTCACATATTCCACAAGTATTTATATGTCTATTTTTTTATTGTTCTCCGCCAAGGGCTCTCCAATTCATCATCACTGTTCACGTCTGTTCGCACATAAATTACTAAATTATTTTACCAACATAGTTTCAACTCAGTTTCAAGTATTTTTACAGTTTTGAGAGTTATTTCAACTGTACAAAAACCTTTTTGTTTCACGTGAAATTCATAATAAAGAATTTTTAGAATACCCTATTTTTATTTAACACATATTTTTATAGCATTTTTTTATTTGTAGTTATGTGGGATTAGGTTTTGGAAACAAAAGCAAAAATATCAACATATACTTAATAAATACTTTTGAAATAATATTGTATAACATAACATAACATAACATCACGCCTTTTATCCACGAAGGGGTAGGCAGAGGTGCACTTTATGCCACTGTGCAATGTAACACCCACTTTTCACTATTTATGTTATGAGTCTCATGTAATAGGGGGTGAGCCTATTGCCATATACCGGGCACAATTCTAGACTCCGTGCTACTACTGAGATTTTTTTTAAACACCCAGGAATACTTTGCCCGACCCGGGAATCGAACTCGAGACTTTGTAAGAACCCAGTCATATTTTGCTTTACCCAGGAATCCGAGTGGTCGCACTTGCGACCACTCGGCCAGCGAGGCAGTCTCTAAATAAATAAAATAGACTAGTAAATAAATATGTACCTACATAAACAAATGCATTCATTTCTAGCAGCCAGTACTAGTCGTGGCCATGTACAATAAACAGACACGATATATAATAATAGTTGCAAACCTTGACAATGTTGCTCCAACGTTTTACCAGCACTCAACACCATACATCTTCCGAGTTGGCACGTGTACAATACGCGTTTTGTTCCTCACATGTCCTAACTGTTTCGAACAAAACCAGCAGGGTGTTGTAAACAAAGTGAAGTTGGCTTCTATAATAGTTTGTGTAGTTGGTCGTTGATTGATCTAAATATTATACGGGCGATAGAATATGTATAGACAGTTGTGTTGTCAGTGAGTTTGTAAGTGTATACCTCTAATATGGTACTATGTGTCTTTTATCTGTTTGTTTTTTCACAGTATGATTGCTCATTCATTACATTACACTTCTAATGTATTCCTAAGTGAACTTGAAATTGATAACTTCTATCAGGTAATCAGGTGTGAGCAGATATGTATGGTGCACATAATTTCCAATAGTTGTGAAATCGATTCTTTCAATTTGAAACGTTGCCCCACACTAGGATTTTAACCTGTGTCGTGGGTGCGTTTACCAACATACAAGTTCACATAGACATGACTCAATGTGAATAATTATAATAAATAGTTTGTTTTTCCTATAATTAATTATAATCTTAAGTTGTATATATTTAATTTAGTAATATTTAATTTTAATTTTATTTAAGTAATAATTTAAGTTTTTTATTGAAATAAACGTTTTATTATAATGTGATGGGACAGTTTGTGCCTTGTGCTACCCCACGATGTGTGCTGAGAACTTAGCAATGGAGGCACCAAAGTAATTGACTGCTGTATTCCGATACAGATCCGAAGATATGGTTCTCAGTAGCAGCATCTCTGAACAAGCATACTCCGTACTTTAGGTACATACTTACTAAACTTTACACAACTAAAGCCTCAAGGTATATTAGCAAAGTACAGACTTATGTTCCTTGTACAAATAACGAGGAGCCAAGTCTCTTATGAAATAACAACTTCAAGATTACGTATCCACGTTGGAAATCTCCTAAAGGGGCCGGAATAAGCTCTGGCCTTAATTTGCAAACACAATTTGATATTTTGCCTCCAGCATCTAACAGATCCCGGCAAATGGAGCGACACGCGGATGGTCCTGTTATTTTCAAAAATAATTTCATTTGTGAAATTCTGTGTATGGAAGTCGAGGGCTAATGGAACAATTAGGACTAAATAGGCTTTAGAATTTTCTGGAATGAGTATTTGTGTTTGTGAATGTACTTTTGTGCATACTATATTATGTTTATTGATGGTATAGTTTTTTGTTAGAGTTTTTTTGGACGCATTCGTTTTAGTGAAGAGAAAAACGTCAGATAAACTGAGTTGAATAACATAAAACGGATCGGCTGTTCGTCATATTCCACTGAAGCAGTACTGATTCAAATGCACAATATCTTACGCACGAGGTACGCAAGCACAGCGTGCCGTGCCACTTACTGCAATCTATACATACTTCTTCGACTTCCGTATTAATACCAATACGTGAGTATAGCACTCCACATCTCATGTTTTGTGGTTTTATTTTCAGGGAATATTAAGTAGAATAAGATTACGTGTGGATATTCTTTAACACGTGTCGTTGTATTGAAATCCAATAGTGATGATGTTCACTGTAACCTTTTAGACAAAAAACTAAAATATTGGACCTGGCTCCGGAAGTACTTCGACACTTAAAGTCAACGTCAAAGTCAAAATCATTTCTTTCAATTAGACCAGGAAGGCACTTTTGAAAGTCAACAACAAAAAAAACTTGAAGTGAAGCTAGTTGCTCATTCCAAGGTGTTGATTCCTATGGAGAAGAACGAGCAAGAAACTCCATAGGTTACTCTTTTTCAATCGGGTTTACAATACAATTCTTTAGTTACATAGTTTTGTTGGTTCGATTGTGTGAGTACAATGCAACACAACTGATACAAATGCATTCTACTAGTCTAATTCAAGTACTTGCAGGGCTCTCACATTAATCGATTAAATCTAGAAAAACATATTATTGGCCGAATCACAATCACTGTCTCTTATAATACAAGTTTCCCTAGTGTAAGAGATAGGGTTTACATTGTCTGCGCATTTATTTATGTCTTTTAAATTTAAGATTTGTAGTAATGTATTTATATCTATGTATGTTTGATGGTAAATAAACTATTATTATTATGATTAATTCCATGCACACGAAACAATAAAAACTGTCCACGAAGCGGTAACATTCAATTTGCCTTATGTTTGACGTAAGGTGGAGAGTACCTAGGCCTTAATCTTACGATCTCCGGCCACCGTAAGCGCGGGCCTGCGGACGACGAGCATGGGTGGCTCCCCGTCCGACCAGAAACAGGCCCGAACGTACGGCGCGTCGCGTTCCGCGCGCGCCTCAAAGAGCCATCTGGCCACCACAGATGGGGCCCAATAGGGCCGATGCCAATTCGGAGTCGCGGAGAACCTAACGGGTGACCGGGGCTCCGGCTCGACGTGCAGGAGAAGGAACGGGGTGGTTTTTAGTCAGTAAGAGTCTGACACTCCCTCCCGCCTCACCCAGGCGGGAGCAGTCATTCGATGATTATTCCCCCATAAAAAAAAGGCCTTAACTCGTCGAGTACCGGTTTTGTAGACACAATTATAGAACAATAGGTTGCGGTCACCGGTGACCGCTTGGTGTTTGACAGTTTAATCTTATACTAATCTTATGGTAGTTTTTACATAGTAAGTAGCATTTTCCTATTTTAGTAAGTGTTACAATATTCACCAATATTTTCCTTGCATCCTTCCTTATCCGACGTCATGTCATCACTCAGTCCCTCCTCTTTTATATCACATTTCAAACAAGTCATCCATCTTTTCTTTCTTTCCTGTATTTTCCATTTCCTATCATGGGAAAAGGAACATAAATTATACCAGAGTTGACGGTTTGGGGAATGCAAGTACGGCTGTTAAAATCGAGGTGATGTGTGATACGTAGGTACGTGTTTTTAGTTGAAAATTTTTGGTCCTAAGTTCGGATTGAACGAACTTTAAGACTGGTAGAGAATGCCACTAGGCATTCAGTGCGCCATTATAGACTCATTGTGCAAGAAGTGTAAATAAATAATAATAAGTTTATTTTTGGTTTAAGTTTTCCTTGAATGCAATTTTTTTGATAATAGTTCAGCATCTGAGGACTTAGAACGAGTTTGTTTTCCGTTAAAAGTAATCGAAACTAGTACGCGTTTATCTCTGATTGGCCGGCTCCAATGAAGCAATCAATCAGAGTGCCAAAACGTAAAACGAACAGCAAACGTTGTTTTATGTTTGCTGTTTTTGAAACTCGTACGCTGAATTTGTCCCTGGTACTTAGTTAGTACTTTGCCAATATGTGCGAGGTATATATTCTCGTGATCGTTTTCTGATGACAATCCATCGGGAAACAAAAAATATGGACTGACCTCTACGTAAGCTAGGAGTTTCCAATAATCTTCATTCTGGCAAGCGCGTTGGTATTTGCAGTCAAAATGTGTTAGTGTATCAGAAAACGGTTTTACACGACTCTGTCAGATATGTTTAAGGATGCGTAGTGATTCTCTACCGTGCCCACATCAGCCGACTTGGCTATTATTCCGACTCCTTTTTATCTTATCTTAAACTCTTATACTATTATGTCAAACAAAGTCCTTACTACATGGCTGTCAAAATATTCAATAGATTACCTAAAGACCTACAAAACGAAACCAAAGAAATTATATTTGAAAGAAAATTAAAAAGTTCCTAATACAAAAATGCTTTTAATCGACAAAAGAATTCTTCGAAGAAAAATATAACACCAAAATTAAATATTAAAACCTACCCCATACATACATAATCCTTCACACCCACAAGCACACACCAACATACTATACATTTTAATATAAATATTCTATGTACTATATACTATACATTTTAAGAATACCCACTTACATTTTGCACTTACCCACTAATATATTATATACTTTAAGTACTTACCTACATTCCGAACAAATCAATAAATATTTAAGAAAAAAATGTTAACCAAAATGTAATTTATATTAAGCTAGTGATGCCCCTAAAATTTGCAACGCCTGAAAAAGGCCGGTAAGCTGTGCCTGTTATTTCATAAGACCTGTAATGACCTGTATGTATTACCTTAACATGCAAATAAAGACTTTGAGTTTGAGTTTATTATATAAAGCGGAAGAATTTGTTTGTTTGTTTGTTTATTTGTTTGAACGCGCTAATCTCCGTAACTACAAGTCTGATTTGAATAATTCTTCTTGTCTTGGATAGTGCATTTATCGAGGATGGCTATAGCCTATAAAACATCACGCTACGACCAATAGGAGCTGAGCAGAGCGTGTGAAACCAACCAGAAGTAGCTAGTTTATATATATATTTTTAAACCGCGATGGAAATCCTCATTGATTTCCTACGTCGTGGGGATGACGTTGATGGTGTGCTGGACTCTTACCGACTAAATCCACCGCGGTGTTCCTACTTTGCCTGTGGCCGTGACCCGGGACGCCCTTGCGGAATCACCACAACCGGCAGGCCTCGATCTACCACTATATTGCGGCAGGTCCCACCACGAAGCAGCCCTTGCAGACTGATTTTCTTCCTAGATTTAAACTCAAACTCAAACTCTTTATTTGCATGTTAAGGTAATACATACAGGCCATTACAGGTCTTATGAAATAACAGGCACAGCTTACCGGCCTTTTTCAGGCGTTGCAAATTTCAGGGGTGTCACTAGCTTAATATAAATTACATTTTGGTTAACATTTTTTTTTATATTTATTGATTTGTTCGGAATATAGGTAAGTGTACTTAAGGTACATAATATATTAGTGGGTTAGTGCAAAATGTAAGTGGGTATTCTTAAAATGTATTTTTTTTTAAGGGGGGAAAATCATCGAATGACTACTCCCGCCTGGGTGAGGCGGGAGGGAGTGTCAGACTCTTACTGACTAAAAACCACCCCGTTCCTTCTCCTGCACGTCGAGTCGGAGCCCCGGTTACCCGTTAGGTTCTCCGAAAATGTATAGTATATTTTAAATACATAGAATATTTATATTAAAATGTATAGTATGTTGGTGTGTGCTTGTGGGTGTGAGGGATTATGTATGTGTGGGGTAGGTTTTAACATTTAATTTTGGTGTTATATTTTTCTTCGAAGAAGTCTTTTGTCGAGTAAAAGCATTTTTGTATTAGGAACTTTTATTCTCCTCTGTTTATTCTCTTGGGCAACATAGAATGCGAAATGTTTTATCAATAGCAAAGTAGTTGAGTCAACAGTTGGTTTGTCCCTTCATTTGTATGATTAGCGTTAATTAACAGAGCTAGCAACACTCGTGTAAGAAGAGAAACTCGTGAAAGAGAGGACAACACTTTATATAGTTTCAACGCATAGGACAGAAAGGGATGTCAGTATTTTTAAGACTAGGGCACACATGCTAACTAATGATGGACAGTCTTGGCCTTAGAAGTTAACTACTTCACTTTACATCTGTAAGCTATTTCCAACCGTGTCACTTTGTAATAAAGTTAAAATTATATTACAGAGTATTAACATTTGGGCTAGCTTGATTTGCTGGCCTATTGTTCCTTAAATGGGTAGGCAGAAGCTGTTTGTTTTTACTAAATTATGTAACCAGGTCAATGGATGTTGGGCATTAGTCCAAGATTCACATTAAGACTAAGCATTTTGAAGCTTTGTCTTGGATGTCACTGACCAATTTCGTCTTAACCGGGAATAGGGTAGATGCCTAATTTTTATTTTATTGTCCGTCTGGTAGATTATTTTAAATCATTAGACACGTATTTTTTATTTTCTTACAGAAACGAATACTTTCGACGTTATATTGATTTGAAATGTCGCGTGACGTCACTTCTATGTACATTTTATACGTAGAAATGACGTTATAGCCCCACTCCTAAACTTTGATTCGTTTTATCTAAGTATTGTCTCTAATATTTTTTAATTACCTAACTTACGGACAATTTTTTTAATTTTCTTACCCTGTCATCATCCCATTTGAAGTCACTTACTAGAGAGGGTATCTTTTATTCATTAATAGTCTCTACAAGACTTTGGCTTGCTCGAGAATCGAAGCGTATCATGTGTTTGCTGACCAGCTGTTTACTACAGATGGGTATATTTTATGGTCGCAATATAAAATGTTGATTTTTCTTGACCTTACAATCCGTTAATAGTTTACGACTATATTATAGTACAGTACAGTATGTCGAGAAATTCAACGTCACCCGGAAATCAGACAAGGTCAAATTGTAAATACAATATCACGATTTACTTCCAGAAGGGATAGACAGAGATGTAAGTAAATTAACTATTTGATACTATTTTAGTTTTGATGTAATAGGATCCGGTTTCAGGTTTCCGGTTCGATTCCCAGGTCGGACAAAGTACTATTTAGATAATTGGATTTTAAAAGTTGTCAGTAATAGTATTGGCATTAAATTGGCATACAATAGTATCCTTAGTCCTGGACAGCAATTAATTAGGTACTTTCTTTGAATACTAATAATGATTACTTGATCTTATTAACCTAGAATCAAGGTTAATAGGGTTCATTATAGTACAATCCTATTGTCTATTTCTAGGTAATAAGTCTAGACAGTTGATGTAACCTTGCTTGACAGGAGACATAGACAAGTCAAGGTTTATTTACCTACCTGGTTTTGGTACTGAAAAATGTGTATTTTTTATATTTATTTTGACTTTAATACATTCCGGAAAGTTCAGGTGACTGTAACATAGTAGTAACTCTAAAGTTATGCCTTGTATTGGTCAAAAAAGAAAAAAGAGTAACGAATGGAGTTTGTTGCTCGTTCTTCTCCATTGGAATCTATTTTTTGGAATGAGCACCTAGCTTCACCTAGTTTCACTGACGGACTGACTGATAGACTATTATATATTTTGTATTTGTTGACGTTTCAAAAGTACCAAACTATGGTTTGATTGAAATAAATGCTTTGACATTGACTTTGAGACAGGTATTGGTGCATAAATACACCGTGAAATCGATTTTGTCTCGAAGTAAAATGGTTTAGTCTTGGTAGGTAGGTAATACAATAGTTTTATAACCTAAAAATAACTGGTGAATGAGCCATTGCAAAAAGCAAAACTTCGAAAACGCATACGAACTATACTATCGAAACACTATTTACGTCTAGTGTTTCATGTGCGTATTTCCATGTCTTTTTATATCTAACCTAAAAAAAAATTCTTCTCATCATCGTATTTTCCCGCGGGACAAAAACAAAATAGATTTCACGGTGTATCATATCAATTTTGCATTATACGTTTAGTTACATTACGTTACAATATAAGTCCCTAGTAAAAGGTTCTTTTCATGGGATGAGCCGGTAAACGAGCAGACGGATCACCTGATGGTAAGCAATCGGCGTCGCCCACGGACACCTGGAACACCAGAAGCGTTGTTTATTTTTTTTTTAAGTCGTGAAAATCTCCCGCTTGGGTGAGGCGGGACGGAGTGTCAGACTCTTACTGACTAAAAACCACCCCGTTCCTTCTCCTGCACGTCGAGCCGGAGCCCCGGTTACCCGTTAGGTTCTCCGCGACTCCGAATCGGCATCGGCCGTATTGGGCCCCATCTGTACAGCAGAGGCGTTACAAGTGCGTTACCGGCCTTATTTTTTTTCCGGCCTTCTGGATTAGGCATTTGAGGATTGGGGAGAGGGGGGGGGGGTAATTGGACTTCCGATTTTTGCTTGAACTAGATACAATTTTTTACCTAAAATTCTTGCTCAGTCTATAAGACCATTTATGTCGATTCTAGAATTTCAGAAACAAAATTTTGCGCGACCTAAGAATCAAACCCGAGGCCCTTATTCACAATACATATATGTAATCACATAACTGACGAGGCATTCCCAAAATCTGTTCAAGAATGTGAGTATATTTCTACGTTTTTGCTCCAACAGACGCACTTAAAATTCGACCAATAAGGATTTAGTTTTTGCCCAGTACTTACTTGTAAGTATGAGAATCAAATATCGAGTCAATGAACTATATTTTTTACCAGATAAAACCAACTGACTGAGCCACGAATACCCAGCTGTTCTGGGTAACAGCTGTGGTGGGTTCTAACAATCGGTGGTCCCTGTACATTGACATAATGCAAATTAAACAGAAGCTTCACTTTTACCAACTACATAACATAACATAACATCACGCCTTTTATCCCCGAAGGGGTAGGCAGAGGTGCACACAGAAGTAACACCCACTTTTCACTATTTATGTTATGAGTCCCATGTAATAGGGAGTGAGCCTATTGCCATATACCGGGCACATTTCCAGACTCCGTGCTACTACTGAGGATTTACCAACTACCTATTATTATTATTAACCAAGGCTATTATTACGTGAAAAAAACATTAGGTACTCGTAATGCAACATGAATTAGGTTGTGTTATTTTTAGAATTGGAATGTGACCCGATGTTAGATTCCATTTTCGTGCTATTTTTGGATGTCCATGAAATTGTAATTTTCTAAAAATAGAATTGCTATCCTAATGGATGATAAACGCATTTTCTACGCAGTTGGCATATACATTTTTTTTTATATTTGATGGGGCGACGTTTGACCACTATCTCGCCTGGTGGTAAGCGATGATGCGGTCTACAATAGAGCACGTCGTCCCATAAGCAACCTATTCACTCGGGCCTTGAAGACTCCCAGGTTATACTCTTCAGGAAATACAGACTTTGGTAAAGAATTCCACTCCTTAGCAGTACGCACTAGGAAGCTTGAAGCGAAGCGCTTCGTAAAGGGTGGTGATTTGGACATGGTCATTTGGACCATGATAGGAAAACCTTTATAAATTAATATAATTCATAGTTCTTTACTCACGTTCTTCTCTGTTTCTCGTCAAGTAATTTGTTGCTGAAGTATTATTTATGTTTTGTGCTCTTGTGAGTCCTGATGTGTTCTAGAGGTACATAGTTTTTCTTTTTACCCTAATACACTCAGCCGAACCTTCTGTACATTTATCTTTATTGCGGCTGTTTACATACAAAACTATGAGTCATTCTTGTTTGAAGTTTGCCACGATTGCATTACTTATATTTATCTTATCTTATACTCTTATACTACTTACTACTTATTATATAAATAAAGCGGAAGAGTTTGTTTTTTTGTTTGTTTGTTTAACTACAAGTCTGATTTGAATAATTCTTTTTGTGTTGCATAGCGCATTTATTGAGGATGGCTATAGGCTATAAAACATCACGCTACGACCAATAGGAGCTGAGCAGAGCGTGTGAAACTGCGCAGAAGTAGCTAGTTGAAGATAATTATCGTTGACATGCAGTGCAAATATATTGTGTACCTATAATTGATGTATGTGTGGCGTGTCACGATCCATTTGTGTATACAGTTTATTACAATCTCGGAGTTTGATCTGATAGTTGCATCGTTCGTTTTGTAGCAATCATGATTAGTCTCCGTTGAATACAATTGTATAATGACGCTATGAGCAAGGACATCTGCATCATCAAGTCATTGTTTGGATAAATATTAGTCTCATGGAGTTTATAATAGTTGGAGAATAGTTCATTCTTTTTCTTTTATTTATCATATTTATATTTACAATAAGGACAGGGTTATCCATTTAAAATAGCAACAAAAAACCAATAAGGTTTAAACTTGTGTTATCATGAATCAAACTTGAAATATTTTTTTTTATAAAATGAGGTTGTCAAAGTCAAAGTCAAAATCATTTATTTCAATTAGACCAGGATGGCACTTTTGAACGTCAAACAACAAAAATTTATAAGTGAAGCTAGTTGCTCATTCCAAGGCGTAGATTCCTATGGAGAAGAACGAGCAAGAAACTCCATAGGTTACTCTTTTTCAATCAGGTTTACAATACAATTCTCTAGTTACATAGTTTTATTGGTTCGATTATGTGAGAACAATGCAACACCTAAATCCAGTCAGAAAGACTGAAAAAGAAAATAACCTTGAGGATAATAAAATAAAATGATACAGTCTGGAGCTGACCAGTTCCAATCGACGGTGCCCGTTCACGAACATTTTGTAGGGAATCGAGCGATCCAATGCACGTGCCACCGCCAACGAGATCTTTGAGTGAGCATGACAACTCCAAGGTGACATAAATGCAATCTACTAGTCTAATTTGATTTAATTAATTACAGGGCTCTCACATTTACAATAAATTGTGCAACGTTTTAAACTATACAAATATTTAAGCAGCATGATTATATTACACAAATAGAATTCATTGAACATCACTGTGTTTCATGTACCTCTATTATCCTGCGGAGCCGGACCAGCCTGCCTCCAAGCACTTTTATCCTCTATATAATCATTTAGTTTGTAGTATGCTTGTGTACATAACGTTTTTTTAATACATAGTTTAAATTTTCTTTCATTTAGATGCAGTATTTCTTGGGGGATTTTGTTATAACATTTAACACCGATTCCCATGAACGACTTATGTACTTTTGACAATCTAAAAAACGGCGGACTTAATCTATTCTTATGTCTAGTTTCATAATTGTGTCTGTCAGACACTTTACTAAATAAATGTAGGTTTTTCCTAACACACATAATATTTTCATAAATAAATTGACATGGAACGGTCATAATATTGATCTCCCTAAACCTTTCTCTGAAAGATTCGCGACGACCTAGGTTGTATATAGCTCTGACGGCGCGCTTCTGCAAGACAAAGATAGACTCAATGTCAGCAGCGTGTCCCCACAGCAGAATGCCATACGACATGATGCTATGGAAGTAACTAAAGTACACCAGTCTTGCCGTGTCTATATCGGTTAACTGACGGATTTTCCAGACAGCATAAGCTGCAGAGCTTAATCGTCCCGCTAGAGATGTAATATGAGGACCCCATTGTAATTTGTCGTCTACAGTAATTCCCAGGAAAATAGTCTCTTTTACAAATTCCAATTTCTCACTATTCAGTAATATGTCACATTCGTTATTTTTAACGTTTGGCAAAACAAATCTAATGCATTTTGTCTTTTTATCATTCAGCACTAAATTATTTATTGTAAACCAGTTTTGAACCTTCATCAGAGCACTATTTACATCGTCATAATTATTTGTACGTCTATTTATTTTAAAAACCAGTGATGTGTCATCAGCAAATAATACCATCTGTGGTTCATTCCGGAATAAATGCGGCAAGTCATTTATATAAGCCAAAAATAGGAAAGGGCCTAGTATTGATCCCTGCGGTACACCCATAGATATGCTAGCACCCTGTGAGTTTACCTTATTTACTTGCACCTTAAGTTGCCTATCCCGAAGGTATGACTTTAATAGATTTAGCGATACCCCTCTAATGCCGTAGTGTTCCAGCTTCAGCAAAAGCGTTTCGTGCTCAACACAGTCAAATGCCTTCGAAAGATCACAGAATATTCCAATTGCATCCTGTGCTTCTTCCCATGAGGCAACAACACGTTTTATCAAAGCTACTCCTGCGTCAGTAGTGCAGCGTCCCCTGGTGAACCCGTATTGTTGATCATGAAAGATAGAATTCGTGTTAAAGTGGCGCAGCATCTGAACAAGCATCAGTCTCTCAAACACTTTACTAAGCACTGGTAAAATAGAAACCGGCCTATAGTTATTAGGTTCCGCGCTATCACCGGATTTAAACAATGGAACTATTTTACTGTGCTTCATCAAATCCGGAAAAACCCCTTGATCTATGCTTTTATTAAAAATGAAAGCTAAATGAGGCGCTATAGTCTCTATAAAAGCCCCTAAGTTGTAGAAATATATAGGTACGTTAATGTCGCTAACAATATAAACAACTTAGGATTAACGGTCTTTGAATAAACAAACACATTCCTAAATAATATTTAAATATGTAATATTGATTTAGTTTACATTTTATGTTCTTTGGCATAAAATATTTTTTTATTTCTGAGGGTAAGCTATTAATAAGTCTGTTACAATTTATGTACCTATAAGTTTCTGAAGCTTGACCTTCTAATTGGCTAGTTTCCTAGGTTTAAAATAAATTGTTTCAACTCTTCAATGCAATAAATAACTAATTTTTTTTTAATTTTAAGGAAATAAGTATGCTATTTGACGCAGAAATATGATGACGTCATAAGTTGCGATCCAATTCATGGAAAAATATAGTTTATGACATTCAATAAAAGTATTGAATTTGGTTACCTGTCAACTACTTTTTAAAGGGCCGGCAACGCACCTGTGACTTGACTTCTGGTGTTGCGGGTGTCCATGGGCGGCGCTGATCGCTTACCATCAGGTGATCCGTCTGCTCGTTTGCCTCCTATTCCATAAAAAAAATAAATTTATCGAGGTACGAAATTCAATACCTACATATAACCAAATGTACAGTAAATTCGTTTTGACAGTTTTAAAATTATTAGATTTCTTTGATAAGAAAATACGTGTAATATGTGCAAAGTTTTCGCAAAGCCGCTCTGAAATTTTTATAAAACTGCTTATATTTTACGATGAGGAAAATTTTTGGGCCGCGTCGCCTCGCTTCCAGAACTTTCTGCAAAGAAGCCAGATCGTTTACGAAAATGATCGTAATTTTAATGACATTATCCCTTTTTTTTACTCTCCATCAAAACTGTGGGGATGTTAACGCGAAGTTTATTTCTGGGTTACCATTATTTTCGTGTTCATGTCGACCTAATTATAGGGATATGATAATTAGCCGGCTTTGTTGCAATGGGTTTGCTTGTTGTTGGGATAGTAACTAGTCTTTCGGTGTTCTATATTGTCCATTGCAGTGGTTCCCAAAGTTGTAGAGACTACGACCTATCTAAATCAAGTTACAAATCTCAGGACCCATATATACATAACATCACGACTGTCTCCCATGAGGGGTAGGCAGGCTCTACGGATCCAATTTTAGGAAATGAAACTGTTACCAATAGAAAAAGTAAAATATAGAATGGTTGGTTAGCGTGTCATTATACAGACAAAGCCCACTAAAATTTCACTTGCGACCCACCAATGGGTCGCAATCGCAACCCATAGTTTGGGAAACCCTGGTCCATTGTATTAATGTAATTTATAATACATGTTTATCCCACCATCAAGTTGTTTAAACCCAGATCATACTTTTACTAACTAATACTATATTACCACAGACCAGGGCTGTCCAAACTATATACCATCGCGGAAAGCTGGAGGGCCAGAAAAATATTTTCAGTTGTATAATGACATTTAACATTCTATTTTTTACTCACAGACTAAATTTGCACACAAATCATAGACTGAATTTTATTATTGTTGTTGAACATAAGATGAAGATGTTGAGATTTAAATATGTGTCGCAGACCACATGAAAACAAGCTGCGGGCCTTTGTTTGGACAGCCCTGTCTTAGACCATAAACTAAACATTAGATAATTATACATTATTTTTGTTGACAACATTATAGCATCACAATTAAGTGGCAACACGGTCACTTCCCCTTTTCCAACTATGTCCGTCACACAGCGCACGTAATGATTTAACACTAATTGTTAAAATAGCAATAAACTGTGGATTCAAAAAAAATCATTTGTTTTACGCAAACACTAGATTTTTTTTTTGTGAAATTGAAGTAAATTGAAGCACGGTTGGTGTCGTGGGTCCGATTCCCGCACGGAACAACTCTTTGTGTGGTCCATAGATTGTTGTTCCGGGTCTGGGTGTCATGTGTATGTGAACTTGTATGTTTGTAAACGCACCCACGACACAGGAGAGAATCCTAGTGTTGGGCAACGTTAAAGAAAAGAAATGGTAGTTTTATACAATACTAACGACCCGCCCCGGCTTCGCACGGGTGCAATCTTCCTTAAGAATCACTCAAAACCTCATCAAATCCGGTGCGTAGCTTTAAAGATCTACGCTTACATAGAGACAGACAGACGGCGAATAGGGACCTTGTTTTATACTATGGAGTGATGTATTCAATATATTTAAGAAGGGAATGGAATACATAAACGGTGTATGTATTATAAATGCACTATCCAACGCTAAAGAATTATTCAAATCAGACTTGTGGTTACGGAGATTAGCGCGTTCAAACAAAAAAAAAAAAAACTCTTCCGCTTTATACAATAGGTAGAATAAGATTTTCGTACCGTAATTTATAATTGTATTCTGTAAATTAAAAAGTTTTATCTTTGATTTTTTCTTTATGTATTGAATTCTTACATCTCTGTAATGTGAGAATAATAAGACCAGTCGTGTTTGAAAGAATCTTTATTATAACAAAATTAAAGTTTTAGTTCGGTACCTAAAAGAATAGCAAAAGTAACAACGAAGGGCGAAGTTTTTTCAATATGTGTTTGTTTTACGATTGTCCGTATGTAATGAGGCAAGTTTGGTCGTTACCGGTCTATAAGTTTCTTAATAACTAATGTTATGTATATCTGTATGTAAGTTCGATTGATCATATGCATGTGTCACATTCCCGTTTTTGTGAGGTTAAACTTAAAATCATACTTTTCCCACGTTAACTTTTTTTTAATAGGATACGAATCACATAGTATGAAACAAAGTCGCTTTCTCTGTCCCTATGTCTCTTTGTATGCTTAAATCTTTGAAACTACTCTACGGATTTTAATGCGTTTTTTTTAATAGATAGAGTGATTCAAGAGGAAGGTTTATATGTATAGTATATGCATATAGCACCCGTGCGAAGCAGGGGCGGGTCGCTAGTTAAAAATAAAAAATAAATATTAAACGAGCGGTTGGATCACCTGATGGTAAGCAATCGGCGTCACCTATGAACGACTGGAACACTAAAGGCGTTACAAGTGCCTTACCGGCCTTTTATGTGAAGCGAGAGGGAGTGTTACACTTCTACTGACTAATAACTGCTCCATTCCTACTCTAAGCTTAGCTTAGAGTAGGAATGCAGCAGGAGAGCAGTAGGACGGAGTAGTACTCTGCTTCTAAGCCCCCCGGTAACTCGTTAGGTCAGTCTACAGTCTCAGATGTGTAGTTCTCTTGTGTTGGCGTTTTGTTAAACCGCACATATTGGTCAAACTGTATGATTTTTTATCGGTAGTCAGCGATACTTTATCATTTCGCTTTGTCGTTCTAAAGTACTTGCCAAGTATAACTACTTTTTCGAAATATTAATACTTAAGTTCATAAATGCCAAAACAAAATAGGTGAATACGAGAGGACAACAATATTCGATCGAGTAATGTAAACTGTAAACACGTTCGATTAGAACCACGGTCTGTATTTGTCCATACCTCCATTATTGCATGCAATAGTCCACGGTATTGTTTCCGACTTCAGTCAATTTCAATTGTCAGCGTAATATTAATTTGTTTTCTATGCAAATTGTAGAGGAATTTCGAAAATCTTGCAGTAAATATACGGTTTAGATTAGGTTTAGCATATGATCCGATTAATATTCGCAAACATTTTTTGTCCAGTGTAGGAAGTAATGATTGTGTCTCACATGTGTTTCACATGCGGCGTTTGATATGTTTTTTATTCACTAATTGGACAGCCATAGGTGTTGAAAAACCCTATGTGTGGGGTTTGGAAACTTCCATATACCTACACTTGAGTTCGAAGCAATGGCGTCAAGCCGCCAAGTATTCTATATTAATGGGTAACGTGTGTCGTATAAAAGGCAATTTAGTTACCTTTAAAATGAAAGTTTTTGGTTGCAAGAAGTTTTTTTATGTTATAAAGAGTTGGTTAAAATGAAAAGAAAAGACGTTGATGGCTCTTTTTTGCTCAAAAGTGTGCTTGCTTAAATGTGTAAAGAAATAGTTATTCAGACACTGACGCACAGTCATGTAGCTCGTGCTATCCAAAATTCCTAGAAGGTTCTCTACAAACAGCTATTTCATTATCCCGGTAAATATTCTGTAGGTTTCACCTCGAACCATCTGACGCCGCCCTCCATAAAAGAGGTTGCGACACCTCTATTCTCCCGAGTCACTGCCTAGTAATTTTCTTCAGACATTTTCCCGCGCAACTACGACGATTAACAGTGGTCTAGAACCGACTTACGTGGGATGTTAACACTGTAGGTTAAACCGTTAATATACCTCTACAGAAGTTAACCTCCTTACGTAATGACTATTATTATTTCTATGTCGAATGTTATCAAAATAAATTAATGTAGACACATTTTGGCAAGGTCGGATGAATTGTGTTCGTTTTATCGCTAGGCTTGCCTAAGTCGCCACCTATTACGTGAGATTAATGTAATAACGAGATGTTTGTTTGTCTGTTTGGTTATAGGAACTTAGTAAGTGGTGTTAGAAGAAATATTTATGCGTTTTATTAAGCGATTTTTATCATTAGATTGGAAGGGAAACCGTGCGTTAAAGTGATTGAAGAGTTAGAAAAGAATAGATAATTTAGTAACAAATGGGAAAATATTAATTTTTAGTCCGCTGAAGGAATGAATTTGAAGCATCAATTGTTGACGATGTTCCGTGGAGGAGCGAAACATATATATATATAAGTGGTTTGTTGCGTGTCGTATGTGTGTTGTGTTGCATCTCTGCTGAATGAGCGTTTATCTGCGGACTAAATTCATTCCTTTAGCAGAATAAAAACTGAATATTTCCCATTTGTTAGTGAAGCATGGATTTCCGCAAAGTAACACCTGATTCTATTCCATGGAATAGGTAATGCTTTACAGGACCTAATACCATTTTATTCCCTTTAATATTAAGTATATTTCCCGCAATCTTATGGGAAGATAAAACAGGATTATGCCTATTATTTTCGGGAAAAACAGGCTTGATATAGGCATCATTATTATTACTCTTGACTTTCACAAAGTAAACAAACTAACACCATAACAATATCATTTGGGAAAACTTTACTTTTATTATAATAATCTTATTAAGAAACAAAAGATATTCAGTCTTATCTGTAATGTTATAGCTGAGAGAATCGTTTGGAGTGCTCTGAAGGTAATTTCGTTTAATCACACAGTCATTAAATAAAGTTAAATGGCGCTATATAGTTGCAGCTTTCAAGGAAATTGCTTCGATATTAGCTCTGAAATAGTTCGAGTGTTGCCGTGCAGGTGAATGAAGCAACCAGTAGTACGCTAGGGAAATTAGTTTCATTTTAATTTAGGTACATATGTTTACTCAAACGAATACTATCATATGAGCTGTTTGTTAAATTAACAGATTAGCACGATCTCGGCAATTTAATATTACAATAAAAACATTTGAAAAAGTTGCGTCCATTTCAAGATTTTAAATGAGGATAAAATTAGTGGTTTTCCTAACCCTGCAATCATACCCGAGATCCCTTGTTTGGTAGTCACCCAATATGTACATTAAAGAACTGCGTTTAAAAAACCGACTTCAAAAAGTAAAGACAAACCAAAAGTAAAAACTAAAAAGGAAAACAATAACTATTATTGATCACATGTACTTATAGCTTACACACACACTGATAGGATAGAAGTCGGTGCCATAAGTTTTAAACAAAATAATTCAGGTTAAAAATACTTAGTCCGAAATGCATGAAATGCGCCGCATTATGTCATCATTATAGGTACAGCAATTTATCCACATGTAACTCGTGAATAAACAGACATATTATGTACATATACATATGTATGTAACCACGTGTAAGTTTGCATGAGTAAATACGATACATAATACAATAAAATTCACGGAACAGATTATTGTATTGTGTACTGATATTTATTGTTATAAATAACATAACATCATAACATAACATCACGCCTTTTATCCCCGAAAGGGTAGGCAGAGGTGCACACAGAAGTAACACCCACTTTTCACTATTTATGTTATGAGTCCCATGTAATAGGGGGTGAGCCTATTGCCATATACCGGGCACATTTCCAGACTCCGTGCTATTACTGAGAATTTTTTAAAAACCCAGTAATACTTTGCCCGACCCGGGAATCGAACCCGAGACCCCTTGCCCGGTAGTCGCACTCGCGACCACTCGGCCAACGAGGCAGTGTTATAAATACCTTGTTGTTATGTTATTTAATAGTTTGTTGTTAGTGATTTGATATTGTAATTGTCGTGTTGTTAATTATATGACTGCTAGGTATGGGGTATTGGGATTGGTATTGGTCCAAGGAGCGTCATTACAGCCGACTAAGGTACTACTTATTTGAGAGAGATCCCGATCTCTCTCAAATAGCAGCACTCTTTGATTCTCTAATAACCCAGAACTTCTTAGGTTCTTCTTTTGCCTGGCAAGCAAGCAGATGAAAACCAACTTATGTAGAGGAAACCTATTATTTACTTCTGGACTGTCATGATCTGCCGATTTAGTATAGATATGCGACAGCACTTCCATGACCATCAGAGATAGGTGGCAGGCCACAACTGTGCATTTCTCACGAAATTTTCTATCTCGCACAGCAAAACTGTGGAATAATCTATGTCAGCGGTGTTCCCAAACCGATACGACCTTCAAACCTTCAAGAAAAGAGCGTATTCCTTTCAAATTGACGGCAACGCACTGGTGACACCTTTGGTGTGGCAGGTGTTTATGGGCGACGCTGATCGGTTATCATCAGGTGATTCATTTGCTCGTCTGCTTCCTATTCCATAAAAAACAGTATTTATATATCTTAAAGTCATTGTAGAATAAATTTCATATATAAACAAGGTATAAAGTTACAGCCATGACCGTTACAAGTACCGTGGTGGTCAGTGCACTTTATTTATTGCTTACACGTGTTCCGTCTATTCATAAACTTTACTATTAGTCTTACCTTGACCGAGCTACTATTGCGGCCAATAAACAATCGCTGTTATATAAGTACACTGCATAAACAACATACATCAACGTAGATAAATAGTGTATTTTTGTTATGGTTCTTCTTTAGGAAGAAGTGTATAAAACATATCTTCTTCTTTCTTCTTCTTCTTTAGCCTTTTCCACCCTTAGGCTGTAGGCCTCCTTCAGTTTCTGCCATCTCTTTCGGTCTTGAGCAATTTCAATCCATTTTGTGCCAGCTGTTCGTCATCGTACCAATGGGTCTGGGGTCTTCCTTGTGGGCGTTTTTTGTCGCACGGGCTCCACTCTATCACGGCTTTGCACCACGAACCTTGTTTGCGTTTAACGTGACGAGCCCACTCCCACTTAAGTCTTGCAATATGTTGTGTGACGTCCTTGACTTTACTCTGTCATAACCACTGGTCTCTTTTGCCGTCTCTCAGCGTAACGCTTACCAGCTTCCTCTCTATTGCTGTTTGGCTACTTGGAGTTTTTGGGAGAATGTGTGAACCTATTGTCATATTGGACATAATGGGGATTACCGTATTTTTGCTCACTTGATGGCGCTAGTGTGAATCTCTTGATCTTAGTCCAATAGGGAATTAGATAGTGTCATTGCACAAAAATAGCTCCTAAATTTGCGCTATCTGGCAAACAAAAAATAAAACGTTAGCTCTCATTGGAGAGTTTAGAAAATCTACATTAATTTTTTTTACACATTCAGTAGCAGTTGTTAGAGAGGAAAAGGTGTAGCACTCATAATCAGGCATAATTCTAGCTGGGCATAGATCTACGTTTCATTTGGATTTACAGCTACATTTTCAAATTTTATCATCTTGAGTGGCAACTGAATTTACTGGAAGTCAAAATCAATGTCATCTGTCAATGACATGTCGTGTAGCTGTCAAATGAATACTGAAGTCGTTCATGCACTTGTCAAGAGATGTCACTTTTAATCATAATAATATATGCTTTATTGTACACCACACAATCGTACTACAGTACAATATTACCTAACAAAAATAGGCGTACAATAGGCGGTCGGCGGCGATTTCTTACAGACAATTTTTGGATGGAGCAGCAATAGGAGTCTGATATGGGTCGTCATTATTTTTATATTATGTTTTGTTATTATTATTTTTTTTAAATTAATCATAATTCGCTACCGTCTCTAAAATTTACACAGGGTGAACAGCTTCCTACGTCGAGCAACTTTGGCTGAGTTTTGTCTATCTATCAGTCAGTCAATCGGCAATAGAAGAGTTATTAATAAGAATATCTATAGAAAACTAGAGCCCATCACTCAACAACTGATTGTTCTAAGGTTTACATCAAATTGTTGCCTAGGTACTAAATATAGAGAATATTTATGTAGGAACGTAAATAAACCTCGTTTGTTGGTTTAGGCTGTTTGCCTAGGTAGAAAATTATGTGCTAAACAACTACCTAGGTACACAACGTGTGTGATTACGTTCTGTGTTGTAGGTATTTGAACGTACACACGAACAATTTGTTTAACAGAACTATTCACTTGTATTCGTTTGAAGAATGAAATAATGGATGAACGAAACAGTCAAATGTTTTCCTCTATTTATTTTTCTTCTTTCTTCTGTGAATACACAGAACGTGGACTGTTTGATATTTTATGTGTTTTGGGACTATAGTTGAACCAGGGTATGTCCTAGAAGTACCAGCATCTTTGATGAACGGACAGAAGCAACCCCTAACTGCAATCTCCAGTCGCCTTCGTTTTTCGGCTGATGATGAAAAATAGTTGGATTGGAGTATAAAAATCCATATGAAGCTATATACATACAATTATAATAAAACAGGTACTTTGTGTATATTCAAAACAGCATCAGTTCAGTTTACATAAACACGTCACTGTTTTGATTACACGTGCGGAATACAAACGTAATTAATTTGTTTCCCCAAATCGTAATGGGTCAGTAATCTGCCATAAATTCAATGTAATTCCATAAAATGTGCACACACAGACAACACGTACGTTCCACGGATGTAATCACTGTATACCGTATGTGTACAATTGGCATAAACAATGTTATACGTCCATGTTTTCACAAAGAGCAGGTAGAAATTTTCAGTGCTATTCTCGTGTGTTTTCTAAAATTATCATAAAATAGTTTAAACTAGCCTCTGCCTGTGGCTTCACCCGCGGTTCTTTAGGATAAAAAGTAGCCTATTCGTTATTCTAGACCATAATCTACCCCCGTTCCAAATTTCATTCCTATCTCTTCAGCCGTTTTACTGTGAAGGAGTAACAAAGAAACATACAAATATTCGCGTTTATAATTTTAGTAGGATTTACCCTAGACTACCAACGAGATATCGTTAGTAGCCATGGTAACTCTTCATAGTGCCGATCACAAACTTAAAGGCTACCAAGTGGCATGAGGTAAAGTAGGTTTGCCCTTGTTGACTTATATTATGAAACTTAAGCATTACGAAGTTTAGCCTTGAATTACCTATGATAAAAGAAGTTATAACATCTGAAATCAAATCGATAATGTTAGCCATTATTTGGCATCTCAATGTTGCAACTTACGTCGTTAGTGTGACGTAATACCCGTGTATTTAGATAGTAATTACCCCGGCGTGCAGTTATCGCTGGCATTTAACTATTTTATTACCCTAATGTACGGCAGTACTCGAGTTACAGTCAATTATGTTGTCTCATTGTCACTTTCATGGTGATACATGTTGTTCTCGAAGATGTGTACTTTGTACGTTTAAGTATAGTATAACTAATTATGTATATACCTACCTGGTTGTCTACCGCGCAACGTGTCGCGGGTTCGATTCCCGCACGGAATAACTCTTTGTGTGAACCACAGATTGTTGTTCCGGGTCTGGGTGTGATGTGTATGAACTTGTATGTTTGTAAACGCACCCACGACACAGGAGACAATCCTAGTGTGGGGCAACGTAAAAAAAATATTTTCAGGAGATAGGTTCTTACGACAGAAATTGAAACGGGAAATAACAGGATTGCGCGTACGCAGTCGCGGGCAGAAGCTAGTATACAATAAAAATAACCTTTTAGAAAGGACCAATACGTATTTAAAATGAAAGTCACATAACATCTTAGGATATTTAAACAATACCCACATTTTTAGAAGCATACTAAGAATATTGGAATTCTATTGAATTTCACAAACTAATGTTATTTGGCTAAACACAGGCAATAACGATTAGTTACATATATTGCAAATAGTCGTATAATATTGAAAAAGTAACATCTGTTTGCCTTACAATGTTGTTTGTTCGAACTTTCAATCAATTCACTGAATCCATTTTGTTGAATTGAAAATGTTTTTCAATAAAGCAAACAACTTTAAAAATGAAACTTATGAACAATTTGAATGATATTGAATTATATTTGATTACAAATAAATAATAAGTAACGAAACTAAACAAAGTTAAAGTTAACTTGAACAAGAATTATTTTGCGTGCTAATTGATGAATATCGTCGCTAGTTTTCAATTGTATTGTGTTATAAAAACTGGAGAAAACGTACAAATCTTGCCTTTCAAAAGACTATTGACTATAATGATGGAAACTGATGAAAGTAGATAGAGCATCATCGTCATCAGCCTATAAGTGCCAACTGCTGACCAAAGCCTCTTTACGCATGGAGAAGGTTTGAGCATTAGTCAGCATGCTTGCTCAATGCGGGCTGGCAATTTCAAATTTATCATTAGAAATTATAAGTCTAGGTGTCCTCTTGATGTTTTCCTAAATGTAGATGGAGCGAAAGAGATGAATGAGGTGAGAGATGAGATCGTGTCATTCATCATCATCATCAGCCCGTATTCGTCCACTGCTGGACATAGGCCTCTCCAATGGCACGCCACTGAGCTCGGTCTTCACCTATTTTCATCCAACTACTGCCAGCCACCTTGCGCATGTCGTCACTCCACCTAGCTGGAGCGCGCGCGCTGGTGCCGTACACTGCGTTTGCCTAGACGAGGTCTCCACGTCCATCGTGTCATTTGGCATTTCATTATTTCTACCATGAAACAGAATAAAAACATTGTGATAACTGCCCGCCCGCCGCTAAATAAGAGACAGGCGTGACGATGTATCTTATACTTACTTATTGTGTCTTTACCATTCACGGGACCACAGGACCCTGGTCATTTGGGAGGGGTATGAGGGGCCGAAATCAACTGCCCAGAGGCCCTTTGGACTACTTTAATCTAAATGTAATAGATTATTATTATATGGACGCGCTAATCTCCGTAACTACTAGTCCGATTTGAATAATAATTTTTGTATTAGATAATGCATTTATCGAGAAAAGCTATTGGCTATAAAACATCACACTGCGATCAATAGGAGCTGAGCAGAGCAGGGGAAGCTGTGCGGAAGTAATAATGTAAAATATGATTCGTCAAGTCTTCATTATGTCAGACCGGCTCTTCATATCTCACCTATTAGCCCTCCCATGGCAGTTACACTGATCCCCATACTTCACGTGACCCTACGCTACGGTGTGGTGTGACGACGGTTGACGGCTCCCGGCATTGTGCTGCCCTCTAACGAACGAAACATTTATGTTCTTTACTTGAAATGGTTCCTTCTGCTTCTTGACGTTAATTTGGAATTAATTGGGATAATCTGGTTAATTTAGGTTGAAGAGTACAGTTAAAAATGAAATTAATGCGCTGCTAATACTTGCTGCAGTATTAGACAAAACAAAAAATAAGTTTTGTAAATAGCTGTAGTAAGAGTACGAATCCGGTAAATGATTGAATCTGCATTATTCATATTTTTTGCATACCTACGTGGAACAGTAAATTCTCTCCTCTAAACTAGTTTAAGAAGATATTTAATAGGGATGATGAAAAAAGAGTATGAAAAATAAAAATCGAATTAGTCCGTCGTTAGGTAAAAAAAATTAGAGATATATTTATTTATTTTGTGGTACTAGGTATATAATAAAATGATACTTGGATATAACGAATCAAAGTTTAGGAGTGAGGGCTAAAACGTCATTTCTACGTATAAAATGTACATAGAAGTGACGTCACGCGACATTTCAAATCAATATATCGTTTGGGTCGGTTGGGTCACCGTTAACCTCACTCACATGAGGAAACATAACGCAAGTGTTGTTTCACGGTTTTCTGCTCGGCCGTGGCGTCACTCCGGTCGAGCCGGCCCGTTCTTGCCGTAGTATGACTCTCTCACACATAAAATATAATGTGAATACGCCACAATAAATAAAAATAGTAGCAAATATGATGGAACTGCCTCGTTGACCGAGTAGTCGCAAGTGCGACTGCCGGGCAAGGGGTCTCGGGTTCGATTCCCGGGTCGGGCAAAGTATTACTGGGTTTTTTAAAATTCTCAGTAGTAGCACGGAGTCTGGAAATGTGCCCGGTATATGGCAATAGGCTCACCCCCTATTACATGGGACTCATAACAACTAGTGAAAAGTGGGTGTTACATTGTACTGTGGTAGAATGTGCACCTCTGCCTACCCCTTCGGGGATAAAAGGCGTGATGTTATGTTATGCAAATATGATGGAAAATTCTTAAATAAACAAATCTCGATGGATACAAGACTTTTTTCATCACCTATTCTGGTTGCCAGGCCCTTCTCAAGAACACGACACTCGATACTGGCCGTCATCACAATGTACCAGGCCGGTAACTCAGCCGTTGTAGTGACGTCACACGCTAGTTGGAAGGGCGCCAGTCGCCTAATATTTATAGCGATGCTACCGATGCACCCGACTTCTGTCAGGAGAGATATAAAATATTGTTTATTGTGGACTGCAATTGATAATTTGTAAATGTTGTAATTTATTTTATTTACACTAATGTACAAGGTGGGCATTCTCCTCCGGCCAGACCTTTGGGTGATCCAAACAATGGTCGATGCAAGAAGCAAGTGTATTTAAGAATAATGATCATAAGAATTTATAAGAATTTATGTGAAATAGAACCTTTAGTTTTGAGCAGATAATACGACTGCTCCTGGATGTATCGTTACACACACTGTTAGGGCCTCAAGTATACACCGTGAAATCTATTTCGTTTTCGGCCCGAAGCAAAATGGGTCTGTCTTGGTAATACAATAGTGTTACAAAAAGAAATAAAGTGTTTAAAACAAAACATGATTGGTGAACCATTGCAAAAAACAAACTTGGAAACCGCATACGAACTCATAGTAACTCATCAAAACATCACGCCATATAATTCTCGAAGAGGTATTTCTCGTCGGGTGGCACATGCAAATACAAATATGAACGTATTGTTTTTCGTGTGCGTATTCCGATGATTTTATTTTTATTATTTTGAATAAATATATCATTTCTTTATTTTTACTTTATACATCGAAAGTACTAATGGCAAGATTTATTATTTATTTTTATTTATTTATCTTAATATCACACAGGTAAGTATTTTATAATCTAAGCCCCACAAAACCGTTGCAATGGTTTGACTGCGGGGTCGAGGCGGGGCGCCACCTAGGTTTAGGTGATGTAAGAAATTCTCCTTATAGTGTTTCTCCCTAAAAGTTTGGCGCCTTTCAATTATTACGCAATGATATATTACTAGCAAAAAGTAGGTTTACAGTACGTCACTGCCTAACAACTGACCTACCTTAAACCCTTAAGGAAATAATAATCGTGGAGTAACAATTATAATGTAGCACAGGTAATATTCCCTGCCAAGACTGCCTTGTTGGCCGAGTGGTCGCAAGTGCGGCTGCCGGGCAAGGGGTCTCGGGTTCGATTCCCGGGTCGGGCAAAGTATACCTGGGTTTTTAAAAAATTCTCAGTAGTAGCACGGAGTCTGAAAATGTGTCCGGTGTATGGCAATAGGCTCACCCCCTATTACATGGGACTCATAACATAAATAGTGAAAAGTGGGTGTTACTTCTGTGTGCACCTCTGCCTACCCCTTCGGGGATAAAAGGCGTGATGTTATGTATGTATGTAGTTATGTAATAATCCCTACAATGTTAGCACACAGTATCTGCGGTGACAGATGACACCCGTAACACGGTATCAATTAAATTCAAATGTGTGGCTTTTTAACAATATGCAAATTGTAGGTCGTTCATATGGATATTATGCCATACATTGTGCGCTGGGTATGCAGTACATACCGTCATAAATGAGACGCATCCAGTATCAAATTGGTATCTTTTACAACTCCACGTGTAGGCCATGTTTGGTATTGTTTTGTTTTGTATTGTCTCGTGGCGGCGCGCATAGAGGTCACTAGTCAGTGAATGAAAACAAGGTTCTATATCTGCCCTTTAACCCTTTTTTATTTTGCTTTAATTATTGACAGTAGACGGTGGAGCTTAATCATCAACAGCCTATAATGCCCACTGCTGAGCAAATCCTCTTTTCACACGGAGAAGGTTTAAGCATTAATCACCTTCACCGCGCTTGCTCAATGCGGGTTGGCGATTTCAAACTTATAAATAGAAACTAGCTACTTCCGCGCGGTTTCACACGCTCTGCTCAGCTCCTATTGGTCGTAGCGTGATGTTATATACCCAATAGCCATCCTCGATAAATGCGCTATCCAATACAAAAAGCATTATTCAAATCAGACTTGTAGTTACGGAAATTAGCGCGTTCAAACAAACAAACAAAAAAGCAAACTCTTCCGCTTTATATAAGATTATACGCCCAGGTTTCCTCACGATGTTTTCCTTCGCCGGTTGCTTCTAAATAATCATAGCAAGTAATTCGGAAAAAGTCACATTGGTACTTGCCATTGGTAGGTTTCGAAACCGCGCCCTCATGCGTGAGAAGCGGGCGTCTTAAACCTCCGGGCCACCACGACACTACTTTAATGTCTTATGGCATTTCCTAACTTAGAGAGACCTGTTAATTTATTTGTTAAAGCAAATATGTTTATTAATCTCAAGTAAAATTGCAGAAATGCAATGACTGTGCGATAGCTTTAGTTGAATTATTTATTTAATTAGTGAGCTCGTTAGTTCGTCGATCCAATCATATTATTTGTTTTTATCCCAATTATTATTGTTACTTCAACCCCCTCTTTCTTTGAAGTCGGTTAATTAATACACTAAACCCATCTCCTAAGTGTATTAAACACTTTTCTTTAAACCGGATAAAAATCGGTTCAGCCAATTGCGAGATGACTGCGCACACACATACACACATATTTACAAATACTATGTCCACCTGACAACCTATCCTTCTTTTTTTGAAGTCCGTTAAAAAAGAGTTACCGTCTTCACTGTTTTAATAATTTTTTGTGTGTTATTGTTTTTTGTGACGGTGTGCAAATAAACAATTTTTATTTCATTCTTTCTTTCACTTTTAATCTTTAATCTAATCTTTTTTTAAAAAACGTTGCCCCACACTAGGATTTTCTCCTGTGTCGTGGGTGCGTTTACAAACATACAAGTTCACATACACATGACGTAATACAAACATAACAATCTGTGGATCACATAAAAAGTTGTTCCGTGCGGGAATTAAACCCGCGACACGTTGAGCGGCAGTCAGTTACCCAACCACCGCGCCAACCGTGCAATCAATTATAACATTTAGATATTCTCTCTAACACATTTTATGTTACAATCCACGTACTTATATCCAAAAATAACCAAACAACTCCTCAAGTATGGTGTTCATCTACAAACGAATGGTTCTAGAAAATTCTAAAGCAGCCTAGTCAAAGCGGAAAGTGAGTTAAAAACGGTTCCTTTGAGTAATAGAGACTTGTTTCACTAGTGCCGTGTTTTCGAGAACATTCCTAACTTTTCGGCTGCGTCGAAAACTTTGTAGCGGTTTTTTTAATGAACGAAATCGTTTAATGTTGATGAAACTACACTAACGATAAAGATGATGTACCTTTGGTTTATATTGGCTATCCTGTTGTCAATCTTCGTTCAAAATACTCAAATTCAAAAGCATTTATTTCAATTAAACCATAATTTGGTACGTTTGAAACGTCAACAAACATGAAATAAATAATAGTCTGTCAGTCTTTCCGTCACTGAAGCTAGGCGCTCGTTCCAAAATGTCGATTCGAGTGGAGAAGAACGAGCAAGAAACTCCATCCGTTAAAATTACATCATCAGATCACAGATACAAATCAGATCACAGTGACGACATTTTTTTCTTGAATTTAGAAATATATTTTACTTGTTTCACGGTTCGAGCAAATTATTACATCATAACATCACGTTCTTTATCCCCGAAGAGGTAGGCAGATAAATGTACGTAACGGCACTTAATGCCACTGTACAATGTAACACTCACTTTCCACTATTTGTGTTATAAGTCCTATGTAACAGGGGGTGAGCCTATTGCCATATACCGGGCACAATGTGCTAATTCTGAGATTTTTAAAAAAAACGTTGTGTTGCTTTGTCTGACCCAGGAATCGAACCCGAGATCCTTGGACCGGCAGTCGCACTTGTGATCACTCGGCCAGGCAGTTTTACCTTAAATACACTGTTTAGTTAAAGTTAGTCTACATACACCTCTGCCTCTGCTTACGCCTACGGCAGAACAACAGGAACAATATGTTAAAACTTGTATCTCCTACATTTAAGTTTCCTAAACTTGAGGTGTGTGAGCAGTTCCCACTTCATTACTCAAGGCGTACAAAGGAGTTATTTGTTCGCCTCAATACAACTACAGCGCCAACGGATAGTTTATGCAACTTTGAAGTCTAGTTCGCTACTGTTTACAATGAGGTCGATGCAATCTATTGTTTTATTTACTTACATACAGACAAACAAGGATATAAATTGTATTTGTTATTGATTTTGAGTTGTCTACTTTATTGTAAAATTGTGAGAGTTCTAAGTAATTAGGCTCTAAAATACTAATTCACACATATCACCTTCTATCTAAAGGTAATTAAGAAATAATATGTTACGCGATGAGTACCATTACTAATATCAGTTATTAAGCACACATAGATCCACTTTTACAACTATTTTTACTCAGAGAACAGACATGATCCTAATAACAACACATCAAGAATTGTAACCATCTCCTAACATTTACAACAAGGTCATCAACGCACTGTACCACAGACAAAAGCATCCAATTTTCTTGAGACCAAATTAAGGTTATACGCAAACCCGCCGTGCGCCGTGTCAACGTTAAAGGCAGAAACACATTACCGTCACGTTTCGTGGCCATCAATCAGCTGCTCCTGATCTACATGATATGACACGACATACAACTGTGTCTCTAACAATAGTAAACGTATGAAACTGATGTGTTTCTATGGGGTGGTTTTTAGTTAGTTAAAATCTGACACTTTCTATCACCGCAGTTAAGGGGAGAAAAGTTATTGGATGATTTTCTTTCAACGCCACGCCACGCCAATGTGTTTCTGCCTTAAGCCACACTGCCTCGGCGATGGGGACTCGTCTGTAGAGCCTAATGAATAAATGAATTTAACCTTGTCGTGTAAATGTCATACTATTTAACGTGGATTCAGTAATTAATGAATTTTCGTGACAAATTGTTTGAGTAATTGCCACAGAGTGTAGACGCTTTGATTCAATTTAAGATCGTGGATTCTGCTAGTGATCTTAAGTGGATTTTAATCTGTAGGAGTTTATTTTGGAAATTAAGTTTGTTTTTGGATTGGGTAGAGAATTTGAAATCATTTAAAAATATGTATTCATCGTTTTTCTATGAGCCTTTCGTTTTAGTGTAGTAGCATAAGTAATGCAATACTAATAGGGTAGTTTCCGGTAAGGTAAGGTAGGGTAAGATTATGAAAAAACTAATTGGTCCGTCAGTTAGATAATGAAAAAATATTAGACATGTATTTTTTATTTTCTCGTATAAAGTTACTTAGAAAAAATGGAGTTAAGTTTAGCAGTGGGAGGTCGTTACGTCACAACGTGCTGTAAAATGTAGCACGCTGTGACGTCACATGACATTTTAAATCAATATATCGTCGAAAGCATTCACCACTGTTGTTGTTCTGAGTATACGAAATATGTGATTGTTAATACTTACGACAAAGGAAAAAATCTAAGTGTAGGTACCGCTCTTTAGCAAAAGACGCTTTTTGATTTCATTTAAGCGTCTTTTAATAAAACATATGAATGGATTATCTATTAGTGCAACTGCCTGGTTTCTTAGGAATAATAGACATGACGGTATGTAAATACAAAGCCCGATTATTCCTTTAATAAAGAGAGGACGATGTTGACTTCTAACATTTACCAAACGAAATGAACGGTGAAGAAATTGTCTAATTCTCACATTTCAAGTCGATTTTCCTCCAAATTTTCATCAGAATCGAGAAAAATGTGATTGATTTTAAATCAAGCTCCTTCGTAATCTTATTTTCTAACATTATTCTTCATTATTATCCCATACTTAAGTAGGATTACGAATTTCTTTGAATTCTGAAGTGAGAATTGAATTTGGTCGAGTGCGGAGTGCGAATTAGATTAGTCCCAACTTTAAAATTGAGTTTGTTATAATTTGGTTTACATTTTACACCGGTTCTTAGTATTTTGGGATGGTTTTATCCAGGTTGATTATGAAGTTATTTTTTAAATGTGCAGTTTTTTTGTGGTCAGTTAAGACTTCACTGGTGTTGCGGGTGTCCATGGGAACTTTCCTATTGCTTACCATTAGGTGATCAGTTTGCACATTTGTCACTACAGATATTTTTGAATTGTGTGGTGTTTTTTTAATCTTAGGTACAAAATATGATTGCTTCCTTCCTTATTGAATTGTGGTGCTTATTCATAAGAGTTTCGAAGAAGCAACTGATTCACGTGATTTGTTTTTGCATCATATATCTAATGAGTAAGCTACTGGGTCGTCCGTTATTATTAAACGTTGCCCCTCTATAGTTTTCTTCTGTGACGTAGTGCGTTTACATACATACAAATTCTCATAATATGATGCACTCACGTATGTCATCTAAGACCCCGTGTTTTAAATCATATTTTTGTGCAAATAAATTTTATTTATAATATTATTATAATTGTCGCATGATGCAATTGTAACAATTTGAAGCTCATAATATTTAAAAAGAAAACTACTTACAGCGTGAATGTATGTTTCCTTCTATACTTTTGCTCATTATTCTGTGGAAAAGGGCATTGATTAAAATTGGTGCCTTTCTTTTTTCTGGCGGCAGTCGATGATTTATAGAAAATGTTATCTAGAATGACATTACAAACGAAATTGTCTCCATAGACAATTTAGCCCATGCTTATATATGGAAATCTCAGTCTGTCCGTCAGTGAAGCTAGGCGCTCGTTCCAAAATGTCGATTCGAGTGGAGAAGAACGAACAAGAAACTCCATTCGTTACTCTTTTAAAAAAAAGTCTGTTTTACATTGCTCTGATACATAATTCCAATATTATACACACATGTGAGAATAATTCCAAAAATAAATAATTGTCTACCCCGTGCGAAGCCGGGACGGGCTGCTAGTCTACTATATAAAAATAAGTCCGGTTTTCCTTCCTGACGCTATAATTCCAAAACGCACGAACCGAATTCCACGGTTTTACATTCGTTGGAAAGGCCTCGGGCTCCGTGAGGTTTATAAAATATAAAACAAAAAAAAATCTTTATCTTTTTATCACCAGACGAAATATTACATAAAACGATGCCATCTGGTGGCGAAACGGAGTTCGCCGGGTTTGCTAGTACAAATATACAAATCTTACGAAAATGTAACCAAACAGAATTATGGTAGAACTTTTATCGAAACCTGGAACACAGGTTTATGTCACATATGTACAATTATATTGTACATAGGTAACAAAACGGTGTAAGTACAGGAGGATTAACAAGGGTGTGAAAATGTTATTTACTGTCCGAATAATCCGGCCACAACCGAAAACTTTTCCCTAACAAAACGAATGCAAATCCTGTTTCAGTTTTCACGTACATTTAGTTTCGGTTTAACAAAACTATGCTTATTTACGAAACTGAATAGACCTTAGTGTTTTATGTGTATTTTAATTAATAAAATAAAGGAGTTTTCATATTCATTGTAAGAATTAGATACGTTATGCTAGAAGTTGTGTTCAACCCTGTTTAACCAACCCTATAATGTAAGAGTAAGATTCTGATTTAGAAAAATCAAATAGTAAATTGATTCTTTCGTAAATTTCGACTGCCTCGATGGCCGAGTGACTACCTCGATGGCCGAGTGGTCGCAAGTGCGACTACCGGGCAAGGGGTCTCGGGTTCGATTTCTGGGTCGGGCAAAGTATTATTGTTATATTACCAGTAATATAAACCCAGGTTTTTAACTGTCAAACACCAAGCGGTCACCGGTGACCGCAACCTATTGTTCTATAATTGTGTCTACAAAACCGGTACTCGACGAGTTAAAAAAAAACTCAGTGGTAGCACGGAGTCTGGAAATGTGCCCGGTATATGGCAATAGGCTCACCCCCTATTACATGGGACTCATTACATAAATTCCTAGTGAAAAGTAGGTGTTACTTCTGTGTGCATCTCTGCCTACCCCTTCGGGAATAAAAGGCGTGATGTTATATATGTATATTTGTCTTTCGTAAATTTTGGGACACCCGTTATCAAACAGCAAGAAACATCATAACGCGCAAAAACTAGAGGGTGTTGAAGAAAAAATCTCTTGATATGTTGCCAAATGGCGAGGCAAAACTTGTATCTGGGCAATCAAGGGCACGGGAGGTATTCCGCACCAGTTTGCCCAAGTTGGGCACAGGTCGACCCCAATTTTTTTGCTAAGTTTCCATCTGGTGACCCAGAAAATTACTCGGCCTTTATTTTAGTTTTATTTTCTCTTGGGCACAACGATATTTATCGTGTTTGTTGAACTGTTAGTAGGGTGTCTTATATTGGAATTAGCTATTTAATTAGTGAATTGTTAAGGTTTCGTAAATGTTTTAATTTGCTTGTAAGACTTAAACAATCAAATTATATTAAAAAAATAGGACATTCGCGGCCGTTTTGGTCACGAAATAGTTGATATTCCAGTGTCTTTTTTTTAAGGGGGGAAAATTATCGAATGACTGCTCCCGCCTGGGTGAGGCGGAAGGGAGTGTCAGACTCTTACTGACTAAAAACCACCCCGTTCCTTCTCCTGCACGTCGAGCCGGAGCCCCAGTAACCCGTTAGGTTCTCCGCGACATATTCCAGTGTCTAGCGTGCCTCTAATACAACTTGTTAATCCTATTGTATAACTGCGAGAAAAGGACTACCTTAATGGCCAAGTAGTTGCAAGTGCGACTACCGGGCTACTGGGTTTTTAAAAATATTCTCAATGGTTAGTAAATAGGCTCATCCCCTATTACAAGGGACTCATAATATAAATAGTGAAAAGTGGATGTTACATTGTACAATGGCATTAAGTGTTGTAATGTGCACCTCTGCCTATCCCTTCGGGGATACAAGGTGTGATGTTATGTTCTGCGAGAAAAGGATGAACAATACACCACTTTCTATATTTTTAATAAAATATTAAGCTCATTTATTTCAAAACGGTCGGCATTTAAATAGCTAATTGGCATTTCTTGTCTGTAATTGGCTAGATACTTAAATTAGTCGGTGAATCACTTAGTACTGCTACAAGTGCCAACGTATCACGTCGAATGTTTTCACTGTATAAATTATTGGCCATGAAATTATTTAGACTAATTAAAATGTATGTTTAGAGACTTAGTTGCCACCTACTTATTTACATATTTCATCGTAGCATGAAGTACCTAACACATATATATGGATAGGGACCATATTATTATGTGCTTTCCCGATAATGCTGAAAACTGTTTTATAATGCCATCGTTTTCGTAAAATATTGTAACTAAAAATAATGGTTTACTCACGTAAATATATTAAGGAAAGCTCTACTAGTTTCGAGTCACAGAAGGACTCTTCCTCATGAGGAGCGTGTGCGGTTGCGGTGAGGTTGCGCAGCGCAGCTTTTCTCAGTATATTTATGTGAGTAAACCATTATTTTTATAACAGTTATATCTCACGATAGTTATTATAAAAATATATTTAATCATTTCAAAATATAAAATTATCAGTAGCTTTAATATTATCTATTCTGTACGAATAGGATATAACTAGTACGTGTGCAAATTCATCCAGATATTTGCAATTATTACACTGTAATGACCAGGGTTCAAGTAACTGGGTAATGAAAGATTAAACAGCGGCAATAGGTAGGTACATAAAAATTTATTCACCACTGACAAATATTAAACTAAATTAAATCACTGGAAATCACTAAAAAAATAACGGAAAGACATAAAACCTAAATAAAACAGTAAAATCAGAATACAGAAATAAACAGGATATAACAAAAGTTTTCTAAGGCCTTGGGTTCGAACCTGAGTTCAACCGTGTCGACGCATACGATGCTACACCCCGAGACCAACCGGTTACTTGAGAACAGCGGTGAATATGTTGATCTGTAAGCGTCGAGATCAACTGGCGTAACGGAAGCTGAATCACAGTTCTAAATGTTTCTCCCAAATAATTAAGGGCGTATCCGCAAGCTGAGGACAATGTAAAAACAATCAGCCTTGCAAAATATTGCCGATGATCCAGTGTACACTTCCGTAAAGTAAACGCAAACACTTACCCCGTTACTGCAACCACACTCACTTGTCACTGGCAATAATACTTATATATTTACTATTCATTACACATTTCTGAGTAATTATGGCTTTGAATTACAGCAATTATGTAAATTAAATGAGGAGCCCGTTAGCTGTCTCCTTTCTTTATATAATCCTCATCTGTCAGATTTATTTTTTTTATTTTCTTTTACTGCCACCCTCACTTTACCATGATAAATACATGATTTATATTAATGTGGCTAGTCTTGTAACGCCATCTATTAATGCACTTAAGAACCAAATATCGATCATTACAATATCCCCTCTCCTCTGAGGAATCCAACCGGATTCAAACCAAACGTTTAAGATCACAAGAATGCCATTTTCCTAAATCTTTGCCCTTGAAACTCTTTAGTCTGTAAACGTCGTTTGATATCTTTTCGGCTACGACTGCTTTTTCAAACTTAGGTGCCAACTTGGACATAAAAGACTTGTCAGCATTCGATAGCAGTTTAGTGCGCTTCCAAACCAGATCACCCTCATCATATCTACAAGTACGACGTCTCTTATTGTACTGATCACTGTTGGTCTCATGTGACTGCCGCATTCTTTCAGAAACTTCTTCATAAATTTTATTTCTGAAGGTCATATTTCTTTCAAATCTATCTTTATCGAAAGTTATCGGTTCACCCGGTTCAAAGTTGTAAGGTTTCATGCCCCGGATTATTGTTTCGCGTCCAAAAAACAAATACGCTGGCGTTTTTCCGGTCACTTCATGAACCGATGTCCTGATTGCATGACCTATGTGTGGTATATACTTGTCCCATTCTTTGTGATTATCTTCAACGTAAGAAGCTATAGCCGAGCCAATGACCTTGTTTACTCGTTCAGTGGGATTAGCCTGAGGATGATAATGAGGAGTGTACCATAGTTTTACACCGTACTCTGAAACTAAATCCTTAAACTGGTTGGATACAAATTGCTTCCCATTATCACAAACTATTACGCTGGGGGTTCCATACATTAAAAATATATCTTCCTCCAGTATTCGAGCTATAGTTGATGACTTTCCATTCCGGAGAGGGTACAAAAAACAGAATTTGCTGAACCAGCACGTGATGACTAACAGCATAGTATTACCATGCTTCGATTTTGGAAAGGGCCCCATTAAGTCCATTGATATAATCTGAAAAGGTTCTGATACCTCTCGTTGCTTTCCCATTAAACCTGATGGCTTACTTTGTGAGTACTTATACTTTGCACACACTTCACATTTCCGTACAAAGTCTTTCATGTCCTTTATTAATGTCGGCCAGAAATATCGCTGTCTTGCTCGGTTGACTGACTTTTTAACACCAAGGTGGCCAGCTGTGGGGTCATCATGGCATTCCTTAAGGATGCCTTGGCGAAGCGCTTCGGGAATCACAAGTTTCCAACTGTCATTTTCATCTGGAAATTGTTTTAATTGCAAATGTTTCCACAGTTGTCCTTGGCTAACCTCCCAATCCGGTTCATTCTTCCCAGACAGCACCAAGTCTTCTTTTGATTTATACCACTCATCTTTATCTTCTGGTTTTATTTCTAAAATGTTAATTTCCTCTTCAATCGCTCTTGATAAAGCATCCGGCACAGTGTTGTATTTACCTTTACGGTGGACTATTTCATAATCAAATTGCTGTAAGCGCATTGCCCACCTCGCCAAACGTCCGTGAGGATCCTTGTTACGGTGTAGCCACTGAAGGGCGCTATGGTCGGTGATGACTTTAAAGTGATTCCCTTCTATATATGGACGAAATTGTTCTACAGCATGTAGAACACTTAATAGTTCCCGCTCAGATGCTGAGTACTTGCATTCCCTTTCCGATAATTTTCTGCTCGTGTAAGCGATAGGAGCCTCGAGTCCGTCGACTGTTTGAATTAGAACTCCACCAGTTCCCCTGTTAGAGGCGTCACATTGAATAGAAAAGGGTTTGGTGAAATCTGGCACTCTTAACACTGGTGTCGAGGTCAAGGCAGTCTTCAGGTTTAAGAAAGAATCTTCTGCCTCTTTATTCCATTCTATACATTTAGTTCTCTTGCCTCCTTTAGTTAATTCATGAAGCGGAGCTGCGACAATGGCAAAGTTTTCCACAAACCGCCTGTACCAACTAGCTAGACCAATGAATCGCTTTAGTTCCGTGTAAGTAGTAGGCCTGGGATAGTCGAGAATCGCCTTCACTTTATGTGGGTCGGTACGTAATCCTTCCTTGTCTACGATGTAGCCCAAGTATTTTAATGATGATCTCGCAAATGCACATTTCTCCAGATTTATCGTTAATCCTGCCTCTTTAAGCTGATTTTTGACATGTGACAATGACGATAAATGGTTGTCAAAACTGCTGTCACAAATGACGATGTCATCCAAATATGTAAACACTCGAGTCTCAAATTCCGGCGTAAACAACCGATCCATCAAACGTTGTTGTGTTTGAGAAGCATTGACTAGTCCAAACGGCATGACTTTGAACTGATACAGTCCTTTTCCCGCGAGTCCAAAAGCTGTCTTTTCCTTGCTGGTTTCTTCAAGCGGTATTTGCCAGAAAGCTGATCGTAAATCAATAGTAGACAGAAACTGAGCATTTTTTAGACTGTCTAAGATGGTTGTAACCCTAGGCAAGGGATAAGAATCTTTTATTGTAATCCTATTTAATTGGCGACTGTCGAGGCACAATCGATTCTTACCCGAAGTCTTTTTCACTAGTAATACTGGAGAACGCCATGAACTAAAGGAGGGCTCTATTACGTCATTGTCCAGCATGTCCTGAATTTCCTTCTCAAGCTCTGCCATAATTGGGGGGCAAAGGGGTACTGCCTATGTTTGATGGGCAAGCTATCCCCGGTATCGATTCTGTGCTTGATCAACGATGTTCTTCCCAAACCTTTACCAATATCTGCTGCCATTTCATCCAACAGTTTGTCGAGCCGCTCTTTCTGTGAGACAGACAGTTCATCTCGTGCGATCACTGGTAGCTGTACCTTTATTTCCGAGATGTTAACCATTGATTTGCCTGCCCCTATTGCTAAATTGAATAATTCAAAGAAATTCATGCCTAAGATAATATCATGTTTTAAACAATCCATGATATAAAAATCTACCACATTATATTTTCCCATAAACTCAATGGGTAAATGCACAATGGAATTCATGGTGTGGTAAGTGCCATCTGCCGTAGATACCATTTCCTTGTCAACTTTATGCTCTGAAAATCCTAATTTCATAACTCTCGTTGCAAATTGCGGAGAAATTACTGAGATAGTGGCTCCAGAATCTAATAATCCCACAAATGGCTGATTCAAGATTGTTAGTTCAGCATAATATCGATTATCATGACTGTGTTTATTAATATTATTTATTTTCCCTGTTTTCCAAAACATTGAAACCGTGTGTAGCCATTGTTTCCAGTCATCCGAGATAGAATGACTTAGTTTTTCGGGGTACGATCGGCCGGCATCGACTCCGACTTGTCGTTTCCCTTATCAGTGGTATTGCATGGGCATTTATTTGTCGTTTTCCCGAAACGTCCACATCTATAACAGAAGAGCCTCTGTTTTGGCAACTTACAATCCCTGAAGCGATGGCCTGGAGATCTGCAGTTCCAGCACTTTGTCAACTGCACTTCTCTATTATCTATAGCTGCTAGCTCAGTCGTATCTTCGTTTCGTGAGGTCCTCGAAGTATTACCCTTGTATGCTAAATCTTTTTCCAATGAATAATCACTTTGGGTAGGTTCTTTGAAATTTTCACAGCTCAACTTGGTGCATTCAATAATCCTGAGAACTGCAGTTAATTCGCCCACTGAATCGAAAGTATCTCGACATATAGCTTTTTGAAAGTATGGTTGTAAATTTCTTCTTAGTATTATTAATTTTTGCGTTTCTGGGATTGGGGTAGGTAGTCGATTAAACATATTCTGCATAATAGCTATATAGACCGAAATACCTTCCTGATTACTTTGAGTTCGACGCTTAATTTCTTCCAATAGCTCTTCTTGATAATACGGTCGTTGAAATGTGTCTAACAGTAGCCTAACCAATTGTGACCAATTTGCCGCTGAATTTTTATTAGCCCTAAACCATATCAACGCTTCTTCTTCAAAGAAGTCTATGGCGTAGCGAAACAAGTCTTCATCGGTAGCATTCCGCGCTTCTTTAAGTTCCTCAATTCTTTCCAAGAACGCGTTTACACTTATGGTGCCCTTACCACTAAACTTGACACCCCAATCTTTAATCGGTACCAACTTCCGTTTGTGAAAGCCATTATCAAATGTAGAAGTCCTTTGTAAACCAAGATGACGAGAGGAATGACTAGGTCTCTCCAAGACGGGAGTTGGCGTGTCAGCCTCAGCCACCGCAGATTGTGGAGCTCGATCTTGATGTATTTGAGTGTTAGTACCCTTCGGTAAGGAATTTTTCTCTGGGTCTCGGCACTTTTCCAACTGCTCCATAATCTGTATGGCCTCTTCGCCCAGCGACTTCTGTAAGATGTCCTTATCATTTTCAGAAATTCCCTCATCATCCTCACCTTCTTTTTCAAGTTGTCTTAATGACGATAAGGTATCTTGAATATTCTTTAGCAAGGTCGAATGATTCGCAATATCACTAGACTCCGAGGGTATTATCAGTTTAGCACGATTTGACAAGTGTGTCAAACGAGAGTGTATGCGTTTACAAAACGAGTGCTCAGGACTGTGTGATACTTCAGATATAAGTAAATTGATAGCTGACAATTTCTTTTTACAAATTAATATCTCATCTTTTGGATTCTCGATGCATGACTTAGGTGCTTTAAAGGAAATAGAGGACTCACCTGACTGCTCGCGAACTAAAATTTCTCGCAAAAATTTCCGCATAGTCGCCACGGTTTTACAATCAGAAACCCCTCGACATGCCAACTCAAACTCGAGCTCATCTTTATATAATGCATTAACATCCATGACTAAGCAATAATAAAACTTTAAACAATCAAAACAATATTTACTTGATGAATATAATACGTACTACCTACCATTACCCACGAAATTACAATATCTGTCCGGAATGAATGCCTACTTACACTGTTACACAAGAATCTTTTTTCAATACACCTTGTTAATCCTTCATTCAGTTAACCCTTGGGCGCCAATGTAATGACCAGGGTTCAAGTAACTGGGTAATGAAAGATTAAACAGCGGCAATAGGTAGGTACATAAAAATTTATTCACCACTGACAAATATTAAACTAAATTAAATCACTGGAAATCACTAAAAAAATAACGGAAAGACATAAAACCTAAATAAAACAGTAAAATCAGAATACAGAAATAAACAGGATATAACAAAAGTTTTCTAAGGCCTTGGGTTCGAACCCGAGTTCAACCGTGTCGACGCATACGATGCTACACCCCGAGACCAACCGGTTACTTGAGAACAGCGGTGAATATGTTGATCTGTAAGCGTCGAGATCAACTGGCGTAACGGAAGCTGAATCACAGTTCTAAATGTTTCTCCCAAATAATTAAGGGCGTATCCGCAAGCTGAGGACAATGTAAAAACAATCAGCCTTGCAAAATATTGCCGATGATCCAGTGTACACTTCCGTAAAGTAAACGCAAACACTTACCCCGTTACTGCAACCACACTCACTTGTCACCGGCAATAATACTTATATATTTACTATTCATTACACATTTCTGAGTAATTATGGCTTTGAATTACAGCAATTATGTAAATTAAATGAGGAGCCCGTTAGCTGTCTCCTTTCTTTATATAATCCTCATCTGTCAGATTTATTTTTTTTATTTTCTTTTACTGCCACCCTCACTTTACCATGATAAATACATGATTTATATTAATGTGGCTAGTCTTGTAACGCCATCTATTAATGCACTTAAGAACCAAATATCGATCATTACAACACATTCGCTTGTATTCACATTATTATTCCTGTACTTATTAATCCGGCGTAAACCAATTCGAAGACATATTTATATTATTGTTTATGTATCATTTACATTGTACCAACGTACCTGCTAATTATATCCCCAATGCATTGCTTTGCACTCAGCAGTGTGTAACGCTGCCAAGTTCAACGACACATCTAGTGCATTTAATTTTGAAAACGAAAATATATAGCTGTTCCAATTTACATACTAAACATGCACGATGTCTTTTGTATCCTAGAAGGCAGAAATTCTAGGTCTCAAAAGCACACTTAAATCTAAATAAAATTGTTCTTCCAAAAGGGAGTGTCAGACTCTTACTGACTAAAAAACACCTCGTTACTACTTCTGCTCTTCGAGCCAGAGTTCCGGAAACCCCTTAAGTATTCCGTGGCTACGTATCGGGCATCTGCCTTACTGTGCCTGATTTGTAGTGGTCTGATGGCTCTTTGAGGCATGTCGGAACGCGACTCGCCGTTTGTTCGGGCGCTAACATGCCTTTGAGGACATATTTCATAGGTATAGGGGCTATAGGTACCAATTCCGGACTTCATGTAGAAAAATTATTTAAAGCCCCCCAATTAATACTTTGCCCGATCTGCTTATCGTTTTTTTGAAACAATGAGACAACATAACCAACGTTACACTCCTGCAATCATTACAAAAGGTTTTTAATATGATTATATGGGACTTATGAACCGGTATTGTGCAGCGTGTACCTCTACTATCGCTATGGAGAATTACAGCGGTGTTGTAATTTGGTTGTATGTAAAGGTCAAGAAGCAGTAGTAATGCACAAAAGCTTTTTAATATTAATTTTAATTAATACAGTCAGCGGCTTGCAAATGACACAATTGCATACAATCTTTTATATCTCCGTTCCCTCTTTCATTCAGCGCATTTCATAATCTTTATCATATATGCGGAACCACGAGGGTCTTCATTGAAGGAATGCTTCTCTAATTAAAATGCTAAGTAAGAATATGAACCGAGAAGAGTGAGGTCGAGGCACTAACAATGTCTATTTATGCAAGTTACTTTAGATGTAGAAGTTTGCATTTTTGTTGGAGCTCATTTTTATTAATTTGAAAAAGTTTTGTTGTATTTGAATTGGTTTATGTGTATGGATGTAGCACATAGTTTATTATAACGGCTAAGTTCCACATGTGGTCAACACTTCACATCGTAATTATTGTAAGAAGATTAAAGTGACTTCTATTAAGTTGAACTCTGCTTACCTTTTGCTTACTCAGGCTATAGTTACTCTTTCTGCATCGTAAAAAAGCATTTCTATGCATTGCTATAAATCAATTTTCAGCCTTCAACAAAAAAGAAAACGAATCTCAATATTATAAATCGGAAAAGGTCGCAATTCAATGTTCATCGAAATTAAAGCTGAGGTTGTCGCAGGTTTCCAATTTCCCGCCATTTCCCTACAAGATGGCGGCGGTGCTCAGTGTTGCCAGCGGTGTGAACTCTGCACGAGAACTACTTTCATTTGCATTCTTTGTACTTAACACGACAGTTGACATTTTCATTTCGTTCTACGACATTTCCCATCAATTTCTTGATTAGTTTCCGATAAAAATTGCAGTTTTTAATAGCAAAAAGATTTTCTATTTTACTTTTAGGTTATGTAGAGGTAGTTGAGTTATTCAACGTTTTTAATGTTAGGATGAATGGATGAATGAATTGTTTGCTGCAAGATAGTAAAGGTAATGCAGACGTGATGTTATCATATTATTTTATTCATTAGTTCTCTCTTAGCATACTTTTCTAGCAAAAATATAAAACCGGTGTTCTTGGATTAACATTTTCATAAAAATGTGTTTGCACGAGCTTGCTAGCAAATTATGCAGCAACGAGTAGCTTCATTACGTTTTTAACATGTGAGCTAAAAATTTACATCACATTCACACATTACCCCAGGAAAATAGCAGTTCAAATAAATTATTTTTATGTTTTGCTTGAGACTAAGTTCTTTGGAGAATGTATTTCTTTTCTGTAACATTAACTCTGGGTTTTAGTAAAGCATCAAGTAAAATGTACGCATTCTTTAGGCATTGTACTGAGAGAGATACGGAAGTTACGTTTATAGGTGATCGTGTTTTATAGGTGCTTGTACGGAATAGCTTTATCCACCGTGAGGCGTTTGTAGCTAAGTTATAGTTCCCCGAACATAGGGTATTTTTATCAGGCTCGCAGCCGATGTGTGGATGGGTAGTAAAATATAAAACTTTTGCGTTAGGTTTCACGAAGTGCCTGTGACAATTGTAGGCTCGATGTAATTAGATTTTAAAGAATAAATAAATCACGTACGTATTTATGAATTATATGTTTAGGGATAAGGAAGGGTCCAAACGAAAACCGACGTGAAACAACGCTTGCGTTGTGTTTCGTCGTGTGAGTGAGGACCGGAGGCCCAATTACCCTGCCACCCCACCCTTCCCCAATCCCTGAATCCCCAACAATCCTCAAACTCCTAATCCCCAAAAGGTAACGCACTTGTAAGGCCTCTGGTGTTCCGGGTGTCTTTGGGCGACGCCGATTACTTACCATCAGGTCATCCGACCAAGAAAAAAAAGACGAATACCAAATAAATATAAACACGGTGTAATTTAATTATATTGTAGAGGTAGAATATGTATTCTAAATGACACTTATACAGATCCACGAACTAGGAAAAGTTACCATGGGAGGACGAAATATTCTTTTTTGGACCAGGAACATTTAGTTCGTTCACGGAATCCAAGTCTCGTCTATTTGCGCATGTTGAACTACAGTCAAAGGTAACACAAAGTGGTTTCTTTTTCACTCGACTTCAATAGAATTCACAATGGATATCAAATGTGAATAACACGACGATACATACTATTCTACAGTTAAAGGGTGCGATGATTGTTACCAGAGAATAAGAAGAAAAAATATTTCTTTTTTATGGCACAAGCCGGTAACCGAGCAGACGGATCACCTAATGGTAAGCAATCGGCATCGCCCATGGACACCTGGAACACCAGAGGCGTTACAAGTGCGTTACCGGCTTTTGGGGATTAGGAGTTTGAGGATCGTTGGGGATTCAGGGATTGGGGAGATTGGGGAAGGGGGAGGTAATAATGAAAACCTCACTCACACGACGAAACATAAAGCAATCGTTGCTTCACGTCGGTTTTCGGTGAGGCCGTGGTATCACTCCCGTCGAGCCGGCCCATTCGTGCCGAAGCATGGCTCTCCCACACTTACTTTAGTACCTGAATAAACGACAAACCGACCAATTTAAAATGTAGGCAACTCTTATATTAAAAACCTCCTTTGTTGCGCAATAAGAAAAATTGTGGTAACGTTGTGAATTCGTGTTCGCGCTTAAATTCAAAATTCGAAGCCCCCCCGCCCATGCCTCGCTCGAGCGGGCTCTGCGCTCGCGCCAACAGTCACCGCCGTAACGTTAAGTGAGTGAGCGTGTTCGAAGACGCTCCTGTTCCCGCCAATTTTCTCGGTTTTTGGTTTCGTTGTGGAAACATTCAGCCATAATCTGTTGTACTAAACATACACTTTAATCAAACTTAGTATTAAACACTTAATCCATTCTAAAGAGCGTATAATAAACACACGTTATCCAAAATGCTTTCGATAAAGTCAGGTGAAAAGCATCTAAAACATAAGTAGCGAGTTATGTATCGAGTGAAGCGTTTCAACGTTGGCGTATCGAATTTTCAAAAGGCGCAAAATCGTTGGTCAAAACTGACCAGTCTGTCCTATCATCTATGTTCTGCCGGTGAAAACCAAAATTCAGTTTATTTCAAGGCACACAGTAAAAGAATTTTAGTGCTAGCATTTTTGTGGCCTACATTTCGTTGCTTTCATTCGTTTTATTTAGGTTTCAGTTTTCTGAAAGCAAATTCTATTAAGGCACATAGTCTGGAAGGTTTTAGTGATTTACTTTTTACTGCGATTTGAGAATGTTAACTGGCTCGTTATGGTGCGAGTAAAGACCCCCCCAGTTGTCTTCAATTCCTTCTGTCTTTCGCCATGGTTTGCCAATCGTTTCCTGCTATTTTTCTCAAGTCATCAGCCCATCTTCTTTTTGGTTTACCAATTTTTATTTTACCTGTGTGTCCTTTACAGTTTGTGATTTTGGTTGTCCATCTGTCATTCTTATACCGAGCGTAATATTACTATATAAGGATACTGGGAACGGAGCTGCGGAAGGCCTAACGAGTTGCCAGGGCTTCGGCTCGAAGGGAAGGAGTAGGAACGGGTTGGTTTTCAGTCAGGAAGATTCTGACACTCCCTCTCACCAACTCAAGGCGGGAGAAGTCAATGGATGATTTTAAGGCCTCAAAAAAAGGGAACTGGGAAATAAAGGCATTTGTTTAAATGGCTCGTTTGGCTTCAGGGGTTCTTTTACCGGGTTATAATGTGATCGTACATAAACCGAAGATATTTTTATCATGTGTAATGCCACTGAACAGGATCACTTTTAACTGTTCTTGATTCAGTTTGTTTGTTAATTGTGTTATAGATTCCAAAAATGTATCTACATTTTGTAGTGAGCACCACGCTTCTCTTACAAAACGACTGGTTGAATTTGTCATTCCGACCTTTTTACTTTTTTTTGGTTATCTTTAATCAATATTAGGTTTTTGTTAAAAAACTTGAGTGTTATCTTTTCTATGTGCACCTTTAGGGAACTGTACCATCACACTTCATTTACCCGGGCTACCGGGGCTCCGGCTCCATGCAGAAGTGAGAATGCAGTAGTTTTTAGTTACTCAAACTGTTACACTATCGCTCTTCACCCAAGACGGGAGAAGTCACTGCATGATTTTCCTTTCTCAAAAAACACAAAATAGTATTGGAGCTTTTAACTATAATCATACATATTATAGTAACTATGACATTTACATAGACAGACATTTGAATGGCTGCAATCACCCCATAGATAGTTAGCTTGAATTCGATTAACTGCAGAATTCCGGCAAACGACCAAGTATCCAATGAATTGGGTCGAGTACGCCCTTATTTGGACAATCTCTTTGGTGAAATCGCGTCAGGTATTCCAATTTAGGTTAGTTCCCGAATATTTAGTTGGTTAAATGGCTGCAGTTGACACTGCCATGATATTTTGGGTTTTATAACTGTAGGCAAAGGACTCATTATAGTAAAACAACTGGAGAAATATTGACACTCACACAGACAAAAAAGAGTTTATATTTAGATACTTTAATCACAATTTTCATTAGCTTGTTTGCGTCCACTGACTTTCTGAGCTATGAGCTCTTTGTAATATAGGTAACTAGCTTCTGCCCGCGACTTCGTATTCGTAATCCCATTTTTTCCCGTCCCCGTTCGTGATTTTCGGTAAAAAGTAAAAAAAGTATTGGTTAATGTCTATGTCGGTCTCCTGGCTCTAAGCTACCTTCCTACCAATTTTCAGTCAAATCTATTCTGTCGGTCTTGAGTCATAAGTGGTGTAACTAACACGACTTTCTTTTATACCTCTATATATAGATTATTACGTTTATTAAATTTTCTCTAAATTCTCATTACTCGCACACTAATGGCTCGTAATTAGATTTGTATCTAGTGTGTAATAATACGCAGTGCAATTATGTACATTAGATGCCGCATTTGTTAATCCAAATTCGGTCTAACGATCAAAGGCGATGTAATCGAACGATCAATACCTATTTGAGTTCCGCTATTATGGAATTAAATTGTGTTGTGCAATAAGTATTGGTATTTTCTCTATATAAGGTTTGCCATAATCAAAAATATTACTATAATTTTAAGCGTGAGAGAGGCATGCTTCGGCACGAAAGGGCCAGCTGGACCGGAGTGATACCACGGCCTCATGAAAACCGACGTGAAACAACGTTTGTGTTGTTTTTCGTAGTGTAAGTGAGGTTACAGGAGGCCCAATTATCTTTCATAGCCTAAATTAACATCCTGCCCGCGTGACCATTTGTCTCTCTAACGTCCAGCCGCACGCAGCACCCGAACCGTGCGCGACGTCGCAACTTCGGCGTAGGACCGTAATGGCTAGGATAAAGAGAAAAATTCGAAAGAAAAAATACGAAAAAAAAGATCTACGAACGAACTATTATATCAGCTGTGTAGATAATCTGTCAAAACTAACCAAACAATATCGTATTTTAAACTAGATGGAGTAATACACAAATCGTCGCTTTGGATACTACAGTATCCGTGGGCGTATGACGCTCCTTTTTTTTGGACTTTTTAATGGACGTCAGAGTGGATAGTTGGATATACTGTAGATCCAGGCTTACAGGAGTTGCAAAGATCTTGGGAAAGTGTGGCGGACTTGTCCCAAAAAATACACATTTATATTACAATTTTCTCTTCTAAAGAATGACAAAATTAAGTTATATTCCCTACTACACTTCCACCACGTTGAATGTTTTAAAAAGATACTTATCCAGCTAAAACTAAGACATATTTTTGTAATTGCAAAAATATATCACATAAAATGTCGTCCTAATATCCCAGCTGATGTAAGTACTTCCATACTGTATATTTCCCAGGGGAGTAAGCAGCCAGATTTAACTTAAAGTCTTCTCTAAACTTTACTTGACATAGTGGAAGGTCACAAATATTCTCATATACATTTATCTAAAAAAGTATATGTTATTTTCTTTAAATTTGTAGTACAGTAGTATAGTAGTTCAGTGTAATTTAGTAGTATACAGCGAAATTGGGATGATGATATTAAAAATCTAATTAGTCCGTCAGTTAGGTAATGAAAAAATATTAGACATGTATTTTTTTATTTTGTCGTATAATAAAAAATACTTGGATACATCAGAGTAGGGGTTAAAACGTCATGTCTACGTATAAAATGTACATAGAAGTGACGTCACGCAACATTTCAAATCAAATTATCGTCGAAAGTATTTCTGTATGAAAATAAAAAATACGTGTCTAATGATTTAAAATAATTTACCAGACGGACATTAAAATAAAAATTAGGCATTTATCCTATTCATTTATCTTCGAAACTAGATTTTATTTTCTTTGAGTTTGTAGAATGTAGGCTGGCTACCGTCAGAAAGCAAAGAATGTTTTGTAATTTTTAAATATTTGAAGATTGTATTGATTTGGTTTTTACACTTACACATTATCTTTTAGTTTATCTGGGTTGTGCGACTAGTTAAGATTGTATAAGTATTTCTTTTCAAAGATACTCTATGAAGATGACTAGGAAATGCAAATCTTACGATTGGGGCTCAAGTGAGATCGCACCAATTATTTACAAAATTGCATTGCCTAAATATTCATGTTTTTATAATAACTATCGTGAGACATACTAAATTAACTAAAATCGCGGGTTACTCACGTGAATATACTGAAAAAAGCTCTACTAGTTTCGAACGACAGAGGGGTTCTTCCTCATGAGCAGCGTGCGCGGTCGCGGCGACGTCGCGCAGCTCACTGAGCTCAGCTTTTCTCAGTATTTCACGTGAGTAACCAGCGATTTTAACTTTTTTTAGTTCACGTTAGTGGCCGCTAAACGGCTACGGCTTATATACCAAACAGCCGAAGTAGGCTTATAATTAAGGAAGTTGTAAGCTTATATATAACTAGCTACTTCCGCGCGGTTTCACTCGCTCTGCTCGGCGCCTATTAATCGTAGTGTGATATTTTAGCCTATAGCCTTCTTCGATAAATGGGCTATCCAACACAGAAAGAATTTTTCAAATCGGACCAGTTGTTTCGGAGATTAGCGCGTTCAAACAAACAAACAAAAAACTAACTCTTCAGCTTTATAATATTAGTATAGATTGGCAACAAAACGTAATTTATATAGAGAATCGTTGAAAATGGCGAATTGTCGCATTTTCAATGTTAAGGCTGGATTTAGTCTGACGCTGCCGGCTCGCGCACCATCTGTGCTGATGGCCAAGATATATAAACTTCTTGGAAGCGTTTTTCAATGACGCGTAGCTATCTGCACACAAGGTGGTCAGCGTTGACCACCAAGGTCATTTATCTGGGCGCTTACAGTACATGTGCTGTCAACGTCATACTAAAACCAGCATAAGATAAAAGTAAAACTAATCTTTATAGATATAATTCTTCTGTGAGTGTGTACGTCACTGAACTCTTCTCAAACGACTGGACCGATTTTGATGAAATGTTTTATGTGTATTCAAGGGGATCTGGGAATGGTTTAGATTCACAAATCAGCCTGACAGATGGCGCTGCAGTCGATGTTTAGGTTATTTATCCTAAACAGCTGAACTAATTTGAATGAATTTTTGTTTATACATTCAAGTGGATATGCAGGACAACGTCTATTGGGTCCGCTAGTAATATTATACGAATTTATGCACTTAAATAAACCAATTATATTACAAAGAAATGTGATTAACAGCAAGCTTATACATGCTTACTAATGATATACATGTATATCTACTATATAATTTGCATAATTTTATAATAGCAAATTTCAACAACTTAGATAATGTTATATCTTCATCATCAACTGCTATAAATGCTCACTGCTGAGCAAAGTTTCTTCTCACACAGAGAAGGTTCGAGCATTAATCACTCACTATTGCTCACTGCGGGTTGGCGATTTCAAACTAATAATTAGAAATTATAAGCCCAGGTTTTCTCACGATGTTTTTCTTCACTGTTTGTCAAGATTAATCAGACAATCTTAGATTTTTGATTGACACATTGGTACTTGCCGTCGGTTAGTTTCGTACCCGCGTCCTCATGCATGAGAAACGGGCGTCTTAGACCTCGGGGCAACCACGTCAATAATATAATATACCAAATTCAATATTTAAAAAGATAAATAAAAATAATTAATACGAATTTAAATCGTAGGCTTTGAGACGTAACGTTTGTTTTTGATAAAACCGCGGGATCCCAATTAATGCAACATGTTGACGTGCGCATTGTGGGGTAACGAACTGGTGGGTCACACGTTAATTGTGTACTCGTCACGATTTTTTTATACAGCTACTTGAATAAAAAAAAAACAATAATAGTAAAAACTGCTTTGAAAGGAGGTTTTAGTGTGACATTTGAAAAAGATCTAAAAGGTATTCTGTGTACTTGTTTCTCTCACAAGTAGGCATGTTGTTGGTCTCATGCCTTGTGTACGTGTCTACAATAAATTGACTGAGTCTCGCGTTCGATTCTCGTTAGCGAAAAATTGAAAAGGCTTTTCTTTTATGTAATTTCCTCCATTGTTTTTAGTTTATTTTATGTTGTACCTACATGTTTATTTATTTACTTATTTTTATATACATGCAAATAAGTACTGAAAAGGGTAATGTAAATGTTTTAAATTGCATATTTTTATAGTTTTTTTACTTAAAACTATAAAATTAAACACTTAAAGTGACTTGTAATATAAAAAGCAAAGCGTACACTGTATATATACCTCAACTGACTCCGTAGAGGATTGAAACCCACGATACTAGCACATAACCAAAAAATTCCTGACTCCAGTCAGAAACAGAAACAGACCATTAATATTATTCTTAGTGACACGTTTGGAAAAGGGATCGTTTAAAATATTATCTTTTTATTGCATATAACGATTTCAGCTGTCTCCGCTCTATTATAAGCAGACAAAAGCATTATGGTTGCTCGACACATTTTCCAAACGACGCGATGAAGACTTCATTATTTTCAGTGAAGATGCTAACTTGAGATCCAGTTTTTCTATTTCAGTGATATTTCATTTTATCTTAGTTGACGGTTGTCTTTTGTAACTTGAAATCAGATGTTCAAATTGTACGTAAACTCTCGCTTTTGTTTCAGTGGTGTATGCAGAAATTATTGAGCGGTACTTTTTTTTAAGTGGGGAAAATCATCGAATTACTACTCCTGCCTGGGTGAGGCGGGAGGGAGACTCTTATTGACTAAAAACCACCCCGTTCCTACTCATGCACTTCGAGCCGGAGCCCCGGTAACCCGTTAGGTTCTCCGCGACTCCGTATCAGCCCTATTGGGCCCCATCCGTGGTGGTCTGATGGCTCTTTGACGCGCGCGCAGAATGAGCGATACTCGACTCTTGCAGATTTCCTTAGAATTATTTAGATTATATACGAATATACACCAGTCAAGAGTATTCTTCATCTGATTCTCTTTTAGGTGGTCATATTAAACGTATGTGGATATTAAAGACTCCATGACTGATGACAGTTTGTACATAATATGGAGTTATACGTATTGTATTTTTTTATGGGATAAGCCAGTAAACGGGCGGACGGATCACCTGAAGGTAAGGAATCGGCGTCGCCCATGGACACCTGAATCACCGGCGGCGTTACAAGTGCGCTACCGGCATTTGTGGATTAGGAATTAGAGGATTGTTGGGGATTCAGGGATTGGGAAGATTGGGGAGGGGAGAATTTGGATTTGTTTGTTTTATTATTTGTTTCCTTCATGTGGATTTTGTATGAGGTCGTGGTATCCTTCGGTCGAGTATAGTTTTTGCATCGTTATTTTGCGATGAAACACATTATAATAACAATAAAAATCTTCGGCTGTGCCAAAAAAATGAACTATAATAATGTTTTAAACTTATGCAAAAGTAATTTTAAATGATAGTGCACATCAGCTATCACAATCGTAATTAAAATTATTGCATTCTTAAACAATACAAATAACAAAATACCTATAAAAACAATAATTAGTTAACAACCTGATAATGTTTTATGGACTGTATGTAGGTGTAATAAAGTTCACTGTCCGGTATTTTATTACTGGATTATATTTTATAGGATCATGAAAAATGAAATGACTAACGATGCAGCGATTCTGTTAATCTGTGAGTGAAGTTGATGAATTTAATGGAAGTTTTTTGTTATAGAAAAAATTACTTTGAAAATCGGATGTAGAGGTATAAAAAACATCTGACTATTGTGTACTGTCTAGGGAACTACTAAAAATAATTCCAAAAGATAAAGAATGTTCACTATTCCGAAGAAAGATAAGAAAATGAGTTTAGAAAGATTAAATAAATTGACTTCAACTAAACACATTCGCTGGAGTGGTAATAAAAATTGTAGCCAGTGCCACCGTCCCCTCTCCTACCAGTAAGACAAACAAAGAAATAAACACTTACATATTTACAATATTAGTTAAGAAATTGTAAGTTTACATAGATTTATACGTGAGCAAAACCAAACTCGAGCGCACGGCGCATCGCGATCCGCGCGCCTCAAAGAGCCATCAGACCACCACGGATGGCACACAATAGGGCTGATGCCGATACGGAACCGCAGAGGACTTTACGGGTTGTCGGGGCTCCGGCTTGAAGGGCAGGAGTAGGAACGAGGTGGGTTTTAGTCAGTAAGAGTCTGACACAACCTCCCGCCTCACACATTCATTGCACGATATTCCCGCTTAAAAAAAAAGTTTACAATATTTAGAAAAAAAAATACGGTCGTGAACTTTAATTAAATATACAGACTATAAAATAAACAATCTATAATTAAATTCTAAAGCAAAATATGATGATAAACACGTCATAATTAAATACGATGAGGCGACCAGATTCTGAAGCAGGATTTTGTCGGATTATATTCGGATTTGGTGTTCAACCATCGAATCGTCGAGATTGATTAAACAATAAGCCGCTTTATATTCCCGCATGGATTCAAATATTGCGGGGAAACTTTTAAATGACTGCCTCGTTGCCCGAGTGGTAGCAAGTGCGACTGCTGGGCAAGGGGTCTCGGGTTCGATTCCCGGGTCGGGCAAAGTATTACTGGGTTTTTTAAAAATTCTCAGTAGTAGCACGGAGTTTGGAATTGTGCCCGGTATATGGCAATAGGCTCACCCCCTATTACATGGGACTCGTAACATAAATAGTGAAAAGTGGGTGTTACATTGTATAGTGGCATAATGTGCACCTCTGCCTACCCCTTCGGGGATAAAAGGCGTGATGTTATGTATGTATGTACTTTTAAATAAATTGTTCTATTAAATGCATAAAGATAAAAACCTAGTAATATTATAAACTAGCTATGCCGGGCGACTTTGTTCCCGTTTAAAAGAAAATTTGGATAGTTCTTTAGAGCTCCTCCCCCACAGGTGAAAGCATGAAGCTGGTGATAGTATGAAGCTTATACATAGGTTGACACAATGTGTTAGTAATATTCATGCAAAATTGGAACTAAATCTGTGTAGTACTTTTTTAGTTTAGCCCAGTCATACATATAAAGTTAAAGTCAAACTCAAAGTATTAATTTCAATTAAACCATAATTTGATACTTTTGAAATGTCAACAAATACAAAATAAATAATAGTCTGTCAGTCAGTCCGTCAGTGAAGCTATGTGAGCTATGTGCTCATTCCAAAATGTAGATTCGAATGGAGAAGAACGAGCAAGAAACTCCATTCGTTACTCTTTTTAAAAAGTATGTTCTACAATGTCTCTGATACATATTCTAATACTGTACACAGTAACAATGTAGTACAATGCAAAGACACGCTTGATACATACATACATACAGACAAAAAATTTAAAACAGGCTTCGATATCGGTTATTCAGATCACGTTGCTAATAAGTACTTTTAAAAAAATATATACAATGTATAGATTTGACTTTCCTACAATTTTATTATTGTAGGTAAATAATATGTATTGATGCGAAAGTATGTGACAATGTTTATGTGTGTGTCTGTTACTCTTTCATGTCAAAACGGCTGAAGAGATTTTTTTTAAGACTGACTTACTGACTAAAAACCACCCCGTTCCTTCTCCTGCAATCCGCGACGGCTGAAGGGATCGGGATGAACTTTGGAACAGAAGTAAATTATGGTCGGAATAACAAACAGGCTACTGTTTATTCCACGGGAACTCGTCGAAGCCGCTTGTAAAAGCTAGTAAGATGTATTTATTCTATTTGCCTACAAAGTAGGTAGGGATTAAAGCAGCAAAAAGTTTATACCATTTTTGATTAAATTCTGCGAAATTAAATACACTATTTTTGTAAGGTAATTCCCGATCACTCAAAATTCAAAAATTCACTGATATCGATTTCTATGTTTTACAGAGAATTCAATATATCAGAACCCTACACAGCAGCTGTAGCCAAATCTTATTTAGCGCTTGTCTACATGTAGAATAGAAAACCAAATTATATGGAATTGACGTAAATTTTGACACTTGTCAGTGTTATTCCCATACATTTGGTTTTCTACTCTCTCTGTACAAGTGGCTTAGCCAAACGCCACTCTATAATGACTGCGTATTGACTAAATGTTTGCACTATGAGCAAAGTCGCGGTTTACTTCAGTTATTACCTAAATACACATATTGAGGCAGCTAAGCTACAAAGCTACAAGTCTATAAAACAACTTAACACAACCACTAAAAGAACATGAACACTATAATTAAGACTGAACAAATAAAACAAGTGAATGATGTGAGTAAAATGTAGGTATAAATATAAAAGCCAGCCGGCTAACTGCCTACCACAGGGGTTCTCAAACTTTTCATTGACGAATACCACATTTATATAAATATTTTATAATTCATCATCATCATCAACAGCCTATAAATGCCTACTGCTGAGCAAAGTCTCTTCACGCACGAAGAAGGTTTGAGCATTAATCACCACGCCTGCTCAGTGCAGGTTGGTGATTTCAAACTTATAATTAGAAATTATAAGCCTAGGTTTCCTCACGATGTTTTCCTTCACCGTTTGTCAGTGGTGTCTAGATAATCTTAGAAAGTACCTACATACAACTGGATAAAGTCGCATTGGTAATTGTCGTTGGTAGGTTTCGAACCCGCACACTCATGAGAAGTCTTAAACCTCTGGGCCACCACGACGAATTTTAAGGTTATGATCATGAGGTTCGTTCTCATAAGAATCGTGACTTGCATGATTTGAAATCAGTTGAACGTAAAATTCAAGCAATCAATTAAAAAATGTTTTTAGAGATGTTTCTAAGTAAAGATTTATTCAATCGAATATGGACATCAAAATCAATACTAATTGAGTCGATTTTATAGTTGTAATTGCTCTTTGTTGTCTCCTTTGATGTAAAGTTTAGATCGAGATATAACCGTGGTATTTTTAGATAGAGGTGTTGTCTTATGTATTTTATTCTTCTGTCTGTCTTCGCAATTTGTACTTTTCTTCTGATCTGTACATGCTAATTGTTTTTTAGCGTATGAAATAAATGTTTTTTTCTTCTGCGGACCACTGGTTGGGAATCACTGGCCTACAATCTGTAAAGTAGGTCGTTAGTAAGGATTGCGGCGCGTGCGTGGACCATCGACGTTCATTATTCACGATCTTAACAGCTTTTGTTCACTTCTCTTTGAACCCACATTTTGTTTTATGTATAGACTAAGTGCCATTGAGCTTGTTGCTAAGTTATGCTTATTGCGGCTCGTTTTTTCTACTTTTTTATCTAAATGCTTTGTGAGTTGCATCTGTTAGAAAGAAGTATTAATATACTCTATGTGATCGTTCGATTATGATGTTCCCACGGCACCATGTTGCTTTGAAATAACAAATCTGAATGACAATTGTTTTTAAATTGAAATAAAATTAATTACGGGATATTTGGTTTCGTATTTCAATAAAGACGGAAGTATTTTAAAACTTCTTAAAAATTCTACGATGTAGTAAACTTTTAACATTACCGCTACGTACACTACGGCGTAGCACAATTATGACGTTATTGCTACGCGTGCTACGACAAAATTAATTTTTGACGTCATTTCCACACATTCTACGATGAAGCTTAAGTCTGATGTCATCAGCACAGCGTGCTACGGCGTAGGAGTGATGTAATATGGTAATTTTTTCAAATTTTAATTATTATGTTATTGTATTGATATAATATTATAAAGTTCCTGATTATGTTCATAAAAGTAAAGGGTTTCTAAGTGTGTTGTTATTGGACGAAGATATTGTTTTTCTAACTATCTTTCCTTTGTAAGTGGTAGTAATAGGACATTCTACTTCCATAACATATCTGTTATTATACATAACATAACATCACGCCTTTTATCCCCAGTATACTGAGAATTTTAAAAAACCCAGTAATACTTTGCCCGACCTGGGAATCGAACCCGAGACCCCTTGCCCGGCAGTCGCACTTGCGACTACTCGGCCAACGAGGCAGTCATGTTATTATTATGTATCCATAATAATAACATTTATTGCTTAGATACAGGCTGGAGGTATTTTTTTATTGTACTGTAGTGTTTATGTTCATAAATAATGTAACTAACAGAAATAAAGTGTTTATGCATATAGTGGTGATTGCTTTTACTTGTTGGATAACTCCAGATATAACTATCTAGAATACTAAAAAAATAATTTGTTCGTTGGTTCAACATCTACTTTGTTAATTTTTTGTCTCTTTCTTATTTGTGTGGTTGTAAGTTTACAATTTTATGACCAATGATATTACTAATTGCATAGGTGTGGGATTGAACAAAAACGATTTTTTATTATGAAATATTGTTAACTGTTTCATTGGCCGAGTGGTCACGAGTGCGGCTGCCGGGCAAGGGGTCTCGGGTTCAATTTCCGGGTAAAGTATTATTGAGTTATAAAAAAAATCTCACTAGTAGCATGTATTTTGGAATTGTGTTATAGAGGTATGGAAATAAACTCACCCCTATTACATGGGACCCATAACATCTACGCACCTCTGCCTACCCCTTCAGAAATAAGAGGCGTGATGTTATGTTATGTAAATATTGTTAATAAGTTTTATTTCTATTTTGTTACAGGTAAGTTTCCAGTGCCCCACATCCTAACATCTACCAATCAGTGAAAAAAAACCTTAGAAGAGGTTTTCAACTCGTCGGGATATTTTCTTTGACTTGGAGAGTGAGGTGATAACATAGATATAATAAAGAATTTCTGTGGGTGATACGTTCGTTGTTCCGGATTGATACGGATATTGTTATCATCATCAACAGCCTATAAGTGCCCACTGCTGAGCAAAGCCTCTTCTCACACGGAGAAGGTTTGAGCATTGATCACCATTTTTTATTTATGCTGCATCGCGGTGCCTGGTGCTAAATAAATGTTTTTTCTTTCTTTCTTCTTTCATGCTTCCTCAACGCCGGTTGGCGATTACAAACTTATAATTAGAAATTATTAGCCCAGCTTTGCTCACGATGTTTTCCTTTACCGTTTGTCAGTGGTGTCTAAATAATCTTAGAAAGTACATATAACTCGGAAAAAGTCACATTGGTACTTGCCGTTGGTAGGTTTCGTCTTAAACCTCTAGACAACGTCACCGCGCATACTGCTTAGTGCTTATGTTTATGAGCTCCAATCATTACTTGAAACTTGTCGAGCGACCTTGAAAAGTTACACGAATAATACTTTACTCACCTACCTACTTACTGCCTAATGCCAGTAGGCTGCGCGACATCGCCGCGACCGCGTACGCTGCTCAAGAAGAAGAGCCCCTCTGTGGCTCGAAACTAGTAGAGCTTTCCTCAACATATTCACGTGAGTAAACCACGATTTTTAGTTAATTATTTAATAATTTAGTGAATAATTTTAAGTGTGGGAGACCCATGCTTCGGTACGAATGGGCCGGCTCGACCGGAGTGATACCACACCTTACAGAAGCAACGTTTGCGTTGTGTTTCGTCGTGTAAGTGAGGTTACCGGAGGCCCAATTACCCCCCTCATTCTTCAATCTCCCAAATCCCTGAATTTCCGACGATCCTCAAACTCCTTATCCCCAAAAGGCCGGTAACGCCTCTGGTGTTCCGGGTGTCCATGGGCGACGCCGATTGCTTACTATCAGGTGATCCGTCGGCTCGTTTATCGGATTATGCTATAAAAAAAGTATATCTTACGATAGTTATTATAAAACCAATTAAAGTAATTGATTCAAATATTTACTTTACGAATAAATAGTTCATTTAACTGAACATTATAGTAATTTTTGCTGTTTAGTCAATTAATTAATGTACACTGTCTTTGATGTTAAAACTGATTAGCCTGTCAAAGTACAGGATCCGTCAGTAGTGTTAACTAGTATTATAATTGTTAGAAAATTGAAATATGTACTGTACCTACTGTTACTAAGGCTTAGTAAGTGCTAGAAATTGTTATTAGCAGGTGATACCTCTAAAGAAAATTAATGTTCATGTTAAATTGAAAAGGCTTTCTCAGAAAACTTCATTGTTTCTACTTGGTTATTTATCCTTATTAAAATTTGAGTAGATTAGTTAATTTAGTATGAAATATCTATGAAATTATTCATTTATTAAACGGTGAGTTTCATTCTATGATGTATTATTATTTCACACGTGTTTTTGCAAATAAATAATCTTTGTCTTTGTCTTTCAATCAACAGCTACATTATATAAATTTAACAGAAAAGTAGTAACATTAAGCCATTTATAGATTCACACTAATACTGACTTAATTGGTAATAGCTAAGACAAAATTAAAATTATAAATATGTATACCAAAAACAGTAGGCACACGGCAAGAAAATTATTTAAAGAAAAAATAAGGTGATAAACATATAAAAAAATAAAAATTAGTTACCTATTAAAAAAGTCTTCACTTATCATGGATCTTGCTTCTAGAGGGTTGTGTCAGACTCACATCGAATGTCGTTTTTTATAGATTGATTGATATTAATGTGAACCCCGGCTTTCAGAAGTGGTGGTAGAAGTGATGGTAGCTTTAATCAAAATAAAATTAAATGCAATAAAATTAAATTATATTATTTTATCTTTTTGAGAGGAAATTAGGTCTTTTTAAAAGTTACCCCACACTAGGATTTTCCCCTGTGTCGTGAGTGCGTTTACAAATATACAATATCACATACACATGACATCAAAACTCAGAACAACAATTTGTGGATGACACAAAGATTTGCTACGTGGGGGAATCGAACCTGCATCGTTGTATGGCAGCCGGTTGCCCAGCCACCGCGCCAATCGTGCAGTAGAATAGCACAATCGTAGCTAGAATACCAATTTGTGGATTACACAAAGAGTTGCTCCGCGTGGGAATCGAACCTGCTGCACGATGCATGGCAGCCATTTGCCCAGCCACCGTTAAAATAGTACAACTAGATAAACGAGTCACTAATAAATATTTTACTTCATGACTATTTTCTTCTAAAAACTTTTTAATATTCTGCGGGCTATTAAAAGTTAAAAGTTTCAAACAAGGCGGTACTTATTTAAATAAAAAAAGGCCATTTTACGAAATGTTCGCCCGAGTCTTGCATTTCTTGGACAAGTTTATGAAGGCTGGAACATGTAAGCTTTGGCAGTAGAAATACGCCTTTTGGAGTCATTCCAAGTATTTTAAAGTTGATGTGTTTAGTGAGAGATCTGATCTGAGTCTGACTCGTAAAAAGTAGATATAGCGTGTGTACAGTCCTAAAATGACTGACATACATATTTTGTTTCTATAAATACCGATACAACATAATAAATGAGTGAGTGCAATTACTGCAACGTGGTAATCAACATTAGAGAAAGGAATCATCAACAGTTTATTGTAAACACAATTAAACGTTTTAAATCTAACTAAGTGAATCTTTTCTCTTCGCGCTCCGACCTCAACATCGCTGCAAGTGTACGCATTGTACAGCGTGATTCTAAACTTGATGCGCAGTTGTTATTAAGAAGCAAGGGAGGTAGCCAACTTAATTGTAGTTTATAGAGGATGTTTTAAATTATATATGCATGAAACCACTCCTTTTATCCCTGTATTCGTAGACAGATGTAGATGTACACATTACAATTAATGCCGCTGTACAATGTAACACCTAGTTTCCACTATTTATGTTTTGAATCCCATGTAATAGGGGGTGAGCCTATTGCTATATACCGGGCACAATTTTAGACCCCGTCCCACTACTTAGATTTAAAAAAAACCCAGTAGTACTTTGCCCTACCTAGTAATCGAACCCGATACCCCTTGTCCTTCAATAAGGAAGGAAGCAATGATATATTTTGTACCCTTTTATTAGTTTCAAATAAAGAACAATATTAAGTTACGAGTTTTTTATGGTATAAGCCGGTAAACGAGCAGACGGATCACCTGATGGTAAGCAATCGACGCCTTAGATGAACACTTGAAACACCAAGGCATTACAAGTGCGTTACCGGCCCTTTGTGAATTGGGTATTTGAGGACTGTGGTGGATTCGGGGATTGGGGTGACTGGGGAAGGGGGTGATTGGGCCTCCGGTAACCTTACCTCACACGAGGAACACAACGCAAGCGCTGTTTCACGTCAGTTTTCTGCTCGGCCGTGGTATCACTCCGGTCATGCCGGCCCATTCGTGCCGAAGCATGGCTCTCCTACACTTAAATATATATTATGTAATATATATATTAAATTATATTATTTAATATATATATTAAATAGTAAGATGAAGTAAGACTTGTTTTTATTGAACAAAGGAATCTAGAAAAAACTAACTTTAATTTAATTCTACTTTCTTGAAGAATTGGACATATAAAAACCGTAATAAAAATTTTGATAGTATTCTCAGTGACTTCGGATTCCCGTCTTTGGCAAGAGTCCAAATTTAGTGAGCAATATTACGACTAACAGTAGTAGGTGTCGTTATTAAAAGCAGTTCTGTTCAATGGCTCACACATTAGTCTTGTTTTCAAACTGAATGAGTTATTTTTTTGGTACTTACTGAGGCGTTAAGATTGATTATGACGTCATTTGTTATTTATGCTAGACTTGTCATTAGTCTACCATGGACGTAGATGGTCTATGGTATGCTAGATATTATATTATATTATAACTTTATAAATGCAATAATGTGTGTTTTTATGTTTCAATTTCATTTATGTGTATGTTTTTCTCTACGTCCGGCTAATGGTATCATGATGTGATCGGCGATGGCGACCTCTCGCGTCCGGGCCTAGTGCAGGCCATGATGCGGAGCGAGGGGGACTGGGATGCCGTCTCCTCCTTTTGCGAAGCAGTCATGCTAGCTAAGGAGGAGGCGGGACGCGTGAGGCAGCGAAGCGCTGCCTCCTCACAACCCAGCCATCGCGAAGGACACACCGGGCGTCGGGGATCGCGGGACGATCTCCGGCCACCGTAAGCGCGGGCCTGCGGACGGCGAGCATGGGTGGCTCCCCGTCCGACCAGAAACAGACCCGAGCGTACGGCGCGTCGCGTTCCGCGCGCGCCTCAAAGAGCCATCAGACCACCACAGATGGGGCCCAATAGGGCCGATGCCGATTCGGAGTCGCGGAGAACCTAACGGGTAACCGGGAATCCGGCTCGACGTGCAGGAGAAGGAACGGGGTGGTTTTTAGTCAGTAAGAGTCTGACACTCCCTTCCGCCTCACCCAGGCGGGAGCAGTCATTCGATGATTTGCCCCCCTTAAAAAAAAAATGGTATCATGATGAAATTTGGAACAGGGATAGATTATAGTGTGGAATAACACATAGGGTACTTTTTAAATCACAGGAAGGGAAGACGCGGGCAAAAGCTTGTCCTACTATATAAGGATGTACTTAAGAGAAATCTTTAAAATTTTGTGTAGGGAACACCGCAGGACGAATGTTAGTAAGTAATAAATCAACCATTTGTGTATATAACGGGATAAAATTAATTGAAAATCTGACATTCCAAATTCAGAATGGCGTGACTCGATGAATTATTTAACAGCTTTTTTGATTCCAACAATGGATTCCGTCGATTGTGATATTTAATTTAAACAATACACGATGATTATTTTAATAATAAAAAGGGCTTTTGTGGTCGACGGCAAAGCCGGAACGCTTCGGCGATAGAATGAAAAATGAGAAGCAAAAAAAATACACTCACAGGCAGAATTAACCGCCCACCCTGTTTTTCTCCTTGTTTACGAAAATAATCAGTTTCTATGGCATTTTTTTAGAATGTACGTTTTAAATTTTTGTTTACTGATACAAATAAATAAAGGTCTTAATAAAAGTCCTTAAAGTATTAACTAAAAATGACAGAATACTTTCGTAAATAGTTCCTCTGTAACTCGAAACTAGTAGAGTTTTTCGCAATACCTATATTTTCGTGAGTAATCTCTCAAGTATGTCTCAAGATAGTTATTATTTTATTAAAATCTTAAAGTAAGGTTTTTAATGTAAATAAGAAACTTAGTATAAAAGTGACTAATAGTATTAAATTAGAGACTTGAAAATAAACAATTACAGTGTTGCCTCACATCTTACGTAAATAAACAGGACTACGAAAAATATAGCTGGACAGTTAATTATGCCAGTAAGTGTATTTTTTATTCCGACATTGAAATGAGTGAATCGTAGGCACGTTGATTTAGGCGAAAGGGAAATTAAAAAGGACAGGACTGACTGAGTTTTATTTTTTCCAGTAAATGAGAAACGATTTCATTTGAAGTTATTTAATGAGGTGTCAGACTTGATTTCGGTTGAATTGTATTAGTTTAGAGTTCGTTCATAATTTTATGTCACTTTAATTGTTGTTTTAATTATTAAACTGGAAATATTTCTGCGTTAGTGTTGGTTGGACCACGTTTTACTTTGAGAAAAGCTAGAATGTTTAAATTAATTATTAGGGTATTTGGCTTACTCACGTAATTATTTGACGAGGAACTCGACTAGTGTCAAGCCATGCTAAAGTTTCATATACATGAGCAGCATTCCGCGACCCGCGACGCGATGACTGTCGCGCTGTCACTGACTGATTTAGCATGTCTCACGAATGTTCAATGAGTTTTTCAATGTTGTCTCATGAATTTTTGGTGCTTTTTTTGAAACCACACTAAAAATTCTCGTTCTACAATAAAACCAATTTTTTTTAGACTGCTATTTCCAATTAGTTCACTAATACCATAAAAGATAACCAATTATAAATTTACGATTTATTTATTTTTGTCTTCTTTTTTCTTCATCTTTTTTACAGCAACGTGTATTACGTGCCAGCCCTAGAATGCTCTCGGTCGACTGATCTAAAATCTTTGGTTATACAGGCTGCGGCTCGCTTTCCGTCGCTAGTGATGCGTGAAAATCGTCTAAATGGAATTTTCTCCGATACACGCCACGCCACATTCCGGTTCGATTAATTAATCGACTAATTAATTGGGTAATAAAGGGACTTTGGCTAACGCCTGCTGATTGATTTCGTTACATGCAGATAAGGTTAAGTACCGCTTTGTAATTAGCAATGCTGTTAATCTGTTAAACATTGTAATGATGAATAATATTATAGGTATTATTAGATTAGATTTCACTCTTGGTTGTGAACTCGTCAATTAGACTTTGACCGTCTCCGTCGGTTGAATAGATAAAGCGTGAGAAAAAAAGAAACTTATTTTCTCGATTATAATGCTAGTTTCGATACAGATATTATGTCGGGAGTCGAGATTTTTGTGACTGGCACGAAATTGTTGTAATATTTTTTCCGGACAGTAAATAAATTAATACAACTGATGACTGAAAGTGAAGCACCTTTTACACAAGATACGTTAACAACTAAAACCAATATTTCTCTATCGCTCTCAAGCCATCAAAAAAGGTCCAAAGGGATGAAGAAGCATCGAATCTATTCTCTACCTCACACCGTAACAGTTGCTCATAAATAATGTTCAGTAGTTGTAAACGAGTGCGTGTGATATAGTGCCGCACACATTTGTCAAGTGTCGCCGGGGCGTGCGTACAGAGGGCGCTTTATACGTCTTCATAAAAAGGAACATACTGTGAAGTGAGCTGTTTATGGACAATACTTATGATACTTGTATCCTACGTGGTTTGGGAGATATTATTTTGTTTGTAGTTGTAAATTAAGGTTTGATTCTCTAAGCATTCTTATGATGGGTGTTAAAAACTCGTAACACGGTAATATCTCGCGGCAGGCGACGCGACGTGAATACTTTACGGGATTTATGCATATTATAAGGGATTTATGCGCATCGAATATAAGTTTAGAGACAGTGGTTGTTGAGTAATAAACCTAGATCATAGAAATACTGGATGCAATTCGCTTCCAACCAACATTTAGTAATTGGAATGGCTTATAATTTCTCACACATACGTACAGTATTGGAATATGTATCAGTGAGTTGTAGAATATACTTTTTTAAAAAGAGTAACGAATGGAGTTTCTTGCTCGTTCTTCTCCATTCAAGTTACATTTTGGAATGAGCACCTAGCTTCACTGACGGACTGATTGGCAGACTATTATTATTTTTTGACGTTTCAAAGGTACTAAATTATGGTTTGGACTTTGATATTGACTTTATGTTTAGTGATGGAAGGTGTCTTGTGGTTGATATCCTAACCTATCCTCATATAACCTTTTTGCAGCTTACCACCTACCACATACATTTCTGCACTGCCCAAAGGATAACTGGCAGAGAATGCCGTCAGCATTAAATCCTCCTTATGCAATTGTATAAATCTTAAATGAATAAATAAATAATTATCCACATAGGCTACGTAACGATGCATATGGAAACACAGCACCCTGAATTACCATTTATTTGGGAAAAATGTTATTAGTATTTAAACTTTTGACGAGGCCAAGACTGCACACTTGATGCGCTGGATGGGCTACCGGTTGCCGCGCAACGTGTCGCGGGTTCGATTCCCACACGGAGCAACTATTTGTGTGATCCACAGATTATTGTTCCGGGTCTGGGTGTCATGTGCAATTTGAACTTGTATGTTTGTAAACGCACCCACGACACAGGAAACAATCCTAAAGAGAGGCATCGTTTTTTTTAAAGATATAAAAAGAATGCTATAAGGTAGACTTCAATGTCATAATAATATTATTTCATGTTTATAACCCATCCTGTATATTTGCATCATTTTGAAATTCATGACCAATTGCAAATTTCGGACCATAAAAAGCTCAACTCAACTGGAATAAATATAATCCATACTTCCACTACAGACATTAGTCAAGTCGTATAACACAATAATACTTTTTAACCAACCTCGAAACCTCGAATTCAGACGTAAGTTTTATTATAAATTCATGTAAAGTGGCAGTCTTTCATTGTTTTCACAGCAATTAATATTATGATTTTAAGGAAATGGGTCAACAAATGTATTTTTTTTGCAAAGACCTTCTCCCGTGGGTCCTGTAGACTCGGTTAATTGCTCAGATTATGGTAATTGTATGTTAATATTTAACTAAACGCTCCCGTTATTCTGTTTTCACGGCATCCCTGTTTTGTTGACCCGAATTGTAGCTGTGAATCAGAGAAATAATATTTTTCGTATATTTTTAAGCTAGTAATTGTGTACTTGCTCGCATTGCGCGAGCCTACAACAAAGACTTCTCTCAGGTTGATGTATTTAACTGCACAAAATCTAGCTTTAAAGCCCAAGTTAAAAATATTATAATTGATAAAGGCAAATAGCGAGCAACTTTGTTCCACTCACCATAAAGCATTTACCATAGAGCATTTACTATGTTAATTCATATTTTAATTAGGTTAATATTATTATCTCCCTTTCTTATTTTTATATTATTTTATATTTATTATTATTATATATTTAACTTTCAATTCTATATTAAAACTTTATTTTCAAATATTGTTTAAAGTCCGTTCGCATGGTAAATACAAATTAAGTTAAGCAGGGAAACCTATTATTAGCCTTACTAAACTGTAATATCTTTATTTTGTATTATATCATATGTATCGCTGTTGGTTTTCTAAATAAATAAATAAATAAATATTTTTTTCCTAATTTCAAGCATTTTTTTGCGATGACCAACGTTGTGTTAGTATTTTCGTGAAGCTACTGTTGTTATACTGATATATTTGTTACTGATTCCGTAATAACGAATACTAAAATGTAAACTAAAAATGTTCACCATCGATCACGTTCGACCACTATTTCGCCTGATGGTAAGGGAAGATTCCCTTGTTCGTGGCCCTCCCCGGCTAATCATCCTGTAGCTTATTAACTACTACAAGAGAGTACAACATGGCTTTTTAAGCTATTAAATACTATGAAAAGCATTTTTTTTCACCTGATTTGCATCCTTTATAATTGCTTAAGGTAATATCTAGTATTCTCATAAAGATACTTTTTGAAATAAAAATAAACAATATGCCTTAGTAACAGTTATTGACGAATATTTTCCGTGTTATTTTATTAATTAAATTTCTGAAAAGTGTTACTCAATAAACTTGATTAAAATTCGTTCCAATGAAAGATTAGATTCCGAATTCTTTCCCATTTTACCACTAATAAATGCCTCTGGCTTCATTTACGTAAAATTAAGTTTCATTCATTATTAAAATTTGATTTAAGTATATTTATTGATTGTTCAAACAAACAGTTAAGATAGATTAAGTATTAACTATCACAATTAATTTGCTGAAACCGAAGGAACTTGATGTAAAAGTGTAAAAAACATGCGAACACACAAACAGATGTAAAAACTGACATATTTATGTTATTAAGTGGAAGATTAAAGTGGGTTATTTCAATAAGTTTGGAATCTTTTAATTACTTCGCTAGTCGAGACGGGCTTGTCTAATTGAGTGGAGTAAGAGAGATACTTGGAATTCCTATTTTAGCGCTCGCTTCAAATTTTGTTTTTATCTTTCTACGGTGCTATGACCGATGTCTGCTTTCCTCGTTTTTTTGCGAAGAACTATTTGGTTTTTCTTATTGATTGAACTTTTAAGGTCATCGTATATCTAACAAGCATGGCTTCGGCATGGCTCCAAACCCAGCAAGTTCATCGTCATTAAAATATGAACTTTAAATCGTATGTCATGTGACATAATATTTCATAACGTCAATATTAAAAAGTAGCAAGTGCGACTGTCGGGCAAGGAGTATCGGGTTCGATTCCCGGGTCGGGCAAAGTATTACTGTGTTGTTTAAAAATGTCAATAGTAGCAAGGAGTCTGAAAATGTGACCGGTATATGGCAATAGGCTCACCCCCTATTACATGAGACACATAACATAAATAGTGAAAAGTGGGTGTTGCATTGTACAGTGCCGTAATGTGCACCTCTGCCTACCCCTTCGGGGATAAAAAGGCGTGACGTTATGTTATGTCCAAAACAAAAAACACAAATGTGTGATAACCTTAACAAACTCCAAGGTGGAATCTTCGCTACTTGGTAAGTGACGAAGATACAGGTTGCTTCCAACTGCCTAATATGAACGTCCTATGTTGAGCTGTCGAGGCCTTGTGGTTGATATTTATCTGATTTTTATCTGGTCTTTGTTTAATCTAAAACTTGCAACTAGAATCAGTGTAAAAAAGTAAAGAAAACAAATACATTCATCCCCGTATTTGGCGTGAAAATGATCTTTTAAGAACCAAACGCCGAGCTTACCCTATTTGTATTCGACGTGCGAGGCCCGCTCCCTATTACATGGGCCTAATAACTAACACCGACCGTGAATACTAAGCCGAAACACTTCGGAAATAAACTACCATACCATGATGCTACACATAGATACATATATTCATCATGTTACCACTACCTCTTTGTTCCACAGGTCGAAATTGTGAACGTAGAGTAAGATATCTTAGGTTCATTATTACAAGAAAAGCATCACTAGATTTAATTATTATGTTGTTCGGCTTATTCACGTAACTGTTTGACGAGGAACTCGACTTGTTTCGAGCCATGCTAGAAGTTCATACTCATGACTTCATAAGCAGCATTCTGCGACACACGATGCGGTGCGGTGTCGCACTGCTACATGTGAGACTCGACTAGTTTCAAGCCATGCAAGAGGCTCATATTCATGAGCAGCAATCCACGACAAACGACGCAGCGACTATCGCGCTGTTGCCGGTGACTCCAAACTGGTTTAGTTTTTCTGAGTATACATATTTACGTGAGTAATCCGTTATTTTTAGTACATACGTAATCAAAGTATGTCTCACGAAACTTATTATAAACATATTTTAGATTTGTTGGAATTTCACAATTTTCAGTAACGGCTTCGAGTCTGAAATTGTACTTGGTGTATGGTAATGGCCCACATTTGTCCATAACCAGCAAAAAGTTGGTGTAGCCATAGAACCAGTACTCCCTTTTTACCTTTAAACTGTCAAACACCAAGCGGTCACCGGTGACCGCAACCTATTGTTCTATAATTGTGTCTACAAAACCGGTACTCGACGAGTTAACGCACAAAAGGTGTGACGTCACATCATATTACGTATTTATTACATCCTTAGCACGTGGAAAGCGAGTACCATCACTCTTTGCACTTTATTATCCTTTTTACTGAGCACTCAATTCTCTGGAACACAATGGGCCATATCTCCAGCAAGATGAAGTGTACTGCTGCACTCAAGTTTATAGCCAACAGTAACAAATGCGACATAATATGAGACACGGCTAGTGGTTACACTACTGCAAACAGACTGCATGTCCTAAAGCAGCCGCCAGGAGATGGATGGTACAATCCTTTTAATAGGGCAGATGCCTAATTTTTATTTAAATGTCCGTCTGGTAGATTATTTCAAATCATTAGACACGTATTTTTTAATTTCTTACAGAAATGAATACGTTTGACGATATATTGATTTGAAATGTCGCGTGACGTCACTTCTATGTACATTTTAAACGTAGAAATGACGTTTACTCACTTACTTACGTTTACTAACTTTAGGAGTGGGGTGACCCACTCCTAAAGTTTGTTTCGTTTTATCTAGTATTGTTTTATTATACGACAAAATAAAAAAAAATACGTGTCTAATATTTTTTCATTACCTAACTTACGGTCTAATTTGATTTTCATACCCTGTCATCATCCCAATTTTCGGTGAGCTTTTGGCTTCTTATGGACAGTTGCTCTATTGTAGATCGTTAGAAAAATGAGTAAGTAATCGCCATGTTTTAATTATTATTTTTTATATTTGCTGGGCCGACGGTTGACCACTATCTAGCCTATTGGTAAGCGATGATGCAGTCTACGATGGAGCACGTCGTCCCATAAGCAACCTATTCACTTGGGCCTTGAAGACACCCAGGTTATATCCTTCAGGAAATACAGATTCTGGCAACGAATTTCACTCCTTAGCAGTACGCACATGGAAGCTTGATGCGAAGCGCTTCGTGCGTGTTGGTGGAACATCTATCATGAATCGGTGACGCTTCGCTCATTATCTTATGGTGCGATGATGGAAAGGACTAGGGAGAATTAAGTTATTAAGCAATTTCTCCACATTACCTAAAAAAAACCTTACTGCAATCATCAAGTGACCTGCAAAGCGCGAGGATAACAGCACAAACCCTGTCCAAGAAGAGAGGGTCTTGATCAGTAGTGGATGTATTCCGTTTAGTATTAATAATGGCAGAAGCCATAAGAAACATTCACTAGTTCAGACTTTTCTGCTCACCCACATATATCTAGTCACACATAACATTCACGTAGCTTCCTGTACACGTATCGAGCCACATCTGAGTAGAAATTCTCTATTTAAGAGTTTTACGTCGATTTGTGAGAAATATGTTCAATATCTGCCGAGCTCGTGATAAATTGAACGTTGTTATGCTTAATGTGTTGCGCATGTGCTGCCATCTGTCAATATAATGCCGCGTTTTATTATTGTGAAGACGGTTAGAAGAAATTAGCGGTAAATGGTAATGTGAATGGATGAAATAAAACACGTCAGTTAGGCTGGAAAGTGATATTGCTTCAGGTAATGTGTGGTCTGCACGTATATTTCTTAATATATCGCACCTTGATCAAGGTTGAATTTTTAAATTCAATAAGTGGATCCTACAATCGTCAGCGCACGTCATTATGTCGGTTAGTGACAGTGACAGTTCCAGTGACCCGGTAAGCGAGCTGATGGATCAACTGATGCTAAGCAATCGGCGTCGCCCATTGACACCTGGAACACCAGAGGCGTTACAAGTGCGTAACCAGCCTTTTGGGGATTAGGAATTTGATTAATGTTGGGGATTCAGGGATTGGGGAGATTGGGGAAGGGGGTGGGGGTTAGTTAGGCCTCTGGGAAAGTCTTTCTCACGGTAATACATAAAGCAAGCGTTGTTTTTTGACATTACCAAAAAAAGAACACTTATTTCCAACAAAAACAATGTTTCTACTAACTATAATAATGTAAGATTTAGTTAAACGTTTGTAATTCTATTTTATAAAGATGATTAATTTAACAATTCTTTCATTACTTTAATTTCATGCGCAATTAATACAAAGTTTATTCTTTTTAGTTGGAACTGCCCATAATTTCATCCATTTAAAGTTTAACACAATCTTTTAAAAGAAAATGAACAGTGAAAATGGTCCAATCAAGAAAAAGTAGTCTAAAATTTCACTACAAATAACGGCATCATTATGAAAATAATAAATAACATTGTTTTGTTAACAGTACATGCTATTGTTGTAAATAGCGTTGAGAAAAAAATAAACGGTTTCTTGCCCTTGTTGATTTACGAGCCCCGATAAATCCGAGGCCTTGGTATACACGGTTCATCAAGGTATACAAAACCATTTTAGCATGGTCTCCTTTTGTATGATCATTCTACACATTCAAAGCTCAGTTTATACTGGTATTGCATAGCTTGGTGTGTAGCTGTGTACCTACAGAACATGTTCAGTTCACTACAAAAAATAGAGAGACTCGTAAATAATGAATCGGAACAAATATGTAGCGAGGATCGTGATAAATCTACGTGTGATTGTGTGGGCCGTAGTTCCGATTCCGAAGTACAAAATAATATAACAATTAATTGGGTGTTGCTTGTTGACTTGTTTTTGGAAACTATGCTGTGTGAGTTTCTTATCTTCTTTGTTTTTCTTGCTTCTGGCATTTTCCCAGAGAACTTGACGTCAGTAGGTACCTACCTAAGCTAAGCGTTAACTAGATTTGGGTGAATGATCATCAGTACGGTGAAACTTATTATATGGGGTTCCAAAGACCCTTTAGTCTTTGATATGATAAAACCACCCGGTTCCTTCTCCTGCATGTCGAGCCGGATCCCCGGTTACCCGTTAGGTTCTCCGCGACACACTTGACAGCGTAAAGTATTTTTCTTAAGTTGTAAATATATGCGGTAAATTCGTCATAGTCGTCACGCTTGGCCGTAAAACCAACCAGATACCAAATCGCATACCTTCCCGCAAATACTGCATGCATACGTGGAAAACAAGCCTTCCTTAGCTGTCACTCAGTCAGGTATCACCAGCGTCCGACCATAAAACAAAGCACCAAGTTTATCTTTAAACTTTGGCTCCAGTTTCCTTGAACAACAAAACCGAGTACTTCCATCATGCTTACACTGAACTGTCATCTCATTTGTTAATGCCCGTTAACATTTTGCCAACAGGACTTTCATTTCAACGAAGACGTAAAAAAACTTTTTTATCTTCCAACTCATTAAGGATTTCAATCTTCTATAACAGTTATAGCTTCAGGTTAAAAAATATCTTGATTTAGTTTACCAGCAGCTAACGAGACCGCACTAATGAAAGGGTTACCGCCATAATCATAAATAACTGAATAACACTTAGGGTCGAGAATTTGTGAATGTTTTAGGGCTTGACAACCCTGTGGTCTGGGTCTGGGCTATGTTCAAACAAGAATAGGGGCCAGGAATTCATTGTATTACTGTGTTATAAAGTCGGGTTATAATGAACACAAGTATCCTGTAGTATATTAAATCCTTCTATTTTAGGAATATTGTTTGGAGTATCTTTGTTTTGTCCTCACCTACTATCTATGACTAGGTTGTGTTAGGAGGAATGTTTAATTAAATTCGAAGATGTCAGTATTTTACCTCGAGTTGCCGTCTGTTATTTACAACAAAGTAACGGTTAAACTGTTTTTTATTTTGTGAACACAATGCTGACGTTACCATTTTGTTGTTTGTTCTAAACAGTACGGTTATATTGGTTTTTGTTGTGTTGGTCATTTTGGCGTAAAGATGATTAAAATATGTAAGTTTGTCTACTGACCATAGAAACATCACATAACAACACACCTTTTACCCCTGAAGGGATAGGCAGAGGTGCACATTACGGCACTTAATGCCACTGTACAATGTAACACCCACTTTTCACTATTTATGTTATGAGTCCCATGGAGGGGGTGAGTCTATTGTCAAATACCGGGCACAATTCCAGACTCACTACACAGTACTTTGCCTGACCCGGGAATCAAACCCGAGACCCCTTGCCCGGCAGTTGCACTTGCGACCACTTGTCCAAGTACGCACTCGAGAGACAAAAACCTAAAGCCAGAATAACCAAGTCATAAAATCTATATATCATTATGTATATTTGTCCAGATCCAACAACACAGATGTATCACCATCACATCAGAACAAAAGATTGCCAGAACAAACTCGGTTCACAATTCGACGTTAGATGCTTATCGTGAGAGGAGCGATGGTTTTAATCTGACCCTTCTCGCAATGTTAATAAGGTCAATGATATTATACAATGCCTCTGGAAAATATTGCAGGAACAGGATTAAAATTTCTAAACAGGCTTGTTTTATCTCTGGGTTAATTTGGGATCCTTTGCATATTCGTTGGACAAGTTTAACGTAGGGTTTTATCAGGTAGTGGGGAAGGCTTTTTGTTGTTCACATTGGCCATGATAGGGTTGACTATAGAAAGTAGTTAAATATCTGTGTTCTGTAATTGTTTAGGATGTAGTGTTGTTTGTTTTTTTTGGAAAATGTGACTTTGTTACCAAAGCTTTTTTTATGGTATAAGCCGGTAAACGAGCAGACGGATCACCTGATGGTAAGCAATCGGCGTCGACTATGGACACCTGGAACACCAGAGGCGTTACAAGGGCGTTACCAGCCTTCTGGGTTAGGAATTTGAGGATTGTTGGGGATTCAGGGATTGGGGAAAGGGGGGGGGGGGTAATTGGGCCTCCGGTAACATCATTCACATGACGAAACACAACACAACGTTGTTTCACGTCGGTTTTCTGTGAGGCCGTGGTATCACTCCGGTCGATCCGCCCCATTCGTGCCGAAGCATGGCTCTCCGACATTTAAAGCTACGTAGAACTCTGGTGCTGGTTTCATTTTGTTGTATGACAAAATGCCTGTTCTTGCCTTTGGCATTTTATTTATACATATTTGTATTTAAACTTTTATAAATAAATAAATATCTAAGAATGCGTGGTTCTGTGACAAAATGCAAAAGTTTAATGAATATTTATTTTCATGGGATTGTTCAATCTAGAACTATTGGATAAAATTATTGATTTCTATCATTCTCATCGTAAAAATTTAATATCAATGTTTACACTGAAATCTAAAATTATGACCGCTCATTTTTGCAACACACCATATATCTCCTAAATTACATTTTGACCTAAATCCCGTTGTCTAAAACACACAAACAGGAGCCAAACACTTTTATCACCAAACTTCAGTTTACGAGTCACAAGTAAATCGCGAACTGAGATATCCATGTTTTACAGGATGTTTCGAAGATAACACGTCACTGATCAGAACTCAGTAAACGAACATGCTGTATCTGTAACGGTTTCAAACATGGCGACGTGTTTGTGTTTCGTTCCCGATTTGAATTTTGATGGTGCGTTTTGGAACACAAGTAGATTGTTCCTCGATTGTAGAGTCGGTGTGATTGTTTAAACGGCTATAGACAAACTTTGGGATTTTGCTCTGGTCGTTGCATTACTTTGACATTAAGTTTTAGATGTGACGTTTGAGTCGATGGTCTGCTATTTCATTAATCAACAACTAAAAACACTTTTGTGAGAATTTACACATAACAATAAACTGTTATGTTTATATGTATTTATAGTAATAGCTGTTCCCCGCGATTTCGTCCGCGTAGAATTCCTGGTTTATCTCATGGAAGTATTTAATCGGGAAAAAAACCCTATCCTATCGTCGCCTACATCAGCCCATATACCCTGCCTGTACACCAATCTCCATCAAAACCCGATCAGTAGTTTCAGCGTGATTCACGGACAAACTTCCAAACAAAGAAATATTCACATATTTATAACATTTTTAAGGGGGAAAATACATCGAATGACTGCTCCCGCCTGGGTGAGGCGGGAGTGAGTGTCAGACTCTTACTGACTAAAAACCCCTCCGTTCCTTCTCCTGCACGTCGAGCCGGGACCCCGGTTACCCATTAGGTTCTCCGCGACTCCGAATATTTATAACATTAGTGTGATTTTATTCACCAATACTTGAATAATTAACTTTCCTCAATCAGTACCCAGTAAACATTAAACATGATCAGATCACATATTTATTGACAAAACGGCCTTCGATATAATAACAAACATTATTTATTGGTAATTGGGTTCTTTCAATAGCGAGTGACGTCATCACGACGAGAGTAGCCAGTAATTGACAGTATGGCTTATTAACACCATCCAGTGACCAGACTTCCACTTCAAACCTACGTCAATTTAGCTTCGTTAGGTTTCATTTGGGGATTAAATTTTTCGAATTTGCTAATCAATTCTGTTATGCTTTTGAAGTAGGTGGATTCTTTGTTTGATTGCTTTGGTCTGATGGTGATAATAGTGGTATGATATAGAGGTATAGATTTTGATTTTTAGATTGAGTTGGTTTCTATATATTTATGTCTTCTTTGTTGTTTTATTTATAACACTCGGCAAGCTTTACCAAAAAGTAAGGACCCAGGACGGGAGGGATGATTAGATGATTTTTGCCCATAACAAATCTTGAGCGATCACCTTGCTTATTTGATTTAGCAAATGTCTAAAATATCATGTTTATGCAGCTATACCTCTACAATGTAACACCCACTATTCACTATTTATGTTATAAGTCTCATGTAACAGTATTATTGCAATATACCGAGAACAATTCCAGGCCACTGAGAATATATAATAACATACTGAGAAATTTAAAAAAACTCAGTAATACTTTCCCTGACCCGAGAATCGAATCCGAGACCCCTTGTTCGGCAGTCGCACCTGCGATCACTTGACCAACGGGGCAATCATAGACACTTTTCTCCAGAAAAAATAAAGAAAACATCACATGCATTTGAGCTGAGCTCTGGCCTTTTTGTCTTTTCAACTCAAAAAGAAAGACTAAAGAGTAAAGACTCAAATTCAATTTCTCTTTCTCTTTTTAATTTTTTTTCTTTTATTTATTGCATTTTGTGACGGTGTGTAAATAACCCATTTTTTTTCTTTTCTTTCTTTACATGTACCATCTTCATCTCTTCTAGGAATAACAGACGTTCCATTATACCTCCTCATATTACAAAAATGTCACCAGCAGAACTCGTGTAACCGTTTAGACGGACTATTAATCTTATACAACCCTTGCGTCATGAACTAGCTTAGACCTTAGGTCACACATTTAATATAATGTCTGACACTTATATGAACACTAGAACTGATATATTGAACTAATCCACTTGGAAAAACAATATCCAACCTAGCTGACATAAGTGAGGAGTGTTAGATAAATGGGTACTTAGAGGTATATTATTATTATGCTGTTGCTACTTATGAGAATGAGACGGCCATTTTAATAATCGTTCGTTCTATGTCTTATTAGTATATGGTGTAGTTTGTTTCGAAATTTTAACTGGAGTTTTCGATGTAAGTGGATCTATTATTTTTCAATTATATTTTTAGGTACAAATGATTAGCAATAATAAGGAAGTCGACTTTTATTTTTTAAGCCGGTAAACGAGTAATCGGCACCACGCATGGACACCTGAAACACCAAGGCGTTACAAGTGCGTTACCGACCTTTTAGGAATTGGGAATTTGAGGGTTGTGAAGGATTCGGGGATTGGGGAGACTAGGGAGGGGGTAATTGGGCCTCCGATAACCTCACTTACACGACGAAACACAACATAAGCGTTGTTTCGCGTCGGTTTTCTGTGAGGCCGTGGTATCACTCCCGTCGAGCCAGCCCATTCGTGCCGAAGCATGGCTGTCTCATACTTGAAATGTTCTAACTTCCCAGTTATAGTTTAAAATTTATGATTTATGGGTATATTGGTTAATGTGGGAGTTTTCATTGCTTTTACGTGAATAATTTAGCAACCTTTCGTTCCTAAATTGTTAGTCTTATTGTATCCAACACCGTTTTAATCATTAGCCCATTTACAGGGAGTCCCGAAAGACCGAAAATTTCTACGACAGACACAAACCCGCTACAGCACCCGGTTTCGATTCCCGCATGGAGCAAATCTTTATGTAAACTACAAATTGTTGTTTCGGGTCTGAACTTGTATGTTTGTAAATATACTCACGATACAGGAGAAAATCCTAGTGTGGTGCAACGTTAAAAGAAAAGAAACATTCCGCGGACCCGATTTGTATTAGGAGATAATCACTTTTATAAACCAATTATAACATAACATAGGTAGTAGGTAGGTACTTAGCATAGGTAGGCAGAGGTGCACACAGAAGTAACACCCACTTTTCACTATTTATGTTATGACTGCCATGGCCGGGTGAGCATATATCATAGGGGGTGAGCCTATTGCCATATATCGGGCACATTTTCAGACTCCGTGCTACTACTGAGATTTTTTTTAAAACCCAGTAAAGCTTTGCCCGACCCGGGAATCGAACCCGAGACCCCTTACCGCCATTCGCACTTGTGATCATTCGGCCAACGAGGCAGTCAGTCAATGAAGTCAAGTCAGTCAAAAACAGTTGGCACATGAATAGGCATAATAAATTAATCCTTATCCTTATCCTTATTCCTTATATATATATACTATTATAAATGGGAAAGTGAGTTTGTTTGTTTGTTCCGCTTTCACGCCGTAACTTCTAAACCGATTGCTTTGAATTGCAGGCGTAAAGTTAGAAGTCCGGATTAAATAATAGGGTACTTTTTATCCCGGAAAATTTTGATATTCCCGAGGGAAAACAAAAGAATTGGTATAGCCATCTATACCAATTCTTTTGTTATTTGTATATGTCCAATAGACTACTTTTATCCTTTTGTGACGCGAGTGAAGCTGTTGTTGTGTTATTAAAACTCAGGGCTGCATTGCACTTTGCTCTGCGATCTTACTAATGGAATGACCCACATACAAAGTTTTGTAATACCTACGTGCATTGAAAAGTTGAGCGAATCTCCTTGACCCGTTTACGTCGCTACACTTCAGCATCAAGTGAATTGACCTACCTCTTGATAACCGCCACTATCAGGGAATCAGCTCTAAATACTTATGACTAATATTCTGCTTACTTTAGGGTTTTCCTTAAATAAAAGTTGTAAATAAGTGCGGTGGCTGGACAACTGGCTGCCGCGCACCGTGTAGCGAGCTCCATTTCCGCACGGAGCAACTCTTTGTGTGATCCATAAATTGGGTAGTTGCCATGGTATCAAAAATAAAAATCTAATTAGTCCGTCAGTTAGATATTGAAAAAATATTAGACACGTATTTTTTATTTTCTCGTATTAAGTTGCAATACTTAGATAAAATGGCGCTAAGTTTAGGAGTGGGAGGTTGTTATGTCATAACGTGCTACAAAATGTGACACGCTGTGACGTCACACGATATTTCAAATTAATATATCGTCCAAAGTATTTAATTTTGTGAGGAAAGAACAAATAGGTGTCTAATGTTTTAAAATAATGTATCAGGCGGACATTAAAATAAAATTTAGGAAACTACCCTATTGTTATTTTGTGTCTGGGTGTCAACTTGTATACTTCCTAGTCTTGTATGAACCCTAGTGTGGGTCAACATTTTTTTATATATCATTGTTTTGTATTCAGTTTACACCTAAAAAGAGCTTCTCGCTCTTTTTGTATGTTAAGGGCGTTTGGTCAAAAGCAGTTAGTCGACCCAGTAAAAATATGAGTTTTCTCTCTCCAGTTTTTACCAGTACACTATATTTACTATCAAAACTAAATCCAAAAGCAATAATAGTTTGATTATATAACTTTATCCAGTATTTAGAATGTTGTGGTAACTATGAAACTATTCCGAAATTCAGATGCCGCAGCTCAGCGCCTGCCAACTGGGACGAGACCACTAACTAGCCGTACAAGCTGTAAATTATTAAGCACAAATAGCTTGTAGCTTCACTTTTATGAATGTTCCATAGAACAGTTGGCGGCATTGTCTTAGTGAGATTAGACCTATGAAAATCGTTAAAGGTGAGCCGAACTTACCGTCGCGGCGCCGCCGTGCCGTGAGTGTGAATTTTACAAAAAAATCGTCCCCAATTTGTCCAAGCTGCCTACCGTAACTGTTGAATTTTTCACAAGATTTCCTTGGCTTTGGGGAAAAAATAAATTTGTTTATTTACTTCGGAGCCTGTTCGATGGGGCTGCTTGGAATTTTTAACAAATTTATAGTACTTGCGGCGTTTTATAATTTAAATATATTATCCCAAGATAATGTCGTCATAAAGTAGTTGTAAATAGTTGTTGTTTACAGAAGACATGTGAGGTAACAGTATTATTTTGATATGACATGGGTACAGATGTAGCTCCGTTGTGCATTTTCTATCGCTTATCACATGGGGAGTGCTCTGAGGAATTGTTTGACCTGCATATAAGAACAACATGTTAATCCTAAAATTGTACTTTTGTTAAATAAATAAATAAATAAAATATGCATCCCCATCTTATAGATGGTTGGCAGGCCATAACTGTGCGCTTCTCACGTAGCTTTCTGATTTGTTGTCTTCGGAATTTCCCAACCGATACGCCCTTCAAACTTTCAAAAAATGAGCGTAGTCCTGTTTTAAAGGCCAGCAACGCACTTGTGACTCTGGTGTTGCGGGTGTCCATGGGCGGCGCTGATCGCTTACCATCAGGTGATCCGTCTGCTCGTTTGCCTCCTATTCCATAAATTTGGCATAAAAATCGTTTCTATGTGAAAACAGTTTAAAAAGAATTCCTTTGCAAATGATTAAACATTGTTGCCGCTGTTATTACCCTGTTAAATGGATTATTTCATCCTTATACACTATTATGTGAGTGAGATAACATTTTATTTACTTTGTCCGCAAAATCATATCAGCAGATTTATTTTATATCAGTTTTATAAGTTTTCGATATCGTCATGACAACAAGAGCTATCGTTTATTGCGTTTATCTTGTGAAGAGTTTTTACCGTACCATTAAGAAGGAATAGAAAAATAAACGATCAAATATTTGATATCACGCATTTCGTTGAAGAATACCCTATTCTTCCTTGATTTTATTTTAATGTACGTCTGGTGGATTATTTAAAAACAATAGACGCATATTTTTATTTTAACGGAAACAAATAGTTTTGAAAATATATTGATTTCTAATGTCGCATGGCGTCACTTCTATGTACATTTTATACTTAGAAATGACGTTTTAGCCCCCACTCCTAAACTTTGATTCATTATATCCAAGTATCATTTTGTTATACTACAAAATAAAGAAAAAATCCGTATCTCATATTTTTTCATTACCTAACTGACGGACCAATTAGATTTTTAATTTTCATACCCTGGCAACTACCCCATTGTGTTTAAAGAGAGAAACGGTACTAATCAGTTTTTAATGTTTAATATCTGTGATCTTATTTCACAATGTCCGATTAAGTTCCTATTTAACATTTTATATTATGAAATATACGTCAAATATCCATTAGTTACAATATATTCAAAGAAGCTTTAACTCGTCGAGTACCGGTTTTGTAGACACAATTATAGAACAATAGGTTGCGGTCACCGGTGACCGCTTGGTATTTGACAGTTTAATAGACATTAGGAAAGATACTCTTACTTTCATATTGGCCTAGAATAAAAAAGCAGGTGCAATATGTCAACACAAAATATATTTATTAAAGGACGTCGAAAAACAGGTCACTTAGAAACGATTGAAGCACCAAAATGCCAGTGGCTTATTTATGTGTTCGTATGTAATGTGTTACCACGTCACCAGACTTAATAAAATGGCAGGTGTCCTTCGTGAGAATGTGTTTATGTTCTGCGTGTACTAAGTCTATAGTAGCCTTTAGCCAAACGCCGCTTTAGCGCTTGTCTACCGAGAGAGTAGAAAACTAAATGTAAGGGAATGACACTGACAAGTGTCAAAATTTAAGTCAAACCCATATAATTTGGTTTTCTATTCTACAAGTAGACCAGCGCTAATGTGGCGTTTGGCTACAGCTGCACGTGCCACAATCGTTGTTTTAAGAGACTACGTCCGCCATTTTTTTGACATCCTTGACTTATATTATTTAAATAATAATAATTCGTTGTTACTCTAATTGGCATACGGGGTCAAGTTTAATTTATATAAATGAGAAAATTAGGTTTGTATAAAGCGTCAACCAGAACTGAATAGTACGGTAATTTGTGGTCGGATACCGAATTAGTAATGGACAGATTCACAACTAATATCTAATCATTGCAATAAGTTTATCTGCACATAAATAACTGTCGGTTTTCCGCTATCGGTTTGTTGGTGAGCTGTAGTATTTTAGCTACACATATAATAGGGTAGTTTCCTAAATTTTATTTTAATGTTCATCTGGTAGATTCATTTAAAACACTAGAAACGCACAAATTTTGACTGTATACCTAGTTACCTACACACTTGACGACATTCATATCACATTGTAATTTAATTCGCATGCCGAAAGGTAAAATGTATTGGGTCAATAAACACCTTTAAACACAATCTGGGTTTGATGAAACCATTATGAAGCTACATAATTTACATTCATAATAATATCGATGTGAATAGGACGTAAAAATAATTCGTCATTCTATATGTATTTTCCGTAAGCTAAAAATATAGTTAGTTAACATTCAGTTTTGGCACGTTCCCTTACTAAACTGTCAAAAGTACTCGTTCCTATTAATTACGTAACAAACTTTGCTGTAACCACAATGGCGGCTCTGATAAAAGATTTAATTTGTCTATTCGCTTCATGTATAAATGTATTATTGTTTTAGCCTAAATATATTAGGTCATGATTAATATTAGGTCATGATGTCTATATCTACTTTATTCCCATAAGACAATCGGCGAAGCGTCACCGATTCATTGTAGATATCACGCATACGTACCAAGCGCTTCGCATCAAGGCTCCTTGTGCGTACTCCTAAGGAGTGGAATTCTTTGCTTGAGTCTTTATTTCCTGAAGGATATAATCTGGGTGTTTTTAAGGCCCGAGTAAAGAGATTGCTTATGGGTCGACGTGCTCCATCGTAGACCGCTTTTTCACTTATAAACAGGTGAGGTAGAGGTCAAGCGTCGGCTCATCAATATAAAAAAAAATACGTAATGATACCACGGCCTTACAGAAAACCGACGTGAAAAAATGCTTGCATTGTGTTTCGTCGTGTGAGTGAGGCTTAATTACCCCCTCCCTAGTCTCCCAAATCCCCGAATCCTCAACAATACTCAAAATCCTAATTCCCAAAAAGCCGGTAACGCACTTGTATCTTAAGGGCGGCGCCGATTGCTTGATCGCTTGATTGCCGATCAGGTGATCCGTCTGCTCGTTTACCGGCTTAAGCTATAAACAAAACTGGCATTTCTTTAAATATTGTAAAGATAATATTTTATACCAAACGTTTTTCTCAATGGAAAATACGAAGCAGACACTGGAATAAAACTTAATAAATATTTAGTAGATACATCGCAATACTCCAGTAGGTAAAGTTCAACTAAATGGAAATTTCACAAAAGATACGATTTTCCGTATTTCGAATGGGCTTGGCTGGTAAACAACTTATTTGTAAAGCCATTGAATAGCAATGAATGGGAACAATCCTATGATCTAATTAGTAAATACAGGAACTTCTAGAATGCCTACTTTGGATACTACTTACTTAGGTACTCAGGCCTTTTTATGTCAGATTGTATACATTTATTTGATGAGACTTTTCAATAGAAGATTTGTTATTGTTCGCATTCTTAAGTGATTTTCTATTGAATTTTAGTTGGGGAAAAGTTTTATTTATGGTTTCAACAATACATAGGTAATTTATACTTTTTTTAAAAAGGGGAATTGGGTGTTACTTCTGTGTGCACCTCTGCCTACCCCTTCGGGGATAAAAGGTGTGATGTTATATTATGTTTAAAAGGGGAAAATCATCGAATGTCTGCTCCCGCCTGGGTGAGGTAGGAGGGAGTGTCAGACTCTCACTGACTAAAAACCACCTCATTCCTACTCCTGCCCTTCGAGCCGGAGTCTCGGCAACCCGTTAAGTTCTCGGCGGCTCCGTATCGGCATCAGCTCTATTGGGCCCCATCTGTGGTGGTCTGATGCCTCTTTAAAGCGCGCGCGGAACGCGATATAATTTATACTTAGCATGATAAATGTATAATATACTAAATACAGGGTGTCAACGGCACGCTACCGAAACGATGACAAAAAGAAAGAGTTTTTACTATTTTCATCGTTTTTGTTTTCATGTCGTTCATATAACATCAGCCTTGAGCTCGTAGAAGAAATATTTACTTCCTTACTTTATGAAAGTAAAACTTGTTTTTTACTATTACCTGTGGGCGGTAGGGTTCTGTTTACGCCTCACGCCTCATCACGCTTTTTATCCCTGAAGAAGTAGGCAGAGCACATTACGACACTTAATTTCATTATACAATGTAACACCCACTTTTCACTATTTATGTTATGAGTCCCATGTACTAGGGAATGACCCGTAGGGGGTGATATTAATGATCTAACTGACGTCGTCGAACAACGATGTCGTGGTGGTCTGGAGGTTTAAGATGCTCGCTTCTCATGCATGAGGGTGCGGGTTCGAAACCTACCAACGGCAAGTACCAATTTGACTTTTTCCAAGTTATATGTACTTTCTAAGATTATTTAGACACCACTGACAAACGGTGAAGGAAAAACATCGTGAGGAAACCTGGACTTATAATTTCTAATTATAAGTTTGAAATCGCCAACCCGCATTGAGCAAGCGTGGTGATTAACGCTCTAACCTTCTCCGTGTGAGAAGAGGCTTTGCTCAGCAGTGGGCATTTATAGGCTGTTGATGGAAAAAAAAAACGACAGATTAATTATATTTTTAATTTTCATACACTGTCTAGTACCTTATACTTCAGATACGTCCTCTAAACTCACGATCTAGGTAATCTCGTTCCGTACAGTATAAGCACGTAATACATCGGACGTTTGTTCTGGAGCCAAGTTATCCAATATGTATGAAATATTACAACTTAGCTTGGACTCTGGTTAGGATTCCTTTTTCGTTTGAGAAGAGGAATTGTACTCATGTAGTGGTATAGTTTATTGGCCGATTGATTATATTATACTGGTACATTGGTCGGACTTGGACTACTGGTACATTGGTCGGACTTGGACTCTGGTTAGGATTCCTTTTTCGTTTGAGAAGAGGAATTGTACTCATGTAGTGGTATAGTTTATTGGCCGATTGATTATATTATACTGGTACATTGGTCGAGTACTCACGAGCGCATCTGTCGACGAACTGGTCTAGAGTTCGATTCCCTAGTTTAGTATAGTACCAGGGAAATCTGTAAAGACTCTTCCAGTATAAGATTCGTTTCTTATTGTTTACTGCGATTGTTGTATAGCTGACTGGAAAAATCCTTGTTTTCCTCTTCGTAATTACCTTTCTTCAATGTCAACGAGCATTTGATAAAGAGTGATTAGATGGTTAAGTCCTTCAGATTTCAAGTTACCTTATCAGTGTTAAAATACAAGTATCAGAATTGATTGCACTTAGAAGATAATAAATACACTGTCTTATTATTTCTTATTACCAATTGAGAGTACCAGGCAGTAAGTAGTTGGCAAGTAAGCCAACTAGTCAAAATCAATACTTTTTTCGAACTGTCAAAAACGAGAGCTGTCTATGAATTTCGTTAGAGATTGTGTATTGTGACGTCACGGTTTTTTAGCGCCAAACGGCATACTTATTTCTTTAAAAAAATCTGGAAATATACAGGTACTAAAATTAAGTTAGTCATATAGTACATTAATGAAAGTGTGATTATTGTTTTCAAATTTTATTGTATTGAACAGTCGAAATAATTTATGTTTGATTAAGGAAAGTATCGGACTTTGGATAATTAAAAAAACTGAGAACTAAGTCAATGCATTACTACCAATACCTTTGCCTCACCAGATGAAACTAGTGGGAACTTCTCGTCTATTCGTCCAATAGATTGAACACACCATTGTTCATTCAAATTTTGACAGCTGCAATGATTGGTCGAAAAATACCTTTTGCTACATATGCGCTATGGTGCATGGCGCATGATTGTGGTGAAAAATAACGATAGCCCCCTATTAATCCATACTAGCACTTTTGATATCTTAAAATAGAATATTATTCGCCAGTCCGTCCGTCAGTGAAGCAGGTGCTCGTTCAAGTTCAGATTCATACGGGCAAGAAACTGCATCAAATTAAAACCATCACTCCAAATTCCAGGTAAAAAGACATTTCATAAATACAAAGATCTTAAGGGTCAAATCAGGGCAGCAATTGCTTTATTAAGTTCCAAAAGAAAACTTTTGAAATAAGACCTTTTTTCCTTTTCTTAACTTTATTACCATAATTGGGGCGAACCTAGTTGGACAGGAGTGTATTTGTAAAGATTACATCCTTCTTGGATCCCTTGGGGAGGTTCCAACAATCTTTAGAATTATGGCTGAACGTCCTCGACTATTTGTCTAACCCAAAAATGCTCCCTCAAGCTGAAGTTTTCATAAATTGGTTGCAATTTATAACTTAGTCAGTGGGGTTAATATAGTTTTTGAAAGTATTTAATTTTAGGCAAGTCAAGAACCGTCTATAAAATATGTTTAAGTTTTACTAGTTTTATAATATAACAATAACATCACGCCTCTATATCCCCGAAGGGGTAGGCAGAGGTGCTTTCGGCACTTAATGCTACTGTACAATGTAACATCCACTTTTCACTATTTATGTTATGAGTCCCATGTAATAGAGGGTGAGTCTATTGTCATATACTGGGCACATTTCCAGTCTCCGTGCTAGTACTGAGATTTTTAAAAACCTAGTAATACTTTGCCCGACCCGGGAATCGAACCCGATTTACTAGTCTTGTAACAATAAATAGTTGAAATCAAACCAAGTTATAGTATATTGCTGTTCGAGAATCCACTTTCATTTTCTTAAAATCTTAAAAATATATTGTGACTAAATCTATATCAACTACACAAATAGCCTATAAGTGGCTACTGGTGACCAAAGACCTCTCCTTCTTATACTCAATAATTTTGCAGATATTCATTAAATTTCGTTCGTTTTGATTTCATCGGACATCAAGCAATGGAAAATTAAAACATACCTCGGAACTGTTATGAATTGCAACACGAAACGAAACGTTTGTGCAATAATTGTGAATCGACTTCATGTTCGAAGAATTTTTAATGAAAACCTGTTTAATATTGAAATGAAATTGTTTGATAATTATTTATTGCTATATTTTTTATCTGACTGCCGAGTACAGGGCTTCTCTTAATTTTGCAGTACCTTTGTACCATCAAAGGCTTAAGTCATTTAGTTTGTATTGCATATAAAACACTGCCGGCAGTGGCAATTATTCGTTGTCTCTACTAACAAGATCCAAGACTGTTGTTAATGTCCTCGAGACTCACCAGTTTCAAGGTTGTATGTACTGTAGATCTTATAGGTTGGCTTACAGGAGTTGTAGCGGTATTAGGAGGTTGATAGGCGTAATTGAAGAGTATAAGTTAACGAGTCCGGTTTTGAGTTTGGTTCAAAATAAATACTGATCAATCCCCAAGCACTCACTGGTGACAGCTCTCCATTACAGACCTAATTTCCGATGTTTAGATATTACTTTTGAATGAAAAAGTTTTGGGGATTTTCGGTGCCATGTATAAAGTGATTAAGATGTGTTATTATTTCTAAATCCTCAGTTAAGGATGGAATTTGAAATGGTGCTCTGTACTTCATTCATAACATGTTATAGAACCTGGGAGTCTTCAACGCCCGAGTTAATAGGTTGCTTATGGGACGACGTGCTCCATCGTAGACCGCATCATCGCTTACCACCAGGCGAGATAGTTGTCAAACGTCGGAAAATCAAATATATAGAGGTATATATAAAAATAACATAACATAACATCACGCCTTTTTATCCCCTAAGGCAGAGGTGCCCATTTCGGCACTTAATGCCACTGTACAATGTAACACCCACTTTTCACTTCACTATTGCTTACTTACTTTCAGCCTATTGCCATATACCACATTTCCAGATTTTTAAAAACCCAGTAATACTTTGCCCGACCCGGGAATCGAACCCGAGACTCCTTGCCTGGCAGTCGCACTCGGCCAACGAGGCAGTCGATCAGCATGAAAAATGTATTCCTGTTAATCTCCAAAGGAGTAAGCAGAAATGCACATATACGATATATCATGTAATGTAATGTATGAACATTAATATTGAAATTGTATGCAAATAGTTACAGGTTGGTGCATTTAAGTTTCATGATTACGGTAATCAAGTGGTTTTATTTGTAAGCATAAATTAATTGGTAATCGCAGGTTAAGCTGCATCCATTAAATACTATTTATTTATTAAAATGCTGTGATTTTAATTAAATACGTAGAATTTTTGATATTGATACAAGATTTTGTGATGGACAAATACAGTTTTTTATGGGATAAGTCGGTAAACGAGCATACGGATACGAGCGTCGCCCATGGACATTCGAAACATCAGGGGCGTTACAAGTGCGTTACCGGCCTTTTGGGAATTGGGAATTTGAGAATCGTGGGAGATTAGGGGATTGAGGAGACTGGGGAGAGAGGTAATTGGGCCTCCGGTAACCTCACTCACACGACAAAATACAAAGCAAGTGTTATTGCTTCACGTCGGTTTTCTGTGAGGCCGTGGTATCACTCCGGTCGAGCCGGCCCATTCGTGCCGAAGCATGGCTCTCTCACACTTAAAAAATAATGCCAAATAAACTTTTACGATATTGGTCATCGAGTTACTGACAGACTTCATAACATAGATAAAACTAGAGGTTGTATAAAAAATTATAATATGTCAGTTGTCTCATTGGCCGAGTGGTCGCAAGTGCGACTGCCGGGCAAGGGGTCTCGGGTTCGATTCCCGGGTCGGGCAAAGTATTACTGGGTTTGTAAAAACCTCAGTAGTAGCACGGAGTCTGGAAATGTGCCCGGTATATGGCAATAGGCTCACCCCCTATTACATGGGACTCATAACATAAATAGTGAAAAGTGGGTGTTACATTGTACAGTGGCATTAAGTGCCATAATGTGCACCTCTGCCTACCCCTTCGGGGATAAAAGGCGTGATGTTATGTATAATATAGTTGGAGAGAATAGGGGAATGTTTTAAAAATATCAACGGAAACAAAAATGTTCTATAATTTTGCTCTTACAAAGCCATGGTTCAATAACAGATTAGCAAGGACAAGAATTGTCAAACAAAAAAACGATATTATCGCTAAAAATAGCTCAGCACTCAAAGTAATGCATTAGCACTCAAAATAATCAACTGGCAAATTAATGCTTCGATGACTCAGTCGATTTTAGTAGACACTAGCTAGCTTTTTATTTGGGACCTAAAATAAAAGAAATATTGTATCGAAACAATGGTTTGCGCAAAAAATGGTATCCCGGTATGGGTCATTGAACTTACCTCTAGTGAATGTTACTTTATCGGTAACAGATGTTAGTAATCGTCGTATTATAGCTGCAGGTCAAGCTATTCCTGTTTTTCTTTATTCAATTTCGAACTGTATTGTTTTAGATGTAAAGTTGAAAATCAAATGAAAACGTTGATAGTTTGGAGTAGTTTGATGTGAACGTTAAGGTATTTGTACTATTGTTGTTCACATAAAGTATAATGATTTCCTTTTTCGGGACCTTTGCCTACTTATACGAGAGTTTTTATGAGTAAATAAATGAATAACATAACACATGTTTTGGCTCGTCGAGGTAGCTACAGTGTGTACAATATATAAGTAGTCACACTATCACAGTTGAGTACATTTGATAAAGTAACTTAAAATAAGATTCTGATCGATTATGGGATGTTCAAGGACGGTGAAAAAAGGCGGACACAGTTTTTTGAAATAACGACTGTGGCACCTTGTTTTTTTTGAAGGGGGATAATTATCCAATGACTTCTCCCACCTTGGGTTAGGCGAGAGGGAGTGTCATACTGTTACTGATTAAAAACCACCCCGTTCCTACTCCTGCTCTTCGAGCCGCAGCCCCGACAACCTGTTAAGCTTTCCACGGCTCCGTATCGGGCATCAGCCTTACTGGGCCCTATCTGTGGTGGTCTGATGGAACCATCAGACCACCACAGATAGATTTCAAAGAACTTTGATGACCGCGACGCGCTGTACGCACGGGTCTGTATCTGGTCGGGCGGCGAGCTACCCTTGCTCACCGTCCGCATTTACGGTGGCCGGAGATCATCACGCTATCTCCGACACCGGGAGTGTCCCCCGCGAACGCCTTTGGCACCTAAATACTATAAAGTTACAAGCAGAACATGTACATTGACACGAAGGACATCTGTCGTTTTCTTAAGACTGTAACGTGGTAACCACACACACACACGCACACACATTAAAAATACCGATATTTTGGTGCTTCAATCATTTCTAAGTGACATTATGTTCGTCTCTTTTTCAACGTCTTTCAGTTTATTTATTTTGAAGTTCATTCAGATCTTTAATAGTTGGCCGTTTCTATGTGAACTTTTTGATTAACATATGATACGGATACGATTACGGTTTAAACCTTATTCGATTTATATTTACAGTACCTAGTAATAGCAGGCGTCCAGTTATGTGAATTCAATAATACAGTCCATTGTTTTTAAAATACATATATTGAAACTTCTATATTTTGAAACTTTAATTTAATTGTCTTCATTACAGCTCCTATTTTCTAATACAATATTTATTAAGAAAGTAAAAAGATAAGGACACAAAGTCAAGGTGACCCTTGCGAAGTATTGTCCTTGAGGTGGCTTGATTAAAACTTGAAGTTTTCCGCCAACATCCGCGCCCGAATTATTAGCACCACCAGAAATATTCTTTGAAATATTTCATTGTAGATCAATAAATTATTATATTGTATGCGTGAATGACGTAATTTCATTCTTTTGATGTGCATTTCAACAGTTATAAAATACTTACACGCATAAGTCATGCGATTAGAGAAAATTCGTTTAAAATTTATTTATACAATTACACGAACAAGTATGTATTTTGACCAGGAATGTGTCTAGATGTATATTACAATCCCAAAAGGGTGATAACCTATAAAACGATTCCATTTTTAAAAAGTAATTTCGAAACCATAAAAAGACAAATGAAACTGAATATTCACATGTAGAAATCCACTTTTACTACATTTGAGTACCCTAATGGTATAGGGATGACCCTTATTTGAATTTCCATTAGTTCACGATCTACTCTATAATCTCTATGCCCAACGTATGTTTTATAATCTGTGGATACTAGACTGAACTGAATCGCTGATTCAATATTTAAATAGGTACTTTGGATACCTTTGTATGAACTACCTCTAGAATAAATTTGTTTTTTTTTATTTTAGCGGCCAGTTTGTTTAATTTAAAAATGGAATTTGACAATGTTACTGGCATTAAGCTTTAATAGTAGATATCCTAGGCATGGTAAAAATTAATTTGTTGTGAGTTGTCGGATAGCTCGATAGATGGCGTTGGCAAATTTAAATGTAAGCTATGGTTTCGTTACCGGCAAAACATTAGGTTGCTTAGTTTGACGTAAATAGATGTTTCACTGTAAGGTAATTTTTAATTTAAAGGTTTAATTCAATTTACTAAAGGATCTTGTGTATAGCGTACACACCTTTTTTTTGAGCGGAAATATCATCCAATGACTTCTCCCTGTCGCCTGTGAGGCGAGAGGTAGAGTCAGACCCTTACTGAAAAACCTCCCCGTTTCTACTCCCGGTTACCCGTTAAGTCCTCCGCCGCTCCGTATCTACATCAGCCCTATTGGGCCCCATCTGTGGTGATCTGATGGCACCTTGAAAGCGCGACTCGCTGTACGCTCGGGTCTGGTTCTGATCGGGCGGCGAGAAACCTGTGCTCGCCGACCGCAGGCTGTGCTTACGGTCGATATTGCTAAGAATTAGTATCAGTAGAATCTTGATACTGATTCTTAGCGTTCTGGGGTACCTAATTGCCTACTCGTATTGGGGTAACTGTCCACGTTACATCATTTGACGAATGCACGCAATCTTCACAAACAATAGACGGCCTACAAAAGACAAATGCTTGCATGCATATTAAGCGGCAAAATTCAACTCGGCTATTGTTTTTGACGAATGCATGTATTCGTCAAATGACGCATCGTGGTCTTATGCGTTTAGGTAGTATACGATAAATAACTCAAATACAATTTAGGTGAAGAATGATCAGGAAATCAAAGCGAATACCCAGATAGTAACGATTGAACTTAAATGCTTGTATGATTCAATTACATACCATAAGCAATTAGATTCAAGCACTTCAAAGGAGAGTAAATATTAATTATGTACCCGCTAATGTTCCTGGATTAGTACATAGCCTCTGATCTATTGTAATCGTGTTATTATTACTACGGTAGTTAGCTATTCTCTGTGATACATAATTTCTACTATTGTCCACATTGTGATTAATAATTTTGATCATATCGTACCCCCGGTGCTATAACGTCACTTATGTATCCGCGCGCAACTGAACAATGAAACGTTTTTTCTTCTAGTGCCGTCCAGATTAGCGCCAAAACCGTAACGACAGTAATGCCCTCACAATGTCAGTTTGTTTACTACACAAATGACAATAAATAACGCACCAAGTAAAAAGGTGAATTTAGAGTATTCTTTCATCAGTTAAGGTTTGACAAAAATTGCATAAGTGACGATATTGCACCGTAGGTGCGATATACACATTGTAATACACGTCGTTGGCCGTTGACCGAATGGTCGCAAGTGCGACTGCCGAGCAAGGGGTCTCCGGGCAAAGTAGTACTGGGCTTTTTAACCCATTTGGATCTGCCGTCCCCATACGGGGACAGGTCTTCTTTTACCCGCTGGTTATTCATTTGTTTAGCTATCTTCAATTTTTATTAGTATTTTTTATGAGAAGTAGTGTAATTTCCTAAAATTATTAGAAGTTTTGACAAATTCCTACAAAAAGGGGGTCATATTGACAATTTTATCAAGAGGAAGTGAAATGGGAATTATTATCGAAAGCAGAGCCGTTTTATAGTATGTTACTATGAAGAATAATAAAACTTTTTTGTGATTATTGCTTGCTTATAGTGTCATTTAAAACAATATTGAAGAATATCCTTATACTTTCAATTCCGCTTAGGGGTAAGTTAGAAAATATTATGGTGTCCCCGTTTGAGGACAATGGGCACATCTGTAGTATATTTTTAAAACATTTATACCTGATTTGTATTTTGTTTTCCAATTTATAAAGGTCACCTATAGGCTAAACTTAGTTATAGCTAATACTTGGTGACTACATATGCTAATTCACGATAAGCATCACCAATTCTATATCAAGTCTTATCTTTACGCGTTCATATTTAAAATCTGATGGGCATCAAGATCGACGATGCAGAACTCCATCTACAGTACCAGGGGCCGCATTCGATATCAGAATTCAGCGGTAGGGGGCATTTCCTCCAGCTGTATTCTGGTGTCGCCACAGCGAGGTCCACCCAGAGGATAGAGTAGCATTATGCCCTGTATACATTGAGCACCACCGTCTCCTCCGGGAAGTGATCGACGACGATAATCTTCAACGTCCAGCTTTGGTTCTGGTGGTGCGGAGCGAGGGGAAACTGGAAAACCATCGCTTTCTGCGAATCAGTCATAGTAGCAAGAACAGATCGCCGCCCAGAACCAGACCTGAACCTATAAGGCGCGTGGCGTTACGCGCGCTCTTCAAAGTGCTATCAGACCGCCTTAGATCGAGATGGCTCAGTAGGACAGATGCCCGACCACTATGAATAACCTAGTGGGTCACCGGGGCTTCGGCTTGAAGCAGAATTAGGAACGTGTTGGTTTTTAGCCAGTAAGAGTCCCCCAGGTGAAAAACGCAATGCATGATTTTTACCCGCAAAAAAAATACAGGCGCGTCACATCAAATTGATTTAGACATTTTCCGCAGAGATTTAGTTAATATCTGTTCCGACACGCAATTCTTCATAAAAAAACTGTGATATCAATGCAAATAATGCGTTAGAACCTTATGTGTCGAAAACAGTTACTACTTCGAAAAGTACTACACATGAGCCCATTGTCCCCAATCAAGGACGGCATTTTTTTTAATACTTCTAAATATATTTTTTGAATTTTTTTTGCTGATATTAGTTTGTGGGCGTCATTTCATTGAGATAATAAAGTTTTTTTATTAAATTATGTGTAGTTTGCATTTGGTCCCAAATGGGTTAAAAACAATCTCAGTTATAGCACGGAGTCTCTAATTGAGCTCGGTATATGGCAATTGCCTTACCCCCTATTACATGGGAATCATAACATAAATAGTGAAAAAAGGTGTTACATTGTACGGTGACATTAAGTGCAGTGACGTGCATCTCTGCCTATCCCTTCGAGGGTTAAAGGCGTCTAGATATGTTATGTAATTTACGTATAGGTATATACAATATTGATTACAATTGTAAAGCTTATACCAATTTATTATGTATAGTTAAAGAGTTTGTTTGATTGATTGAACGCGCTAATCTTCGGAACTTTTCACAGAACACACATTTAACCATGAAAATAAATACATATTCCCTTTTAAACCACTTCAAAATCGACATCTCGTACAAAGTAATTTCCATCGAACTCTTCAGTTTAAAGAAAACTTTCAAATACTTCCCTAAAGTCTGGTCGGATCGGTCGTTGCGGTAGATCCAAAGCGTTCCCAACTTCGGCACTACAACTATGCGTACGAACTAACAAACAAAAACTATGTATGAACTTTGTTCGAGGATTAAGTAAATCGACTCTGAAATATTGGTTTTCTACTAAAAGTGTGGTTTCTTTGACAATAGGGTAACTAGTTTCCGAAATTTTATTTTAATGTCCGTCTGGAAGATTAATTTAAAAGATTAGACAGGTATTTTTTCTTTTCTCACAAAATTAAATACTTTCGACGGTATGTTAATTTGAAATATCGTATGACGCAACGTGCTGATTTTGTAGCATTTTGTGACGTAACGACCTAAACGTAACTCCATTTTATCTAAGTATTGTAACTTTATACAAGGAAATAAAAAAAATACGTGTCAAATATTTTTTCATTATCTAACTGACGGACTAATTAGTCCGTCAGTAAAAAAATGTAATTACATTTTTATATTTCATACCCTGGCAACTATCCTATTATTGTGATCATGTTCGCTGGTTCAGTCGTTTAGAATAGAGGCTTATTTATGTCGGATCAGCTGATAGATGTAAATCCTGAGTTGAGTAAAGTACTATTAATACTATTATGCTTCAGTAATAATAATAACCATTGCTTTCGTGCTTTATATTTAACCATTGTCTGCCAATACTATTGACCTGACCTATGTTTGAATGCGCAAAGTCTACCTTAACCCATATTAAAAATGAAATACATAATTACAAATCACTATTGGTAAACTGTAGTTGTTTAGAGAAGAAGCCTGTAAACAAATCCAATTAATCTACTAAGTACTTCTTATCTCGAAGATTTAATCAATTTACACCTTGATAACATAAATCCCGTAACTAAAGTAAGACTAGAGGATAGAAATCTCATCGGCCATTATTCAGAGCCTACATTTTACGAGTGGCCGCAACTTGTAGACAATTAGGCGAGCCGGAAATTAAACACAAGCTTGACCGCACACAGGGACCGCGTTTATTAATTTACGTACTGCAGATGTTTATAGAGGTACATAAAACGTACATACAGATTAATCTTCTATGAATTTGAGAGCCCTTCTCTAATTGACCGTTACATGGAGATTTGCTTGCTTGATTGATGTTATACACAGCTCAATTACATAATGCCTATAAACGGTAGATCACCTAAATGTATGTACAACTTTTGTATAATTGAAATGAGATCAGCCCACACGCACGAAGCGCTTCGCATCAAGCTTCCTTGTGCGTGCTGCTATGGAGTGGAACCTGGATGTCTTCAAGGCCCGTGTAAATAGGTTGCTTATGTGACGACGTGCTTCATCGTAGACCGCATACGGCTTACCACCAGGCGAGACAGTGGTCAAACGTCGGCCCATCCAATATATATATAAAAAAAGATGATGATTTCTAGTTTACATGTGCCATTCATTATGGTTTTACATGTGCGCATAAGGAAGTTTGATGTCATAGCAACTTCATCATAGCCACTTTTCGCCATCAACTCACACGACAGCACTTCCATGCCCAACATAGATGGTTCGCAGGCCACAATTGTGCGTTTCTCACGAATTTTTCTGCCTCGCACAGCAAAACTGTGGAATGATCTGTCTTCGGGGGTATTTTCGAACCGATACGACCTTCAAACCTTCATGAAAAGAGCATATTCTTTTTTAAAAGGCCGGCAACGCACTTATGACTCATCTGGTGTTGCGAGTATCCATATGCGGCACTGATCACTTACCATCAGATGATCTGTTTGCTCGTATGTCGACTATTCCATAAAATATACTACCAACCTTTGGTAATATTCTTAAAGCTTGATCTATATACACGAATAAACGAAGTTTAGTATCAACCCTGATTCTACTTTTCATTTGCGACGTTAGAGAAGCATTAGTAATATGAAATTAGACAGAAACCTTGCACTGTCGCCTGCAGACGGCATGAATAAATTAATTTATATTTCGATTAGTTCCGCACTAGCACCTCGCTCGTAATCAAGCCAATTCCAAGCTAATTGAATTCCCTCGGATCAGAAAGTAAAGTGTAGCTAAATAAATAGCAATTAATGCCGTAATTAAATAGTTTTCTCGTACGTGATGAAGGAAATATTGAAGGAGGTAGGTATTTGATTAGGAAAAGTAATGGTCTTGGAAGTTTTTTGAAAATATAATCCACTACGTTTGATGTAGTGAATTTTATGAATGGTCTCATAGATTGAACATGATATTAAAAATAAAAAAAATGTATTTAATTATTTAGGGCACAGAGTGTAAAGTTCCCTAAGATCGGAAAAGGAGGATCTTCCGGCCAGGCTAGGTGATCGTACCTGGCGGGCTGCCTAACAGATGGGATTTTTGGGATCGTTGGGACTTTTTTTCGGTGTTAAATCGTATGTAAACTTCACATGTGCGATGTAGGATTTTTGTGACGTAATACGTTGATTTGCTTGAACTGTCATTTGGCATGTGTCGCTACAATCCAAATAAAAAAAACTTGTATATAGTTTAAGTACGGTAATTACATTGTGAGTTTGATTTTGTTTTCATGTTTTGTCATTTAAATGTGTTGTTATGTCATAAATGTGTATACGTATTTGCATCAGTGTTGATGTGATCGGTTTACATCTCCCAACAGATTTACTGAGTATAATAATGAATTTTAATTACATTTTTCCTCCCCATCTGTGATGTTTAAAATAAATAAATAGTTAAACCTAAAATTCAATTAGTATGCAAATGTTAACGTGAAAGTTTATGTAAATACAAACAGTAACAGTTGGACAAACTACAGTTAAAGAAAATTGTAACTTAGGACAAAGTTCATGAATTTTCAACAGTTTTTATTGCAAGTGTTTGGTGAAATGTTCCTTGGAGTTTGTAAATGTGGAGTAAGGGAAATACTTCGAGTCCCGATCGTGTTGACAAAATGTTAATACAATTCTCAAACAACATTACAGGGATTTGGTTTAAACAAAACTGTTTCATTGTTTTGAGAGTGAGCTCTGGTTGAATTCGTGGGATGTGAAAGTTAGACGCAATGTGAAGTAGACATTAGGTTTTTTATGGCATAAGCCGGTAAACGAGCAGACGGATCACCTGATGGTAAGCAATTGGCGTCGCCCATGGACAACTGACACCAAAAGTTGCGTAGGATTGTGGGAGATTCATTAATTAGGCTCACTCACTCGACAGAACACAACGCAAGCATTGTTTCACGTCGGTTTTTTTTGTTTATCTTTAATACTAACTAAACTAAGTACCAACGTTTTGTTTATCTTTAATGTCGAATTTTTATTGTTTTAAATGTTTTTGCAAGTTCCTATTTTAGTATGAGATTTTAATTTCTAGTTTTAATTAATTTTGACTTTAACCTTTTCTTTTTCTGGATGTTCTTTTAAACTTTATTTATATCTTAATTTTTGTAATGTATAACACTATGTATTGAGGCTAACGTTAGATAAATGTTGTAACGGTTAATTTATCTACTTTGAAATTGTACTTTAATTGTTGTACGTACCTGATGGTTGTAATAATAACACCTTAACCTTAATGTTTGTGCACGTTACTACTTATGTATCAGTATTATTTCGATGTCAGTAACAAATTTTTATATATTTTATTATTATTATTAGATTAGAATTTAGTAAATAATTGTATCGCGTCAGTGGGATATGGCCTGGTGATCTGTGATACAGGTCTCACCTACAACAGACACCAGTCTCAGGTTTAGTTGTAAAACGTTTGCTGTATTTTATTTTGTAAATGATGATGAGAGAATAAAGAAATTATTATTATTATATTATTATTATTATCTTTTTGGTTTTTTAACTTCCTACTGAACATAATTTCATGTTATTTTATGTATAGTACAAGAGCCAGCCGAAAAGTTCTTATCAAAATTGTTTCACAGTCACAGAGCTTCCTTAGTGCAAGTCTGTTGTTCTGTTCGCCCATTAATTACTCCAAGCAGAAATACAAACACAAAGTCAATTTAATTGAAGTCTCCCCCAAGTTGGGAGTTTTGAACTGAAAGTAGTTGTTGATAAACTTACAAAGGAACAGCGCCTAATTACCAGGTCCCGCGTAATTATTTCCTATAGCTCTTTTTCACATAATCGTGGAGTTGTTTAAACTGTGTATAAAGAGGTACTACACATAGATAAATACATACGGTGCAATATCGTCACTTATGCAATTTTTGTCAAAACTTAACTGATTTATGAAAGAATACTCCAAATTCACCTCTTTACTTGGTGCGTTATTGTCATTTGTGTAGTAAGCAAACTGACATTGTGAGGGCATTACTGTTTTGGCGCTAATCTGGACGGCACTAGGAAAAACAACGTTTCATTGTTCAGTTGCGCGCGGGCCCCCGCAATACATAAGTGACGGTATAGCACCGGCGGTACGATATATTCATCATGTTACCACTACCTCTTTGTTCCAGAGGTCGAAATTGCGAATGTAGAGTAAGATATCTTAGATTCATTATTATAAGAAAAGCATGACTAGATTTAATAATTATGTTTTTCGGCTTACTCATGTAACTGTTTGACGAAGAAATCGATTAGTTTCAAGCCATGCTACAGGCTCATATTCATGAGCAGCATTCCAGAGAATAATTATTAATTTATTATGTCTCACGAATAATAATTATGTCTCATGAAAAATAATATTAATAATTATAAAATGAATTATATTATCACGGGTAATAATTAATTTAGTATGTCTCACGAAAGTTATAATATAACTATTTATATTATAACTTTCTGTTGATGATGATGATAAAGGATACATGTATCCTTTTATCACATTCACGTTTTGCTATTTACGAAGTAATATTAATAACGTCTACAGCCTACGAGTGCTTTGCTTAGTGCTAAATGAAGGCTTCATTCTCAGCAAAGGCTGTTTTATCTTTTACAATTACTTTATGATCTGACTCCGGCATCATTATCATCATCATCAACAGGCTAAAGCCCACTGCTGAGCAAAACATCTTCTCACACTGAGAAGGTTTGAGCATAAAACACCACGCTTGCTCATAGGATTTCAAACTTATGATTAGAAATTATAAGCCCAGGTTTCCTCACGCTGTTGTCCTCGAGTCGTCGCATTGGTACTTGCTGTTGGAAGGTTACGAACTCGTACCCTTATGCATGAGAAGCGGGTGTCTTAACCTCCGGGCCACCACGACACCGTTACTCTGTGTAACTATTGAAATATTAGCTGAAATTGTAAAACATGTTTCTTCACTCTTCGAGGGTGTTGATGGTTGATGTCAATGACATACTCAAATGCAGATTGAAAAAATAATTCTGTTGTCGTAATACCACTCGTGTGAAAATACCTGTTTTTTATCATAACGTAATATCATCACGTCTTTTATTCCCGAAGGGGTAGGCAGAGGTGCACATAACGGCATTTAATGCCACTGTAGAGGTACAATGTAGCACCCAATTTTCACTATTCATGTCTTCTTATATCTTTCTTCATCAGAGCTCATCGAAAATGTTTCAGTGAATTATAAACAAAAAATGCACATTGTTGTTGAAATATTACGGTAATGGCGTATTACTTGAACTCATGTTAATCACTACATAATTATTATAAAATAAAGTCACTATAGGATAGTTACTTTGTATGCTTAGATCATTAAAACTACGCAATGGGTTTTGATGCGGTTTTTAAATAGATTTTTTTTTGTTTTTAATTTTTTTTTAAGGGGGAAAATCATCGAATGACTGCTCCCGCCTGGGTGAGGCGGGAGGGAGTGTCAGACTCTTACTGACTAAAAACCACCCCGTTCCTTCTCCTGCACTTTTTGCGTGATTCTTAAGGAAGGTTTATACCTAAGTACAAAACATGCTTATTGCACCGGGTCGGCGGGTCGCTAGTAGGTACCATTATATAGTAAAATTGGTATTTAGTAGTTTAGCCGCGTGTTTTTAATATTATATAATATGTAATGGCCTTTTAGCTTACACATTGGAGCCACGTATTTAATTAATGTTTGGAAGTTTCTGATTATTTCCCAACTTAAATGATTAAACTTTTGCTGGTGATAGCTCTTAGACTAGCCTATATTAATTTGTATAGAAGTCACGAAAATAATTTTCATTTCGATTACTGTGGACGATATTTGATGAATAGTTTTGAGTACCTACATAAATATAGCTTCACTGACGGACAAACTGACAGATTGTTATTTACGTTTGAAAAGTATCTGTTTATCGTTTAGTTAAAATAAAGGCTTTTACTTTGTACCATTCTTTATTGTTAGGCAATATTTACCAACTTTTTTTACATAACATCACGACGTCCTATCCTCGAAGGGGTAGGCAGAGGTGCACATTACAGCACTTAATCCTACTGTACAATGTAACACCCACTTTTCATAATGTATGTTATGAGTTCCATGTAATAGGGGCTTATTGCCATGTATATGTACTTTTTTTTCATTCTCTTAAATCCAGATTAAATATGACTACTAAGGATACCTTCGTGTTTCACAATTTATCAAGTCAACCGACTCTTAAAGATATACACAAAGACAATGGAACCCGCAAAGCGTTATCTCTAATTACGTTAAGACGTTTAATTGTCGTCGCCGCGTCCATAGTCCCAACTTCTCCCTCCAATGGAGTACTTGAGCAAAAGTGTGACGTCATAATGCTGCGTCACCATTTTTCCACGTTCTTTGTGAGAGCAATGCGGCTTTTGATATGGTAATCTTGCAAGCCCTGGAATCCCTTTATTAATGCTAAGTTTTGAAGCAATAGTAGGTGGTATTACTATACAAACTGTTTTATTGTTGACCTCGTTTTAGACAGGTACATTATGCTTTATAGCTTAATGGAACTTGAATGGTTTGTCCTTGTAATTTAAGGGTTGTACATAACATAACATCAAGCCTTATATCCCCGTAGGAGTAAGCAGAGGTGCACATTACGGCTTTGTACCTCTAAAATGTAGAGGTAAAACCCACCCTTCACTATTTATGTTGAGTCCCATGTAATAGGTGGTGAATCTATTGCCATATATCGGGCACAATTCCAGACTACGTGCTACTAAGGAGATTTTTCTTAAAAACCCAGTAGTACCTACTTTGTTCGACCTGGGAATCGAACCTGAGACCCCTTGCCCGGCAGTCGCACTTGCATCCACTCGGCCAACGAGGCAGTCTGTATGTATGTATGTCCTACGTAAAAGTATTTTTGACATTTCTATGTCTTACAATGTGTGGTTGTAAGATTACATAATCATACATAACTAGTTGTTGCCCGCTGCTTCGTCTACGTAGAGTATGATTCCTGTTTTATCCCATGGAGTATTTAATCCTATCACCAAAGTCAGTCTATACCCTGTCTGTATACCAAAATTCATCAAAATCCGTTGAGTAATTTCAACGTGATCGACGGACAAACATCTAAATAAAGAAACTTTCACATTTATAGTGGAAGTGTGATTAGAATGTACTTATGATATAATATGTAATATCATAATATATATGTACTAGCGGCCCCGACAGACGTTGTCCTGCATATCCACTTGAATGTATAAACAAAAATTCATTCAAATTAGTTCAGCCGTTTAGGATATATAACCTAGTCAGCGACTACAGCGCCATCTGCCGAGCTGATTTGTGAATCTAAAAAATCCAGGGTGCCACTCAAACGCGTACAGAAAAATTATTTAAATCGGTCAAGCCGATTAGGAGGAGTTCAATGACATACACACGTACATACAGCAGAATTGTATAATAGATAATATATCAAGATATACGATATATTAAAATGTAAACTCAATTTAGTATTTACTGTTGCATATGAAACTGACAGATACAATCGAATTATGTAGCAATGTAATTGGCAACATTAGTTCCTGTTTTATCTACCTCGTTCGTATTCAATATAGTACCTATCTATATTATAATAAATTCGTGTTAGTTGCACTATTTATAACTTCAAGAACGACTTAATCGATTTATATAAAAATTGGTGGAGAGGTAGCTTGGATCCAGGAACCTTTACTCTTTTTTTTAATAGCATAAGCCGGTAAACGAGCTGACGGATCACCTGATGGTAAGCAATCGGCGCCGCCCATAGACACACAAAACACCAAGGCATTACCGGCCTTTTGGGAATTGGGAATTAGAGGATTGGAGTGTGGAGGATTCGGGGATTCGGGAGACTAGGGAGGGGCCTCCGGTAATTGGCCTCCGGTAACCTCACTTACACGACGAAACACAACGCAAGCGTTATTTCACGTCGGTTTTCTGTGAGGCCGTGGTATCACTCCGGTCGAGCCGGCCCATTCGTGCCAAGGCATGGCTCTCCCACACTTTTTACCGAAGATCACGAACGGGAACGGAAAAAAACTAGATTGCGCGTACGAAGTTATGGACAAAAACTATTGTTTCATATAGGTTTAGGACGATAAAATAATACTCATAATATTAATGATACCCTATTAGAGTCATGTTCTATCGAGTCTCACATCAAACCTAATAGATATTTACGAGAAATGATTGATCTTCATAAATAAATGATTGGCCACTTGTTTTTCTTATCTTTTCCTCAATTATATGGCCCTCTGCTGACCTCAGTGCACGTCCGTGTCTCAGTCACGTCAGGAGCTAATCAAATTGTCGGTGCCGGAGTAATCAGGGAGCCGGTAAAGATAACCGGGAGTGCGACGCAAACATTACGTGCTATTAGGGCCGTACATTATATTATCGCAAGGGTAGCACGCAGTGGAGAGCTAATTCAATTTGGTAGTATACATCGCTGAGTGCGCATGGCTGTTGGTAATTGATTTAGCGAACTGTTGATGTAAGTATTCTAGGTATTTGGATTTGTTGTAGGTGTGTAAACTGATCAAGGAATTAAGATTTTACAATAGCCGCATGCATAATCGAAACTCCAATTATGGTTCACTGAGTCCACTGCTAAACCATTGACCGTTTTTTATTATCTATGGTTTTAGAGACTTTTCGTTCAGAGACATGTCAACGCCGTTAGGATATATTTTCCTAAATTGAACATAATTTAATTAAATTAGTCAAAATATCACTGATGCATGAAGATCTCATATAAGGCAATGGCTGCAGGTGAAGAAAACAACAAACATGTAACTCATTCAATTTAAATTCACGTTATCAGTGTTTCTTGGCCTCTAACATATGCCTCTTTTTAGATGAAAGGAGGTGCGATAACCTCCACGCTTGCATTAACGGTTGCAGTTGGACAAGTCCAGACTTTTTCTATGGCATACGCCGGTAAACGAGCAGACGATTCACCTGATGATAAGCAATTGGCGTCGCCCATGGACACCAGGAACACCAAAAGCGTTACAAGTGGGTTACCAGTCTTTTGGGGATTAGGAGTTTGAGGAGATTGGGGAAGGGGAGGGGGTAATTGGGCCTATGTGCGTCGTAGTTAACTTTTACGACACCAGCGATATGTGAACGGGTCGGTCTATAAAGATAGAAAATTTTACTTTAGTTGAAAGAAAGACCGGAAGCCCAATTACCCTCCTAGTCCCTAGTATCCCGAATCCCCGAATCCTCCACAATCCTCAAATTCCCAATTCCCAAAAGACCGGTAACGCACTTGTAACGCCTCGGTGTTTCGGGTGTCCATGGGCGGCGCCGATTGTTTACCATCAGGTGATCCCTCTCCTCCTTTCCCGGCTTATGCTATATAAACAAAAAAACTTAATTAACTACATCAAGTATGTAAGTAATTCCTCCATCACCGTAATGTAGGTACTATTCTCATAAACGGCTCTTTTCCTGGAACAAAGCGGCTGCCTGTTACAAAAGACTCTGGCAGACACTCACACGAACACTTTAAAGATGCAGCAATTAAAATTAAATCCATCTTGTGAACGTGTGAGATTTCCAACATGAAAGGAAAATTTTGTTCCCTTAACTTAGACGGTAATGAAGACTTTACTTAAAAATTAAAGTGTACCTGTCTGCCTGCCTCGTTGGCCGAGTGGTTGCAAGTGCGACTGCCGGGCAATGGGTATCGGGTTCGATTCACAGGTCGGGCAAAGTACCTAAATCTGGGGTTTAAAAAATATCTCAGTAGTAGCACGGAGTCTGGAAATGTGCCCGGTATATATGGCAATAGGCTCACCCCCTATTACATGGGACTCATAACATAATTAGTGAAAAGTGGGTGTTACTTCTTTGTACACCTCTGTGTACCCCTTAGGGGATGAAAGGCGTGATGTTATGTTATGTACTTGTCTTGCCGTACGTTTTGACTGTCTCGTTGGTTAACTTGTCGTACATGCGACTGCTGATCAAAGGACCACGCATTTGTTCCCGGCCAGCCAGATTGTTATTGGGTTTTTAGTTTTCGGAAAATATTGATAATAGAGTTGGCTCGGTACGTTGGATTTAACATCATGAATTAATTAAGTAGGTACATAGAACTCATAGTAACTATTAAAAAGAGGGTAGGTATTACATTGCTTATATGTACCTCTATGTATATGCGGAATTTTCTACTTCATTGTTTAGGTTATGCGTTAAGTTTCGTCTTCAAGATTTTGTGAAGTGAAGATGATGAGTTTACCTATCCAATACGTTTAATTTTAAAAGTTATGTATTAGCTGGCCGATCGTATTTCACATATCTAAATCTTTTAGTTAGGGCAAGCGCCTTATAAGATTTAAAGGCCTAGAAATCTAGATTAGGTTTAGGACTCCATATCTTACTTTCTTTCTCCCGTTTCGTTTGATTTTATCAGTCAAATTGATAGATGAAAATTGTTCGAATTGATCGGGGTCAGTAATCTGGGGATGATCTAAAATGTAATTGAAAACGAATGGAAAGGCTTAATGCGATTGAGTTACTTTAGAGGTATAGTGAAAAAATGGTAGTGATCCAATGACTAATAGAGGCATAAAGATGACAAAATTGAAAGAATTTAAGCAAAATAATGTTCTTAGTTAATTGCAGGTCAATGATCTACTTGATCATCGCCATGCCAGCTGAAAGACATTCACTGCTCAATGTAGATAGATACATCCTTGTTGCCTTATAACTTCTAAATTTATTTTTTTATATCTTTTATTTTTACCCGCATTCAGTTCTTTTTCTAGGGTCGTTACCTCGTGTTTGTAGATACACATAATTTTACATGTAGTAGGTAGGTACTTGATGCGCTTTTCCCAATTTTTAAAAACAGAAACTATTACAACATTTTTCAAATCTGATGCAATACTAAAGCACAGGAGCATCGACGTAGTGCTATTTTTAGTTTCAAGCGAAAATCAATTCATTTTTTATTCATCATATGCCTCACTTTGGAGGCTGGGCAGCGATCGACGGCTCTATTCGGAATACTTGATGTAAGATCAGACAGATTCCTCAAAGTTTTCCTTGTAATATGTAAATTGTGGTGAAAAATAAACTGTATATTCAAATTCATGCTAGTTTATGTTGAAATCGTTTCTGCCATACGAAACATAGTGTCGTGGTGGCTCGGAGCTTGCTACTCATGCATGAGGTTTTGGGTCCGAAACCTACAAACGGCAAGTACCAATGTGACTCTTTCCGAAGTTATATGTACTTTCTATCATTATTTAGACATCACTGACAAATGGTGAAGGAAAACATCGTGAGGAAACTTGGACTTGTAATTTCTAGTTATAAGATTGGAATCGCCAACCCGCATTGAGCAAGCGTAGTGAGTAGCCACTTATTGGCTGTAGATGTTGATATGAAACATGATTTCTGATTCCGTAGACACTGTATGAGTAAAACCAAAAAGGTTTTTGCTGGACCTGTAAATCAAACACACTCATTTTATAGACATTAAGCTTGTCTAGAGAAAAACTTGGTATTTATCCAGTTTGCAAAATGAATAAATAAATACATTTAAATATATACACCGATGTTCTAAAATATTGAACAGCCAGTAATATGTATCAACGGCTAGTTTCAATTACAATATTCTATTTAAGTATATTTCAAAATTAGCTTTAAGATGGAGTTCGCAAGATTCGCCTTCATCAATCTTTTCTAACAGTTTCCTAGTTTGAGCAAGTTGTGGACATAAATCAACCGATACAAAGTTACTATAAACTGCAGTGAACAGTTATAGTTGATGCATAACTCGATGCATCATGTAGGAAGTCAGAGGAGGTAGGTTGAGGTGCACAGAGTATGACTGTTGTGTACATACATACATACATACATACATATATACATCCATAACATCACGCCTTTCATCCCCGAAGAGGTAGGTAGAGGTGCAAAAATTACGGCACTTAATGCCACTTTTAAATGGAACACCTACTTTCCAATATTTATGTTATGAGTCCTACGTGTAATAAGGGGCGAGCCTATTGTCATATACCGGGCACAATTCCAGACTCCGTGCTACTATTGAGTATTTTTAAAAACCCAGTAATACTTTGCCCGACCCGGGACTCGGACCCAAAAATCCTTGCTCGGCCAATGAGGCAGTTTGTTGTGTACGTACATATAGCATCATAAGCTACCTAGATCTGCAAAATTATCTTATTTTACATTTGGAGCTTTTCCGGTGTCGTGGATGCGTTAACAAAAACAAATTCACGTCACAACCAGACCTTAAATATTCTTAAAGCATTGTCTATACCTAAGCTTGTAGATCTTACAAAAAGTCATAACATTTGGGATGCAACACACGAGACGTTACGCTGCTTGATGCTCGATCTATCTATATTGTGCACGATAAAACACCGACAAAACACAGTTACAAAAATAATGAAAAAATTGCTACAATAGTGAACTGAAATAAAATGATAGTAAGAAAATCTATGTAGTAAGTAAGGACTATAGTCAAAGTCAAAGTCAAAGTCAAAGCGTTTATTGCAACTAAGTGTACAGATGGTGGTTATAAAATTATTACAGTGCTTAATACTTAGCGGCCTCTTACAGACATTGCAACATTTTTAGTTATGTAGGTACACATTCATTGTTATTAATATTGTAGGTAGATATTACAAATCATAAAGAAAAGAAAAAAAAAAAAATAATTGTCAGGTATATGTCACATCATAGTAATAATCAATTCAATAGGTATAATTGCTGTCGAGTTTAGGATGTCAATAATAAAATTATACAATGTCAAGGTATTTCAATGTTATGTTATGTCGAGTAGGTATATACATTTCGTTTGTATATATATATATATATAACGATGTTTTTATAATAGCTATCGTGAGACATACTAAATTAACTAAAATCGCGGGTTACTCAGCTCACTTGTGAGCTGGGTGACGTCGCCGCAACCGCACACGCTGCTCATGGGGAAGAACCCCTCTGTGGTTCGAAACTAGTAGAGCTTTTCTCAGTATATATTCACGAGTAACCCGCGAATTTAGTTAATTGACTATAACGATTATGAAAAATAATTGAGTGAAGAAGAACCGAAGTTGTTAAAGTATGGCAACTATTCGAGACGTGGATTTAGTTGTTTGATGAGATACAGCAGCAATCTGCTTTGTAAGACTTATAAGTTACTCTTACTTATAAGATACTCTAACTAAATTACAGTACTGAAAGTTCCCTGCATGGAAAGTTTAGTTATTTAGTAAGTGGTACACACGGCCACACATCAATCTATACAAAACCAGTTTATCCTGGTTTCGCGTCGCATCATCTTTCCGCATATTTAACGTTCAGTTTATACTGGTTATGTAAAGCTCGATGTGTAGCCGTTTGTACAATAGAACATAATCGTATTTTTATACGACGTACCTCTTAGTAAATATTAATGACATAATATCGCCTCTTTTATTTCTAGAAATTGATTGATCAGCGGCAAGAAAAACTGCCCAGCTTAGGATATCGCAATTGTCCGAGTTAGTTAAAGTGAAAATTCAGTAATTGGTTGCCGAATTGTATATGACAATAGGTTCATATTCCATTAAATTGAACTTAGAACATAACTGGAGAACAGTGGACACATAAACCCTACCAACGACAAAGGTAATGAGTTTCATATTGATTGATACATGACGTCCATACAACATGATGATTATACATTATACATACATGATTATGTTAATGTTCGCAATTAATTTGACTAAATACCAAACAAGCGGTTCGTAATTAAACACTGATAGGTTTGTAGGACACTGATAATCCGCTTGTATGTAAAACAATTAAGATTATCCCACGGTTTTACTTGTGTACTCTGATTCTGATTCATATGGGATAGCTACGAATGTATTGGCTCAGGCTTAACTGGAGTAATTCCACGGTCAAACAGAAAGCTGATGTGAAATTATGCTTGTGGTGTATTTTGCCTAATATGGACAATACACATGTTCGCTCTCTGGTGACCTCATTCCGAGACGGCTGCCTTAAGAAGATTAATGTCTTAAGAAAAACACATAACATAACATAACATAACATCACGTCTTTTTATCCCCGAAGGGGTAGGCAGAGGTGCACATTACGGCACTTAATGCCACTGTACAATGTAACACCCACTTTTCACTATTTATGTTACGAGTCCCATGTAATAGGGGGTGAGCCTATTGCCATATACCGGGCACATTTCCAGACTCCGTGCTACTACTGAGAATTTTTTTAAAAACCCAGTAATACTTTGCCCGACCCGGGAATCGAACCCGAGACCCCTTGCCCGGCAGTCGCACTTGCGACAGTCTTAAGAAAAAGTTTTAATTAATTCGAATCTTGGCTCACGATATTAACACGTTAAACGCCATGGCAGTCACCGGTGACCGACATTAGCGGAGGATTTGCCTTCAACAGTTTTTTATTGGCAGCCAATGCCTTAATGGATTAGAGGTTTTATTCATGTCGCTTGATAGAAACGATTAAAAATTTAAACGATTCTTGACTTTCACATCACATCACCTCAACAGCCTAGAAGTGGCCACTGTTGATCAAAGGCCTCTTCTCACACGGAGAAGGTTTGAGCATTAATCACCACGCTTGCTCATTGCGGCTTGCTCAGTGCGGGCGATTTCAAACTTATAATTAGAAATTATAAGCCCAGGTTTCCTCGTCACGATGTTTGCCTTCATCGTTTGTCAGTGGTGTCTAAATAATCTTAGAAAGTACAAATAACTTGAAAAAAGTCAAATTGGTACTTGCTGTTGGTAGCTTTCGAACCCTCATGTATGAGAAGCGGGCGTCTTAGATCTCCGACCCACCATGACATGTGCTTGACTTTAGGAACCTTATGCTGGAATACTGAAACGTTACTCAATTTTAAGTCGTGCTTAAATATCGTGCTATCTCTGTCATCTTACAAAGAACTTGTAGAGACAGAACTATGCTTAAGAGCGACTTAAATTGAGTAACGTTTCAGTATTCGGGCATTATATACTATTATATAAAGCGGAAGAGTTTGATTTTTTGTTTGTTTCCGCTAATCTCCGTAACTATTAGTCTGATTTGAATAATTCTTTTTGTGTTGGATAGCGTATTTATCGAGGATGGCTATAAGCTATAAAAGATGACGTAGCAAGTAGAAGTAGCAAGTTTCTAAATAAAGAGTGCACAAGCACATACTTAATATGTTATTATGTAATATCTACATATCTGTTCCTATAGGGAAAACGGGCCTAATATAACGCTATCCAAGTTACATAATTATACGGCATCAGTGTAATATTAGCCAAGTTTCGTCGTCACGCCACTCACATTATGTATACGTCACATCTGTCACACGAGACACCAATATAATCTTCCAGTGATTTATGGAATAATTATTCATATTCTAATCTAATTTCGACGTTATTACTCTTTGATAAGGTCGTATTTTTATCTGTTAATAATCGTATCAATTATGACAGAAACACTTCGTTGAGTAATTAAGCTTATTAAGTAAACGTTTGCTGTTGGGATGTCTGTTTCGTTGAAAGTAAATAGAGTTGACTATTAACCTATAAAAGAAAATATTGCAATTGTTTTTTTTTTATAGGATAAGCCGGTCAACTAGCAGACTGATCGCCTGATGGTAAGCAATCGGCGTCGCCCATGGACACGCGGAACAATAGAGGCGTTACAAGTGCGTTAGCAACCTTTTGGGGATTAGAAATTTGTGGATTGTTGTGATTTAGAGATTGGGGAGAATGGCATTTAAAACCCAATAATACTTCGCCCGACCCGGGAATCGGACCCGAGACCCCTTGCCCGGCAGTCGCACTTGCGACCACTCGGCCAGCGAGGCAGTCAATTGTTTGTTATGTATTTGATTGATTGTTATGTATCGTGAAGATTCCGTGGAACATGAAGGAAATGAACATGAACAAAGTTTTCATGCCTAATCCTTTATCCAACTAAATGTTAGGTATTAAAAAACTGTTATTCTACATATTAAAGTTGGAGTTTTTACAAAAGTAATTAAAACGCCTTTGTTAAGTAAAGCTAACAATTTTGCATCGACACGATTGTCAGTATGCATATGTGAGCACTATGTTAGAAAGACATCTTATAAGATGTTTTTATTTTTTTATTTCAGTAAGGTTTGTAATTAGTACCTATAATGCGACAAGCTTGTCTTTGTATTGTTCTCACGTGTACATACAGTATGGGAATATGTATCAGAGACATTGTAGAACATACTTTTTGAAAAGAGTAACGAATGGAGTTTCTTGCACGTTCTTCTCCATTCGAATCTACATTTTGGAATGAGCAGTGAGCACCTAGCTTCACCTAGCTTCACTGACGGACTGACTGACAGACTATTATTTATTTTGTATTTGTTGACGTTTCAAAAATACCAAATTATGGTTTAATTGAAATAAATGTTTTTGATGAAAAATCTTTTTGGTGGACCCTTTTGTTGTAACATGTCGACTATTTTTTGTGACATTAAAATATGAAAATTAAAGTCTGCTTTCACATATTATATGCTGTATTTATTCTGTGCACTTCATTCATTCATCAACAGCCTATAAATGCCCACTGCTGAGCAAAGCCTCTTCTCACACGGACAAGGTTAGAGCGTTAATCACCACGCTTGCTCAATGCGGGTTGGCGATTTCAAACTTATAATTAGAAATTATAAGTCCAGGTTTCCTCACGATGTTTTTCCTTCACCGTTTGTCAGTGGTGTCTAAATAATCTTAGAATTCATTATTTATACAATAAAATAAAATTATTTTGAATGAAATGAGTTCCAAAATGAAAGCATTCAATTTAATAAAAAAAAATATCTTAGAGCAAGCCAAATAGCCGTGGAAGACTTAACGGGTTGCCGGGGCTCCAGTTCGAAGAGCAGGAGTAAGAACGGGGTGGTTTTAGTCAGTAAGAGTCTGACACTCTCTCACACTTAACCCAAGGCGAAAAAAGTCATTAGATGATTTTCCGCCCTCAAAAAAAAGACTGCCTCCTTGACCGAGTAGTCGCAAGTGTTACTGCCGGGCTAGGGGTCTCGGGTTAGATTCCCAGGTCGGGCAAAGTATTATTGGGTTTTTCAAAAAAATCTCAGTGGTAGCACAGAGTCTGGAATTGTGCCCGGTATATGGCAATAGGCTCACCCCCTATTACATGGTACTCATAACATTAATAGTGAAAAGTGAGTATTACATTGTACATACACTGGCATAATATGCACCTCTGCCTTCCCTTCAGTGATAAAAGGCGGGAGAAGTCATTGGATGATTTTCCGCCTTCAAACAAAAAGAGAAAGCCATATTATGTTTTTATGAAAAACGTAGTCTAAAATTTCTTAAAAACTATTCCCTTGCCCCACAAATCCTCCAGCTTGACAATGCATTAAAACTTAAGAAACTCCATTTGAATTTAACAACTTCACTCTTCAAATTGAGCAGATGTATGCAAAAGTTTTGCGTAGTGGTAATAAGTGGATGGAACGTTTTATTATGACGAAATATTTTATTTAATTGTTCATAAGTGACTAACATACGAATACTGGAAGGCTACTCAATTTTAAGGTCTATTTAAATATTTTATTTATTTATTTATTTATTTATTTCTTCTTCACAAAATACATCAGTGAATGGCGGACTTAATGCCTTAAGGCATTCTCTTACAGTCAACCATAGTGTGAGTGTGCAGAGAAATGAAGTGGTTGATGCGAAGCCAGAACACAATTGAAAAAATAAAAAAAAAAGTTATGTAATATGTATACTACACATATAAATAACCTATAGAATAAATATATTAATACAATATTTTATAAATCAGTATAGACATATACATACCATATAATACATACTAATAAACAAATACTTATACCTATTGCATAAATACTACAATATTATTATATATATATAAAAAAAAAACGTTGTCAGAATAGTTTCTTCAATTGTTTTGAGTCTGCCAATGCTTAAGTAAATGCTCACGGACTTTAAATTTAAATATCTGTTTTAAATTAAATTCTGTCCATCTCTGTCATTTTACAGGGAATTTGTAGTGATAGAAATATACGTTACGTAGACTGCTTCGTTGGCTGAGTGGTCGCAAGGGGTCTCGGGTTCGATTCCCGGGTAGAGTAAAGTATTACTGGGTTTTTTCAAAAAATCTCAGTAGTAGCACGGAGTCTGCAATTGTTCCCGGTAAATGGCAATAGGCTCACCCCCTATTACATGCGACTCATAACATAAATAGTGAAAAGTGGGTGTTACATTGTACCTCTATAGTGGCATTAAGCGCCGTAATGTGCACCTCTGCCTACCCCTTCGGGAATAAAAGGCGTGATGTTATGTACATATGTATGTATATACAATCTATATACCTGCGTCACTGCGGCAAACAATAAACTTACATATTGTATTTATCAGTAAACCGCAGTACTCAGTACCCTCTCAGTATAACCTCAGTGTTGGCGCAGATAGCAAGTTCGAGTAAGAGGCTGCGCTCACAAGGTTACCGACCACAGTGTAAATTATTCCACAGCGCTCGTTATCCACCGAGGATTACAGAGATCAGGAGAACTGCTGTTTATGTGACTAAATGTTCAAAGTGTACTATGTACATACGTAATCAAGCATATAAGTTTGGTAGGTATTGATTCATGCAGAGGCAAAATTATACAAGGTGTAGTTTTGAAACCGTGACATTTCTCGGGGGCATGTCACAGAAGTCATATAGATTCAATGTAAGTAAAAGTTTAGAGCCAATAGTTAAAAACACGGCTATTATAGAGGTAAATCATTTAAGTTCGACAGAGTTCCTTATGTTTTATGGGGTTAAGAATAATATCAATTACGTGTTTGAGTTTGTGTGTGTTAAGCCGCGTTATAAAGCTAGTTACAAGACGGCGGCGTGTAGTTCGCACTTACGGATTTCTGTAATGTACAAAAAAAAAAAAATTATTTACAATTTTTTTAATTGATTCGCTTTCAGAATCGGTATTCGAGCTACCTCCTAGAAAATGACGCGGCTTTAAGACAACACCTTGTATGTAGCTAACGCGTGAGGAGGCACGGGGCGCAGTGGCACGGTCGTTGTTTGTAACTTGGTGCGGCTACCTGCGTTACCGCTGTTCGCAGCATTTCATGTATGCGCGTAATTAATTCTTTCTACCCTCTAACTATAATTATGGAATGATTAAAGTGATTTCATTATGTAGTGATTACATTATTGATTTAAGTTATTATAATATCACGCTTGAATCAGCATACATTGCTTATGGTTTTTAAAAACTTTAAAGGCTTGCATAGCCTCTAAAATTGTTGCTATGTATATGACAACTAGTTAAATTCAAAAACGTTAATGTTCTATGAATTTAGTATGAAACACTAACTCATGACGTCATCATATATTCGAATCAAATAGCACACTTATTTCTGAAGAAAATTATAGCTAGTATAAATCGAATATGAAGTATATCATCAAATCAATGAATGGAAGTGTAATTATTTTTCAATATTTAATTGGACTGAAAAATAAGAATAATTTATTTTTGACCCAGGAAACTACCCAATTGTGACTCAGTATAATAAGTTTTTCAATTTGTGTGTACTTAATTATTTCAATGAAGAATTTTAAAGAAAGAAAGTGATCTTCATCAATTCGTATTGATTGCATTGATCGTGAATAAACTCGTGGAAAAGATTTTATAAATGAAACCCTGAAGATACTAACACAAGGTCAATAATTCTTTACTCAAATAATTTCTTCTCGTTTCTTAGTAGGCTTCTTTTCCAATGAAACAATGATTTGTCTAACATGTAAATTAATTAATTTTCCCTGAAATATATTACGGTAATTTGAGGCGTAAATATAAAGAAGGTAATTTTGTTTATTATATTAAAATTCCCTTACAAATCAGTTATTATTATAATTTCTCTATGAAGGCGATCATGGTAATTTGTTAATTAATATTATGGTTTCTGTGTTCTTTGTAATTCATAATTGTAACGTAAATGTTGGGGTATTTTTGAGCTCTGTTTTCTGGCTCAGACATTTCATGGTTGTGTAAATTTTGCGCCCTATCGTCTTCAGTTAAAAGATTTTGGAGTTATGTTAATTTTTTTTCATGGGATAAGCCGGTATACGGGCAGACGGATCACCTGATGGTAAGCAATCGGCGTCGCCCATGGACACCTGGAACACCAGAGGCGTTACAAGTGCGTTACCGGCCTTTTGGGGATTAGGAGTTTGCAGATTGTTGGGGTTTGGGGAGATTGGAGACACCTTACTCACACGACGAAAAATAACGCAAGCGTTTCTTCACATCAGTTTTTTGTGAGGCCGTGGTATCATTTCGGTCGAGCTGGCCCATTGGAAGCATGGCTCTCCCACATTTAAATGCTAAACTTTATTCAGACTAGTGACTAGTTTATAGAATTTGGGAATTTTTGATCAAAATTTTGTTTAGGCTGACTGGTAAAATAGAGTTTTCCCGACTGCTTTATTATTCAATTCATAAGAAAATAATACGAGGACACTAGGTAGCTAATAGCATATAGTCTATATGCATATCACCACGTAGGTACCTTGTACATACAGTCTACGGTCTTAATAACTCTCTACGATGCGATCGTGTCGGAGTGCTATCTCATTGACATATCCATACCTAAATTTATGTAGAGGTACTATTATTTATATCCATATAGATGTAGTGTTACACTATTCTCGGGTATAAAAACAGACGTTGGCATAACAAGCTATTCTGGACTATAATAAACTTTCCATAATAGATTTTAACCTTACCATGTAACGCAAAAAGATTCAAATTTTATACCCATACTACTCTGTTGGGTCCGTGATAGACGTTGTCCTGCATATCCACTTGAATGTATAAACAAAATTCATTCAAATTAGTTTAGCCGTTTAGGATTACTAACCTAGACAGCGACTGCAATGCCATCTGCCGGGCTGATTTGTGAATCTAAACCATCCAGGGCTCCACTTAAACGCGTACAGAAAAATTATTTAAATCGGTCAAGCCGTTTAGGAGGAGTTCAATGACATACACATGTACAGCAGAATTACAATAATAATATAAAGATAAAGATAGCGTATGTTTTACTGGCATTTGTAACAAAATGTATAATCAAACGTGGTCTGCAGTCACCACAGATGTAGAGGTAATATAATGAAGTCGTCAGTCGTGCAGCCGTACAGCGTGCCACAAGATTGGAGTCGGAGACTCATGCACAGGATATTGCAAGCCTAACTTGAATTAATATGCAACTCCAATTACAGCAACTCGAAGCAATAGCAACTGTTGTATGAATGGAAATATTCAAAGCAATTTGGATAATTTCGTATCAATTGTTATTAAGGGTAGAAAATACCTGTGTAAGTTTAACATGTGTTTTGTACTGCCTCGCTGGTCGAGTGGTCGCAAGTGCAACTGCCGGGTAGGGGGTCTCGGGTTCGATTCCCGGGTCGGGCAAAGTATTACTGGGTTTTAAAAAAGAAAAATTCTCAGTAGTAGCAAGGAGTCTGCAATAGGCTCACTCCCTATTACATGAAACTCATAACATAAATAGTGAAAAGTGGATGTAACATTGTACAGTGGTATAATGTGCACCTCTGGTTACCGCTTCGGGGATAAAAGGTATGATGTTATGTTATGTATTTTGTATATCAGAAAAGAATAGTTGCGTTTATCGTAGACAATGACTGGTGTACCCAGTTAATTTGTATGACAAAAGTATTTTTGTGTTGTCCTAAACTGTTATAATATCATATAGAGGTAGTAACATATTCAAACTTTTTAATATTCAATATTCGACTGGATTTCTCATTGTATAAAACTTTGCTTTCATTTGTCTAAATAACCACCAAAACATTCTGTAAAAAACTCTCCAAGTCTCGATGGAGCCGCTAGCTTATCTTTAAAAAGTAATAAAATATAACAATGTCGTGCCAAGGCTAAGGTTCCTTATTGCGATGTCGTTATTATTATAGTTAATGTTATGTAACTTTGCCGTTGTTTTAATCTAATCAGGAGCACCAGTTACTCCAGATCTTCGATTGTCGTAGTTTTTATAGTTTTCCCTTTATGTGGCCAGAAAACCCTAATTCTGTACCAAATTTTAGCTCTCTGAGGTTATGGGAAGTACAAGTTCTATTCTGTTCTTGATGATCATGAGTGAGCGAGTGAGTGAGTGTCTTATATGCGAATCTTTGCTTTCGCTTAACTTCGGAACTAAATGACCCGTAGACTTGAAATTTTGCAATTTACGTATGTGATTATAGCTTACTGGATGATGAAAATTTCTGCGTTCTGGTCTTATTCAGAGGTTCTCAAACAGGGGCTTGAAAATGCGGCGAAATGCTTCCAGTAAACGGTGGTACGACAGTGTTTGCTTCGCGCTCGACTTGGCGGGAGCACTACCGTACCCCCAGATGTCTACGTGCTATCTATTCTGCAAAATATATGTTTTAACCTTGCAAAAATCCTTTTACACATTTATGAACCAACTGTACCTTTTGTATTCAACAAAAACGATTTGTTGTTTGTAAAAAGCAGTATAAATTGTTTGATAAAAATGAAAGCGTTTATTCTCTTTGTAATATGTTCGTATTTATCATCTACCTACGTGATAATTTATATGAACCTGTAGAGAATATATATTTTTAATGTGTTTTATTGTGACCACAATTTCACAATTTAATGTCATCTATACGAGTTTAAAAATAATAATAGGTGTATTTAGTCTTAATCAAAAATTTTGTGTGCAAATTACCTATGATTTTATTTAAGAACGTCTTATATAATAATAAATTAGGAAATTAGTTACTATAAAATAATAAATTAGTTACTATACAGTTGCGATTGAGATTCTGACCTTATAACACCATCAAGAACATGGTGCTTACTCTTATAACCAATCTCAATGTCAATGCAATATCAATCCAATAAAATCTCAATAATTATTCAATGTCAAAACTTTACAACTCCTATCGTAGCTGTTAAAATAGCATTCAGAGTACGGAATATAAAGCCAAAGTCAATACCATTTAGTTCATTCAATATCCACGCAATACGGATATAATGGGCGCTATAGTTGCAACTCAAGAGTACGAAGTTTCACAATGTCGATCGATCGGAATTGGTTCAAGAGTAAGACCTCAGATTACATAATTATACAATAATATCAGCCTTTTTCCTTTACCGAAACTACCCTTTAGCATTAGCAGAATAAAAACAAACAGTTCTCTTTTCGACGAGGGTTAACAAGGGTGGAAGACTAACCATCATTAACCTCCAATAAACTATTCCCCATCATTAAGTATCCAGCCAATCAGGTCAACTCATTAGCGATACGGAATAGTCAAAGTTTTTGCATTAAGAAGACTCAGTCCCTGAACCAAAGAGTCGATATGATTTCGGATATCCATAGACAATTTGTGAGAGTAAATGCCAGTAAAAAAAGGTTTACGAGACTCCTTGAATTGAATATTTATCAGGATACACTCACTTCTTTGGATTCCGAACATAATTTGAATTCTGATTAATAAAAAAGTAATGTCTGAACTCGCTTATAAATAATTCAATCGTACCCAGCCCCTGGATGTAAAGATACAAGAAATTATTATCCTATTACAATTTATTTCGCATCTAAAAACACAGAGTTGGAATTTAATATATTTTTCAGTGCTAGGATGCTATAAAACATTCGTGTAAAAAGAGCGCTGTTTTTTCCACAGATCGCATGTTTTCCGTTTTTCTCCTTTTGTGCGACGTAAAAAATCCAGCGGGCTAACCCTGCGGATGCTCATTGTGGCACATCCCGTCGAGTGACGTCATCCACACACACACAGACACATACATATAAGTATACAACATATTATTAAAAAGCCACATTTATATTGAAGCGTATACTCACCGCAGTAATTTTAAACAAGCGGATTATTCAGTATAATAATAAAGTAAGATATCATATTTATTTCCCATTCGAAACAGGAAAGTAGGAGCAATTCTATTGCGTTTATGGAAAAATTTCCGGCACATTTCAACATGTCCAGGTGAATGGAGCACAAATGCGACCATTGTGGACGAGTTAAATCAAGCGGACGTGACCCCAGCTATGTTTTATTGAAACTCTCGACGGATTCCGAGAACGAGGGGTTAGATATAGATGCTTTAAGTTAGTGGAACAATGTTACCGCGATATATACGGTGATACGTGACATATTGTAACATAACATGCCAATTTTCCTCTCGTTTTTGTTTCTATCAAGTGTAAATTGTCGTGGATTTCCTCAATCTACGAACTTGATGGGTCTACGAGACTCGTTTTTTTTTTGAGACGAGAGAGACGGGTCGAAGAGTAAGAGAAAATATTAAGAAGCTTTTCGATTTTGTGTTATGAAGATCCTGCGGTATTTGAAATTGGTTGAAATGTACAGTGGCCAACAGATCAATCTATTTGTCAAACTTACTCATTGAATTTTAGTCTTTATGTCAAAATCTTCTATTTTTTTTATTTTCGTCTAATAGAAATTAATGATTTTGACTGCCTCGTTGGCCGAGTGATCGCAAGTGCGACTGCCGGGCAAGGGGTCTCGGGTTCGATTCCCGGGTCGGGCAAAGTATTACTGGGTTAAAAAAATATTCTCAGTATTAGCACGGAGTCTGGATTGTGCCCGGTATATAGGCTCACCCCATATTTCATGGGACTCATAACATAAATAGTGAAAAGTGGGTGTTAGATTGTACAGTGGTATAATGTGCACCTCTGCCTACCCCTTTAGGGATAAAAGGCGTGATGTTATGTTATGTGATTTTGACGTTGATATCATAAAGTTGAAAATGTAGTAGAGAAATTACACGGAAAAGGATAGATTGCACTGCTGACCACCGTACACATCAAACCAATAAAAAGGGTTCAATAATAATAATCCTGATTAATTTTCTACACGTGGCCCGAAACGCAGCTTCAATTTCAAACCCAGTCGACAATCACAACGTCCCTATAACTACTTAAGCTAAGAGCAACCAAGTACTCAAGTTTCGAAGTAGGTATCAATAAGCGATACGAGAATGTTAAGGTAAAATACAAGTACAAATACACCCTGCATACAAAGGGTTAAAGTGTAAACATCTCGCATCTAACCCTCTAGAGATGCCTTCAGATGGAAGTAGAATGGATCACTTTATACCACAAGGGATTGCACGTGATGTGAACACAAAGATAAATCAATGATGTATGAAGATCTGACGTGTTGTATGAATTAAATTTGCATAGATTCTACTTTCTAGAGTATTAAACGTAGATTTCTTTACTGTAGGTGGCGCTAGTGCGTTAAATGAGCATGTGTGTTTTAAATTCCCGGGACATAAAAGGAACGTATTATGCTTATCCTTAGTGTGGTACGTCTGTAATGTAACTGGTGCCAGACTTTAGAGAAGGTTTTTATTTTTTATCTTTTGATGCGGTAGTTCACGGTACTGACTGGAATGTTTTTAAATTTTTGGGGCAAGCCCGCCACATCCTCCCAAAACCGCTGCAACTTCTATAAGCCAGGATCTACAGTAGATACAACCATGAGAACACCGGAATTCTGAAGTCCGGCGCGTCTGAGGGACATGAATAACTTTTTTTAAATAATATTCGTCTGACATGTATGGCGACAATGCGCGAGGAGACCGGTATCGTGCTATGTTGCCAGACATGTCGAACAAGGTCTGGAAACGTCGCACTACTTCACCCAATGTCGCTGACGACACGTGTCGCAGGTCATTTGTCGCTTAGTGTATGCCAGGCTTAAAGATTTCTTTTCTTGATACCACGAAAAAAAAAACAAAAAGTGGTCGTTTTTTGTAGATTTTATACTTGGATAATATTAACAAAGTCAGAGCTAATATTTTGATCAGTTTATATTCAGAAACGTGACCTTATAACCATATAAATTATTCTGGAAGATTTGTTATTACTGAACTGAACAACTTTGAAGTCAAAGGTAACGCTGTTGGTTGTTTGCTTGTTTTTATTAAGTTCATTGGAAACGAAATAAGTTAATTTATTTAATGGAAGTCATATTCCCTATGGGTTTTATTTTTTGAAATTGAAATGGTGTTTTGTACTTAGCGGTGTCTCTTTAAGTAAGAATTTCCTTTCCATACCTAATGAGAAGTGTAATTTAACCCACGTACATCCACGCGAGACACAATGTAGTTTCGATTGTGTCTTATATAAGGGCATTCAAGCAGTTAAATTGTTTAATAAAATCCAGAAAAAAGTGGAAAGTCTAAATAATATCTAAACGTGCAGCAGTAAAATACTTCATCTAATAACTCCACCTAAAAGTGATCGTCAAAGCTCAAACGTGTGACGTCCATATCTCGCAGTTTCACACGTCTCCGTGCATATCTCCACCGGTGAATATGTAAATGTCTCGCGACACCCACGGAACGCGACGAGCGACACTTAACTGTGACGTCATCGTTTATTTGCTACTCCGAATTTGTATGTGACAAGCTTATTTGTTGAGGTGCGGAGCGAATTAAATTTATAATGGAGGAAATTGAGAGCGTACACCTTAAGTGTCTGTATCTATAGGATGTACGTGTATCTCTTATTTACCATGAAACATATTCCATCTTTGATCTCTGTGGAGCAATCAATGGTTAATAGTTAAGAATTCTGTCTAATACAAGGCCAATTTTGAACAAATTAAAGCAATAATTGAATTAACTCTGTGTCTTAGATATCAAATACTATTAGATGGTATGGTTGACAAAAGATTTTGGTATGCGGGTTATTGTATTCGTCCTTTTTTGTAAGTTATACATATACCGAATTCATTTGCTGCCTATACTTTAACGAAGTCCGAAGCGAGTTTTAGAAAATCCACCGAATAAGGAGATTAATCGCAAGCTGATTGCCAATCTAGGTTACCTAGGTACCTAAAAAAAATCTCAAAATGTCAAACTTAATTTCGCAGTTAATAAAATTTTCAATAAGAAATAACTTTTATCTATTTATCATGTATTATTTTATTGTGAACATGCCGACGCAGCAGGGCAGTGACCGCGATGAACCAGAATCAACCTCAATCGTAGTTATGTGTCGCAACAGTGTTGATCTACGCGGTTTCACACAAATGCATTCGTATAAGTAATACACCTATACATGCAAATAGGATTGTTGTTAGGTTGTTAGGTGCAGGTAAGATTGTTGATAGGCTACAGTCAACCCCTTCACTGTACATTTAGATCCCTGAATGTACAATATCGCAATAAAATTACTGTAGCTTAAAAGAAACATAAAGTACGGAATTTCGGCAAAGAAATTGCCGAGTATTTATTTTTTCTTGTTCAAACTTCGAGACAGGATGGCATTGTTTGTAAGAACAATAAAGTAAGAAACTTAACGGGGTTTTATTCAAATGAATTATTGTTACAATAAAAAAAAGAACAACTATTATACTCGGATATAGTCCGATACAGAAGTTTGTGCAAACTTTATTCGGTTAATAAAGAAGAATAGAAAAGAAGAATTGTTCTGTGTTTGTGTCGGTTTATCAGTCATGGTTGGTTGCGTTGGTTGCATTAGAAATTATTAACTGTGTCGTTGTTCGAGAGAGACTCCCAAGCAAACGATCTCGTGTTTGATTTTTAGCATGGGCAAATAGCAAGTAGTATGCTATGGCAATAAACGCGAGGTGCGTGCGTATTAGGAACAAGGGACTCATAATATGGCAAAGAAAATAGTCCATCTTCATGTAGATACTTCGGGAATATAGGGCGTGACGTCATGCATGTATGTGTGTATTTATAATAATAACATCGTTTATTTATTTAGATATCTGAGATTAGAATATTTCACAAAGAGAAAAGAAAGAACACAATCGCATAGGATCGTATCGTATATACACAGAGATTAAAAGAAATATATATAGTATTTTTTAATACATTTCAATAAAATTGTACCTAATATGTATCTGTTAAACATGTACGTGGAATATCCATAACTATTTCATGAAATTGTTTATTGAAGCGTGCAGTTTTCCACAAATATTGAAATTCCTGCGATCATGAATTTTATTATTGGAAATGTCAGAATTTATTTTCAAATTGTGTAACATAAATCTAATATTTGGCCGTCAGAATATTAGATTGTACTCAAAGAATTGTTGAATGGAAAAATAATGGTATTTTGAAATTGTGAAATTGGAAACAGCGTTTTCTTAGGTACGTCCTGTAAATATGTTAAGACTAACCGAAGTAGTATTACAGTTTTTCATGTACCTATATGAATGCATGTTATTATATATATATGTCGCGGAGAACCTAACGGGTAACCGGGGCTCCGACTCGACGTGCAGGAGAAGGAACGGGGTGGTTTTTAGTCAGTAAGAGTCTGACACTCCCTCCCGCCTCACCCAGGCGGGAGCAGTCATTCGACGATTTTCCCTCCTTAAAAAATAAAATTATATATATATATATATTTATAGAGGTATATATATATACATTATAACACTATATCTTTGAGCCGTTTGGGGTTGAGATGTTAGGTCCGTAGGGTCTAAGTGCCCATAAATTATTCCAAAACATTTCTAAACCGGCCTGGTCGACGCATCTCGTGACCAGAGTGTTGGTCTTTGAGGTTAAGCATAGCCATACAATGTGGCAATGCTACCAACCTTCTGGTTACTTTCGGTACTGACGTCGATGCGAACGAATTTTTCGATGCTTTGTGTAAATCGCTATTTTTAGTTTTCTTTTATTTAATTTTTGTGTTAAGTTGTATATATTTGTTTTATTTAAGTTTGTATATTTTATTTTAATTATTTTATTAATACATAATTAAAATGAAAAATAAAATATGAATGCATGTTTCACATTGTGATGGAGAAAATCTGACTGCCTCTGCTCATCTGCCTGCTTCTGACTGCCTCATTGACCGAGTGGTCGCAAGTGCGACTGCCGGGCAAGGGGTCTCGGGTTTGATTCCCGGGTCGGGAAAAGTATTACTGGGTTTGTAAAAACCTCAGTAGTAGCACGGAGTCTGGAAATGTACCTGGTATATACCTCTATATAGGCTCACCCCCTATTACATGGGACTCATAACATAAATAGTGAAAAGTGGGTGTTACATTGTACAGTGGCATTAAGTGCCGTAATGTTCACCTCTGCCTACCCCTTCGGGATAAAAGGCGTGATGTTATGTTATGTAAAATCTTATTTATATTAAGAAACATACACCGGAATACTGAAAGGCTACTCAATTTGAAGATGTACTTAAATATCGTGCCGTCTCTGTCATTTTATTAAGAATTTGTAGTGACAGAACTATACTTAGGCGCGACTTAAATTTGATTGGCGTTTGAATATTTAGACATTAGTCCTGTATACGAAATTGATGACTAGGTATATAGAGCTTTAGTACGCGGTCGAATCGGGAAATTATGTCTGTCCAAACATCGGTATGATATATATCATCTGGCTTCGCACGAGTGCAATATGCATGTATTATACATAATATAAACATTCCTTATGAATCATTCTATCTATTAAAAAAACCGCATCAAAATACGTTGCGTAGTTTTAAAGATCTAAGCATACATAGGGCCAGACAGACGGCGGATAGCGACTTTGTTTTATACTATTGTAAAGCTTACAGTATTATTCATTCATTGCTCAACTGTTTGTAAAGTGACAGGTATCTGTCAGCTGTCATAGACATGCAAACAGTCTATATTCTTGTAATGGTAACATTGACAGATATTCGCCACTAAAGTAATAATCGACCAATCAAACTGTCTTGGTTGGCAATTATAATTTTGGTCAGCACTTGAACTTGAACCGATGAACAGAACGTTGATATTTTTATTGTGAAAATTATACCGACTTCACGGTTGGTGCGGTGGCTTGGCAACCGGCTACCGTGCAGCGTGCCGCGGTTTCGATTCCTGCACGGAACAACATTTAGTGTGATCTACAAATTGTTGTTTTGGGTCTGGGCGTCATGTGTATGTGTGTGAATTTGTATGTTTGTAAACGTACCTACGACATAGGAGAAAATCATAGAGTGGGGCAACGTTTAAAAAAAATATCAAAGTAATCATCGTTTTATTTCTGAGTTGAGATTGAGTTCTTACACTATGTAGTGAATAAAAGATACGTGCTCCAAAATGGCATAAATAGTAAAGGCTGTTTTATTCAGGTCTTAAATTCTATGAATAATCATTTCATTCAGTCTACAAATGAATAGTTTGTCCTTCTGTAATGACCGACTTGCATCAGAGAAATAATTTTTCTATCTTTCCCTAATAAGAGAAACCAAAAGGCCAGTTTCAAAGGATTGACATGACGATTGTTAACTCGAATGGTCGAGGTCACGAAAGTAAACATTTGTTTGTAAATACAATCGTATCCATAACGTATTGTGATGGGCCCTTCAGTAAACATCAGAGGTTGAAAGGAAAATAACACTTATGCGGCTTACCGTAAGGGGTGTTGTTGTTTGTGTAATTCTGCGAAAGGTGGCGGTTAAGGATTCGATTCGATTCGTTTTTGAAGTTTATAAGAATTCATATGTATAAGGATTAAAAATTGAATTTCATATGCGTTTACTAACTTGTGCATTGCAAAATGCTTGTTCTATTGTTGATTTACGGTCTGCAATTATGGAACAATACAGCTATATTACCTTGTTTTTATAATAACTATAGTGAGACAAATCGCGGGTTACTCACGTATACTGATACTCAGCAGCGTCAAATGTACTGACCAGCGTGTGCAGTCGGGGCGATGTCGCGCAGCCTATTCGCCGCGCACTACTACAAGTTTAAAATAAATAAATTATCTATACAGTTGCATAACATTGTAATACTATAACAACCGCATTATACTACATGCATATGAATATACATAGGTACATACATACATACCAAATTAACATTTTTTACAATTATTGTCTGTCTGTCTGTTTGTTTGTACCGGCTAATCTCAGAAATGGCTGCACCAATTTTGCCGGGACTTTTATTGGCAGGTAGCTAATATACTGAGGACTAATATAGGCTTAATTTTGGAAAATTGAAATAAGAAATAGCTATGTCCTAAAATTTATATTCAACGTGGACGAAGTCGCGGGCAACAGCTAGTATACCAATAAACTTATAACACAAATAAGACAATATCTACTTCACCGATAAACAAAATTGATTGCGAACCCCATTTTCTTTAACCAATAAAAATATACGATGAAGATACTCATTCTTGAACATGAATTGACATGATGAAGAAATTGAATTAATAAATTGTTCAGGTCTCGATGGTCAAACGATGTTACAAACTTTTGTTAGGAATCTTTGTGATATTAGTAACATTAAGTGGTTGGTAGTTTAGCAAATGTTTTGTTACTATTTTTTTAAAAAGAATAATGCCCCACGCTTGGTATTTCTCCTGTATCGTGGGTGCGTTTACAAACATACAAGTTCACATACAGGCATAATGACTGTCAGACCCGGAACAACAATTTGTGGAACACAACTATAATGGTTGCTCTGTGCGGGAATTGACTTGGTGAAAGAAAGAAACAAAGAAAGAAAAACCATTTATTTTTGCACAGAACACAGATAACATAATTTAAAATAAAAAATAAAATAAATAATAATAAATACCGTTGCACGGCAACCAGACCGCATCAACTTTGCCGTCATTTTTACTATGCGTACTTGTAATTTTTGTCTATATCCTATTTCGATTCCGAACCTATTCTTTCTAATCCGTCTCTCGCTTGGTTTTTGCACTGCCATAGGCTAATAACATCAAAACTTATAGACCATACTTACACCTTTCTATTCAATTGTTCGACTAGCGTACAAAATGCCATTTGTCTCGAGTTGTAATGAATACATAACATTACGCCATTTTATCTCCGAAGGGGAAGCAGAGGTGCACATTACTACACTTAATGCTACTGTACAATGTAACACCCACTTTTCAATTCAATTTCCATAGGCTCACCCCTTAACATGGGACTCATAACAAAAATAGCACCTCTGCCTACCCGGGGTTGGGGATAAAAGGCGTGATGTTATGTGTATAACGATAATTATTTCATCAAACGGATTGATAGTCTCGAAGACATATTGGCCTGCAGTGCTTATGTCTTAAAGTTCGATCCTTAGGCCGCACATTCCTACGGAGCCGTGGAGAACGTAAAAGGTTACTGGGGCTCCGGTTCAAAGTGCAGGAATAGGAACGGGGTGGTTTTTAGTCAGTAAGAGTCTGACACCCGCCTCACCCAGACGGCAGAAGTCATTCGATGGTTTTCCCCTTTAACAAAAGGCTGCACATTCCTCAATTCTTTTTTATTTCAAAGTTTTGTGAACTGTTAAGAAAAAAGAACATGATAATATCAACCATTGTTTCTCATAATAGATAGTTATTAGCAGATCTATGTATCTAGTTAGGTACTATTGTAGTCCTAAAACCTAGGACAGAGAGTTCATTGACTTGCATGAAATGGCAACTTTAGATGTTAGTACAGTACAATCAATACTGAACGGCTTATAGTCAGGAGAATCGCTGATCTTGTAGATATTTTATATTTTTGAGTTTTTGGTAGGTACTAAAAACTTTCGAACTGACACTTGACTGCGGGGTTGGTGCGGTGGCTCGCGTTGGCTCGGCGCAATGTGTAGCGGGTTCGATTCCCACACGGAACAACTCTTTGCAACTCTTTGTGTAATCCAAAAATTGTTGTTTCGGGTATGGGTGTCATGTGTATGTAATTATTGTATGTTTGTAAATGCACCTACAACACAGAAGAAAATCCTAGTGTAGACCAAAGTTTCTATAAAAAAAGAGTATTTATGTACAACGTATTTATTAATTCGGAAAACTTGTCTATTAAGAGTATCATATCTTGCTGGTAAGTTTGAGTATTCACTTGTAATGAGCATTTAAAGGCAGCATTTTAGCGAGCATTCTATCAAGTGTTCTGGCGAGAATTCTATCGAGCAATATAATTACTTTGACTGTACGGTTGTCGCGGTAACTGGACAACCGGCTGCAGGACAACGTATAGCGGGCTCGATTCCCGCACGAATCAATTCTTTGTGTGACCCACAAATTGTTGTATCGGGTCTGGTTGTCATATGTATGTGATCGTGTATGTTTGTAAACGCACCCACGACACATGAGAAATCCGAAACTATTCCGCAATAGTGGGCCAACATTTTTTTTAAATGAGCTTTAATGTAACTTTAAAATAACAATAAATATTTCTTTAACACTTACATTGAGTGATCACGAGAACCATTGACAAAATTGTTCTGAACCACTTATCTTAGCTACTGTACGATAAACGTACAAGAACGGGTAACTAAGATTTAGTTGAAATTGTAGCCGAGTTCTCAAGATGTATGGCTACCGCGAAAGTCGAGTGAGGTCACAATAAATAACTTGGCTCCATGAAACTTGCAGGTCAATGTGGGTAACAGATAAGGTCGTTGTAAAGTACTTCATTGTCTTCTCTAGTTTTATTGTCCACTCTTGGATATTGTCTAGTCTTATTGTCCACTCCTGTGTCTTGTTCTTTAAGACATAATTTGCAACGGTTCTAATACAAATTATAATTTCATTATTATGTATTTTTTTAACCATAAATAAATCAAATAATTCTTTTATTAAAAACATTTAAAAAAATCGACCTCAACCTCTTTTTTGAAGTCAGTTAATTAATATACCTACTCAAATCTTCTACCAAGCGTAACGAACATTTTTTGTGAAAACTGCATCAAAATCAGTTCAGCAATCGTGAGATAATTGCCCACGAATACAAATTCATACATACGGGTCAAACAGAGAACTTCTTTGAAGTCGGTTAAAAAAAGAAAGATATCAATGAAATGTAACTCGATAACTGTCAGCGAGTTGAACGAAGATGTAAGCGATGGGTACTTATTTCCTTAACTGAAGTGATTTCTGATTCACTTCGTTGCGGGAACCATGAGAGTTACTCATGTCCCTGGGACGCGCCGGACTTCAGTGTTCCGGTGTTTTCATGGTTGTATCTACTGTAGATCCTGGCTTACAGGAGTTGCAGCGGTTTTGGGAGGTTGTGGCAGGCTTATCCCTTTAAAAAAAATAAAAAAATTACTGAAGTGATTTGTTTATAAAAATAAACCATTGAGGTTCAAGATCGTAAATACCAACTTCTTAGAACGAAATATGCAATAAAATGGACTAAGTTTCAACCGTGTATGTTACTAAATCTACGTTCTTTTCTACCAAACAGATTTCCCGTTCCATTTACTTGAAAAGTCCGGTGTATTTGGGTAAGGTCGGAGTGACAAATGTGGTTTGTGAGAGTCAACCTAGCATTGTGCACACAACTACATATGAAGGTATACAAGACCAGTTCACCATGACCTTTCTTTGTTTGACCTTCCCACACATTCAACGGTCCGTGTATAATGGTAGCGTAGCTTGATGTGTGTGTACGTTCGTTTATTGCGAAGCCTCTTAGTGAATATTTTCTTGGAAAAAGACCTGATCATGAAAAGGGACCTCAAAATGTCCTAGGACATTATTTAGTGTCGTCTTATCTTAATAAGCTTGTGGCCACGGATTCTATCTATGTCCGCGACGAAATTTATCACAATCGGTCAACAACTTCGACCATTGTAGACGGTAGATTGTGTGCTGAAAGTGAAAGTGGGCAATTCTTTATTTTTGTAGTTAATTGAAGTAGACAAAAATAGTGCTAAAACACTTTTTGTCGAATGATTTCTAAGTCTAAAAGTCAAATTCAAAAGTAAAAAATCATTTATTTCAATTAGACCAGGAAGGCACTTTTGAACGTCAGCAATAGAAATTTAAAAGTGAAGCTATTTGCTTATTTCAAGGTGTAGATTCCTATGGAGAAGAACGAGCAAGAAACTCCATAGGTTACTCTTTTCCATTCAGGTTCACAATACAATTCTCTAGTTACACAGTTTTATTGGTTTGATTGTGCGAGAACAATGTAACACCAAAATCTAGCCAAAGAGATTAGAGAATAGATTAGCCAAATAGATAAGAGAAGAGCTCTAATTATTAGTGACTCAGATAGGAGCTATATTATTAGTATAAGTACAAAGTTATAAATATAATAGGTGAATGAATTAAGTCCTAATTCGTATCTGTATCAGACATTGACTTCGACTAGTGAGGCTGAGTAGTCGCAAGTTCGACTGCCGGGCAAGGGGTCTCGGGTTCGATTCCCGGGTCCGGCAAAGTATTATTTATTTTTATTTTATTTTATTTCATTTAAGTTTTATACAATTGCATAAGGAGGACTTAATGCTAACAGCATTCTCTGCCAGTCATCCACTGCCAGTATCCAGTATTACTGGGTTTATCAAATAATTCACAGTAGTAGCACGGAGTCTGGAATTGTGGTCCCGGTATATGACAATAGACTTACCCCCTATTACATAGGACTCATAACATAAACAGTGAAAAGTGGGTGTTACATTGTACAGTGGCATAATGCACACCTCTGCCTATCCCTTCGGAGATAAAAGGCGTGATGTTATGTATGATGTTATCAGACTATCTATATGATAACATAAACTAAAAACGGTATGTCGTACCATGCTGTTACCTACCCCCCGGGAAATACAGAGAACAGCAAATATATTATCTCCGTCAGATATGCTATGCACAACACACCGAATTCCTGTTTACTTGAATCGTTTGGAGAAGATAAAAATCTGGTACATGAACAAGATACGAAATATACGAAGGATTTCAATCTAGAAAACAAATAAAATGAAACAACGAGAGGAACATAACGAACCAAATATCATCTGCAGAGAAATGATCAAGATTCGTATGGCGTCTAAACATGGCTGGATGCAGGAATTGGAATCAAATTCTCAAGCTGTCACACGCTGTAGTAGAAAATATTTGATGCTCTTCCCGTCGACTGCGGCGATGTATTACGGACGTGACTGTTCAGAGCCATTTGTTTTATATTCCTGCACTATACTTGTGGACTGGGAATTTTTTAAGTTCTAGTGCTAAGTCTAGCTTTCGAGTTATATTCATTAAATTATGACGCTATTTTACCATAGACGTGAATATAGGTACTTATTCTGTTATACCTAATTTTGTCTGTTATATAATACAACATTTTTAAGGGGGGATAATCATCGAATTACTTCTCCAGTCTGGGTGAGTTGGGAAATGTTAGACTCTTACTGACTAAAAACCACCCGGCTCCTGCATTTTGAGCCGGAGTCACGATAACCTTTTACCTTCTCCGCAGTTCCGTATCTGCATCAGCCCTATTGGGCCACATCTGTGGTGGTCTGATGGCTTTTTGAGGCGCGCGCGGAACACGACACGCCGTACGCTCGGGTCTGGTTCTGGTCGGGCATCGAGCCACCTATACTCGTCGTCCGCAGGTCTAAATACTGTCTTCTCTCTGGATCGAAAATTCTAAAATTACTAACTTAACAATGCAAACTTTAAGATATTACAGAAAGAAATACAGCCTAAATGCCTGTGAAGTTAGCCAGATACATAAGTTTATATCTAAAAGCCTGATTCTTAACGCAATATTTTCGAAGAAATAATAAAGTTATGAAGGTAAAGAAAAACTCCTGTGAAACTTGTAACGTTTTTAGACAATCTAATATCGCTCCGTGGACCTCTCAGCTTCGCGCGTTGCCAAATTAATTTCATACAAAAAACTTCTCTTTGTAATCTTGTGCGTTGAAGCTAAAGTTGGAAATGGGAAAATGAAGAAATAATGCCGGAACGTTTTTGATTAGAGAGTTATGCTTCGGCATGAATGGGCCGGCTCAACCTTCGTGATACCACGGCCTCACAGAAAACCGACGCGAGACATCGCTTGCGTTGTGTTTCGTCGTTTGATTGAGGTTATCGGAAGCCCAATTACCCCCCACCCCTTCTTCAATCTCCCCAATCCGCGAATTCCCAACAATCCTTAAATTCCTAATACCTAGAAGGCCAGTAATGTACTGGTAACATCTCTGGTATTTCGGGTGACAATGGGTAGTGCTGACTGTTTATCATCAGGTGATCTATCCGCTAGTTTACCTACTTATACCATAAAGGTGCTTCCTTACTGGGAGCATTCGCATGTAATGTAACGTTACAGATATGAGCATTGCATCAGTGAAAGAGGAGAACCGAGCATTACAATGATACAATGTGTAATATCAATGCGCTCTACTTTTCCAGCCTCTCGCCCGCCCGCTTCGTCTTGCTATGAAATGCTCAAAGTCGAATCAATATGTTACATTACACGCAAATGCTCGTTAGTCAGAGTAGGTATTATTGTAATGTAATACTCAAAGTCGAATCTATAATGTTACATTACACGTGAATGCTCCCGGTGAGGGAGGACCTTAAAAGAATAGAAGGATTCTTAAAAAAACAAATGAAATGCACATCTATCATGAGATAGACAGATAAAGTAACGGCTCCTTGTGTCATCTTGATAAATGACTTCATTTTATTCTAGCCCCTTACCATTTTTTACACCGATGATTGGTTTTTTATTGGCACCTTTCAGTAGCACGCAATTTCAAATAACTAGAAACATTTCGAGTAATATTAAGAATATTAGATTCCATTAATATTAATAGAAGACGTAGCTAGATGATCAATATTCTTTCGTTGACTACTGATCGTATATGTGCTACGTAATAGGGTAGATGACTAATATTAATTTTAATGTCAGTCTGGTAGATTATTTTTAAGCATTAGACACGTAGAAATTACGTTTTAGCCCCCACTCCTAAACTTTGATACGTTTTATCTAAGTATCATTTTATTATACGACAAAATAAAAAAATACGTGTATAATATACCTATATTACCTAACTGACAGACTAATTAGATTTTTAATTTTCATGCCCTGTCATCATCCCTATTTTATGAGACTCAATGAATGTTCCCTACGCTGTTCGGTTGATTATAAGTTCAATCACCTTTGTTTGTCCGAAGTTGACGGAATATTCACCGTATTACTGTACTAGAATATTTTTATTTAGAAGCTTTTCTTATACCATTTCCTTTCGCTTGTTCCAGGTTCATGCTGCGATGTCTTCAGATTATAATTCTCGTCACAATCGCAGTAGAGTATGTATACGCCCACGAAATCGACAAAGAGCACCAGGGACCGCAGCTCTGCGGCGGACACTTAAAGGGTCCCGTGGGCACGATCACCACTCCAAACTTCCCTAACCCGTTCCCAGTCCCGATAAAGTGCAAATGGATAATAAAGCACGGTATAGAGAACGGGACCATCTCGGTATACTTCACGCAGCAGTACACCACCACCGGACTCACCTTCACTGAGTACTTGTACTACGATGAGTCCTATGTCGTCGGGAAGAGGAGGGCACTGACCCTTACTGACGATAACATCACCAAGGTTAAGTGGCTTCAGGTATGTAAGCTATTTTAGTAAAAGAATATCAATCTATAACTTCCTCCAAGGCAAATGTATTTTATCACAAGAATGAAGAACATAACATAACATCACGCCTTTAACCCCGAAGTGGTAGGGAGGTGTATATTACGGCACTTTATGCCATGTACAATGTAACACCCACTTTTCACTATTTATGTTATGAGTCCCATGTAATAGTAGGTGAGCCTATTGCCATATATCAGGCACAACTCCAGAGTCCATGCTTACTACTGAGAATGAAAAAAAACCAGTAATATTTTGCCCGACCCGGGAATCGAACCGCGGACCGCTTGCCCGGCAGTCGCACTTGCGACAACTCGGCCAACGAGGCAGTGAAGAATTAAGAACCGAGAAGAAATGAATACTAATCAATCACCGTATGATTGATTTTAAACAAACTAGGCAGATTGCGAATTTAAAATTTGTCCAAAACTTATTATTAGACATCACATTATTGCAAACACTCCACCTTCAAACTAGAAAGTGGCAAATTAATCTCCCGATCATAACAGTAGTACATCACAAGAACTTACTAATTGGTCAAAATGAGGAATAGTACGTGTACCATAATGCCACATTACACCAAAAAGTTACTGAGCCAGAAAAACACCACCTTAATTAACTAGAAAGCTGACGAGAGATTTATAGCGCACATCAATTACTGGATGGAGTTATTCTGTCATCTCTCTTAACTTTGGGAGCCATTTTAAATTCCGCAGACAATTTTGCAGCCAATGTAACTCAGGGAAATGTGGCGGGTATGCACCATTTATGTCTTTAAAATTTCATACGAAGAAATGGTTCTATTCTCTTGAAACGAATGCGTGTAGATTTTTATTATGACGCGGAAATTTTGTGGAATGATATTCCTGTGTGTTTTGTGATTTATCTTATCTGGAAACCAACCTTTGCTAAGCTGGTTGAAGTGAACTTCTGCATGTAAGTACAAGTTCCACTACGCAGTTCTGTGCCTTTAGATTTCCCGTACTGAGGCATGTCGTGGTGGCCCGGAGGAGCGTGGGGGTCCGGAGGTTTAAAACACTCGCTTTTCATGCATGAGAGTGCGGATTAGAAACCTACCAACGGCAAGTACCAATGTGACTTTTGCTGAGTTATATTTACTTTCTAAGCTTATCTAGACACCACAAACAAACGGTGAAGGATAACATCGTGAGGAAACCTAAGTTTAGAGGTATAATTTCTAGTTATAAGTTTGAAATCGCCAACCTGCATTGAGCAAGCGTGGTGATTAATTCTCAAACCTTCTCCGTGGGGGAAGAGGTCCTTACTCAGCAGGGGCCACTTAAGGCATTGGCTGCCAATAAAAAACTATTGAAGGCAAATCCTCCGCTAATGTCGGTCACCGGTGACTGCCATGGCGTTTAACGTGTTAATAGAGGCTGATTATGATTATAATGATGACTGAGACATTATTTGTCCTTGGCAATTGTTTTCGGAACAAAATCATTACTAAGGAATATCTCTGAGTATTGCAGTAAGCAACCATCCTGTTAAGAAAATTATTCTTCTGAATTCTAATGGACATACCAAGTTAGTATCAGTTATATCAGAGATCCATAAATCGTCTAATGAGTGACGTAAACCAAGTTTTTGTTCTTAAGATGAACTGTATACACACAGGGTAAGGACTATAAAACCTAGCTACGGTACGGGAAAAAGAAAAATTGTGGACGATACAGCCTTAAACGCTATGCTACTATGGAGAAGGTTAATAACCCTCCAGCATTACTGTAATTATTCAACGTAACGAGGTTGTCGTCAACTGTACCGCGGCTCGAATGGGGAAGTAATGTTGTTGACTTTTAAGCGGTGAGAGCGAACATGACGCTTGGCATGGGGTAATGTTTTTATGCTGATTTTTACCTTATTATTTTGCTAGCTAAGAGAGAATTTTGCTATTTATTTTTCAGTTTACGATTTAAGTCATAATATCATTTTGTCATCATCTTTTTTTCATTATTAGATAATATCAAAATTGAATGTAGTTAGATTCCTTTCCATTGCATTTCTTTACCCGAGCGTACGGCGCGTTGCGTTCCGCGCGCGCCTCAAAGAGCCATCAGATCACTAAGGATGGGGCCCAATAGGGCTGGTGCCGATTCGGAGCCACGGACGACTTAACGGGTTGCCGGGATCTGGTTCGAAGGGCAGGAGTAGGAACGGGGTAATTTTTAGTCAGTAAGGGTCTGACACTCCCTCCGGCCTCACGCAGGCGGGAGGAGTAATTCGATGACTTTCGCCCTTAAAAAAAAAATTGCATTTCCTTTTATGTTTTGAAAGTGTGGAATAGAAATACTGTTCCTAAACTTTTGTTTATACAACAACTGACAACTCCAAGCGCCATTTTAATTAAATTACTTATAAATTAACTTTGAATAAAGATATTCGCGATAATTTTATTAAAATACTTAAAGAAGTTTGAAAGTATTCGGGCGGTCCGAACTTTTGATACGCTGATTAAATTATATTATCATCAACAGTTGATTAATGTTCATTCTTGTTCAATATTATTGCTTACAAATGAAAGAAAAACAATGAATTAAAAAACTACATATCTAGTAATAATACCATTGTTATTGCAAATTCCTATTAGTAGAAACACAATGTTTGATATTCTCGACACAATATTTTTAAGATTACCCTAATCAAAGTAATTTTTTGTGTTTGTTTTAAGTATGTATCTACCTAATGTAATATATTGTTTCGGGCAGTATTGGCATTCTGTACCTACTTATGTATAGAGGTATTTTGTATTTCTCAGTCAAGTCAATGTAAATTGTTTTTGAGAAATAAATGTCATAAACCGAATAGTTTTAAAAAATAAATAATATTTTCCGTTCGTTGGTCTCGCTAGAACTCAAGTACGGCTAAAGCGATTTGGCTAACTTTGTCTTATGTTCGTGGAAGTCCAGGGAAGTTTTAAAAAGTGAGAATCAGTCGGGTAAAACAAGGAAATTGAGGTGGTATTGTTGCCCGGGTCAACTTGTAATCAATATAAATGGGAAGTGAAAAATGTTGAGGAAATAACAATCGTTTAATATTCGCATTTCTTACACAAAATAATCAAGAATCTGGAATCTGGTAGAATAGTAGCATTTCTTTTTATTGCCTCGTGGGCCGAGTGGTCGCAAGTGCGACCGGGCAAGGGGTCTCGGGTTCGATTCCCGGGTCGGGCAAAGTATTACTGGGTTTTTAAAAAAAATCTCAGTAGTAGCACGGACTCTGGAAATGTGCCCGGTATATGGCAATAGGCTCACCCCCTATTACATGGGACTCATAACGTAAACAGACTCATAACGGAAAGTCCCATGTGATTGTGTGTGAGCCTATTGTCATATTATTATGCCGGGTACAATTCCAGACTCCGTGCTCAAAAAAATGTTAGGAGTACTAACATTTTTTTTAAAAACGAAGTAATACTTGTTTTTTCTTTTTAAATAATTATGCTATAGACTCTGGAATAAAGTACTTTCTAATAATTAAGCCGCAATACGTCCTTCGAAATGATAACTAAAATAATGATCAGTAAATATCTTGTGAGTCAAAGTTTTCACGTCAAATATACTTTCCAATAGTAGATAATGGAAAAGAATTTAAAATTAAGTACGGTACTGATATTTTCATTATTTTAATAACTCTAATCGAATGAAAATATTATTCATTGGCTTCATACACTGTTATTGACCAAGGTCTTAGAACTCGGAACTCAAGATCAATGAGATAGTCCATTGTATCGATTGTTCGATTGCCTAATAAATATTACCTTGTAGAGCAATTTGACTGATTAATATTATAAATCACATGGTGTGACAAGAGCTATTGAACGGTATTGTGTTTTGTTATCTTGAAAACAGTAAGATTTTTTTGTTAAATCACGCGCTATGAAGTCCTTTCAGATCACAGCCGATGGTATCCAGCAGGATTTCTGCCTGATATGGTATCACAGAAAACTTAACAGATTGCCCTCAAAGCAGGAATAGGAATGGGGTGAATTTTAGCCAGTAAGGGTCTGACACTACCTCTTGCCTCACCGAAAGCAGTGTTTTCAGTTTTAAGTGTGGGAGAGCCATGCTTCGGTACGAATGCACCGGCTCGACAGGAGTGATACCACGGCCTCACAGAAGACCAACGTAAAACAACGCTTGCGTTGTGTTTCGTCGTGTGAGTGAGATTACCGGAGGCCTAATTACACCCCCCCCCCGCCTTCCCCAATCTCTCCAATCCCCGAATCCCCAACCATCCTCAAACTCCTAATCCCCAAAAGCCCAGTAACGCACTTGTAACGCTTCTGGTGTTCCAAGTGTCCATGAGTGACGCCGATTGCTTACCATCAGGTGGTCCATCTGCTCGTTTACGGGCTTTTACATTTTCTCCCTCAAAACGAAGTATATTTATTACAAGGAAAAAATAAGTAGGTCGTAAATATATAGTTTCGTAGCAAATGTTCAGAAACAAAAGTTTTATTGTAATATTTATTGCAGCAACGTGAGCCGAACATTGAGAGCGATACGAGTCGTTTTCTCCTCTGAGTCTGTTCAAGAGAATTTTTTATTTCGTGTTAGTAAATACCGATTGTGTACTAAACATTATTATACATAATAGGTACTTATTGCTTATATATGTTAGAAGCCTTATAGCATCTATAGGCAAACCTATCATAGTAATTCAATTTTGACTTTTCAAACCACTTTTTTAAGTATTAATTTCATGCAGACGGATCACCTGATGGTAAGGAATTGGTGCCGCCTATGGACACTCGAAACACAAGTACGTTACTGGCCTTTTAAGAGATTGGAATTTGAGGATTGTTAGGGATTTGACTGGGGAGTTTGGGGACGTGGGTAATTGGGTATTCAGTAACCTCACTCACACGACAAAACACAACGAAAGCGTTGTTCCACGTTGGTTTTCTGTGAGGCCGTGGTATCACTCCAGTCGCGCCAGTCCACGTGTCTTTCGTTAAATCTGATACTTAAAACTTTTTTTATCAAATTGTTGTTTTTTTTTTGAAGTTTTTCCTTAGCGACTGTTTCCACTAAGGTCAGTCTTGAGAGTAAGTCATCGCCTCGTGTCCCCTTTAATGTTGTTTTAGGTACTTAATCCCTTAGGCTAGGGTATGAAGATATTGTTTTCTATAAAACTTTTTCAATTTTCGCTTTTTATGAATAAGCAATTCCCAATATACTGCAATACGATATTCTAGATCAAACAGTTGTCAGAACATGTATATCTATTTAAATTAGGTCTTATAATCAGAAACGAAATTAGAAGCAACTTAAAGCACAACCGAGAGAACTCAATGATTTATGATCAAATCGCGTTCTCAATCAAACTTGTACACAAAGTTCAATAGAGATTCTCTAGCAATATCGAAACAATATAGGGTGAAGGTATCGCTGACCACCAACCGCTTGACTAATTGCCCCCACCCTGTACAAACTCCACCTGTATTTACGCTTTGATACAAGCTCGCACGTCAACCCACGCCAACCTGTCAGTATCGTTCATTGGATTTTCAACGTTAAATCAAATTAAGAAAGTTTAAAATCGAATAGGAGGGTAAGAGTACGTTAATCTGCTGTCGTCTGAACAACTGAATGCGAGAGCACTGAGGAGTTTGCAACTTTCTAAACTAACTTACATACTGCACATACGGGAATGAAATCTATGTTGTTTTTTTGTATTAGGAGATTGTTTCAGTAAAGGTGGATTTTATGTGTTTTAAAACCAATTATGGCGTTCCATACGTCTCTGCCTACCCCCTTGGGAGATAGGCGTGAGGTAATATATGTATGTATAATCAATTATTTTGTTATTCGATTTACTCACGTAACTGTTTGACGATGATCTCGATTAGTTTCAAGCCACGCTCCGAGCTCAAACAGAGTGAGCAGTCTGTGAAACACGACGCAGCGAGTGTTTGAAATCCGACTTTATTTATTTAACTAGCTACATCTGCGCGGTTTCACACGCTCTGCTCAGCTCCTATTGATCGTAGCGTGACGTTTTATAGCCTACAGCCATCCTCGACAAATGCGCTATCCAACATAAAAATAATTATTCAAATCAAACTTGTAGTTACGGAGATTAGCGCGTTCAAACAAACAAAACAAAAAAACAAACTCTTCCGCTTTATATAATAGTATATAAGATTGTACAATAATTGTATTGTAATATGTTTTGGTCTTACTGATCGCTGGAACATTGATTTACCGATGTTTATCGATTACGAAAAATAGTTATAATATAGCCCTAAAATATACAAAAATGGCACTTTTATTTGTGTTACATTATGTCTATAAATATTATTATTAAATTTATAGCTATAATGTAGGTACATTACTGAACTAAAATAAATCATTAAACAACTTCAGATCGAAATTAAAAATAATAAATAGATAAAAACGTATCATAAAAGATTAAGATAAAGAATAATATATCATTTACTCAAGGTCACAGACTAAAATCTTTGAATAATTAAATTAATTAACGATTCCCTAATTGAAGCTATCTTAAAGTAACACCTAATTAAGTGTTAATATGAGACAGCCTCATTAAATTAATGTTTCGTACAAAAAGCAATTAGAAGTTTATTTGAAAGCCTTTTAATTAGGCATTACTTAACTTTTCATGTTATTTGTTTTGTGTTAAGCAGTTCTTAATTCTAAGACTAAAAATTATTAAATTTCTTTAAAGGTTGGCAACGCACCTGTGACGCCTCTGGTGTTGCGGGTGTCCATGGGCGGCGCTGATCGCTTACCATCAGTTGATCGGTCTGCTCGTTTGACTCCTATTCCATAAAAAAAATTAATACGCTTCATGCACTTGATGTACTTACAATAGGTGGACTTAATGCCCCCGACACAGGGATGGGCGTGATATGGCCCGCCATCATATCATTGGCAGGCATAGCCGACGGGGTCCAGGTTGTAAAGGTTCATCCGGTCTCCCAGACCCTGGTGTGCTCCTGGGTTTTTAGTGGGTATACCGGGTTCTCCCGGAGAGTCACACATATCTCTCCCGTCCCCCCACGGGAGGATGATACATAAAGTATTTTCCCAGGGTCAAAAAAAAGGTGGACTTAATGCCGCAGGCATTTTCTTCCAGTTTGATTTTTGGGTGACGCAGAGAACATGGTAGGTGCAAGAAGCAAGCAATAATTTTATTATACAATGGGAAGATATATTTGTTTATTTCAGAGATATGCATACGTAACGATATGTATACATAAATATTATATTTATAATATAAACATACATACATAATATATACATTATACATACTGACTAATACACAGTGAATAGTTAGCGTGATGATTCAGCCTACCTCTTTAAGAGAACCTCACGTACTTTCTGCTTAAATGCTAGACGAGTCGACACCATCGGCGATGGCGACCTCTCGCGTCCGGGCCTAGTGCAGGCCATGATGCGGAGCGAGGGGGACTGGGATGCCGTCTCCTCCTTTTGCGAAGCAGTCATGCTAGCTAAGGAGGAGGCGGGACGCGTGAGGCAGCGAAGCGCTGCCTCCTCGCAACCCAGCCATCGCGAAGGACACACCGGGCGTCGGGGATCGCGAGACGATCTCCGGCAACCGTAAGCGCGGGCCTGCGGACGGCGAGCATGGGTGGCTCCCCGTCCGACCAGAAACAGACCCGAGCGTACGGCGCGTCGCGTTCCGCGCGCGCCTCAAAGAGCCATCAGACCACCACAGATGGGGCCCAATACGGCCGATGCCGATTCGGAGTCGCGGAGAACCTAACGGGTAACCGGGGCTCCGGCTCGACGTGCAGGAGAAGGAACGGGGTGGTTTTTAGTCAGTAAGAGTCTGACACTCCCTCCCGCCTCACCCAGGCGGGAGAAGTCATTCGATGATTTTCCCCCCTTAAAAAAAAAAAAAAATCCTGACATCCATTGGGAGCGTACACATTATTGCTTTAGAAACATTTGCACGCGACATTGTATTGCTTTAGAAAGTGCATGATTTGTGGTAATATTATCATAGTAATTGTTTATATATTATATATGTACATATGTTTATCTGTGTTGGTCCAAATATCAACCTTATCATGATGAACCTTCTGAGCAAAGTCCTCGTTCCCTTATAATGAGTTGTCATAATCTTTAAATTGGGAGCAGTCTGTTCAGGTATTTCGATCACTGAAACACTCTCTCTTCGTCTCTTGGTAGGTTAAGTTTTAGGTACCGTTAAACGTAATAATTTTAAGTACAACCTACTGAAAGTGACAAAATATCCACTTCTGTATCATATATTAGATACATATATAATATACTATTTTCAATATCTGCTGCAAAGGCTGATGAGTTTCAGACAAAATATTTTGAGAAAGAAAGTCCCTACTTTCCTATACATACATATGTAAAGAAACGTGTTAGCATATTGTTGGCTAAGTTTGAGGTTACATATTACATTCATATGTACATACAAACATATTATACATACGTATTAGTAGATATGACGGTAAGTCGCGTTTGCGGGCACTCACAACTTTCACATTACCTCGAAACAAGAAAGTTTCGATTGACGTTATTAAAACTGTGCGTGTTTGTAGTGGTACGTAACCAGTATTACGCCAATTTATCTTCAAAGAGGTTAGCAGAGGTAGTAATACTTTTCGACTATACAATATACATTAACATTCTGCACCACCCAATGGTCGACTGTCAGAAAATGCCCACGGCATTAAGTCCGCCAATTACACTGTATGTGCAATAAAGTTTAATAAATAAATATACAATCACTGAGTGATACTCTTCAATCTCGGGTTGGTTAATGTAATTTTTTTTTTTCATTTCATACTTACCTAATATTTATTAGGACAAGCCCGCCACAATCACCCAAAACCGCTGCAACTCCTATAAGCCAGGATCTGCAGTAAATACAACCATAAAAACTGGAACACTGAAGTTCGGCGCGTCCCATGAATAGTCTTCGATCCCGCAACGAAATGAATGAGAAGATATTAATAGAAGAGAAGAAAACAACTTAATATAATAGTTCAATAAAATTAAAAATAACGGTTCAATCACGTGAAATACTAACTGTTATTTTCAATTGCCTCGTTGGCCGAGTGGTCGTAAGTGCGACTGCCGGGCAAGAGGTCTCGGGTTCGATTCCCGTGTCGGGCAAAGTATTACTGGGTTTTTAAATGTTCTCGGTAGTAGCACGGAGTCTGGAATTGCGCCCAGTATATGGCAATAGGCTCACCCCCTATTACATGGGAGTCATAACATAAATAGTGAAAAGTGGGTGTTACATTGTACAGTGGTATAATGTGCACCTCTGCCTACCCCTTCGGGGATAAAAGGCGTGATGTTATGTATGTATTTTCAATTTTTTTTTAAGGGGGGGAAAATCATCGAATTACTTCTCCTGCCTGGGTGAGGCGGGAGGGAGTGTCAGACTCTTACTGACTAAAAACCACCCCGTTCCTTCTCCTGCATGTCGAGCCGGAGCCCCGGTTACCCGTTAGGGTCGCGACATCCCATATTAGAATAGAATTCGTATCAAAGTTCATGCACTTTGAGGGTACCCATTTTGAGGAGAAGAGACTTTAGCAGCAGTGTCGTGGTGGCCAGGAGGTTTAAGACGCTCGTTTCTCATGCATGAGGGTGCGGGTTCGAAACCTACCAACGGCAAGTACCAATGTGACTTTTTCCGAGCTATATGTACTTTCTAAGATTATTTAGATACCACTGACAAACGGTGAAGGAAAAACATCGTGAGGAAACCTGGACTTATAATTTCTAATTATAAGTTTGAAATCGCCAACCCGCATTGAGCAAGCGTGGTGATTAACGCTCTAACCTTCTCCGTGTGAGAAGAGGCTTTGCTCAGCAGTGGGCATTTATAGGCTGTTGATGATGACTTTAGCATAAACTTAAGTGTTAAGCTTTGACCTTTAACATACTAACTTGAATATCAATTCATAAAAAACAACATCTAAAGCTTCTTCACTTAAAACAAAAATGCAGGAACTTAAACAGAAATTACCCGGTGTCTGGCGACAATAGGATGAAATCCAATGTTTGGCACACAATCGACTAGATTTACCAGGTTTTTGTTCTGTTGTTCTCGGCTGCGAACATCGGCTTCAGTTCGCCTCCCACTTGATCTTGCCGCCTTTGTTTATACAGGTACGCGGTTCATATTTTATTTAACACCGGCTTTTTCAGTACTCGGAAGTTTTAACCGAATTTCTAAAAGGAGATTACTTGGATTGTTATTATTAACGTGACCAGAAGGGACGGTTATGTAGGGCATTGGTTATGTAGGTTGAGAAACTGTTTAGATGATATTGAGGAATGCTTACTGAGCATTTTAATACTAGAAATCTCAATCAGATATGTAACTTAGTTGACCTTTTGTGGCTGATACCAGAAAGCTGAATTAACCGTAAAATTACTAGACCTAATGTAGTAAGAAAGGAAAGAATCGTAGCTATTGACGTTCCGAAGTCTTTGCCTACCCCCCTGTACGTATGAAATATGCTTCGAAAAATCAATAATATGTTTTCAAACTACCTCGCATTATTGAAAGTTAAACATACTTTACAATATAATACATATCAAAAATTTTTCAAATAAATACAGAGAACCTAATTCGTTTCACAATTTATACTATTTTCCTAAAAGAACAAGTATACTTACCAATTCATAAGACCTAACACGTATTCTTCGAAGCGTTACATTTCTTTTGTCTCAAATAAGGACAGTAGACACAAGAATGAATAAAATACCTGACTGCACGGTTGGTGCGGTGGCTGGGCGACCGGCTGCCGTGCAACGTGTCGCGGGTTCGATTCCCGCACGGAACAACACTTTGTGTGATCCACAAATTGTTGTTCCGGGTCTGGGTGTCATGTGTATGTGAACTTGTATGTTTGGAAACGCACTCGCGACACAGGAGAAAATCCTAGTGTGGGGCAACGTCTTTTAAATAAAAAAAAAAAAAAAAAATCACTTACAAATAGATTTGACCTGAAACAAGAATTTCTTCACATTTTTTGTCTGGAAGTATTTCTATTAATAGAATATTTTTTGCGATGCTGTGTGTTTGTGACAGGGGTCGAGACCTTTCAGTTGACTGGTGATACCGACCGTGAGTGGAGCAGGGAGCGGAAAATTGTTAAGACAAATGTAAAATCGTTCAAATGGCTTTTGGGGATTACTGTTCAGGGGAGTCGTACATGCACACACTCGCATTGGCCGTCACGAGTCGCGTGCGAGTATATAAAACCTATGGCGCAGTACAAACTCCGCTTTTGTTTTCAAGTGTCAACGCAACTAATGTCGCAGTCTAGCAGTATCACGAAGGAGTGCGAGTGTAAACACAATTATGCGATGCCCCTTAAAGGCGAAGGGCTATTAGTCTTGTGGTTGTCGGAAGTCGATCTGCTAGGCAAGTAAAGTATCGATTGAATACGTATAAAGGAAAACTTAAATTAGGCAAAACATTAGAATGTTCCTGTTTCACAAGATAGATTTTGATATTTTAATTATAAATAATCATAAGTACAGGGCTTAGAGCCCCTTTTGTTAAAATAAAGGTCAATCGCGTCAACTCTTAACTCACATCGATAAATGTAAATATGTTAAATATTCCCATGTTGTTGTGTAACACATTTTGTGACCCTTTTCGCTTAAACTTTCGGGGTAAGATTGCCCGGATAATCCGGGAGCAACCACTTTGACCGGGTACCCGCAGCTCTTTTTATTAAAGGGAAAATTTTTAAACTAAAGTAGTTTCCTGGAAACGGTTCAGTGTGGATGTGTAAAAGTAGGTTAGCGATGTTTTCATACTTTTTGGTTTATCATAATTTGTGTTTTGATTTAGTTCATAAAACGATTAAATGTGTTTTAAGAATGTGACTTAATCGTTTTAAGAGCTAAATCTTATACCATGCTCGTCTCGATGACCGAGTGGTCGCAAGTGCTACTGCCGGGCAAGGGGTCTCGGGTTCGATGCCCGGGTCGGCCAAAGTATTACTGGGTTTTTTAAAAAAAATCTCAGTAGTAGCACGGAGTCTATAAATGTGCCCGGTGTATGGCAATAGGCTCACCCCCTATTACATGGGACTCATAACATAAATAGTGAAACGTGGGTGTTACTTCTGTGTGCACCCCTACCTACCCCTTCGTGTTGTTGTTGTGTTATCTATACCATCTTCAAAGGTAGATATTATTATAACTGCATATGCTACTTTCCTTCATCTTCGGTATGTTAAATTTTTCATGAATTGCGTTTCCCTGGATGCAGTTCCTTATGATCTCTTTGCCTTTATGACCTGACAATCGAATCTCAGATCAGCCTCGACGCTCCCTAATCACATGACCACTACCAACGAGTTAGTAAATAACTGTCAGTAGTTTATTCAATCGTTCTATCAAACTGCGCCGACCGTTAGACGAGGGAACGGTCAATTTGTGCGCACATAACATTTTACAACCGCATTCGTCGACAATTTCGCTAGAATATTCCATGGAACGCTCAACTCAAATGGGATTTTTTATTTCGATTGAAAAAGATTCAGTTAAAATGTAACCACAAAATCCCTTTTAGAATTTAAAACTTTCAAAATAATATTTTCAAGAATAACTTTTGAAAGAATAACGTTTTATAAGCGATCGTTTAACAAACTGTTCTTTTGTTTTACGTCATTCATGCCCGCAATTTCAATTTTAAAATCTGAGTAAGAGCACAAAGCCAGTAGCGTGTTCAAAATATGGCAATAGATTCACCTTGATTGTATTATATCAGTTTTCTGGCGCCTATTCGTATTCAGACACAAAAATCACAACTTAACCTCACTTCGTACGTGAAAGTGTTACATAGAGGTAGATTTAGAAAGCAGGCCATGGGGCTTCTGCCTGCTGGGTTGCTACAGTAATGGTTGGTTATTTAATAGATATTCTTTTTTTTAATTATGAGATTTGTACATTGAATTTTTGTAATTTATCTTATTATAACATAACATCACGCCTTTTATCCCCGAAGGGGTAGGCAGAGGTGCACATAGAAGTAACACCCACTTTTCACTATTTATGTTATGAGTCCCATGTAATAGGGGGTGAGCCTATTGCCATATACCGGGCACATTTCCAGACTCCGTGCTACTACTGAGATTTTTTTAAAAACCCAGTAATACTTTATCTTATTATGTGTTATTTATATTTAGTAAATGTTATTTATTTAAATTAAATTACGATAACACTACTGTAACACGGTCATTATTGCCGTTATACTTTATACCAAATTGTGGGCAATGGTGTGGGTTACATATATATTGTAGCTGTTGTTTAGTATAAGACTTTTTATGTAAAATTTTCAGATGTAACTGTTTTTTGTCCGTCAAATAAATAAATAAAGAAACACAAATAAATACACTCAAGGACGATGAAAAAAGGCGAATACAGACTCTTGAAACAACGTCTGTCTAAGCAGACAGAAGTAAGCACTTAGATGCAGAACATACACAAATTGACACGAAAGATATCTATCATTTTCTTAAGTCTGGTAATGTGATACACACGCACACATAAATAACTGATACCTTGGTGGTTCAATCATTTGCTAGTGACATTATGGTCGCCTTTTTTAATTTTTTTCAACGTCCTTTCACACACTATCAAATTTGCTTAAAAAGTATCTTTCCTAAATGTACAATATTTTATCAGAAACGTTTAAAATAAATAATATAAAAAAATTAATTCCCCAGTCAGTTTATGAAACTGACAATTGAATATCCAATGGTACGAGTGACAGGTTCGCAGCTACGCTTCAGCTGTTGCGGCCAACCGATTCGTATCAGCCCAATAATTTTAAGCCAGCTGTATTTATTAAAATCCGTTGTATATTTTATGCTCGCTCATTTGACATGCTCCATGTAAATAATTGGTGTAATTGTGTCGTGATATAATGTGATTATAGAAAGTCGCACAACATCTCATACATAGTACATACATGTATATTGTACAGTATGTTCATAACTATAACATCCACGTATTAAAAGCTTTAATATGAGCTCCATATAATAGGGTGTAGACCTATCGGTAGGACATAATTGTGGACCCTTTTTTTGAGGAGAAAAATTATCAGAGTCTGACACTCTCTTCCGCCTCACCCAGGCAGGAGAAGTCATTCGATGATTATCCTATAATAATAAAAAAATTGACGTACAACCATCAATACTAAGTCAGTATATAGTAGTTTACTATTCCCTCACCTTCAAAGTTAAAACAAAAGGATTTATTTCAAGTACATAAACATACACTTTTAATATCATAAGTAAGATGTGCATAAGTGAGTTCGTTATCTTCGCTATGTAGTATAAAACAAGGTCGCTATCCGCCGTTTGTCTGTCCCTATGTATGCTTAGATCTTTAAAACTACGCAACGGATTTTGATACGGGTTTTTTAATAGATAGAGTGATTCTTAAGAAAGGTTGATGTGTATAATACATGCATATAGCACCCGTGCGAAGCCGAGGCGGGTTGCTAGTATTGTATATAAGTGAGTCAAAGTGAGTGATCCTTTAGGATTTTTGTGTACTGATAATGTGTGTCAAATATTTGTGTGGGCTCTGGTTAATCTGGCCAGCTTGTGAATCGGTTGCTATTTTAATCGGCTTTCAGAAATTTATCGCAGATTTTATATTTTTTGTGGAATGAAACATTTTGTGTGCGGATTAAAAAAACCGATTGAAAATAAACGGTTTTAATTTTGTGTTTTGTTTCGTAATTTTATTTATTTTAACTTTGTGAATAATGTAATTGTTTAAAATAATATATACAATTAATATTAACTATAACTAAATGAAAATATATACAACTTAAAATATAAATAACTATGAACTAAAATATTTACATCTTAAAAAAAGGTAATAATAAATAAATAAACTATAATAAGACATCAAAAAAAAATTTTCCTCATCTTTATCGTGAGGTAGGGTGCCCAAAAGACTGGCAGCATTACCACGTTGAATGGCAATGCTTAACCTTTGTCCAAGGTAGAAGCCAGCCCTTCGATCACCTGAAGTGTCAACCATCCTCTTTACAATATCTTTGTAAAGAAGATGTGCACTTGGGCCCCACGGCCCTAAAGTTTCAACCCCAAACGGTTCGAAAGCATAATTGCCAATCAGGCTATCATACTTTCGCCGTTTGAGGTTCTCGGCAGCAGCAGCGGCAGCACCGGCTCGACACGCTGGGTTTGGAAGATGGGATGGCGCCAGAGTATCAACGCAAGTGGCGTCCCATACTAAAGGCCTACCCATCTTCCAAGGGAATAATGACATACCGTCGGGTCTCTTGCCATCGTTGCGTACCAAGCCATTAGGTTCTAAAGTAGCTGGCACGCCAACGGAGACAAAAGCTCGACGAATTATGTCATTAATACTCGCGTGTCGAGCAAAACGACCCGCACTACGGCTACACGACAAGCCGTGGTGTCCAAGGCTGTTGACATCTTCACCACAACGACAACGATGAGGTGAACAAAATGAAGCCCCAAGCCTTAAACAAATTGCAGCGCGGAATGTGGTGTCGTCCAACAAAGTACCTAAGTTGGACGAAGGCAAAGCAAGAAGCCATAACCCTGACTCCCACTCACCCACAGCCAAAAGGTGAGCTAGCTCTGCAGTTGAACAAGCGGAGTTCAATAGATTTTCGCTCACTTTCCTGCAGAGCGGCTCGTCCCATTGTCTCTGGGAGAGTGATTTGACGGGGGGGTCAATATTTGGGCAAGCGATTTTCCAAGCTTTCACAGCTTCCACTAAAAATGGTACATCAAAATTAACCAGTGATTGAGAAAGAATTTTCCTGGTTAATTCTTCAGTACCATGGGCGGAAGATATGAAAACTGGTAGGCTTACACTGGAAATTTTACGGACGCCAAGCCCACCCATGCGGACAGGCAGAGTAGCTTGTGTCCAGGCTCGGTCGTCGAGAGCCACATTCAAAATTAAGGATAAAGTTTGTCTAATGCTTCGGTCAATTTTTTCTAAAAGAAGGGGTGCAGACCAGAGGTGGGTCGAGCGCAAAAAATACATAAATTTGGGACCAAAACAACAAAAACGAATAATAGTATAGGCCGAATGCATTCTAATGTGATACAGTCTTTCTGAAACGACAGAAAAATTTTGAATTTTTTCATCAATAAAACTTTGAAAAGAGTCCTCGAAGACGGGCGCACCTAGGAGGCGAAGCGAACATTTATCGACAACCGAGATATTAGGCGCAAAAGTAGTAAATTTTGATATGATCTGTCTGTCGGTAGAGTCATGTAAAAATATCTCACACTTGGAATAATTTAGGTCAAGGCCAATAGCATGAAGTTCGTTTTTTAAAAATTGGAAATCATTTAAAACTGTATCTGCATCGCCTCCCAGGGTACCGTCATCGAGGTACCACACATTAAATTTAGAATTTAGCTGTCGTATAATAGGATTAATGGCCAGGCTAAAAATCACTGGCCCAAGGGGATCGCCTTGTTGACAGCCAACGGCTGATTCCAAAAGGTTGTCCTGATATAATAATTTTGTAGGGTGTCTATAACATTGCCAGAGAAAACTAAAAATTTGGGTTTTTTTTTTTTTTTTTTTTTTTAAGGGGGGAAAATCTTCGAATGACTGCCCCCGCCTGGGTGAGGCGGGAGGGAGTGTCAGACTCTTACTGACTAAAAACCACCCCGTTCCTTCTCCTGCACGTCGAGCCGGAGCCCCGGTTACCCGTTAGGTTCTCCGCGACTCCGAATCGGCATCGGCCCTATTGGGCCCCATCTGTGGTGGTCTGATGGCTCTTTGAGGTGCGCGCGGAACGCGGCGCGCCGTACGCTCAAAATTTGGGGTACTTCCTTTTTAACTTCTGTCAACAGAGTATCCCTATTGACCGAATTAAAAGCATTCTTAATGTCAACCTTCAGGATGATATCACCTTTCCTGGAATTCAGGTAGGTCGACAACGCATGCACGGCAGCCTCGCAGCCCCCTCTAGATCCATACCCGAGTTGAAGGGGCTGGAATTTTTCCGAAAGAAGATTATTATAAAATTTGCAACAAATCTTGGCTGCCATGCGACGATAAGTTGTTCCCACGGCAATGGGACGAATACCGCCATCCTTCTTGCGTAGGGCACATAGATTGGCCCCGTACAAAACGTCGATGACGGATTCGTGCACATTGCCGGAGAGCATAAGATTGATCAAAACCGTAAGCTCCTTCAGCAGCGTCACGCCGGACTCCCCGGCGCTTGAGCTCGTCAGATCTTTGAGATGCTGCGGCGTCAAACCGTCGAGGCCTCCGGCAGAACCGCTCCGGAAGGAGCCTATGGCAGTGACCACTTGTCGACCTGTAACAGATAGGGTATGAATATCTGCTTCTGGAGGATCCGAAAAAGAGAGACCATCTACTGGGGCCGGGTGTTTGCTCTCCAGAGCTTTAAGTGTATCTGGAGAACATGGAGCCAGTACGTCATTGCTAAAAATAATTCTGGCTGCGCCGCTAATATCACCTTCACCTATTTTGGTCTCAACTAAATCAGCTAAAGTTTTGGTTGAGGCATAGCTGCAAGCCGGTAATTTTGGGTCGAATTGGGAAGCCGAAATGCAATTTTCTTTGATTTGTTTTGTTAAGGAATTTTGAAAAGCCAAATTCTTTTTAACATGTAATATTTGGTAAGGGAAGGTGAGGAGTTGTTTCCAGGCGCGTAACGAGTTCTCCTGTGCTGCCAGACGGACACAATTTGCTAACTGTTGCGCAACTAAAGGTCTGGCACCACGGGGAACTCGTTTAAGTACAGGGATAGATTTTTTAAATTTTGATAATCTTTTCCAAAAGGGATCTGTCGAAATAAGAGGAGTAGTATCGGTAACGGGGCTGAATGTACTTTGAGATTTGTGAACACGTCCAATGTGTACATTCAGCCCTCGCTTACCTTTAACCCGTTGAAATCCATCCCCTAAATTTGGTCATACAAAAGTTGTCTCTAAACATTAGAAATAAGGTCTATAATGTAATGTAATATTATTGGAAAGCGGTCACCGGTGACCGCTTGGTGATTTATGGATTAAAATAGCGAGCCTGGGAACATAGCGGGCATCTTTCCAAAGAAAGCTGCGACGCTGAAGGGTGACTACCGAATACACCACAGTCCGCACTCGCTGTTGTGCTTGACATAGACCAAAAAGATAATTCACCGATAATTCACTTAATATACTAAATAAGAAAAAACTTACAGATAATTAAATATAAAAGTAAAGAAATAAAATAAAATAATAAAAAAGTCGACCGCTGGTCACACGCCGGCGACGTAAGGCGCCGCGCCACGCCGCCCATGTCCATAGAAAGCTAATACGCGTAGTGGTAGCTGTACTTATTGATCAAAATCCAAAACCAATAGATACTTAGTTGAAGTTGTGCTGCAAGAAATTGGGGCCACCAGTGCCTAACTCACTGCACTTTCTATTTTAAGACGACACAAAGATAGGTTCAAAGTACAACAGACAGGGCACTTGTATTTCGCCTTTAAATATTTTTTTATAATCACTATCACGACCCGATGTATATAATACACTTTTCATGTACAAGTTTATCAATGATTTACTATTTATTTATATATTTTAGATAGAAAATCACAATATAAAACAACATCGCCATGGCAAGCTTTAATCAAATTATTATTTATTTTTACTTGCATTTATATTATTGGATTCAGTGTATAAATCTATGTAATTGAAGTTATACACTTCTGGACATATTTTTCTTCTTAATTCATAAATATTTATTAATTAAATGAACTGGGTAAATGAATAAAAAAAATTGTAATTCGCATTACTTTTTTAATTTTTTGACAGCTAAGCTCATTTATTTCAATCATCATCATCAACAGCCTACAAATGCCCACTGCTGAGCAAAGCCTCTTCTCACACGGAGAAGGTTAGAGCGTTAATCACCACGCTTGCTCAATGCGGGTTGGCGATTTCAAACTTATAATTAGAAATTGTAAGTCCAGGTTTCCTCACGATGTTTTTCCTTCACCGTTTGTCAGTGGTGTCTAAATAATCTTAGAAAGTACATATAACTCAGAAAAAGTCACATTGGTACTTGCCGTTGGTAGGTTTCGAACCCGCACCCTCATGCATGAGAAGCGAGCTTCTTAAACCTCCAGGCCACCACGACACACGACAAATAATTTTTTTTTAAGTTTTTATTTCAATAAAAACTTAAAAAAAAATTATGTTAACTATTACTAAATTAAATATATACAACTTAAGATAAAAATTAATTATAATAAACTAAAAACAATATTATTTCATTAACATTGACAGTGCATTTATTTAATTACCTGATATTCTAAGTAATAATAATTTTACAGTAAATACTTGGGTACAGTTCATTAAATTCATATTAACAATTCGACTAAAGATAAAACAACAACAGATATATGTATGTTTAAACAGTTTCTCTCTTATTTTTTAGATTGACATAACATAACATCACGCCATTTATCCCAGAAGGGGTAGGCAGAAGTGCACATTATGCCACTGTACAATGTAACACCCACTTTTGACTATTTATGTTATGAGTCCCATGTAATTGGGGGTGAGCCTATTGCCATATACCGGGTACAATTCCAGACTGCGTGCTACTACTAAGATTTTTTTTAAAACCCAGTAATACTTTGCTCGACTCGGGAATCGAACCCAAGACCCCTTGCCCGGCAGTCGCACTTGCGACCACTCGGCTAATGAGGCAGACTTTCAGATTTAAAATAATATAAAATGCGTAGGCACAGACGCTTAATGTATCATGTTTTGAAATTTTCAGCTTCACTGTAATAATAATAATCCAGAGATCCCTTCAGCGGAAATATTTATTCATGTTGATTCAGCAGTCTAGGTATTTGTGAAGGGAAAATTAAATGTTGTGAAACGCAAATTGAGGCTTAGATACCTATACAAAACCAATTTATTTTGATCCCGCTTTGTATGATCGTTTTGGCTATTCAACGGTTAGTTTATACTGGTTTTGTATAGTCTGATGTGTCGCCCTATATTCACATACGCTAGCAGGACAATGTACTCCTTTCTGTCTATTCTGTGTTAGATTTTCAACATCATTCTTTTGATATAGAGTCGAAAATCCAATGAATAAAATTAACAGATAGGGGTAGATCAACCTACTTGCGTTTGTATCTGAAATTATTTCATCATAGTTATGTTTAGTTTGTGTTGGATTTCAGTCAGTTTCTTGGAAAGACACGTGTGTGTACTTTACAGTTACTTAGTACTAAGATGGATTCTATAATGTTTCTGGGAATTTTAAGCAGTCGGGTAAATAGGTATATCATATTCTGTCTGCTATACTCCTATCTCTGGTTATTACTATGTCATAAGAGACCAACACTTTGTGTTAATTTAATTGTATGGGATAAGTGTTTAAGATGGTGAGTCGTGGCTCAAAGGTTTAAGATGCCCGCTTCTCATGCATGAGGGTTAGAAACCTACTAACGGCATATACCAATGTGACTTTTTCCGAGTTATATGTACTTTCTTAGTTTATTTAGACACCACTGACAAACAGTGAAGGATAGTACCGTGAGGAAACCTAAGCTTATAATTTTTAATTACTTATATTTATACAGAAGCCCAATTATACCCCCAGTCCCCAATCACCCCAATATCGGAATCCCCAAAAATCTTTAAATTTCTGATCGCTTACCATCAGGTGATCCGTCTGCTCGTTTGCCTCCTATTCTATAGAACAAAATCCCTAAAAGGCTGTTAACGCACTTGTAAAGCCTTTGGTATTCCGAGTGTCCATGGCGACGCCAATGACGATGGGTGATCCGTCTGTTCGTTTACCGGTTTATCCCATAAAAAAAAAAAACACCAATAAAATCCTACCAATTTACATAAAGTCAATTTTTGTAATAAAACCAATAAAATAACAAACCGTAATACTGCATGTTGTATGAACATCTTCACCAGTATCTATTACATCGTTTTATTTCATCTTATATTTATTGAAAGGTATTAGAGTGATCCTAACATTGTCGCTACATCTCGCAGTTTGTCGTCTAGGGAACAAAGTGACGAGGGTACATCTATATAAATATGTTGCTTGTCGTTTGACAGTTTCAAATAAATACGTTGTTCTAGCAAACATTTGCCAATTTGTTGTTTGTTTGTATACAGAACATTATACTCGGAATTTTAATTCGATTCCAGATTTGACAATTTCAGTGTTGCAACGTTATGACAAGTACTAAATAGTGACGTTGCGAAATTATTCGATATGGAAATGCAATATTTCTGGATCGATTCTTTTCGTTTATAATTTTACTCCCGTAAACTAAGTATATCAGGAAATTAAATATTTCTGAACCGATAATTTAGTTTAGACGATTAATTAACGATCTGAGACTTTTTTTTCATGAAGGATCATGACAAATAAAACAGATAGATGTATTATGGTAATAAGTTATTTTATAAATTGTCGCCGTCATCGCTATCGCTATCCTGTCACTTTCTGTAACATTTAGTACCTCTATAAACCACACACACTGATTGTTTACCGATTTTTGTGTCCATCACTACACTATTATATTATTATGTGGTATCATTATTTCACAATATGACAGTAGCTATTGTCAAATCTGGAATCTAATTAAAATTCTGACTATAGTGTCTTAGAGACTATTTTTTGAAGAAAATATATTTGTAGATCACTGAAAATGTCACCGTTGAGGTGTGACGTTGCTTTTAATAATGCCAATATAATATGTAAAGAGATTTTTACAAATCTGCACTACGCGTGTCTTTTTATGACCTGCCAATTGAAGTTAGAAGTCAACATCAAAGTCTAAATCCTTTATTTCAATGAAATCAGGAAGGCAATATTGTACGAGAAACAAAAAAAAAAAAAAATTATAAGTGTCAGTCTCACTCAGTCCTCAGTTCTATGGGATTTTGTAGCATCTTATTTAGAAAGGAGACCTCTAGTCCAGCATAAACTATCATGGGCTGTTTACACCGTGAAATCTATTAAGTATTCGTCCCGTAGGAAAATAACTTACCATAAGGAATACTTTGATGTAGGTATAAAGTGAAAACAAAAAATGAAGATATAATTTTTTTTAGTTAAAAAATATTTTTCGCGGAAATATGCACATGAAACACTAGACGTAAATTTGTAGGCACTATTCGCATCGCACGTGCCACGCGACGAGAAATTCCTCTTTAAAAATTACATGGCGTGATGTTTTGATAGTGTACTATGAGTTTGTATACGCTTTCGAAGTTTGCTTTTTGCCATAATTCACCAGTTATATTTTGTTTGTAAACCTATTGTATTACCAAGACAGAATCTTTTTACTTCGAGACGAAAACGAAATAGATTTCACGGTGTATAATAGAGGTACTTTATTAAAAAAAAACTTTCAGCAACGAAATAAAAGTCTGAAGCCAGTTTTATGACAGTTATATTTTGTATAGAACAGCGAGCGTTGGAGAAATGGAACATTAGTGAAATGTTACATCAACTCCTCACCGCAGTCGATAACATATCTACCTCTAGAATATCTAGACAAGTCTTAGGACAAAGTTACAAATCTAGGACGTCATCTTGATACCTAAGTTTAGGTTATATAGAAGTTATTTGGTAGAGAAATACGTTTGATGTATTAGAGCCCAAACGTCGACAGAAAGTCATTCAAGTTTGGGTCACTAATGCTCAAACCCTCATTACATTTAGACCCCGAACTATGAACTACTCACATCAAAACTTAAATTCAAAACTTTAAACTATTTCTTGATATTAGCAATATAAGTTTCTAAGTCGAATTTTGGATTTAAAGCACGTACGAACGTGTGTAACATTACGAATATTATTTCAACAATATGTATACTTAGTTCTTGTTTCATAGGTACGAATTCCACTTGTAATATCGAGTGAAACATCAAATTACGGGCCTGCTCACGGCGAGCATAGGTAGTTCGCCGCTCAACCAGAACCAGACACCGAGCGTGCGGCGCGTCGTATTCCGCGAGCGCCTCAAAGAGCCATCAGATCACCACAGATGGGGCCTAATGGGGCTGATACCGATACGGAGCCGCGAAGAACTTAACGGGTTACCGGGGCTCCGGCGCGAAGTGCAAGAGTAGGAACGGGGTAGTTTTTAGTCAGTAAGAGTCTGACACTCCCCCCCGTCTCACCCAGGTGGGAGAAGTCATTCGATGATTTTCCCCTTAAAAAAAAACATCACTTTACATGACACTTTTTATTAGGCTAATGAACAGCACATTTAAATATTATATCCATTTTGCTAGTTCTAGAAGCCTCGAGTATCTAATGTAATCATGAGACTCCTTCTTGAACTTAGTGAGAGCCACTTGCAAAAACTGACTATAAATATCCACTACAAGCTAAAATAAGATTTGAAAAATATAAAGCAGCTATTTTTACACCTATTTTGTCCTATGTGCAAATAATATGGTAACGCTTCTAGCAACTTGCTCAATAAGGCAATCTAAATCATACCACCTGACTGAATTCTAACTTTCTTTGCTGGCAAGAGCTCACAAAAATCTAGACATCAGATTCGGATTTGTGGATATGCCTCAAATAAAGAAATGTGTCATGGTACGAGTGGCACACAACACCTGTCGTGTGTGGTCCATCAGTTGGTATCTGCAGTTGATTGGAAATCCAAACGTCCCGGACATATTTCACCGAGAAATATTTTGCTTCAGTGACAGGCTGACTGCAGATTCTGTTTTGAATATGTTATTGATTCTGATTCATCTTTTTTTATATAAATTATGACTAATAATAACGTCGTGGAAGGAGAATGTGTTCTCTTCACATTAGCAAAATACTTATAAGTGATCACTATTGCCAGTCGTTTGGGCACCCTACGTTACGATAGCGATGAGGAAAAGTTTTTTTTTTGATGGCTTAAGATAACATTTTTATTATTTTTTTTAATGTGTAATTATTTTAGTTTTTAGTTGTTTGTATTTTAAGTTGTATATATTAATTCATACTTAATTTAATTTTTAAATTAACGATTGTATTAATTAGTGCCACCACAAGATTTTAATTAATTCAATCTATGTTTACCTTTTTCATTAAGAAAAGCATATATAAGGATTTATATTATCAAACTACGTGTTAAATTATACAATAATACTTTACTTTCATAACCAAATATTTACAAAGCGGTCGACACAAATTGATAGCCCAAATGGAATTAATTCGCCCCATGAATATATTGGATTCAGCTTTAATCTGAAATTGAGTATTGTATTGAATTTCAGGCAAACTTTTGCTGAAATCCATAATAATTCAGAGCACGTTCTCCTCATATAAGTGAGGGATTAGTCAAAGTTTTGTGAATATGTAATGTAGCTATATATAATTATTCTAATTGAGTTCGTCGGTTTGTTTGTGAAACTGTTTGTTACGCAACAATAATATTAATTACAACACTGTTGTGATTGTTTACGTGAATATCAATTATTTAGGCTCAGTTGCACTTTTACAGTGAACAATAAACAGCAACAAATAAATAGTTTTTTTTTTGTTAAACTATATGAACATTACGAATAACGAACAACCAAAAATCTGATTTATCTGTGGTCAAGAAAGAGGAGAAATACCAATTACTTTTAACCCAAACAAACAATTTTTTTATAGAATATTAGGCAAACAAGTAGACGGATCACCTGATGGTAAGCGATCAGCGCCGCCCATGGACACCCGCAACACCAGAGGAGTCACAGGTGCGTTGCCGGCCTTTTTTAAATTGGTCAAGGTAAATAAATGCGTTTAAAAATAAAAACAATTTGTATGAAACGAGTTTCCAGAAACTGTTTATGTTTCCAATTGGATTATTAGTGGATGTAAGACTTATAAGACTTATAAGTTTGTACAGTTTAATACTTAGTATGAAACTGTAAGCTTGTACACACTGTATAGCATTGGCACTAAGACGATCAGAATCTCAAAGGTATTCGCAGGCTTTACTCTACTTACTACGAAATGCTACGCCGCTTGCTACGAAATGCTACGAATGACTACGTCGTAGTACTATAGTGGTTTCTGCACTTTAGTTGTTTTATAATTTTCTACAATCTTTATGAAAATAAAACTCCTCACCACACATCACACACACTAACACAATATTACAGAATAAACCAGTACTATTAATACCAAGAAGTATTAGACCCCTAGTTTCTCAGACAGTAAAAATCTGCCTCGTTGGCCGAGTGGTAGCATGTGCGACTGCCGGGCAAGGGGTCTCGGGTTCGATTCCCGGGTCGGGCAAAGTATTATGGGTTTTTAAAAAATTATCAGTAGTAGCACGGAATCTGGAATTGTGCCAGGTATATGGCAATAGGCTCACCCCCTATTACATGGGACTCATAACATAAATAGTGAAAAGTGGGTGTTACATTGTAGAGTGGTATAATGTGCATCTCTGCCTACCCCTTCGGGTATAAAAGGCGTGATGTTATGTTATGTTAAAAAACTTTTCACGTATTTTAGCTTAAGCGATCGTTGCAAATATAGAATACATTAGCGAGTAGAGTTATTGAGCGATGAGATGGAAATAGTAACCTGAATATATGTCACGGGCCCGTTTTAGATCATAAAGGTCACATCCCACGTGAGAGCTATTCCAGCGAGCGGTATTAATAATTAACACGTATTTATTTTGTAATCACTTCTGCTAGTGACTTCGCTAACGTTCCTGTAGCATTAAAAATGGCCTATTTATTTATCTATACTTTAATGCACATACAAAAAAAAAATTGTAAACATTGCAATAGTAATTTGAGTACAATGGGCGGTCTTATCACACGCGGCGATTTCTTCCAGACAACCTTTGGATGGAATTTTTGATAAGAATCTGTGAATGGGTGGTAGATGCACAATAAAAGAAAATCAAAATAGAAGAAAAACAAAAAAAAGAAGTAAATGTAGCCTATGTGTTATTCCAGACTGCAATCTATCCCTTTTACAAGTTTCATCTCGATCCCTTCAGCCGTTTTGACATGAATATGTAACAAACATACAAAGGAGCATATAAGCTTTCGCATTTCTGATACTAGTAAGTTAAGATTTACACATAATAATAATGAGGCGAGGTGACGGGCATTAGCGATCCCGCGGGCTACCATCATCCCGAGTGCTCCAGGGAGAAGTCACCGTTCCTTCTTCTCCGGCTTGCCTTAATTGGCTGGCTGGAGTGAACAATGAGAAGGAACAGGTCTCCCACCTCTGGCTTGCCTTCATTGGGCGTCCAGAGTGGAGTCGCGAGAGCAGTGATCCTGCTCGGAGGGTAAGAAACTATTCGTAAGTCGCGAGTGGGCCAGGGATGCAGGAGGTGGTAGTTTCTTAACCCTTCAGCCACTCACTTTCTCGTTGCCCCTATGTTGCTATATCTAGCAACCATTCCCGGGGCCCGGTCGGTGAGTTGGCGAGTCTCCGCCTGCCATTTTTACGTGTAAAAATTACATTGTTTCGGCAGGTGCCATAGTCATCCATAGTTCCCAATTTACCAGTCCACAGCAACCCATCCATAGCCCTATCATTTTTTCTATTATTCACAATAGTCCTACACTAACCGGGGACTGTCCTTGGGTGCATTTCCATAGTGCATACAGGGATAGTCGCCGGATCGTGTCTCCATTACATTTAGATTAAAGTTGTCTAAAGGGCCTCTGCGCGGTTGGCTTTTCGGCCCCTCGTACGCCTCCCAAATGACCGGGACCCTGTGGTCCCGTGAATGGTAAAGACATACAATAATAATAATAATGTAGTTATACTAAAGTTAAAACTAATGGATAAAATGAGTAAAATTTTGAAACAAATGTTGTTGGATAGTTACAAAGCCATTTACAAAAAACCGACATTCTTTTATAATGTGCAATACACATGTATTATACATATAAACCTACCTTAAGAATCACTCTATCTATATATTAAAAAAAACGCATCAAAATCCGTTGCGTAGTTTTAAATATCTAAGCATACATAGGGGCAGGCAGACGTCGGACAGCGACTTTGTTTTATATAGTATAAAACAAAGTCGCTACCCGCCGTCTAGTCTAGTCGTAGTACTTTTATCAGCTATTTATAGAAAAAGAAGTTATAAAGACACTAGAGGTATTATTATGTCAGAAATCACAAAGTTTTTTAATATCTTATTTCCTATTTACTTCTAACAATGAACTAATAACAAAAACAATGATTTTAATAGCTTTTCCAAAAGATAATTCAATACAATTTATTTTTGACTGTTAAAAATACCTCCATTGTCATTTCAAAGAAAAACCGTCTTACAGTAAATGGGTCAAACTTCTTCAGAACGACCGCTTTAACTTTCAAACGGTTGCTTAAATTAATTCAATTTTTCGTTTGCCCCTCTAATAGCCGTTTAGAGTACAGCTTAGTAAACAATCTTAAGATTTCTAAACAACACGACCAAGTTTAATCTTAAAACAGTCGACCATTACAAGTAATTGAAAAATATAGAAAGTGCTGCAAAAAGTATTCATTTTCTGTAATAGCTATCACTTTGTAGGGAAATCGTTATTACTTCCAAAAGTTGATTGCGTTGATTTTGAATTGTGGTTATAATTTTTGAGTGTCTGATGTTATCTGTATGTTCTTTGATCTCTTTGACTAGATTTTAGTGTTACATTGTTCTCGAACAAAACTATATAACTAGAGAATTGTATTGTGAACCTGATTAAAAAAGAGTAACCTATGGAGTTATGAGGAAATAGTTAGCTTCACTTCTGATTTTTGTTGACGTTCAAAAGTGCTTTTCTGGTCTAATTAAAATAATTGATTTTGACTTTGACTTGGAATTATCTTTGAAACACAAACAATCTAAAAACTAGTAGTTCCAATTTCAAAACGACACTAAATATGTTTCCTTTTATACCTCTAGTAAATCTAATCACATTCTAATATAAATTGTGTGCTCCAATTTGGTGTTTGAAAAACATGAACTATTGTAATTTTATATCATGAGTTCTGAACACTAATAAAAACTTTAGTGGACCCAAAAATCGGTCCAAAGCCCTTGTTAAACCACTCAATTTGTGGTTACAAGACAGTTCAAATCATTCTCTAACATCCACACGCTAATTTGTGCTACATTCGTATTGTCCTTAAGTTCACAATTACTTGTTTCTTTATATCTTGGTGTGCAACAGTTACGTAGGTCGACATTCCACGTTGTGTATTCGTTTGACCTATTTGAGTACTATTTCATTTTGCGGCGGTTTGCAGTTTCAATCTGTGCAATTTATGGCGTTTTGAGTAAAATTTAATTCAAAGTCTTGTCTGTTCTGGTTTATTTTGAATTTACCTCTATATACTGTTATATTAATTTATTTGATATTGTACTGTAATTAATTAGTTATATTGTAACTGATTTATGGGTTTGTTGGTCACAGTGTACGGGAAAAAGTTTCATTGAGAGTTTTAGGCCATACAATCATTAAGAAAACACATTTTGTAACAGTGTGTTTACTTCGTTAAGAACAGATTCGCCGAATATTACACCTACAAAAACTATTGTCCACTTCAACCTTACAACATAATATAACACCACGCCTTTTACCCCCGAAGGGGTAGGCAGAGTTACACATTACAGCACTTAATGCAACTGTACAATGTAACATCTACTTTTCACTATGTATGTTATGAGTCCCATGTAATAGGGGGTGAGCCTATTGTCATATACTTGACACGATTCCAGAACCCTACTCCTATTACTACTACACAATTCCAGGCTACTACTAAGAATTTTTGTTTTAAAAACGCAGTAATACTTTGCCCGCCTCGGAAATCGAACCCTGGACCGGTAGCTGCACTTGCATGCTCTCCACCACTCAGCCATCGAGGCCATCAGGCACTTAAACCTTAACAAATAATAACTATCAATTACTAATAATAGAACCAAGGTTTATACAAAAAGCATTAGAAGCGAGTCCTCCCACACAGCCTTCAGTGACCTGGAAACATTTCAACTGTCTTCAAAGAAATATTAATCTAACATTCAACATACTTTGGTCGTATTTCATTTAAACAATAAGTCGAACATTTTACCATTACCCGACTGTTTGTTAATTAAAAGTTAAATTCTAATTTATTGTATTGTAGACCATGAAGAGCTCGGTTACCTAACTTACTAATTCTCTTTTGAGAAAATAAATTCACTGAAAGCTTCCTATCCATGTTTCACAAAATGGAAGCTAAATTTCTTCAGTAACTTCATGAATTTAAAATGAGAAACCTAACCAACAACAAAAAATCTTAAGTGCCCTGAACGATTTTAAGGAAATTGCTTTTACGTGGTTATAATGTGGTTGTACTGGGTGTTAATCGAAAGGTTATCACGCACAACAAAGCCTCCCATAGACTTGTCTCAGCCAGTAGCAGCTACCACATAAAACCGCCCCTTACTGAATTAATAGCGCAATTATCGCGATCTTTTCTTTGCCTCGCGATTTGAAATTCCATTCTCGTTTAAACTACACACACCGGCAAAATTAGGGGAACACAAAAAAGGGCCTATTTTTTTGGAACTCGTGAATGATTTGTCAAGTAGTTCATTTATTTAGGAAATTACCCTCGTACAACACAATATTTTGAGATATTTTGACATTTTTCAACAATCTAACATAAATTATACGCTCTCAAGTGTTTATTGAGTGTCAGCGCTTTTAAGTGTTTTTGATAAGAATTTTGTTGGAGCAGTCAATAGAGGCCCTAGCTTATTTTGTTGTTATTGTTTGAAGAGTTAACATTGTATTGCATACAAAATGAGTGATTTACCAGCAACTGAAGTTGCCAAAGCTGTGACAATGATCGAGGAAGGGCACACATACCGTTTAGTGAGTCGAACGTTGGGTGTATCAGTATCTGTGATCCACCGTTGTGTCAAACGATACAGACAGACGGGATCTTACGTACGGAGGCGGGGACAAGGCAGAAAGCGTGCAATCAGTGCCGTAGATGATCGTTTCATAAGGGTGCATACGTTGAGAATCGCGTCGAGAGACGCCCGGACGCGAGAATACTCTCGCGTCCGGGCCTAGTGCAGGCCATGATGCGGAGCGAGGGGGACTGGGATGCCGTCTCCTCCTTTTGCGAAGCAGTCATTCTAGCTAAGGAGGAGGCGGGACGCGTGAGGCAGCGAAGCGCTGCCTCCTCGCAACCCAGCCATCGCGAAGGACACACCGGGCGTCGGGGATCGCGAGACGATCTCCGGCCACCGTAAGCGCGGGCCTGCGGACGGCGAGCATGGGTGGCTCCCCGTCCGACCACAAACAGACCCGAGCGTACGGCGCGTCGCGTTCCGCGCGCGCCTCAAAGAGCCATCAGACCACCACAGATGGGGCCCAATACGGCCGATGCCGATTCGGAGTCGCGGAGAACCTAACGGGTAACTGGGGCTCCGGCTCGACGTGCAGGAGAAGGAACGGGGTGGTTTTTAGTCAGTAAGAGTCTGACACTCCCTCCCGCCTCGCCCAGGCGGGAGCAGTCATTCGATGATATTCCCCCCTTAAAAAAAAAAAAAAAAAACGTTGAGTAACCGTCGTCAAACAGCTGTGCAGACCCGAAACCTTTTAGAAGAAGTGCGTAACGTGCGAGTTAGTGAACGAACAGTAAGAAGAAGGTTAAACGAAGTTGGTTTAAAGTCATACGTGCCAGCAAAAGCGCCTAAACTTGAGGTAAGTCATCGAGTTGCAAGATTAGCTTTCGGTCGTCAGCACCAAGATTGGTCCGATGAATGGGTCGTGATTTATTCTCGGACGAAAGCCGATTTTGTATAAGTTTCATCGACGGGAGGGAAAGGATGTGGAGGTATCGAGGAGAACGGTACCATCAAGCCAATTTTACCGAAACGGTGTCATATGGTGGAGGGTCCGTCATGGTGTAGGGTGGCATTACTTCAACAGCCCGCACCGCTTTGGTCATTATTGAAGGCGGCTCTCTGACTGCACGCAGGTACATAACCGTGATCCTAGAACCCCGTGTAATGCCTTTTACCCCATTTATAGGGCCAGATTTTGTGTTTATGCACGATAACGCAAGGCCGCACACTGCTCGCGTGGTTCGCGATTACTTAAATGCAATTGGAATTACTCAAATGGACTGGCCAGCACGATCTCCAGATATGAACCCGATAGAGCATGTCTGGGTCATGATTGGACGCAAAGTGCGGGAGAGGATTCCACCTCCTAGGAATGTTGAGGAATTGAAGAGTGGCGTTAATTGAAGAGTGGGCCAATTTACCCCAGGAAATGATTGACAGTGTCATTGGAAGCATGAGCAGTCGTATTCAAGCCCTAATTAGAGCCCGCGGTGGCAATACGAGACAATTAAAAATATTCATTAAAATGTAAATGACTGAAATTTCTTTTTTTTTTTGTTAGATAATCGTTTGTGTCTCGATTCTTATGTTCATCGAGTCTAGAGCACTCGATGGTACTGTTTTGACATTCAGATTAAGTATCGTGAGCCCCAATCTGTTTGTCTGTACACTTCAAACGAGGACTGTTTAGTTTATGCTTGCTAGTTTCTGAATAGCTCTTGCTTCGACACGTGGTAAGGAATACGGTTCAGATTAACTGTGTGTGTCTTATGGGATGTTTAGATTCTAGTTTTTTTTTCAGCCATGATTGTCCCACTGCAGGGCAAAGGCCTCTATACCCTCCTTCCACTCCTCTCTATGTAAAGCTTTTTGCGTTAGTTTCTAGTTATGTTTTTATAATAACTATCGCGGGTTATTTACGTAAAAATTTTGAGTTTATAATTTCTAATTATTATTGTATGTTGGAAATCGCCAACCCGCAATTAGCAAGCGTGGTGATTAATGCTCAAACCTTCTCCGTGTGAAAAAAGGCTTTGCTCAGCAGTGGGCACTTATAGGCTGTTGATGATGATGATGATGAATGCACCTGATTGCTTACTGTGCTCGTTTGCCTCCTATTCCATAAAAAAGGTAGTTAATCATCAAGTTTGTTTAGAACGAAGGATTACCAAATAAAATATCTATGTTGAAAATAAATATATGAAATTGTAATTTAGGAATGACATAGTTTGGAACTACAAATTCTTATTTGCTGTAATAACGCACCATTTTGGTAAGACTAGGAAGTTGGCAACGAAATATATTGCAAATAGGATGTACTTTACAAGCTGTTTTCGATTCGAAGACGTAACTTATAATCAACTCTATTTCAATATGTAGAGGATTGAAAACTACTCGATTAAAAATTCGCAGGCGTATGCGCTGATGTTTACTGGACGTTGCCAAATGGTATTTTATTCAAACATTGACGGTGGCGAGAGATCGTGCCTGATCCCATGAATATTTATTCGCCACTCGGAATCGTGAATTTGTAAAAATATTCCCAACGATTTTATAGTTTCTATGGCTGTCGAAACTACGGAGAACCTCTCAATTAAGCATTTTAAGCATTATGTGTTATATTGACATATCATCATGCCTTTTATCCCCAAGGGTAGGCAGAGGTGCATATTATGGCACTTAATGCCACTGTTACAATGTTACACCCAATTTTCACCATTTATGTTTTGAGTCCAATGTAATAGAGGGTGAGCCAATTGCCATATACCGGACACATTTCCAGACTCCGTGCTAATATTAATATTAAAAAAACCTAGTAATTAAATTATTATTTTTATATTATGTTATATTCGGCTTACTCACGTAATCGACTCAACGCGGAGACTGTCGCGTTGCGGGTCGCGAAATGCTGCTCATGAATATGAGCCTCTAGCATGGCTTGAAACTAGTCGAGTTCCTCGTCAAATTATTACGTGAGTAAGCCATAAACATAATAATTTATTTAGTATGTCTCACGTTAATGAAGCGAAAGAGATATGTAAGAATCGTAGTAATTGGCGTTCCTTAGTCTCTGCCTACCCCCATGGGAGACAGGCGTGAAGTTATGTATGTATGTATGTCTCACGAAAGTTACAATACAAACCTAATAATGATTTTGCCCGACCCGGAAAGCGCTCGGCAGTCGCAATGGAGACAACTCGGCCAATAAGGCAGTTGTTATATTAAAGAAGAGAATATTATTATGTTTTCTTTGTTTGTCTTTATATTGTGGCTGTTGAAATAGTTGTTTTTTAAATAGTAGACGAGGCGTATAGTGAGACAATGTTTTATCACTTTATATTAAATTATTTTTAGCTGTAAAATATTTAGTTTTCCAATAACATAATATGTATAAGCAAAATACTTTAATATCATAAATGCGAAAGTGGGTTTGTATGTTTGTAACTCAATTACATCAAAACAGATGAAGAGATCGGGATGGAATTCTGAACAAAGGTAGTTTATGGTTTGGAATAACACGTAGGCTATCTTTTATCTCAAAGAAATGCAAGCGAAGCCGGTGGCAGAAGCTAGTATTGTATATGAAAACAAATCGCATAGTGTTTTGTTTGTTCAAGGGATCCCATTCATGGGGTGCGACATCTGTGACGGTCCCATGACATAATTATACTACTTACCCATAGACAACAGTACCCAAACTCTTTGGGTGTCTTATGTAATCCGGGATTTGGGACTGAGCTATTGTTATATCTTGATACCTACAATATACTTATATAAAAAATAACAATTGCTTTTATTGGGTTTGTTATGAGATCGTATAATAGAAAACGACGTAGATTCTGTTATTCTCGAATTTTAGAATATCGAAATGTTAAAAGTAAGTTGGACTTAATAAGGTAGTTTCCAGATTAACAAAATTAAAAATCTAATTTGTCCGTCAGTTACATAATGAAAAAATATTAGACACGTATTTTTTTCTCGTATTACATTGCAATACTTGGATAAAATTGCGCTAAGTTTAGGAGTGGGAGGTCGTTACGTCATAACGTGCTAAAAAATGTGGCACGCTGTGACGTCACACAATATTTAAAATTAATATACTTATATACCTATCGTCGAAAGTATTGAATTTTCTGAGAAAAGAAAAAATACATGTCTAAAGTTTTAAATTGTGTACCAGACGGACATCAAAATAAAATTTTGGAAACTACCCTATTTAGCAGTTCTAAATTGTTCGTAAAGTTATCGAATGGATATTTCCCAATATTTAAACCACGATGTACCTATTGCTTACTATTGTATATTTTCTTTAAAATGTACCTTGCGTCTCTCAAACAAAATACCGTATCAGAACTGAGGTAAAAACAAAAGAAAAACTGTGATATACACAAAGTAGGAGGCGTGTGCTGAATAAGAATGGCCTGAATGCCCGCTTCGCCGGCTGGCAAGGAATGGAAACAAATGAAGAACGCCTTCGGAGATCGCCGACAGAGGGCTCTGATGGATCACGCGGTATTTTAAATCATTCGTCAGGTTTTTTGGTTAAAATGTTACTTGGTGAATTACGCACGAATACTGAAAGGCTCAATTTGTTAGTTTTACTTAAATATCTGCCATCTCTGTCATTTTACAAAGAGTTTGTAGCGACAGAACTATACTTAAGCGCGATTTAAAAGTGAATGGTGTTTGAGTATTTGGACATTAAGTACGTTAAGGCTTAAAGAAGACTCCCGTCTCCTTAGGGATGTGTCGTAACGAGCGTTGCACCGTGGAGGCTCCGGAGCAGGTCTCTTTTAGAGGACCCGGTGCCCCCATACAGGTGTTGAGGGTGGCCACCGGGGTGGTTTTAGTGAGGTAAAAATGCCACACTCCCTAATCTTTTATCCCCAAAAAGCCTTGGCGCCTTTTGGTTACCTACCCACCATCACCAAAAAAAGGTATTTTTAAATCTATAATTGGGTCATGTTTGGTTTTCTTCTCCGTCATCATTATAGGATATAAGAATCGTGGTAGACAGTGCAACGCTAAATCATTTCCTCAATTATTGAAATCCTCATCCTCGTGAGTCACTAAAGTCAAAATATTTGCATTTCATTATGCGTCATTTATTTATTAGGACTCGAGAACAGCCTCGTTGGCTGAGTGGTCGCAAGTGCGACTGACGGTCAAGAGGCTCGGATTTGATTCCCGGGTCTGGCAAAGTATTAGGTATTGGGTTTTTAAAAATTCTCAGTAATAGCATGGAGTTTGGAATTGTGCCCAGTGTATGACAATAATCTCACCCCTATTAAATGGGACTCATAACATAAATAATGAAAAGTGAGTATTAGATCTGTGTGCACCTCTGCCTACCCCTTCGGAGATAAAAGGCGTGATGTTATTATTTATTAGGACTTTTATTAACTTTTCAATATTTTTGTTCCAGGTATGTTCTTTCATCGTGTACCATGAATTATTGAAGGTAATCCTAATATAATATTCCTTTTCATACTACACTGACTGCACGGTTGTTACGGTGGCTGGGCAACCGGCTGCCGTGCAACGTGTCGCGGGTTCGATTCCCGCACGGAACACCACTTTGTGTGATCCACAAATTGTTATTTCGGGTCTGGGTGTCATGTGTATGTGAACTTGTATGTTTGTAAACGCACCCACGACACAGGAGATAATCTTAGTATGGGGCAACATTCTTTAAAAAAAAAATGAAAAAAAAATACAGTATCGTACTAAGATATTATTTTATTAAAGATTCTATAGTTAATACAAAAATTTAGGCCTATTTACAAACCTCAGACAATTTTGTGGCAAGAAGACTTTTGTTACTGCCTAATTAGATTTCGTTGGTCTGAAGCTAATTAATATATTAACTAGAAACCAGACCTTAGACCCTGAACTTTAGTTAGTGGGTAGATACTTTCTTTTGTTACTCTAATTAGATTTTACTTTCAGCAATATTCAGGATTAATATTTCAACGTAGATTTCAAGTCAGGCGTTGTTATGTTGAAGTAAATAATACTAAGAAATAGTGTAATTAAAAATTAATTTCGTGCGTATCAACATCAATAGCCTATAAGTGCCCGCTGCTGAGCAAAGCCTTTTCTCATACGAAAATCAATCATCAATCATCATACAAGGTTTGAACATCAATCACTACACTTGTTAAATGCGGGTTGGCGATTTAAAAATTATAATTAGAGATGCACGAAAACTTGATATGTCACATTTATGTGACATATCAAGTTTTCCTGCACCGTTAATGTTTAAAATTAAAGAAGGGCCAAATTAAAAGTACCCGTAACCAACGAGCATTCACGAAAATATTGATGACAGTAATGTATGAAGGAATCGTAGTAATTGGCGTCTCTGCCTACCTCCATGGGAGACAGGCATGAAATTATGTATGTATGTATGTCTAAACAATGTTAGTAAGTACACATAACTCGGAAGAGGTCACATTGGTACTTGGTATCGGAAGGTTTTAAACTCGCACCCTCATGCATGAGAAACTGGTGTCTTAAACCTCCGAGCCACCACGATATATTTTGTGTATAGGAAATTATATCCAAGTCGCGAAGTTTTCATAAAAATATTACTTAATCTAAGCTTCGTAGGACTAATTTTTCAATTATACTATACTTCTAGTGTTTATAGTTGTAAATCACTGTTTGTATGTTGGAATTTGAATGTATAATTTTAGGACGAAATGAGATCTCGGACCTGAGCTCAAAAAGTTCACAATCAAATATTTTTTTAAAAAGCAACATAGTATAACACGCCTTTTATTACCAAAGGGGTAGGCAGAGGCTACTGGACAAGGTGACACCCACTTTTCACTATTCATGTTATGAGCCCCATATAATAGGGGGTGACGCTCAAGCTTAGTTAAGGAATAGTGCTTACCAAAATTTTTATTTAAAGGAATATGTCGAATAGGACGATTGATATAATACATTTAAATAATGCACTTAAATATGAACATTAATCAAAACTATACTCAAAACTTCTTTACATTATAATACTTGAAACTTATACATATAATTATTAGACTTTCTAATGACGATATTCGCTATTATTTTATTTAAATACTTTAGAAAAGTTACAAACTATTTAGATTAAAGAGCGAAGTTTTTAAACCTCGATGACATCTTAAATTGTAAATTTAAGTTATGACCATTATGTTACTGACATTGAAATAATTAAGTAAATAATATGAACTAAAATCACGGATTACTCACGTAAATATACTAAGAAAAGCTCTACTGGATACTACATTACTACTACATTAAGTTCACCATTCACTGTCTTTTTTGTGCAGAAGTTAAAATGAAATAAAATAGAATAATTTTCTTCAATCGAAGATGCCTCTGATCATATAAGAAGTTCTAAAAAACTAAGAAACTACATAACATAACATAACATCACGCCTTTTTATCCCCGAAGGGGTAGGCAGAGGTGCACATTACGGTACTTAATGCCACTGTACAATGTAACACCCACTTTTCACTATTTATGTTACGAGTCCCATGTAATAGGGGGTGAGCCTATTGCCATATACCGGGCACATTTTCAGACTCCGTGCTACTACTGAAGTTTTTAAAAACCCAGTAATACTTTGCCCGACCCGGGAATCGAACCCGAGACCCCTTGCCCGGCAGTCGCACTTGCGACCACTCGGCCAACGAGGCAGTCAACTAAGAAACTAATATTCGACTATACGGTTAAAATATTAGGGCTAGTTTGCACGAGACCACTATGGCGGCGTAACCAGCTACCGTGGCAGCCAGAATGACAGCTGGGTGAGTAACACACCATACAGCACTATAGTAATTAGTGGTGGCGCGACCAGCGTGGATGACCGGTAACATTATACGTGCTGGCGATCGAACTGGTCGCGCTAACAGAACTGGCGTCAGAACTGTATAGGTATGTACATTTTGTTGGTGGTGGTGACTGGTTGCGCCGCCACGGTATCCCGGAGAAATTTAAACCTTAGTAGGAGAAGATTAGAAACAGCAGTAATTTTTTTGTTTCTTTCATAATGAATTATTAATATAATTCTTTGTAAATACTGTTATTAATCATTTGTGCATTTACTTTATCAAGGATTTCACTATCGAGTTGGTCACCTTTAAACAATTACAATGAAAATGGACTTTATGACACATATCTACTTACCCTATCAAAGGGTAACAAGGTATCATGTTTTAGGATATTTTACGGCTCTAATTTATTAAGGCTGAATAATGTTCAGCATGTTCATGGTCAGAGGACAAAATTCTGAGGGTTTTATGATGCCAGCCGTTTTATATCTAGGGACGCTTTATTACCATATAAAATCGATTAAATTAAACTGAATTTTGAGGTTAGCTGAACTTAAAATTCAAAATGGGCAACCTAATTTTGAATTTCTCATTTAAAAATTATTGTTTGGTCAACTGTTGTAGGCAAGTAGGATGTGAAAATTAATTTAAGTAAGGGTAGATATTTCTCCCTTAAGTAGGTACCCTTAACCGACAAGCATGCATGAAAATATTGATGACTGTTGATGAAGCAAAAGAGGTATGTAGGAATGAAGAGAAGAAGAAGAAGAAGAAAGAAAAACAGTTTATTTGCACCATTACAGAAAGGACAAGAAAAAAAAAATAGTAATAAAAAAAAAAACAACAGTGTACAAGGTGCAAATAGGCCAGTGCTCAGCTAAAATGCCGTGTCACGAGCGCTCGAGTCGCAGCGCTGATTTTCAGCACTAGCCTGTTGCCAAGATGTCATATAAATAAATACTAAATAGAATAAAATAAAAATAAGACGGAATAGAAACAATGTTATCATACATAACACAGATATTTCAAGGATCACTGAATTTAATCTATGAATTTGACATCGTGGAGTTTGCTTTGACAGTCTGACATTGACATTATGTACCCCAAGCGCACGCGACGATGCGGTAACAGAATGGCGTCCTCGCGTTTTACTGACCATCACAAAAGTATTATCTATTTACGAAAGAGAGTGCAATCACAAAAGTGCTGGGATACCGCAGATCAACCACCATCTCCGCGGAATCGTATTAATTGTCGTTCCATAGTCTCTGCCTACCCCTATGGGAGACAGGTGTGAAGTTATGAATGTGTATGTATGTTTTTAGATATTTTTATGGTTAATAGAATATTGGAATACGATATTTGCTCGATCTTTTGTACGGAAACTGATGCTTTAAGGTTAGGGTCAAAGTAATTTGAATGATCTTGTGAATTAAAGTTACCTTCTTTTACGCCCGAATACTGAAAGGCTAATCAATTTAAAGATGTACTTAAATATCATGCCATGCCTGTATTATGCCGATACGGAGCCGCGGAGAAGATAAAAGGTTACCGGGGTTCCGGCTCGAAGTGCAGGAGTAGGAACCGGGTGGTTTTTAGTCAGTAAGAGTCTGACACTCCCTCGCCCGGGCGGGAGAAGACATTCGATGATTTTCCCCCCTTAAAAAAAATCCCTGTCATTATACAAATAATTTGTAACTAGTGACAGAATTATACTTAGGCGCGACTTAAGATTAAATAGTGTTTGAGTATTTGGACATTATATATAAAAACAATTGATTTGATAATAACAAACACATGAATGGTTTCCATATATAGTGAATAGCATTTCAAATTATAACAGTGTCAATGAAATTCTTTATAGGATAGTTTTCATTAACTTGTTAATCCTATTTAATATTATAAATGCGAAATTTTGTACTCGTATGTTTGTTTGTTGTATTACTCCTTCACGTCAAAATGGTGGAAGAGATCAGGATGAAATTTAATACAGGAGTAGATTGTGGTCTAGAACAACACATAGGCTACTTTTTATTCCACGGGAACGTGTAAAAGTCGTTGGCAGAAGGTAGTGTTTCTATGTTAGTGTATATTTTTAAATTAATACGCATCGACCTTTAAAATGTCAGACCCATCTTCTAATAGTCTGGCCAAAAAAATATTGGCATCCTTCTTTGTTCAAACTATAAACTGACACTATAGTTTTATTTACTGTTCTCTAATTGCGAAACCGTTCATTATGTACGCGGAAGCCCAATACCCGCGTCTGTTGTTGATATAATACTGTTCATATTTACAAAGATGGTTGAGGAGGGTCCTAAACCAACATCTCAGCATGTGTCAGTGAGGTGCACTCTCGTTACCCCGATACCTGACACCTGGGAGACCTGACACCTGACAGGCAATTACCGGTGTGAATTATCGTCAGTAATTATGATAATATATATAGGAGTTTATTGATACGGGTATTGTTTCCATACCAGTTATTGTTCTGAGTATCACTTAAAGGAAGAATAGAATATATTAGTAGATACCATGTCTGTTTTTTCCGTGGGTGTCGTAAAACTTGACTAGGGATTATACATTTGACACAGAGCAAACAGCAGAGTACAAAAACCTAAACCTTTTGAACATCGATCTCCAATTCACTATCGCCATAATATAAGGCTTTTTTTTAAGGGGGAAAATCATCGAATGAGTGTCAGACTCTTACTGACTAAAAACCACCCCGTTCCTTCTCCTGCACGTCGAGCCGGAGCCCCGGTTACCCGTTAGGTTCTCCGCGACATAATATAAGGCTAAGGAGTCACGGCGTGATCTTCTCCCGCACCTGCTACGGTGGTAAAATGGAGGCGGACTATTCAAAACTCACGAGACCATAGTTTTCTGCCATCCCGCAGCCGATTTATTATAATATTAATATTATAGCGGTTATTAAAATATTCAATAATAATTCTTCTTCAATTTTTTTACCTCACAATAGCGATGAGGAATTTGTTTTTGATACTTTAATGTTTATTTATAGAACGGTGTATCTAGAATATCTTGATGACCTACATATATAATTAACATCGTCTCCCGGCTTACTCTACTAATTAATAGTGAAATCTAAGCATTGTGAACATTATTTTATTCCTACAATGCCTAGATCACTGAAGTAAAAAAATAAAATAAAAATGTTACACTAAGTGTGGGAGAGTCATGCTTCGACACGAATGGGCCGGCTCGACCGGAGTGATACCACGGCCTCACAGAAATCCAACGTGAAACAATGCGTTACGTTGTGTTTTTCGTGTGAGTGATGTTACCGGAGGGCCAATTACCCCCTACCCCAATCTTCGGAATCATCCTCAAATTCTTAAACATCAAAAGGCCGGCAACGCACTTGTAACCTCTCTGGTGTTTCGGGTATCCATGGGCTACGCCGATTACTTACCATCAGGTAACGTACGCGCGTTTACCGGCCTATCACATAAAAAAAATAACTTCAATCAATCCTCACCCACACAAACCTGCTAAAGATAGATATCTTTTATTGGCAATCAAACGGCCTTTGTTTATACCTCTAGTATAAGCAGTCAATTGTTTTTTTTTATTTTTATTGTCATCTGACGTCAATTTGGTGGACCTAAAGGGCGGGTCGTATCGCTTCTGACGACCCAGCCTATCTCGTCTGATACGTAAATCTTTATTACTATTTTAGTATTCATCGTCACACAAAATTATACCTTATATCAATGATTGTACAGTTGGTATTGCAGAAAGTTATGTGGTAATAAAATGTAAACTGTGCGAATCTATCGCCGATTCAGGTTTATTGTGGACCTGACCTGACAAATTGTTAAGACAGCTCTTGTTTATGGCCTTCGATCCGTTTGAATGGTCATGAATTATGATCGTAAATTCTTTGTAATATTTTATGATTCGTGGTCGTGTAATAAATTATTTATTTGGGAGTTGTGCTCTGTATGTATGACATACTTTGTGGAAATCTTGTTTCTCATTTCATTGTACCTATGCACTTTACAACAGTGTGAGGGTTCACACGCACTATGCGGGTAGCCGCATTGCGGCTAGCCGTCCGGCTGACCGTAAGCACAATTATCTACGTAATATTCATTTCTATGCGCACTGCGATGCGGCTACCCGCAGACCGCTCCGGTCGCTCGGAGGACTGCGGCCCGAGTGACGGCCAGTCGGACGGTTGCTATACGCACTGTGCGGTTCTGTCTGCGACTGCCCGCCATTGAGTGAGTGTGTGCACGTGGTACGTCTGGTAAAATGTAATTTGATGCTTGCTCTTTCGTGTTTGCAAATAAGGATGCATCCAGTACTTCTTTCTCTGTTTTTTCTTCTTTGCGTAACGTGTGTTAATGTAGTAAATGCGCAGCGTAGGACGTCCATCCGCAAGGTGGACAGACGACCTGATCAAGGTCGCAGGGACCCGCTGGATGCAGGTCGCTTCCAACCGGCCTATCTGGAAGTTATTGGGGGAAGCCTATGTTCAGCAGTAGACGTCCTGTGGCTGACATGATGATGATGATGATGATGAAATACTGATTGGTTGCTATTGGTTCTATACAATCAGTTAATAAGTAGTGAGAATGCTGCATATGTACTGATTACACAATAGACAATTACAATTTGTACTAAATAAAGTGTACTAAGATAAAATGTTTTTACTAAATACCGAATGTTCCGATAATGCATTAATATGTATTATAAAGTAATTCTAACATAAGCGTTAACATAAAGCAACTTAGTAGTATCATACTTACATAAAGGCAGACCGGGACGGCATGGGAAGGGGTTTTTGCTTTGTTCATGGAAAAAGCCGGCAAACAAGAAGACAAAACACCCGAAACACCAGAGACGTTACAAGTGCGTCGCCAAACTTTTGGAGGCTTAGGAATTTTAAGATTGTTAGGGAAGGGGGTGATTGGGCCTCTGGTAATGCTAATGGACATTCAAACGTATTGATATAGTAATACAACATAACTAAATTGTAGTGCTTAAGAAATGACGCCGTGGCCTTGAAAGGGGGTTTCCTTTCACAGCATTCCGTGGCATACCGCTGCTGCCTGACGGCAAAATCCCTTGCCATGCCGTCACGGTCTCCGTAGGCCTTCATAATTTCTGTTTTCTTAACATACATAATATTCACACATTTCTCAGTATTTAACAGAAATTACCCTTATTTACTATAAGTAGGTTCCATTAAACTGTCAAATACCAAGCGGTCACCGGTGACCGCAACCTATTGTTCTATAATTGTGTCTGCAAAACCGGTACTCGACGAGTTAATAAGCTAACACAGTGCTCCTTCTAAAATGTGTTTCTTAGTAAAAGCCCCATTAGAATGAGCGTTAATTTGCTTTATAATTCACGATGTTTGTAACACACCTTCAGAGATAACGTCTCGTGACATGAGCCTTGGAAATGCGAACAATTTTATATTGAATGTGTACTTTGTGAGTTGATTAATTGATTGATCAATGTTATTATTGCCAATATAATATCTACTGCTTATCATTATTACTGAAGTGTTGTATTGAGAAGTAATACTCAATTTAAATACTATTACGTTTTTAGGAAGTTTCCATGTCTTTGTAGAGATTTTTTTGGGATACGCTGGTAAACGTGCAGACGGATCACCTGATGGTAAGCAATCGGCGTCGCCCATGGACGCGTGGAACACCAGAGGCGTAACAAGAGCGTTACCGACCTTTTGGGATTTAGGAATTTAAGGATTGTTTAGCATTCAAGGAATGGGGGAATTGGGCATCTTGTAACCTCACTTAAGTACACGACGAAACACAAATACGTACCGAAGCATGGCTCTCCCAAACTATAGAGTGCGAGCCTTTTTCTTAAAGCTGAGTAGATGAATTTTGTATTTACTAAACATTTTCTGAAATCTAGCAACTGCAAAACATTTTTAATTACATACTGGCGAACGAGGTAGTTGAACCAGTTTTTTTTAAGCAGGGAAAATCATCGAATGACTGCTCCCGCCTGGGTGAGGCGGGAGTGTCAGACTCTTACTGACTAAAAACCACCCCGTTCCTTCTCCTGCACGTCGAGCCGGAGCCCCGGTTACCTGTTAGGTTTTCCGCGACAGTTAAACCAGTATACCATTTTACAAGGCATTTTCCAACACACAATTTCGAACTAGCCCGAAAATACTAACCTGTATCACAAAGTTGTAGCTTAAAACCTATCACTCATAACAATATACTAGTTTACAACACAAAAAATACGACAAAAAATGACTAACCGACAAATTACGGGATACCATCACAACCGCAGTGTCGGCGGGTAAGTTATGACATCGTAAATTCGTCGGATGTCCACGTCGTCCGACAGACTGTCAGCATAATCCTGGCAATGTATGCTGCTATCGTATTCTATAGTAAAATTGTACTGAGGCGAGGATGTGGTGAAGTTTTGTCTATCTGGATACTTCTTATTAATATTGTATATAAAGTATACGGAACGCTTCCGACAATAGGTCTCAAATTAAAGTTTTTACTATTTTGTTTTTTGGTTTCATGTTAGTCGTGCAACACAAGCTTTGAGCAGTTGATTACAACTACACATATATACATTATATGTGCCACAAAAACGGCTTTTAATTTCTAAAAACTGAGTGTAATTTATAATTAAACTCGGTTTTTTACAGTCACCTGTTTTCGTGTTTTGAAATCGTTCCTTTTACACTCTGCGTAACGTTACACCTTTTAATCATTGAAAGGATAATATAAAAAGGTAAGCAGGCGTAGACATAGCAACAGTGTCATACTCAATCTATCATAGAGAAGTTATCGAAAAACTACAATAACGTTTTGTTAGATCCGAAAATCCGGGACCCCTTGCTCAGTGCACTTGTACATTCAACTAACGTTAAATTGTTTTTTTTTTCCTGGTACACGCCCACCACAACCTTCCAAATCCCAAAACAGCTGCAACTCCTGTAAATCAGGATCTATAGTAGGTATAGCAATGAAAACACCGGAACATTGAAATCCGGCGGATCCCAGACACATGAATAACCGTCTTGGTTTCCGCAACAATTTGCAGGTGTTTCTCATTTAGTTGCAATTGTCTATTAATTAAAAATAAGAAACATACACAAATACTGTAAATTATGCATACAATTCAGTAATTTGTGAATACGGAGTATTCCTAACTATTCCTAAGCTGGTATTCCTTGTAAGCAAATATTCTACGTTGCCTAGCAACCGATAGCCAGTGATGTGCAGTAATGTTTCGCGATCCATTGCCTCCGCCACAAGCCTTAAGGCTTTGATGTAAAAACATGTGGAGGAGGTACTTAAATGCTATTTTATATCATATTGTGATGTGAACTATGATGGTGTCTTCCATACAGCAAACTCCAGACATTACAGTTCTGCTATAATAAGGCCTTGAACTGGCCACAATTTTAGAATCTATATTATTACTGAGAATTAAAATATATCGCGATAATACTTTTCCCGGTCAGAGAATGAAACCTGACACCTCTTACTCAGAAATTTCGCTTAGGACCACTCGAATTAAAATTTTATTTAAGCAACTTTTGCAGAGAAGCCAACCAACCATATGTAAACGTAAGATGTGTGTTTCGTAGATCGATGTTGTTACAATTCCACACACGCGTAGCGGTATAGCATTCCTTAGACATGCATTGTACGAAGCGCATACATATTTTATCGATTGATGCATTAGTGTCGGAGTAAGTCGAAAGTGTTATAGAAGATATAAATATGTTACATATTGAAAGAGCCACTTTAGTTTCATAAAAGATTTTTTTTTTAAGTGAACGCTGTGTATTGTGTTTTCCTATACGCAAAAAATTGATAGGTTTTTGAAACTGACGGACATTTTTTTGATGACAGAGGAAACCTAAGCCGTACCTAACGCGGTGGCCTAATGCGTTGGCGCAATATACATATCCGCCTTAAGACTAATGCGTCACGTGGTATGAAATATAAAAATATGTAAAAAGTAATGGCAAAAGCCATAGAATCAAAACGAGTTTACATAATTTCAGCAGACGAAATAAAACTACTTAGGGACTTCAAGCAACCGGCCTTCAAACTCCATTTCAACATCACGAAGCAGCGTTTAATAATTACTAGCTCAAAAATAATTTTATTATTTAAATAATAATCTTATACTAGAATTTAGGGGCCTGGGGTGAGTGTGTGTTTATGTTAATTCCGTCCGTTCGCCGCTCGTTTTGCATAATTACTGACTAATCACCGGTCCACCGTCACCGACCACGCGGCAGCTCTTCACTAAATACCTGTTTAACGTTAATAGGAACCTCTATACTGTATTATAATTTAGTCTGCTAAATTCTCTTTGTGAATTCAGATATGAAATCATCTAAAATTAAAGGCACTGAGATAGCCTCCCGTCTCGTCATAATTGATTCATGGAAATTTGGCGATTTAGTATTAGCAATTATAATTTTGTATCTATTCTTAGCTATAAATGTAAATTTGTTTATTTTAGGGGTCTTTTGTAGTTGCAATCGTTTTTTATCATAATTATTTATTAAACTGCCTCGTTGGCCGAGTGGTCGCAAGTGCGACTGCCGGGCAAGGGGTCTCGGGTTCGATTCCCGGGTCGGGCAAAGTATTACTGGGTTTTTAAAACATTCTCAGTAGTAGCACGGAGTCTGGAAATGTGCCCGGTATATGGCAATAGGCTCACCCCCTATTACATGGGACTCGTAACATAAATAGTGAAAAGTGGGTGTTACATTGTACAGTGGCATTAAGTGCCGTAATGTGCACCTCTGCTCTCTACCCCTTCGGGGATAAAAAGGCGTGATGTTATGTTATGTTATTTATTAAAAAATACAAGGCGAAAGCTGCTCTTGAATTTTTTTTTTAATTTGCTTCACACTAGTATTTTCTCCTGTGTCGTGGGTGCGTCTACAAACATACAATATCACATATACATGACACCTAGACCCGAAACAACTATTTGTGGATCACATAAAGAGTTGCTCCGTGCGGCAATCGAACCCGCTGCATGTTGCGCGGCAGCTGGTTGCTTAGCCGTCGCGCCAACCGTGCTGTCAAATACTCTTATGTCGTAACCACTCTGATATTATGAATTTCGAACTAAAATAACTTAAATATAGAGGTAACTACTCTGTTTATAATTAAATACAGTACACACATCTAAACGTCAGGATTCTATTTTTAAAGACTTGAGCATCTCGCGATGTCACAAAGAAAAGATGTTAACATTTTCTTTAAAGATTGTGAGGAAATTCTTAGCTAGTAAAAATAAAAGCATATTTTGTGATTAACGGGCGTGTCATATTATGATTTATGACGTTTATATACCTCTAGATATTGTTCTTTGAACCTTCTTCAATTTTAAGGTTAGACTTTTGGTAAGAAAAGAAACCGAAATTGTTTACTGTAAAAAGGAATGATGTAGTTAATTGTAACTGATCTCTGGCTTCGGGTGATTCGTCAGCTCGTTTACCGGCTTATGCTATAAAAAAAAGACAGAGGTTAATGAAAAAAATTTAAACAAAATAAATTGTTATTTTGCTAAATAGACAATAGTGAGTAAGTAGCGAGGAAAGCCATATATTCCCAGCATATGAATACGTTTGCATTCCTCCCTGCGTAACAGATTATAATTCATACGTTATCTAAACTCGCCAGTTACACACGTTCTGCTCGCTCATTTGTTATGTTGATATACTGCAAATAGCAAATTTTACTTTTTTTTGGCATGGGGAGGGAAACGAGATAATAGCTCACCTGATGGTAAATAATCAGGTTATTAAAAATACCAGACGAATTATGAGTGTGTTGAGCAATTATTGTGCCTCTAAAACCTTATTCAAACAGTGGAACTTAAAGCAATCGAGGCCGTATTTTATTTATTTATTTATTTATAATTTACAATAATATAGACCAACAGTATTATATCGACCAAATCGTCTACATGTCACTAAATACACAATTAAAATATTTATTTACATATAACTAAAATAAGGAACAACAATGAGATCAAATACAGTTAAATATTTAAGTAATAAAATAATAAAACCCAACAATAATGACCGAGAAACAATTGAAAAACGAATAAAGTGCATATTTATTCTAAAATCAATTTCAGACAACAGTTCCTAATCCTGACAAAGTATAGCTCTCTGGTACGTGGAAAATATGACATGTGAAAACCAGCGTGGAACAACTTGCGTTGTCTTTTGCTGTGTGAGTGAGGTTGTCGTACGTTTACAATTCCCAATAATTCTCAATCCTCGAATACGTAACCTGCAAAAGCAGTACCGTCTTTATCGTAAGGGTATTTCGGTACCAAAGGACTAACAATTTCTATTTTTCCTGTACCGTGACTACGCGTTGCACGGCAACCGGCTGCCCCGCAACATGTAGCGTGGTTCGATTACTGCACGGAGCAAATCTTTGTGTGATCCACAAATTGTTGTTTTGGGGCTGGGTGTCATTTGTACCTCTATGTGAACTTGTATGTTTGCAAAGGTAGTCACGGTACAGGAGAAAATCGTATGTGTTGCAACGTAAAAAATAAACATTCAACGAGAGCCTCGAATTAATTATTGTGTGCTATTAGGCCCCAGCGTAGTCTAAGACGGCCCTGTCTAAAATTCTCACTTCTAAGTCCTTTGGTCATGCGAGTGTCTATAGGCGGCGCCAATTCCTTACCATCAAGAGATCTGTCTACTCGTTAACCGACCTATCCTATAAAAAGGGTACCAGTAAGCAAATAAAATCACGTTTAAATTTTGCATAATAATAACAATGTTTTTTTTTTACTTTATTTGCGACTACGTTTATTGTAGCGAGCTATGTTTGCATATTTTTAATGGTATGTGTAAATGTAAAATACATATAGAGGTATAATTTATGAACTCTGTGTTTATGGGTTGTAGCTGAACAATTTTCGCTGAACTTTAAGCTAATTGCTTTGTCACTAGTATAATTGAATTGATTAGAGAATAATAATGGCGGCCTAAGTGTGTGCAATATGCATGCTATACGCCTTTGTTTACATTTATATATTACTAGCTTTTACCCGCGGCTTCGTTCGCGTCACAAAAGGATAAAAAGTAGCCTATGTGACATATACCAATATACACAGCGCCATCTATACCAATACTTTTGTTTTCCCTCGGGAGTATCAAAATTTTTCGGGATAACAAGTATCCTTTTATTTAATCCAGACTTCTAACTTTAAGTCTGCAAAAATTAAAAGTAATCGGTTTAGTAGTTACGGCGTGAAAGCGAAACAAACAAACAAACTCACTTTCCAATTTATAATATTAGTATTAGGATATAAGGATATTCATTAAAACAAATCTGAGTTATTAGTATTGTTAGCTGATATGAATGCCTATAACTCAACGACTTGGATAGATTATTATCTAAGTAAGTAAGTACTCCGTAAAACAAGAATCATTAAACATAATATGCAAATTAAGAACCAAACACCCTTATCATTTCCGTGAATAAATCACAAAAATAAAGCTTGTAAATGATATACAAACGGAACAAAAGAATGTATTGAATTAATTGAAATACAGTAACTCGAGGTAGAATGTAATTGGGCATAAATTACAGTGGTTATCTGGTGTGGGACACATCGCACACCTTTCCAGTCAGGCGACTCTCCCGGGGCGCGGGTGTTGGAGCAAGCGGTGCTCACTTATACTTCCAATTAATTTACTCCTCAATCTACTGGTGAAGGAAACATCAACAATTAAAATGGATCGTGTCAAGTTTTAAATAGAAAGGAATTTGATTTGTTTACGCAAATTAAAAGTGAAAATAAATGCTTTGCGATCAAAAATCACTTTTGGAACCAAAACTCTATAGTCATCGTAAAGACAACTGCTAAGTCCATCTTAACTGCGGGACTAGGGTTGTATATTTAATTTTTTTAATTGTAATAGTATACCTGTACGTATGTATACTATACGTACAGGTATATGATATTGCAAGAGGGAACGATATCTGGCCACTATAAGCACGGGCTTGCGGACGGCGAGCACGGCAATTCACCGCCCGACCAGAACCAGACCCGAGCGTACCGCGCGCGCCTCAAAGAGCCACCATCAGACCACCAAAAATGGTGCCCAATAGGGCTGATGCTGATACGGAGCCGCGGAGAATTTAGCGGTTTGCCGAGGCTCCAGCTCGAAGTACAGGAGTAGGAACGGGGTGGTTTTTAGTCAGTAAGAGTCTGACACTTCCTCTAGCCTCATCCGGGCGGGAGAAATCAGTAAATGATTTTCACCCTCAAAAATAAATCCTATGATATTAATTTGCGACTCTCTGTTCTGTTTAATAAAGACAAATTTTGTTTTGATAGAAGAAGGGAGTCTCCCTTCTAAATAACTGATCTTCAAAATGCTACTAAGTACCACTCAGTTATGTTTTTGCCACCGACGGAGGGTGCAAATGAAAACTATAATCATGAAACTAAGTTTATTATAATTAAAATTACATGGTAACTCCTAAAATCTAACTAACCTAAGAGCGAATGCGTTCGATGTTAGAACAACACAGCTTTCTTATCTTAAAATTCTTTATTATAAAATTAGTATGAAGGTTTTATTGAGGTTAAATCTAGTGGGGTGAATGATGATGCAGCGATTCGAAGCTGGGCACAAGGCGGCGACAAGAGGAGACGACTCAGCAGTTCGAATGTTGCAATACTCCGTAGAAACTTCGTTGCATCAAAGTAGGTGTAATGTCCTGATTCAGCAGATCTGGGCCTGGTGACACGACGTTGATCACGCTGTAGGTACATGTGTCGGCACCGATACGTAACAACTCTACACACATTACAATTTCCATATAAGAAGTACCTACCTAAGTATCAATAACACTCAATAGCTCAATATAGGTGGATAAATAAACAATATGTGTGTTTTAACAATATTTTCCTGTTTTTCCGTGCACACGTTCATTGTGAATATTACGGCAATAAAAATAATTTATCATCGGTTTAAGGGGGAGCGAAGAAAACACATATTGACGGTAATATAGTGGGAGCGACATTACTGGAGTTTTAGAAGTATGTAGATGATATTTTTAGAATACAAATAGATGTATTAATCATAGTAATGGCTCTAAATCTATCAGATTGGATCTGAACAATACTAGATAAATCAGCCAAGGGAACCAGTCTAGCAGGTGATGATCTAGTTGATAGAATGATAGAAACCACAGCTGTAATGTCTATATGAGAACTCTCAAAATCCAGTGGAATGGCCATCCAATTGAAGAGGCCAGACACTTAAACTAATGGCCCTTAGAGTTTCTAGGCTCTGATCCTCACCCATTGAGTTCATGTTTTTACTAGTATCTACTTGATGATGAGTGAAAATATCATTCCAACGAAGTATACCTATTTAAGAACTGGTAACATTTTCATAAATAAACTTTTACACCTACAATAGTGTCTCTCAGCATCACCCTAAGGTTGACTGTTAGAGGATGCCACTAGGCATTAAAGTCCGCCATTGATAACAATTGCAAAAAGTGTGAATAAATAAATAAATTAAAAAAAACATTGGTCTTTGTCAAACAATCCAATTATTATTTCTTTTATGATCACAGTCGTGTATTCGTGTGTACCAATGAGGCTACAAAAGTCTGACCATTACATCTTAACAGCAGCTCAAGCTGAATCACTTCATGTAATGGCGAATAAAGACTCATTGCATGTGCCGTGTGGAATACTAAACAGTAAACAAATGCTTTGCATTTTATCCTACTTACGATGGTTTCATTTGCAAACTACGTAATAAACTTGAACCTTTTGAACCGAGACTAAGAATCTGTGTTCGGAGCGGTAACGGGATCATAGCGCAAACAACATTTTATACATATTAATATAATTCATAATTAACACGAGTTGTCCCAGCGCTCGATAGATAGCATTGGGATCGAATTAGATGGCGCTATGGTTTCGTTACCGGGATTTATATAGGGTACGGACACATACGTTGTACGGTGTGAGCAGCAAGCATAGTTATTGATATATTATACGCGATTTAATATTTCAGTACAGTGTATAATTCATCCACCCTCTCCAAGTCGACCTTCGTTCAATCTGTTTGTCATATGAAGTGATTATGGCTAATCGCATTTTAGCAGGCATATATAGTCCAGCAGTTGGGTTGGAGCTGCCGATAACCTAACGAGTTACCAGGGCTTCGGTTCAAAGCAGTAGTAGGAATGGGGGTTTTCAATCAGTAAGAGCCTGACACTCTCAGCCACCTCTACTACACCTAGGGCGGGAGCAATCGTTGGATGATTTTCCCCCATTAAAAAAGTAGTTGGGTTGTGGATGATGATAATGAACACCAAAAGCCATTGGCGTCGAATGTTGCAGAATACTGCTAATGAATATAAGCCCCTAGTGTGGTTTGAAATCAGTCGAGTTCCTCGTCAACGGTTACGTGAGTGGGCCGATGAACATAATTATTTTAGTATGTCTCATGAAAGTTATAAAACAGATAATGACGATCATAATAATATCTTCTAAATAGAAACAAGGTTGATTCCCACCTACTAGATAACCTTCAGTAACAATTAATACAACATATTCCACATAATCTACCCTAATATGATTTAGTAATCAACTCGATCGGCTTCCACGAACATCATCCCACGCCACACGTTCCCTAAAACAAAGCCTTCGATGTGTTTAAGCAAACTTCAAACTTCTTAGTCAACAAACTATGTTCGTGAAGCTAATAAACACTGGCTTTCATGTAAATTGTTCATTAAAGTTAACATTAGGGGTGTAGTCGCTTTATTGGCCGCAAGTGTCCCACCAACTTGTATTAAACAATTATTAGTTCTAGCACTCGTGGCTAGGTGCACTCGAAACTCGTTTATAGAAAATAATTTACAGTATGAGCGAATTTTGTTGTTAACTTCGTTTGAAGTGTAGTAGTTGTATCTAGTGTTATTGTTGTTTTTGGATGATCTGTGTTTATATATGTATGTGGAGCAGGGTTGCCAATCTGTGGGGAATTCCCCAAACTGCGGGGAATTTCAAGTTGGTTGGGGATTTATTGGGGATTGGCATTATGTGGGGAAAATGTGGGGATTTTGACTTCATATTCTCATCGGAAAATGTTTCATCGTTTATTATCGATGACAACATTTTTTGAATCATAAAGTATGAAGGCTGGAGAAAGTATGGAAGATTTGAAAAAAGATGAAATTGTACCTCGTGCGGCTATTGTTTTGCATGAAAAACGCTGCGGGAGAATACCTGTTCTCAAACATAAAAATTGTTATTTCATTATTGCTGATATTGCCTTTATCAAATGCATCGAGTCGTCGAGAAGTCGAGCGCAAATTTAGTCTCCTTAAAAATTTAAAAACTGAAAATCGCAATAGATTGAATATAGATACTGTAGTATCATTATTTACAAACCTACAAGGGATTAAAAAACTGGACGACAGTGTCAAGTTTAACCCTTCGAACTAATATATGGAAAAAATATAAAAGATAAAAACTAAATATTATTTAACTCATTGATTACAGTATCGAATTTGTGGGGAATCAGAGGATTTTTATCCCCAAATTTGGGGATTTCGATCAGGATTTTTGGGGAATTTGATGAATTAGCTTTGGCAACCCTGATGTGGAGTAAATCACACATGCAAGTTGATACAATTCTCAAGTTAATAGTATGCGGCATTATTATACTGTGATTTACTATGCACTTCAGTTCTGTGAAAAGTGCAGGAGGAGTACAACAAATATGCTGAAAGATAATCATTGGTTTTTCCAGAGAATATCTTTTTGGAAACCGATTATATAATTAACCAGAAACCTATGCAGTGTCTATTTGTTTAAATGCTCCAGTAAACTAATATAGGCGATTGGAGATCAAAGACGACCTTATTTATGATTGAGGTTATTCAACGCGATCGGCCGTTAATAGCTTAGACTATAAAGGAGATATAAGCTGTGTCTATACTATATGTTCATGTTATTCCTCAATTTATATACACAGATATAAATTCAGTAGAAGTGATTGCAATTCAGATGGTTCTCAATTTGTCACTGAGAAATCTATATAAAATATGTACGACATTAAAAATACTCTCCATCCACACGATGAAAGATTGGTGGAGGTACTAGATGTAGCGAAAGAGTTACATACATCAGAATCATGTCATTTGACGTTTCATTGTCGCGACCTATACCTATGGGAGACAGACTTGACGATACGTATGTCCTATTTACATGTCTTGAAAGAACGGTTGACGAGGTGGTTAGGCAACCGGTTGCCACGTACTCTTTACACGGATTCGATTCCTGTTCGAAAACCTCTTTGTGTAATCCAACAATAGTTATTTCGTGTCTGGGTGTCATGTGCATGTAAAATTGTATGTCCTAGTGTGGGGCAATGTTTTTAAAAAAATGTCCGAATTAAGATCGAATGTACGAATCTTATAATCGACATTTTTAATAGTATCACTTGACCATCGATGCGTTCCCGTCCAAACGTTAATCTAATTACATTCTTTTGTCAATCTCATCCTCAAACAAAAACGCTTTTAATTCAAAAAGTATTTGCGAACGCTTCCTTAAAATCTTTGTTCGTTTATTTATTTATTTTGTTTGCAAAGTTGTTGCCAATTCCGGTAACCAGGAAATAAAATACGAATACAATCCTAGTTGATTCCTATTGTGTTTTTCTTAAAATAATTTTCCTGTTTAGACAGAAAACTAATTATTGGTTTTTGGAAAGTAAAACGTTTTTCCGGGAATAAGTATATTGTGTGATTCCTTTACGTTATTGGAAGTGATGAATGTTAAAATTTGGAATGCGTAGGATTCAATTAATACGATTTCATGACTTTTTACCATAAGTCATTTTTCTAAACTTTTTTGATGTAGGACTGACTGAGGATGTAGGTTTGACTGCCTCGTTGGCCGAGCGGTCGCAAGTGCGACTGCCGGTCAAGGGGTCTCGTGTTCTATTCCCGGGTCGGGCAAAGTATTACTGGGTTTTTTAAAAAAAAAATCTCAGTAGTAGCACGGAGTCTGGAAATGTGCCCGGTATATGGCAAGACGCTCATCCCCTATTACATGGGACTTACTTCTGTGTGCACCTCTGCCTATCCCTTCGGGGATAAAAGGCGTGATGTTATGTCTTTGATGTGGAGCGTGAAAGTGTATAACGTTGGATTTACACAGTAGCATTTGTCTTACTCATTCTGTACTGGTCCCATTTCACGGCAGACTTGGTACATGAACATGTATCCATCAGTATCTACCTCTAGAGGTAATAATAGAATAATACATAGAATAGTACATATCACTTGTTTTTTAGCGTGTGGAATAAAGATTTTTTCTTTCTTTCAGTATAATTGCAACAATAACAAATTGGCTTTAAGTAGCCTTATATTCAGAACGACTAAATAGTCGTTTTATAACATTCAAATGAATGTTATGAAAAAAATTAAACTGAAAATCGAATGTTTTTAACATTGAATTTCAGCATCTCACTTAGTCACTTCTCTAAGATAACCACAAGAAAAATAACATAACATCACGCCATTAACCCCGAAGGGGTAGGCAGAGGTGCACATTATACCACTGTACAATGAAACACCCAATTTTCACTATTTATGTTATGAGTCCCATGTAATAGGGCGTGAGCCTATTGCCATATACCGGACACAATTCCAGACTCCGTGCTACTACTGAGAATTTTCTTTTTTAAAACCCAGTAATACTTTGCCCGACCCGGGAATCGAACCCGAGACCCCTTGCCCGGCAGTAGCACTTGCGACCACTCGCTCAACGAGGCAGTCAAGTCAACCTCAAGAAAAATTTCCGTAAAATAATCAATTTTTGAAATAGATTAAAAATCCTATAATCTCCTCTTCAATGGTAGACCTAAGTACACACTAATACCTATTCAACAAAGCACATCTAAATAGAACTCCTAAAATCTGAATACCAATGTTCCAGTTCAGTCAGTCTAGTAGTTACATCATTATGTACCTACGTACCCAGAATACGATTGAACAAGTTAACTTTGACACAAATTCAATCGTCCGTCCGCCTCCAACCAATCGCAAATTAAGCGAGATTGTCGTACACAGTTGTCAAAGAGATTTATCGACTACTCTCGAATATAAATTGAAAGAAAAATGTCATATTTTCATCTCCTATCTTCTATTTTTGGGTAAATGATAGGTTTTCGTATATTTTTGCTGTTATGCAGTATGATTAATGAGGGAATATTATTCATTTTATTATTCGTAAGTATTAATAGTTGCATGCACTTTTCGATATGTGGTTACCTATTATTAGTCTGTTTCGGCAGATTTACCGCTTTGCGTCTACTAAGATTTTCAGAATCGAAAATTTAACCTATACTAATATTATAAAGAGGAATGATTTGTACCTATTTTTGTATATTTGTATGTTTGTAATGCATAGGCTCAAAAAGTACTGGTCCGATTTAAAAAAATCTTTCACCAATAGAATGCTTCATTCTTTCAATTTGACATAAGCTACATTTCATTTTGAAAAAAACTAGGTACCCTTGGTAAAATTTATACAATGTAACCGAAGGTGTAGAACAATGAGTCTTAAAATGTCCTTCGTTGAATGCGCTGCCGAAACTATTAGCGATAGAACAAAATAATGTACCTCTACAACAATAATGAAGAACATCATAATGTCTACAAAAAACTCCGCGGTAGCATAATTATGTCCAACTATTGTAGTTATGTCACTACAACAGTCCAAATTTCCAAAAATAAATAAATGTCTACCCCGTGCGAAGCCGGGACGGGCTGCTAGTACCTAATACTTTCAACCTGGGATATAAATTAAAATAATCGTGTCGATCTATCACATTTTGTGACCATTACGAGGTAATCCATTTCAGCGTCCAAAAGGACGAATTCTTCAAAAATATTTCGTTGCTATAAAATATCACTATTTTCAACTATAACACTAAATCCCTTAATATCGTCCTTTCTTACAGAAATCCTTTGAAGTCTCACAGTCTCACAAAGCCTTCTCCATACAATTTTGTTACGACGTTTGAACGTCTGTATTTCAATAAAATACAGGAGGTATTTTAAAAAGCTAAATCGTTCTCATTCCTCTACTGAAGTTGTACGGACAGTAAAAGACGACTTTTGTACATATTCTATTTTTCTAGTACATTTACACGACACTGCAAACACATTGTATGGAATGAAATTATTGCGTTTCGGTCTAGAACCTTCAGTATTAGTTGGCATTATTTCACAGCCAAGACAAAGACAAAGACAAAGATTATTTATTTGCAAAACCACGTGTGAAATAATAATACATCATAGAATGCACATTATAAGTTGTACAGATGAGCAGTGAGCATAGTATCAACATGTTTGACCATTTCTGGTGTACAGATGTGGAATGAAATATTAAATCAAATAATAACAGTAAATAAACTTTTAAATTATAACATTCCTATAAGAGACTCAAACCTCCTGACCAGGACCAACAAAGAAAAATTACAAACACTTGTCATTTATAAAGACATGAACACTATAATAGCATTTATTAACTAGTAGTTTTTTCAACGCTTGTTTGAATAAGTTTAAATTTAATTTAATAATTTCTGTAAATAATGTAAATGTATAATTAGATAATGACACAGGTGTACAGCGGGGCTAGCTAATAGCTTGGCGCTAAAATCCTACTGTACAGGACTACCTAATCCTAATGACTACAAGCCAACATATTATAAGTGTTACATTATCTAGGATAGTGTAGCTATCCTAGATAATCTAACACTTATAATATCCTATCCTAGCTTTGCCTAGCGTATAATGCTTATAGGCTTGGTGCTCTGTGGTATACTGGGATACAGACCAGCACTTCTACGCACCTACTACGAGGCCCTTAACCTAAGGCACGTACTATCGTGGTACACTGTGGTATGCTGTGATACAGACCTACGCTTCGTACGCGCCTAATGCCCTAGCCTTACCCTAGACCCTAGACCCTAGTCCTACCATACGTATTTATATATATACGTGCTGGATATCTGCCACCTGAGACCTATGATGGCAGACGGAATGTGGGTAGGAATGGGGTATGGTGGTGAGGGTTTTCTCACTGCCTGTCGAGCTGACTCACACGACAGATCGGTTGATGGCTAAAGGTGGAGGAAGCTCCTCTTCTCACTGTGATAGGGTAGTGAGTCAAAAGTCTGAATCAACTAGCGACTGTTTTATTTCTTATTCTACATGATCTTATATACTAAACTTATCCTATGTACACACATACCACACTATGATTGTGTGCTATGCGTGTAATGTACCATCCCAGCGCTATATACTTGCGTGAGTACGTACGTGATGTTTTATTTAGTTGTATACTTAGGAATTAATATGTTTTTTGAGTACTTTATCACGTAGGATTATCTCGCTGACATGACATGTTTATGTGTGAACAACAGGAGAAAGTCATTGTATGGAATCACATGTTATTTGAAAAATAAAAAAATCATTGATGAAATTATCTTTATCTATACATCTATCTATCTGTATTCTATATATGTATATATAATTATAGATATATTGAAACCAGTTTCTCGTTGTCATGCCTTAATTTCATAACTTGAGAATGGCTGGACCGATTCCGTTTTTTTTTGTTGTGTTTGTTATTGTCAGGCAAAGTTTCTAATGATCGGAAAAAAATCCTGAAAATCTTATGGGAACTGGAGAAAACGGGATTGCGTGTACAAACTCGCGGGCAAAAGCTAGTGATGAATAAAAATTGTAGCATTACAAACTGTCCTTTGAGCAAAAGCTATTAAAAAAATTGTAACAAAATGTGTGTATAAAAATATTTTGATAACTAGAATATGTAAATACAACATACATGTGTTTGTTAAATATCAAATACATCCGAATGTTGTCGGTAAAAATGAACGAGTAAAACTTGCAAAAATTACAAAAAAAAATACGGTGCGACGGGGTTTATACAAATGCAACATATACCTCTAATATGCTTTTCAAATACAAATCTTGTCCGGGGATTTTTGGCATGAAATTTTTTCCTGTGATTTCTTTTATGTATTATTTTGAACTGGCTTCAAAAAAAGAAAGAGGTTCTCAATTTCACCCGTATAAAAGTATGTTTGTCCGTTTATGCGCTATTGATTATTTTGTGATTGGCTGAACCGATTTTGTGCGGTGTTCTGAAATGTGTTTGTTACACTTGGTTGTAGTATATTAATTAACCGACTTCAAAAAAGAGGCCGTTGAAGTCGGTTGTTTGTTTTATAAAATAATTTTTAGTAATTTTGGAACGATTTTTCTTTGGTCGGATTTCAAACGTATAGCAGTATAGTATTCTTTTATTTTTTCTTTGTTGAAAGATGAGTCTGAATATTGATTTTACTTAAATCATATTTATTAAGAAACTATTTAACGAACCAAAAACATTCTATAAAAAACAAGCCAAGTCTCGATGGAGCCGATTCATCTTTAAAAAGTAATGAAATCTAGACAAAGTCGTGCCAAGTCTAAGGTTCCTTACTGCGATTTTTTTATTATTATAGTTAATATTGTGTGACTTGGCCGTGAAGGGTACACGCGGGTGAAACCCAGGTGCAAGACACCATTGCACCAATCTGCTACCAGAATCGCAATTTATCCAATCAACTTTTTCGTAGTGGCAATTTTCCATCTTCAATAGGGAGCGGTTCAAGGGCCAAGTCACACAAAGTAAACTCTAATAATAAAGAACTGCACGGTTGGTGCGGTGGCTGGGCAACCGACTACCACGCACCGTGTCGCGGGTTCGATTCCCGCACGGAATAACACTTTGTGTGATCCACAAATTGTTGTTTCGGGTCTGGATGTCATTGTGTATGTGAACTTGTATGTTTGTAAACGCACCCACGACACAGGAGGTAATAAGATTGTGAGGCAACGTTTTAAAAAAAAGGTAAAGAACCTTAGACTTGGCTCGACGAAAAAAAACGACAACTCGGTTAGTGCGCTCAGCGCTGGCTAGGCAACCGGTTACCACGCAACGTGTAGCGGGTTCCATTTCCGCACGGAGCATCTCTTTGTGTGATCCACAAATTGTTGTTCCGGGTCTTGGTGTCATGTGCATGTGAACCTGTATATTTGTAAACGCACCAACGACATACATACATAACATAACATCACGCCTTTTATCCCCGAAGGGGTAGGCAGAGGTGCACATTCTACCACAGTACAATGTAACACCCACTTTTCACTAGTTGTTATGAGTCCCATGTAATAGGGGGTGAGCCTATTGCCATATACCGGGCACAATTCCACACTCCGTGTTACCACTGAGAATTTTACAACCAACTTAAGCACCAACGACATAGGAGAAAATCCTAGTGTGGGGCAATGTTTGAAAAAAAAATGCTTTTTATTTAGATGAACGAGCGGCTCCATCGAGACTTGGCTAGTTTTTTACAGAATGTTTTTGGTTGGTTACATTGACTGTCCAAGTAACATCATTACGATAACATTGTCATTTTTACGCACAAACATATTGTCTACACAGTTATTGCCATGTATTATGGACAAAGAAACCATTGGCTATTTCCCCTCCAAGTAATAGTTATGTTCATATTCCCGGAAGCGGTCCTGGATAAGCTATTATCATAAACCAACCTAATAGTTATGGTTTGGAAGACAATTGAAGGAAACACGTGATTTACTTTACTCAATTATGTTTAAGATTGATAGGGGTAAGGGAAACGTGGCTTTGATATACAAGTACCTATATAAACTTCGCTAATGTTAGATTTAACAAATATTCGTATAACATCACGCCTTTTATCCCCGAAGGGGGTAGCCAGAGGTGGAAAATACGGCTCTTAATGAAACTATACAATACCTACTTTCAATATTTATGTTAGGAGTCCCGTATGGTACCATGTAATAGTTGGTGAGCCTATTACCATATACCGGACACGTTTCCAGTTCACATTTTTATAGCGTCAAACAGCATAAGTACGTTTTTCTTAAAAAATTGCTGGAATATTATTTAAATTAAGTTGGTAATAAAATAAACTAATAAAAGTGTGATTAATTTTTAATATTTTGTTATATTAAACAGTCGAAATAATTTATTTTTGATTAAGGAAAGGACCGAATTCTCATCACTTGCCTTCGTTTTTTGGAAACGTTCCGTTTACACCTTGCATAGCCTTCTACGAATGGGTTTGCCCGTTTGAAGATTTTCTCTTGTGTGGGTGAAAGAAGATTGGGCTAGAATTATACGGCTTATAATTCCTGAAACTTTTCTAATTGATCTATTCAGTGCCATTCTAAACTATCAGATTCATCTTTTCTAGTCAAATCACTAAGTATAATTTCAATATAAACTTGATGCCATAGATAAGTATTAATTTTAAAACCATTCGACTAATAATATCTAATAATAATAATATCGAAATAAGATCAAGACAAAAATTAAAATAGTTCACATAAATACTACTGAACCACTTATATATTTCCTTCAATATCAGATATTCTCATCACTTGACTAAGTCTTCCTTATCGCGGTTCTCACAACAGACTCAAGGAAGCTGATAAAGTGGTTTAGCTTCGACGCTTGTACCGACTGTCAGATGTCACAAGTTTCACTGAGACAATTTATTGGAGATTTGACTATATTATTTGAATATGTAGCTCTGGGTTTAACAATTTGGATTTGTAGAATTCGCTCCCATTTCGTCTTTAGATTCAAATAATCTCGTATTTAATTGTGAACTGTAAATGCTTTAAACATACCACCATTAGTAAGGTGCCCATTTTTTTTTCGCGCAAGCAATCATGCGGTTAAATTGCACTAGCTTTTGCCAGCAGTTTCATCCGCGTTTCCATGGAAAAATGTTTCCTTATGTGTTATTTCACGATCACGATCCATTCAGCCGTTTTAATGTGGCATAACAAACATATTGAACTTTCGCATTAATAATATTTGTAGGATTAGTTACCATTCCTTGTTACACAATACATACGTGTGATAAATTAATGTTGTAAGGGAAAACTACAAAATTCTAATACACAATTTGTATATAAAAATAAGTATTAACATTTTCTTTAATCCGAGTTGAACCTATCTGTAGAAATTAGAAAATTGAACCCTAGTTTACTATCTAATAGTAGAGGTATATATGTAGATACTTCCCTTACCTCCACGGTATATGTTTCCGGTTCCGTGTCTACTTTATGTATTGTTAGAATAAAAATAACTTTCTAAAGTTAAACCTGTTTATTCTTATTAAAACTTCGTTAAGTTTTCCACACACACTTTTCATCATGTATGAAGTAATTAACTAATTCTTTTATATTTATGCAAAACTTTTAAAAATTACGTTTTTGTCAGTAAAAATTAATTATTATATTTTTGGGGCTCATTCAATTGCTTGACGAGGAAGCCGACAAGTTTCAAGCCATACTAGAGGCTCATATTGAGCAGTATTCCGCGACAGCAGCGACTATTGCGGTATGAATGTTAAATGAATTAATACTATTCATTAATCTTTAGACAGTTTGGTCAATAACATTCATCAATAGTGTTCCAGTGTAAAGCCCACCCTTTCAATAGCTGTCATCAGAGCAATCGATTATTCAGCTGTTCCAGAACTTTTAGCATTGAAAAGTAGATTCTATTCGTTTCTCTTAGGGTAAAATTTTCAATGCCTGAATGTTCTACATCGGTTAGCAGCAGCCTGTTAGATCTTATCCAACGTAATGACATCTTCATAAAATGGGACGTGGTTTACTTGTTTTCTTAAAAAGGATAGGCAGAAGTTGTAGGTCTTGTAGTACTCATTTGCTTAAGTTTAATCCGTTGTTAGTTGGATATAAAACTTATTGTGTAGCAACTGTTGTGGGATCAAGTTGAACAAAAACGATATAGGTACATTCCATAAAATATTAAATGAGCCGAGTCCTGATAATACGAGAATGTTATTCAACTTCATGGCTCTGATTCATTAATCTCTAGTTGATTTATACCTTATTAGGTTACGATGGGACTGACATACGCTGTGCGGTATAAAAGTCCCTAAAATTGAAAAGGAGTAAAAAAATAAAACTGTTGTAGGATCGAGTTTTGGTGTAATAATCATTTAGTTCTTTGATAAGTCTATTAATAAAATACAAAACAATAATAAACATTGAAGAAAAAATTTGTTACTGGTACAAGCTATTTATGGTACTTATACAATTTTAGTTTGTATACTATAAGCAACTATTTACAATCCAAAATCGAAAGTTTACAGAAAGACTTATAAATCAAAAATGATCTCTAAAGCAAAGTACAATAAACATGTAATTGAAATGTCACCAGCGGACGTCCCATAGGCAATTACATCAGCATTCCATGGAACGCTTCTATCGAAAGCTTACAACTCAAAATGCCAGGTGAACCATGAAATGAATACCGGAATCCTGTGTTTCCCACGTTTGAAGAGCTATGATGGATGGCCCTCCCACACAGTGCTCGAGACCCGCCTGGAGGGAGGGAGGACTTCGACCCGCATCACGTCGAGGTTCTAGGGGTGTGCCTCATTTAATTCTATGACAGCTAATTCAATTGAAACCTCAAATTGGAGTTCCGGTGTATTTTTCATAAATTAATTAGCAGGAGTTTTACCTAAGGGATATTGTTTAGCATCTCTTTAGTGTTATAATATTGTTTATGAGGAGATATCAGCGTGTAGGTAGACTTAATATTATTATTTGAAGCTTATTCTAATAACAAATTTAACAATAGGACACTATTTTTGATATTTGTGTTGATGTTTTGTGTCTAGACTAGATGATAAGACTCCAAACAGTTCTAAAGAATATTTACCTAATTATTTTTGACTAGGTTCTGCCTGCGGCTTCGCCCGCGTTTCAAGGGGTTAAAGTAGCATATGTATTTCATCCCGGATCCTTCAGCCGTTTTAATGTGACTCACATATTTGAACGTTTATAATATTGGTTCAAGCTAATTTCAACCATCGGCCGTACAGTTACAGTGTAAAGTCCACTGCGTGTAACATTCGACAAATTTATATTTGCGTTTGGTACTATAAGTGTGTCATGGAATTGAGCCGCACAATTAAGTTTGTTTTTTTATGTATATACTTTTTCGGGATAAAAACTAGTGTTGTGTCGTACCCAGGATGTTAAAGTATAATCATACCAAGTTTAATTGTAATCAGATCGGTAGTTATTGCGTGGTGCGTGAACATACAGACAATTTTTTTTTAATATCCAACATTTTTGGGTCTGGTGTCTAGAACCCCTACTATTTTTTTTAATGTACAGAATTTACACTTCTACAGTTTTATTTTAATGTTTAGGTATAACATGTAACTTAAATAACGCACATCCTTAAAATAGTTTGTTCAATCGATTTATATAATTTTTAGTATAGGTAATTTTTTATCCCAAAAATAATTAATTACTACGGAAATTATTGTCATATTAACCCTGTATTGTTAAAATAAATCGAAATGGACCGTAAGTCAAAGTAATAAGAGTTTTAAAATCGCAATTTTATTTCTAATCATACAAATTCTATCATTCAATACAAAATAAAGAAAATAAACCTTATGACAAGACCAGTAAGGATGTATATACATTATAAATTAAAAATTTAGTGTCTAATTGGGGTGTTTGAGGGTGTGCGTTAATTACGTTATATATATAAATATAATTATGCTGAGAATACAAGTTTTATAACATTGAAGCATAATAAAATCAACTTCAGAATACGTCAGTTTTAATGAGAGAAAGAATCTTTTCGCTAGACTAGCAGCACTTTATAAAATACTAGACGAAAACTAGTTAAAATTGCTGCGTAACGTAGTCTGACGCTAATGGAGTCAAGTGCGTTGTCTTTTGTTTAGTTCAAATGAGAGTTTCCTATGCCATGCTGGAAGACCAAGGCACTTAATAATTTATTAAGTTGTGATTGCATAATGTATGGGCTTATAATTTAATTTTTTTGTAAATGTCTTAAAAACTCAGTTGTAGCACGGATTCTAGAATTGTGCCCGGTATATGGCAATAGGCCCACCCCCTACCACATGGGACTTATAACATAAGTGGTGAAAAGTGGGTGTTACATTGTACAGTGGCATAATGTGCATCTCTGCCTACCCCTTTGGGGATAAAAGGCGTGAAGTTATGTAATTATGTTAAAAACGTTTCGTTAGTTCATGTCAAATTATAAATTAGAATTTCAGTAAATGCTTGTTTAATCTTTTTGTTAACGTCTGTCGAATTTCACTAATTTAAATTAATGTAAATAAGTTTTATTTTTCAATGTTTAATGTTAATTCTCGTCGAGCTCTCGGTCCGTGCTCTTGTCATAATTTTTTTTTTACATTATGTATGTTTGTAAATAAGTTTAGTATCAGCATTTAATACCTCTATTATTGTAAAATTCCTATTGCAAGTAATATGCCTAAAAATAACACTTTGTCTGCAAACCATTCGAAATTTTTAATCTTCTCAGAAACACACAGAACACCAGAAAACATAACATAACTTCACGCCTTTTATCCCGAAGGGGTAGGCAGAGGTGCACATTATGCCACTGTACAATGTAACACCCACTTTTCACTATTTTATGTTACGAGTCCCATGTAATAGGGGGTGAGCCTATTGCCATATACCGGGCACAATTCCAGACTCCGTGCTACTACTGAGTTTTTTTTTAAAAACCCAGTAATACTTTGCCCGACCCGGGAATCGAACCCGAGACCCCTTGCTCGGCAGTCGCACTTGCGACCACTCGGCCAACGAGGCAGTCTAAGAACACCAGAAAACTTTTAAAATTATATCTTACATTTACATAAATATGGAACCACTGTTCTCGTGTGGTTGAAGATTTGTATTCACTGTCTCTCTCCAACACATAGGTTTTGTGGTGGTTAGAAAGGAATAACACCATTTTGAATTTTCATATTATCTTTTCAAGAATTACACCCGGTTTGGAATGGAATGCGATGGAAATTATGTAAATGTTGGCTTTTGTGACTGACTTAGTTTTTACGATTTATTCTACTGAACTAAAACTCGAATGTTGTTTCATTATAATTCTCAAATTCGCAAGCTATGTTTGGCGTCTCACCCCTTATTACGGGGATTCATAACGTAACTCATGAAATGTGGGTATTATATTATTATACTATACATTATTAGTACTAGCTATTGCCGCAACTACGTCTGTGAATGTTGTTCTTGTTTTATCCTATGGGAGTGTAGGCTGCTCAACTACGTTTTATTATTTATCATTTCATTATTCTGTTCCTTCCTCATAATCAAACTTTTTACTATTAGTTAGCTCACCTCCTTTCTTTATTATTTTCTTCTTCTAATAGAATCTGTCTTTTCTTGTGTTTTCTAATGTCATAATTTTTCCATTGTAAAAATGTCTTCACAATATAATAAACTTTAATAGAACAGTTTATTTTACACTTTAAATACATATTATTTACTTTCCACCGCATTGGTGGACCTCCAAAGTGGAAACTCCCTAAAGTGGTGACTCCCTAAAGGAGCATTTAGTCGGGATAAAAGTATCCTATAGCCTAAGTCACCCCATACCCTGCCTGTATATCAAATTTCATGAAAACTCGTTGAGTAGTTTCAGAGTGATTGACAAACATCGAAACATCCAAACAAAGTGATTTTCACATTTATATTGGTGTGATGTCAGTTGTCCCTATCACCTAACAAGGTAGTAAGTGTGATAAAAATGGATGTGTGTATGTGTGTAAAGCTGTAATTATAATTATAATTAATTATAAGACTGCCACTTTGGCCGAGTGGTTGCAAGTGCGACTGCTGGGCAAGGGGTCTCGGGTTCAATTCCCGGGTCGAGCTAAATATTACTGGGTTTTTTAAATTCTCAGTAGTAGCACGGAGTCTGGTATTGTGCCCGGTGTATGGCAATAGCCTCACCCCCTATTACATGGGACTCATAACATAAATAGTGAAAAGTGGGTGTTACATTGTACAGTGGCAATAAGTGGTATATTGTACACCTCTGCCTACTTCTTCGCGGATAAAAGGCGTGATGCTATAATTAATTATCTTTCAGGCACTTACTTTATGCAATATTACTCAAAATGGGATCACATTCTCACACATCCTCGACTTTCCAATTAAAACTGCTGAGCAAGTTATAACTTGTATTTTACCAACGATTCAGGAATTATTGTCTATAGAATAATAATGATAATTATATTGTTTAAATGCATTTTTAAACTGATGGATCAACACTTTCAGTATACCTATAAAAGTTATTGTATATAATAATATATTGTTCTTGTACTGTTAAGCTAGCACACATTAGTCTATTGGCCATGCTGTACACGGCTCATTCTAGAAGTTCCAATCATACTGTCATGGGTTTTTGGACGAAGTTAAGTTTTTGGACGAAAACGATAAGTTTGGACGTATGTGGATCAGCATAACTTCCTATGATCCACTAACCATTACTGGGCGCTGTAAACAAAGAAAACCATTATTCACAATTTGGACAATACTCTTATCTTGTACAGTTCGGTCACATTTGCTTTTGTTTCATGAATAAGTCTATTTCTGTGGTCAAATTTGTTAGAGTCAGTTCATCTGAATACGAATGGAAACATAAGAAATGATAAAAGAAACAAGGTTTTTCTGGTAAACGAGCTTACTGATGATAAGCAACTGCCGTTTACAGACACCCGCAACACCAAAAGAGTTGCAAAATTTTAGGGACCGGGGATTTAAGGTTTGAGGATCGGGGATTAGGTATAGACATTTAGCTAGAATACTTACGGCAAGACGAGATAGGTATACATGTTCCGTTGGTGATGCGCCTGGTATAGCCAGCCTGACAGTAGCAAGAGCAGATAATGACTTGTATACAAGGATTGCGCAGAGTACTACATGTTAGTCCGCATGGGCTGCGGCATTCATATATCTCACCGCTGGGACAATTCTGAGCTGAAAACAGAAATATAAATATACTGGCGGAAGTCAAGAATGCGAAGCTAAGAATCAAACCACTGGCAGAAGTTAGCGGCTTGATCCGCATCCGAGTGGACTAAAAAGTAACCTATGGTATTTCACACCAGAATTTAAACCTGTTCCAAATTTCATTTCGATCCCTTCAGACGTTCGAACGTGAAGGACTAACAAACAAACACACGAATGTCTCCTATTTACAAATCGCATTTATATATAGGTACTCTCGTTGGCCTCGTTGACTGAGTAGTCGCAAGTGTGACTGCCGGGTAAGGGGTCTCGGGTTGGATTCCAGGGTCGGGCAAAGTATTACTGGGTTTTTAAAAATCTCAGTAGTAGCACAGAGTCTGGACATCTGCCCGGTATATGGAAATAGGCAATGAAAAAGTGTGTGTTACTTTGTATAGTGGCATTAAGTGCCATAATGTGCGCCTCTGCCTACCCCTTCGGCGATAAAAAGCATAATATTTATATATAAAATATATTCTTATCCTAAAAACAAATTGTGTTGACTTTTAAATACAATAAAAAAAAAACAGTTATAGGTCCAGTAAGTGGTTTTACATTCTTTAAGATACGAACTATTTTTTTTTTGTGATATATGTAAATAATTTATTTCTGTGTAACATGCAATTGTTTGTATCAATAAACGCAAAAAATCAATAATCATTTATAGATTTTCGCTAAACACTAACTAATACAGAACAAAAGAACAACAAAATGAGTTAGACATTTCGACGACAATATTAAGGATGATCAAAACAGACAACAAACGTCAATTTTATTTAAAACCGATCTTTTACTATTGTGACCTGAATAAATATATTACTGACAGTATTTCGGCTAACGTAGGTATATAGTGAGTATTATACATAATCGTTACAATGATCGACAATTACGTCTTTTTGTGTGATTTGTTTAATTTACTTGTAGTCCATGTTTATTTTACTGCCTTTTTATGTTACTTTTTTTAAGATAGTAAGAGTCCACAATGATTTATTACCCAAAGTTATCACCTAAGTCAAAAATTGTGGAAAAGAATATAGTATTTGGTCACCTATCTTAGTTTAGCGATTTCTTCAAATTTACGAGAGGTTGATGCATGCGGACATTAATGGTTCAAACTTAGGGGTTGATAATACACGGCGATTTAAAAAAATACCCACTTGATTTGTTTAATATTGCTTATAAAATAAAAAACAATGAAAGACTAGACTTCACTAATGTTAGACTTACTTTGGGCACTAATTAACCCGGCACAGCAAACCAACAGTATTAATAACTTCGACATCTCAACGGCACTACTAAGTGTGGGCGAAACAGACCACGGGCGTCAATTTTATTCAAAGCTAATCTGAAATGTTTGTTCGAAATGTTCTTTTATGGTTGTCACCTGAATATAAATGTTATAGCTGCAGAAAATAGTGATAATAATTCATGATAATTGCGTTGAACGATAATCACGTATTTCTATGCGTCTTATTATTTTACTTGTAGTCTTTGTTTATTTTTACATACTATAAACACGAATCGACAATTGTAAGTTAGCGTAGTATATACAGATTTTTAGAAAGCTTTTGACTATGTCCACCGTCTAATAATACTTAATAAGCTCGCAATTGGCCAGAAGAATTTATTTCACTAGTTCTAATATAAAATTAAAAATAAAACATCAAGTGTTATAACGGTTATCAGTCTCATGCAGTACTCACATATAATATACACCCTTAGATGTTCCCCAGGGTGCAATTCTTAGGTCCACTTTTGTTTATTCCCTATTCATATTTATTTTGTTTGTATAACTAAAACTGCGAACGGGTTCATATTTTCTTTTTATTTTTGATCTCCTTAGTATAGTAGTCGTTGTGTACAAATTAAGATTTTTAACGCTTACGACTCGAAATGGGACTGCATCCCTAACTGACAAAACAATTAAATTAGCATTTTACAAATGATATAGTAATTATTTTCTACATAGTTATCTTCGAATTATAATTAATGTTTTGTGAAATTTTATTTAGAACCGGTTTTAAAGATATCAGTTTATTTGAAAAGAATTGATACATAAATAGTTCATTAATTATTTAAAATAATGTATGCATGTTTGTTACGTGTCGTCTATATTGTAAGTGGCGACTTTATTTTTCATCATACGATATAAGTCTTGCCACAAAAGATGGCGGACGGAATGGTAGTTTCAGAAATTCGACATTAAATAAGTTGTTATCAGATTTCTATTTGTCATAATATACTCTTATATTAAACTATTCAATTACCTCTGTAATTGAATAGTTTTGTTGGCAAAATATCAATAGATGCCGATATTTACAGATTCTACGTGATTCCTCGTATAAGGAACGGACAAGGTATCTTTTTGTAGGAAGCTTCGATTGTTCGCTAAAAGGTGGTTCTAGATTTTACGCGGAATGTCAGTGTTCGGTGACATGTGTTGATTTTATAACGTTTCAAAATGCGCATTATCTTACCTCACCAAAACAAGTATAGCACTTTGAAATAACGTACGTAAACGGTTAATTACTAAAAATATTTATATGGGATAGGGCGGCACACGAGTAGACTAATCAACTGTTTGTAAGCAATCGGAAACACCCATTAAGATATTAGAAATGTCACAAGTACGTTTCCAGCCAGCGTTTCACAGATTTCGTAGGTATTTCTATAATCAAATCAGACTTTAACAACACAAATTCCGATATTTTCACAAACTTATTATTTGCTACAAACAAAATGAAAGAATAAAATCATGTTTTCATTTTATATTTTAGTAACCTTTTCCTGGATTACGACGCAACAAATTCTTGTTTAAAAAGGACAGGGTAAGAAAATCAGACGTAGAAAATTTTCAACGCAAGGAAATTGAATCAAATCAACAATTTGTGGGTTCGCGTTCAAATTAACAATCACCTGTTCACTTCCTTTATTTCATTTGCCCCTTCATAAAACCCCTGTAAGACATTTAAATGAATAATGTCTTTATTATTTGCCACCTCGACGTCTTTCCTTGTATTTTATTCTGTTATTCGACGTCACAATGTCTTGCTTTTATTTCTTTTGGCTGTCTCCCAGCTGTATAATTTGATATTTAATATTTTGTTTGACATATTTTAATTTTGCTGTCGGTTTAGGGTGATAGACAGTTTAAGTATTTTGTTTTTTAATTTTTGTTTACAGTATGTAATATAATTTAGCGTTGTGTGACCTTGTTTTAGTTAATTTAAGTAGAACTTTAGGATGAAATAAATGTAATTATTTAAACAAATAATGCGGCTCTAATGTTGTAACTCAGCCAATGTGTTATAATCTTTTGTTGCAGTAAAATATGTCACTCTAAATAAGATTATATTACATTTCATCTGCGGTATGCGCAGATTATGTAGTTCAAAGTACATGTAAAATACAAGAAAGTCTAAATAGTACAGATATGCATGCATATCTAAACATTGCTCAACGATATTTGTATTGTAACTTTCGCGAGACATACTAAATAGTTAAGTCGCCTCGTCGCGGGTCGCGAAATGCTACTCATGAATATGAGCCTCTAGCATGGCTTGAAACTAGTCGAGTTCCTCGTCAAATTATTACGTGAGTAAGCCGAAAACATATTAATTTATTGGCCAACGAGTTGTGCACAATGAAATCCAGATGAAATGCTCCCATGCGATAAAACAAGCGAAGCAGCGGGTAACAGATAAATAATTCTCAATTATTTTAATACGGTAAAAGTAAATCGATAACTTAATGTAATAATTACGTATTAATCTAACCAGTTTTATAATGTGAAAGTATGTCAGTCTTACATTCACTTCGGAAAGGATATTTTTTTTTTTGTATCTGATGATAAGAGGCAGTGCTGCCGCAGCGCGGTACCTACATACTTTCTTTTGAATACGCGGGTAAAATCACGAGCGATAAGCTAGTTTAAAATTATTTATTTATTTAACAGCCAACCTTAAGGTTGTTAGTTCTTTCCTTTTTTAAACTAAACAAAACATTATCAATGTTTTAATACGGTAGTTTCCTAAATTTTATTTTAATGTCCATCTGGTAGATTATTTTAAAACATTAGACACGTATTTTTTCTTTTCTCGCTAACTTTAATACTTTCGACTATATATTCATTTGAAATATCGTGTGACGTCACACCGTGCTACATTTTACAGCACGTTGTGACATAACGACCACCCACTCCTAAACATAACGCCATTTTATCTAAGTATTGCAACTTTATACAAGAAAAAAAAATATGTGTGTAATATTTTATCATTATCTAACTGACGGACTAATTAGATTTTTAAATTTCTTTCCCTGGCAACTACTCAATTATCATAAAGAGTTCATGTACATAAACGTTTATGTTCATAATGCACAATATACATTAAAGAAAACAAAAAATACTTCATGTAATTTCAATGCATTGCTCTATTAAAACAAAGGATTCAACCAAGTTTAAACCGAGCACACGCTGTATACGAATAGTAAAATGGAATCCATTACTTATTGTTTAAAAAGTAAAATAAAACTCTCTGTAGGTTCTACGTTTAAAATTCAACGCATGTGAGCACATTGGGAAGCCCCAGAGAGGAAACAAAAGAATATTTTTTTTTTTTTTTTAAGGGGGGAAAATCATCGAATGACTGCCCCCGCCTGGGTGAGGCGGGAGGGAGTGTCAGACTCTTACTGACTAAAAACCACCCCGTTCCTTCTCCTGCACGTCGAGCCGGAGCCCCGGTTACCCGTTAGGTTCTCCGCGACGTTAGGTTCTCCGCGACAAACAAAAGACTATTACTGATACAAAAGGCTGTATGAACAGTACTCAGCTGATGTTTATGTTAAATTCAATCTAGCATAAACAAATCTAATAGATTGGTTGTTTAATTTCCGGTATATGGCAATAGGCTCACCCCCTATTGCATAGGACTAATATCATAAATAGTAAAAAGTTGGTGTTACATTGTACAATGGAATTAAGTGCCGTAATGCACCTCTGCCTACCCCTTCAGGGATAAAAGCGCGATGTTATGTATGTAGGTTGTTTCTTATGGAGTCAAGTGCGTCGTCTTTTGTTTAGTTCAAATGAGATGTTCTCAAGCCATGCTGTAAGACAAAGGAACTTAATAATTTATTAAGTTGTGATTGCATAATGTATGGGCTTGTATTCTAATCTCTTTTTTACATGTTTTAAACTGTCAAATACCAAGCGGTCACCGGTGACCGCAACCTATTGTTCTATAATTGTGTCTGCTAAACCGGTACTCGACGAGTTAAAAAACGCAGTAGTAGCACAGAGCTTTAGTTAGTTAGTTATAATCTTATACTATTATATAAAGCGGAAGAGTTTGTTTGTTTGAACGCACTCATCTCCGTACATACAAGTCTGATTTGAATAATTCTTTTTGTGTTGGATAGTGCATTTATCGAGGGTGGCTATAGGCTATAAAACATCACGCTACGACCAATAAGAGTTGAGCAGAGCGTTTGAAACCGCGCGGAAGTAGCTAGTTAATTATAAGACTGCCACTTGGGCCGAGTGGTTGCAAGTGCGACTGCTGGGCAAGGGGTCTCGGGTTCGATTCCCGGGTCGAGCTAAATATTACTGGGTTTTTTAAATTCTCATTAGTAGCACGGAGTCTGGTATTATGCCCGGTGTATGGCAATAGGCTCACCCCCTATTACATGGGACTCATAACATAAATAGGGAAAAGTGGGTGTTACAGTGTATAGTGGCAATAAGTGCTGTATTGTGCACCTCTGCCTACCTCTTCGCGGATAAAAGGTGTGACGTTAGGTTATGTTATAATTAATTATATCTTTCAGACACTTACGTTATTCAACATTACTTAAATGGAGAATACATTCTCACACATACTCGACTTTCCAATTAAAACTGCTGAGCAAGTTATAACTTGTATTTTACTAACGATTCAGGAATTATTTTCTACAGAATAATAATAATAAAAAAATAAAATAATAACAATAAAAAGGAAAATTATGGTAATGATAATGAATAAATAAAATTGTTCAAATAAGGAGTTGGTAGATACGTATAATATGCAGAATATAAACGAAAATCAATTGAAGCAATTGTGGTAATACTTTAATAATATGTTATGTAAAATCTTTGAATAATATAATGTTTTTTATTAATTAATTTAAATTGCAGCGCCCTTACAGGGTCATGTTGATACTGCTTAACCAAAATAATATGTATTATGTATTACACCTTGGTAACCACACATGAAGCGATAAAGACTTTGAATTTGAATTTGAATTAATAATTATATTGTTTTATGCATTATTAAACTAATGGAATCAACACGTTCAGTATACCTTAAAAGTTATTGTATATAATTATATATTGTTCTTGTACTGTTAAGCTAGCACACATTAGTCTATTGGCCATGCTGTACACGGCTCATTATAGAAGTTCCAATCATACTGTCATGGGTGACTTTTTTGTACGAAAACGAAAAATTTGGACGAATGTGGATCAGCATAACTTCATCCGTTAGTGGGCGCTGTAAACAAAGAAAACCATTATTCATAATTTGAAAAATACTCTTATCTTGTACAGTTCGATCACATTTGCTTTTGATTCATAAATAAGTCTATTTCTATAATTAAATTTGTCAGAGTCAGTTCATCCGATTACGAATAAGAAATGATGAAAGAAACAAGGCTTTTGTGGTAAACGAGGTTACTGATCACCTGCAGAGCAATCGCCGACTACAGACACCCGCAACACCAAAAGAGTTTCAAAATTTTAGGGACCGGGGATTTAAGGTTTGAGGATCGGGTATTAGGTATAGACATTCAGCTAAAATACTTACGGCAAGACCAGATAGGTATACATACACGTTCCGTTGGTGATGCGCCTGGTATAGCCAGCCTGACAGTAATAAGAGCAGATAATGACTTCTAAACAAGGATTGTTCAGAGTACCACATGTTAGTCCACATGGGCAGCGGCATTCAAAATTCTCACCGCTGGGACAATTCTGAACAGAAATATAAATAACTGGCAGAAGCTGAGAACGCGAAGCCAAGAACGCAGGTCAAGCCACTGGCAGAAGTTAGCGGCTTGATCCGTATCCGAGTGGACTAAAAAGTAACCTATTTTATTTTTTCTTTTTTTTATGACATAAGCCAGGAAACGGTCAGACGGCTCATCTGATGGTAAGCAATCCACGTCGCCCATGGACACCCGAAACACCGGAGGCGTTACAAGTGCGTTACCGGCCTTTTGGGTTATTAGGAGTTTGAGGATTGTGGGGAATTCGGGGATTGGGACAACTGTGGCAGGGGTAATACGTAATACGTAATTGGGTCTCCGGTAATCTCACTCACAATACGAAACACAACGCAAGCGTTGTTTCACGTCTGTTTTCTGTGAGGACGTGATATCACTCCGGTCGTTCCGGCTCATTCGTGCCGAAGGATGGCTCTCCCACACTTACCTATGTTATTTCACACCAGAATTTAAATCTGTTCCAAATTTCATTTCGATCCCCTCAGACGTTTCGACGTGAAGGACTAACAAAAAAACAAACACACAATGTTTCGTATTTACACATCGCATTTATATATAGAATATATACTAAGCCTTAGTAAAAATAAATTGTATTCACTTATAAATACAATAAAAATTAAAACAGTTATACGTTTAGTAAGTGGTTTTACGTTCTGTAAGATACGAACTATCGTTAATCAGATTTTTTTTGATTTACGAAAATAATGATGTATGTACTAGTTATACTTTTTTTTAAATGTTACCCCACACTAGGATTTTCTCCTGTGTCGTGGGTGCGTTTACAAACATACAAATTCAAATACACATTACACCCAAACCCGGAACAACAATTTGTGGATCACCCAAAGAGTTGCTCTGTGCGGGAATCGAACTAGCGACACGTTGCGCGGCAGCCAGTTGCCCAACCACCGCACCAACCGTGCAGTCATTTCTGTGTAAAATGCAATTGTTTGTATCTATAAACGCAAAAAAATCAATAATCATTTATAGACTTTCGCTAAACACTAACTACCTCTAATACAGAACAAAAGAACAACAAAACAAGACATTTCGACGACAATTTTAAGTGTGATCAAAACAGACAACAAACGTCAATTTTATTTAAAACTGATCTTTTATTATTGTCACCAGAATAAATATATTACTAACAATATTTCGGCTAAAGTAAATAGTGAGTATTATACATAATCGTTACAATGAACGACAATTGCATCTTTTTGTGTGATTTATTATTTTAATTGTAGTCTATGTTTATTTTTACTGTCTTTTTATATTACACAGATTTTAGGAAAGCGTTTGACAAGGTTGGAATGGTATACCAAAAACTTAAATTCACCAGTTCTCATCCCCATTAAAATAGACAAAAAATTAAATTTTTCATTTTCAGTAAATTTGAAAATAATCGTAATTTAAATAAATGACATAATACTAAGAAACAAATTAGGATACATAATAATATAAAAACTGATATATCAGAAAATCGTATTTTTTTTTCTATAATTTAGAAGACTAGTCCGATCATTAAAGGCAGTATATGAGGGTTACGTATGTGGATCCCATTTTCAGCATAACTTCATCCAATAGTGGGCGCTGTAAAAAAATAAAACCATTATTCACAAAATAGACAGTTATCTCTCGCATTTTCTTTTATTCCATAAATAAGTCTATTTCTGTAGTAAAATTTGGTACAGCCAGTTAAGCCGTTTACGAGTGAAAATATAAGAAATAAAAAGTAACAAGGTTTTTGTGGTAATCTAACTAAAAGCTGACTGATCGCCTGATGGTCAGCAATTGGACATCTGCGACACCAAAAGAGTTAAGACATTGGGGATTTAGGCATTAAGGATCGGGGATTGGGTATGGGGGATTAGCTTAAATACTTACGGCAAGAAGTGATAGGTATACATGGTCCGTTGGAGTAGAGCCTGGTGTAGCCAATTCTACAGTAGCATGAGCAGAGAATCACTAATTGGGTACAAGTCCTATTAACAGTAGCACACGTTGTTCCACAAGGACTTTGGCATACGTAGGCCTGATCACTGGGACAGTTCGGAACTGTAAACAGAAATATGAACCTGATGAACCTATTACTAGTATGCAGAGTGAATTTTATGGCCAGTTTTACCAATCACCCCTAAACTGGCACTTAATTTAAAGTAACTTAGCGTTAGAAAGCACCTAAACTAATCCCTTACTACCTCTAGAGGTAGTATTGTTAGATGTCAGTTATAAGACAGTGAAAACAAATTTGCATTCTTTTTTTTAAAGTTTATGACTGGATTTATAACCATAACTTAGGAATAAACTACACAAAAACTAAAATATTAACTTTCCATCCCCATAGAGATATTTTAAAAGTACAAATCGTGAACTAATATTTGACTTTACGCTTATCAGATTAACGATACACACATATAATCTAGAAGTCCCAAACGTAAAAAAATGAGCATATCTCTCAAAGTTATCGTGTATCTCAAAAATGTAACAAATATACAAACTATTCTTATAACTTACCACGCGAACGTACAAGCCTGGCTTAACTACGATATAATTTTATGGGGAATTACCACAGGTTCACACACAGTCTTCTCCTGCAGAAAAATCTAATTCAAATAATATACAATATGGAACAGACAGTTGCAACGATACTTCCAAAAATATAAAATACTTACACTTTGTAACATAAAAAAAATGCTAACCCAAAGTAAGGGAAAAGAGATAAATAATTGAATACTGCCATCTATCATCGCTCTTACGAATTAAGATAGACGATAGCGATAAATAGTCAACAACCTTAGATCTTTCCTTTCACATCGACCTAGTGATTTCTCTCGAACAGGAAATGGTTCGTGCAAAATATTACCAAATATGGTGATGTGCTTCGAGCAGTAGTGGAATCGAAAGATAGGGGCTATAAATGTGGGTGTTTTGTAGGAAGCTTTTTTTTTCGAAAACAATTTCTACTACAGAGAAGATCAGACTGAAGGAGTGCTGTGTCTCATAATATTAGTAAAAAGTTGTTGTGCAGGTCCAGTGAAAGACCTGAATTAATTAATAATTGTGTGTATTTCGTCCCAGATTCTGGGTAAGTTTCTAAAACAAAATATTAAATAGATATTCGCTTCTTAGCGATAAGTTTATAGGTTATATTGTGTTCTTACGGTGTACCCATTACCCATTGTTATAGGTTCTTTATATCAGGAGAATATTTATCCCTGTCTACCATTGTAGACAATCAATTGATTTATCGTTTTGCCCATGAAGTCGAACTGGAACATCATAGTACGGCTTCGGGTACTCATATCTTCATGAGATTTCTTCGTAGTAACTGGATGAAGGCAGATCCTCATAGCTGTGCACCAGTTGCTCTGTTATAGTGCTGGCACGCCGGAAACTGTCTTACAAGTTAAGTAAATAATCCCTATCAAGTATATGTTCTTGCTAAGGTATTGACATTTATCCTGTGTAGGGGATTTGTTTGTTGCGGACTAGCTGTATAGCTATTATTAACCTAAACCCATTTTTTAGAACTTTTGTATTACGTATATAATTAGAATTTTTTTACATGTGTATAACTACCTGGTTTCTTCCAGATTAATTTTTTATTAATATTAACAACACGTGGGTAAGGTGTAAATTGTAAAATTGTTATGTACCCTATTTTTTTTTTTTTTTTTTTTTAAGGGGGGAAAATCATCGAATGACTTCTCCCGCCTGGGTGAGGCGGGAGGGAGTGTCAGACTCTTACTGACTAAAAACCACCCCGTTCCTTCTCCTGCACGTCGAGCCGGAGCCCCGGTTACCCGTTAGGTTCTCCGCGACTCCGAATCGGCATCGGCCCTATTGGGCCCCATCTGTGGTGGTCTGATGGCTCTTTGAGGCGCGCGCGGAACGCGACGCGCCGCACGCTCGGGTCTGTTTCTGGTCGGACGGGGAGCCACCCATGCTCGCCGTCCGCAGGCCCGCGCTTACGGTGGCCGGAGATCGTCTCGCGATCCCCGACGCCCGGTGTGTCCTTCGCGACGGCTGGGTTGCGAGGAGGCAGCGCTTCGCTGCCTCACGCGTCCCGCCTCCTCCTTAGCTAGCATGACTGCTTCGCAAAAGGAGGAGACGGCATCCCAGTCCCCCTCGCTCCGCATCATGGCCTGCACTAGGCCCGGACGCGAGAGGTCGCCATCGCCGATCACCTCCCTGAGGACACGGCGGTGCTCAGCCCACGAAGGGCATTCTCCCACCGTGTGTTCCACCGTGTCCTCGGGGCGGTCCTCGCAGTGATGACACCCGGGCGTTTCCTCCCGCCCCATCAGACACAGGTTATGTACCCTATACCTCTATTTAAAAGTGTTCAATCTGAGGCTTAAACAAATAAGAATCTGTATGTATGGTATTTATACCGCTGCTTAAAATTTTGTAAATTAGTAATTTAATATTTTAAAAGTGTGTTAAATTAAGTTATTCTAATAATTTTTTTTTGTAGAACATTGTATCATATAAATTTATTTATACCCCCATTATGAGAATCATGGCGCCCTGGGATTTCAATTAATAAAATTTTTTTTAGAGTTTCTTATTCTGCCCTGACACTTGGTCCGGTGGTAACTTAAATACAGGTTACAACTTACTAGCCTATATATGTATATCCTGGAGATATGTAAATTTGTCCGACAATATACAATGTTTAATACTTCCCGCGAACAAAAACAAAGCAAGTACTTACTATTTTTTTTTTTAAAGATAGGAAGAGTCCACAATTATGTATTACCCAAAGTTATCACCTAAGTCAAAAATTGTGGAATGTAGTAAAGTATTTGGTCACCTATCTTAGTTGAGCGATTCAAACTTAGGGGTTGATAATACACACGGCGATTTAATAAAATAACCACGAGATGTGTTTAATATTGCTTATAAAATAAAAATTAATGAAAGACTAGACTTCACTAATGTTAGACTTACTTTGGGCACTAATTAACCCGGCACAGCAAAGCAACAGTATTAATAACTTCGGCATCTCAACGGCACTACTAAGTGTGGGCGAAACAGACCACGGGCGTCAATTTTATTCAAAGTTAATCTAAAATGGTTGTTCAAAACTGTTCTTCTATGGTTGTCACCTGAACATAAATGTTATTCTGAATATTTTAGTTTCAGTAGAGGTAAATAGTGAGTATAATACGTAATAGTTGCAATGAACGAGAATCACGTAATTATGTGCGTTTTAGGTACTATATTATTTTACTTGTAGTCTATGTTTATTTCTACGTGTCATATACATGAAACGACGATCTTAAGTTGTCGTAGTATATACAGATTTTTAGAAGGCATTTGACCATGTCGACCATCTAATAATACTTAATAAGCTTGTAAATAGTGACATATAGAAAAAATTATTTCACTAATTCTAATTTTACATTAAAAATAAAACATCAACCGTCTTATTACAAAAGTTCGACTTAGCACTGGTTTAAACCCGGACTATAAGATTTAGGTTTGTCACGGTATTAAAGCTAGTACCAGGAATACAATTTGTTCCAATTATAAAACTAAGACTATTCGGGGATCAGCTAGTACCAAAGAAAGTTCATAGTCCCACAGATAAAAAACATAAATAGCATTCTTTCACTCAGGATCCACTTGAAGCAACGTTCCGTTCGTCTAAATATTGTTATTACAATAACACCTGAAATGCTTAAATAATTATGTATCAACACAAAATTATATCATAAATTGTTTTTTGTTTGTGTTACAATATAGTGAACAAGCACAACTTATATTTTGACGAGCTTTTTATAACCAAGTTGTCATATTTTTAACACCTCTAGCGTGAAATGGAGCGACTTATAAGAAGGCGGCAGAGCACGAATCACGAAACAAGTATTGAGTCTTTTTTTTATATAAATATTATTGTTTATTGTGACTGACTGGAAATGGAACAACAACTGTACTTATATCGAAAGTCTTCGTCACTGAAGTCATAGGGAAAGGACACGATGACGATGTCTGTACGATCGCCGAGACGTCTCTAACATGTCCAAATCTTCCAAATCTTTTAAATCCATAACATCAATCGGTTCAATATTCATTTTACAATTATAATAATATAGAAGATACACGTAAATATTTCTGATAGTTAACCTCGAATAACTTTAGTACCGAAGTTAAACTAGGGGTCTCGGCGGTTTAACTTTAGTACCATAGATAGTTCCGGAACTAGTGATAAACTTTGTTTTATAATAAGGTTTTATTTAGTCATGATTTAAACCTAGTATTAATCCTGGTACTAAAAGTAGATCGGGTTTTTTAATAAGACGGCAAGTGTTATAACGGTTATCGGTCTCATGCAGTACTTCATATAGGTAATATATACTCTTAGATGTTCCCCAGGGTGCAATCTTAGGTCCACTTTTGTTTATTCCCTATTCATATTTATTTTGTTAGTATAACTAAAACTACGAATGGGTCCATGTTTTCTTTTTATTTTTGATCATAATCATAATCATTTATTTATTTGTGCCATAGGTGGTATTAATGGATGTTCATAAGTCATTCTCCTTGATCTCCTTAGTATAGTAGTTGTTGTGTACAAATTAAGATTTTTAACGCTTACGACTCGAAATGAGACTGCATCCCTAACTTACAAAACAATTAAATTAGCATTTTACAAATGATATAGTAATTATTTTCTACATAGTTATCTTCAAAGTATAATGAATGTTTTGTGAAATTGTTGTGTTGACCCGGTTTTAAAACTATCAGTGTATTTTAAAAGACTTGATACATAAATACTTAATTAATTATTTAAAACAATGTCTGCATAATTGTTACGGGTCGTCTATATTGCAAGTGGCGACTTTATTTTTCATCATACGATATAAGTCTTGCCACAAAAGATGGCGGACGGAATGGTAGTTTCAGAAATTCGACATTAAATAAGTTGTTATCAGATTATAAATCTTTTTGTCATAATATAAGAAGTAATTGAATGGTTTTGTTGGCAAAATACCAATGGATGCCGATATTTTCAGATTCTACGTGATACCCAGCTAAGCTTTATACTAGATTAGTTGTTTATTTTCCGGTATATGGCAATAGGCTCACCCCCTATTGCATAGGACTAATATCATAAATAGTAAAAAGTGGGTGTAACATTGTAGTGGTATCAAGTGCCGTAATATGCACCTCTGCTTAACCTTTCGGGGATAAAGGCGCGAGGTTATGAGTGTACCATGTTGTTTCTTTACCAGGGCAGTAATTTTAACTCGCATAAAAGGTAATCTAAGTTAACTAAAAATCACGAGTTACTCACGTAAATACTTTATTGAGAATAGCTCTACTAGTTTCCAGTCACAGAGGGACTCTTCCTCATGAGCAGCGTGCGCGGTTGCATCGACGTCGCGCAGCCTACTGAGTTCCTGTTAAGAAACTTTTGCATTTATAATATTAGTGTGATGTATTTAGTATGTCTCACGATAGTTATTATACAAATTAACGTTAACCGAACTGTCTACAAAATGCCTGACCCTAAATGTGCTCCCTCACCGGGAGCTTTCACGTGTAATGTAACATTATGGATTCGACTTTGAGCATTACATTACAATAATACCTCCATGACTAACGAGCATTTCCGTGTAATGTAACATATTGATTCGACTTGAGCTTTTCATAGGAAGATGTCAGACGAAGCCGCCGGGCGGGGCATTGATGTTACAAGTTGTATCAAGATATTACACATTGTATCATTACAAGGTGCGCATTGTAGGTAATGCTCGGTTCTCCTCCTTCACTGATCTGTAACGTTACATTACACGCAAATGCTCCCGATGAGGAAGCACCTTCAGGCTTTGTTGTATGTTGTTATACACATCTATTTATTAAAGTGAAATCCTTAAAACGTAGTACTGGCTATTTCAGTTTCAGATTTCAAAAACTTTAAAAAGTAACCAGTTTCTTTATTCTCGAGAACTGTAGTTCCCAGTAGACGGAGCAAAGACAAATGATGTTGACTGCAACTTGCACACTATAATGTACTGCTTATTGCCTAGGACTTTATTGAAAAAGTTCGAGTAAAAGTAGTCCTTTTGTTCCAAGTAATAAGAAAGTTATTGAGCTGGCTAAAGAAATGTTTCTTAGAGTTTCCATTGGTTCTATTTGGAAATATGAGTTTTATTTTTCTTTTTGTGAATTGTTTGATTTAGTATTAATATTTTTGTTACAGGTAATATTGCTGTATTGAAAGGATATCATTCGTTATGTTTGGTATGAATTTCTTAAGAGGTTAACATAGCCATTTATACGATGCTAAAGTAAGTACAAAGTTATTTGTTTTCATATGAAAAAACGACCTGTTACTCTTTTCCCAATACAATAAAGATAAGTTATAATTATCATCTTATTATTTTTTATTCTGTGCATAATTTGTAGCTTCTTGAAGTACATAAATCGTTTTTAGGGAAACATAAATCCGAAGCGCCGAGTCCCCCGCTCTTCGTCTGTGACATTCATTTCCCTTATCAAGTTACTGCATTTGTTTTACTTATATTTAGTACTTTGTGTTCTAACAATTGACTGCCTCGTTGGCCGAGTGGTCGAGAGTGCGACTGCCGGGCAAGGGGTCTCGGGTTCGATTCCCGGGTCGGGCAAAGTATTACTGGGTTTTTAAAAAATTCTCAGTAGTAGCACGGAGTCTGGAAATGTGCTCGGTATAAGGCAATAGGCTCACCCCCTATTACATGGGACTCATAACATAAATAGTGAAAAGTGGGTGTTACTTCTGTGTGCACCTCTGCCTACCTCTTCGGGGATAAAAGGCGTTATGTTATGTATGTTATGTTCTAACAATTTTAATAGCCAAATATGATCACTATACCTCTAGGTACTAATTAATTTAAATACAATAATTTTGTAATTAATTCATAATTAAACAATTGTAAAATTTTAGAAGTAAATTATAAAAAACTGCCTCGTTGGCCTACTGGTCGCAAGTGCGACTGCCGAGTAAGGGGTCTCGGGTTCGATTCCCGGGTCGGGCAAAGTATTAATGGGTTTAAAAAACATTCTTCAGTAGTACCACGGAGTCTCGAATTGTGCCCAGTATACAACAATAATCTCACCCCATATAACATGGAAATCATAACATAAATAAAAATTGGGTGTTATGTTGTACAGTGGCATTAAGTGCAATGTGCACCTCTGCCTACCCTCAGCTGGTCCCCTTCGGGATGTCATGTAAGATAAGAAACAAACATTTTAAGAACAGACATAATTCCTAATACATTTCGTTGCTTAAAAATAAATACAGCACCCTTCTTGAGAAGCTAACAACAGTACTGTTCTATAAAACTAAAAGTCTCATGAAGACGGTGATTGCAGTTTTAGCGAAGACGAAAACAAACTTGTTGTTGCATTATACATTGTCTTGAGACTAGTTCTATCCGGATTTTCAAACAAAGAGTGCTCAGGGAATTATCAAACGACTCTGCACTTCACCGAGCTTCGATAGAATAGAAACGCTCTTACGGATTTTATAAAAATGTTCGAAGTGAGATTTTAAAGCGTTTCGTTTCTTTGCTCGATTTGAAAACAAGGTCTAGCACTCTCGCGAGTGCCGAAACCCTGTGAATACCTCCTGTTGCAACTTGATTGATGAAAAGCATAAATAGGAATACGTGCACTTATTATTTCATTTTATTGTTACCATAACATAACATCACGCCTTTTTATCCCCGAAGGGGTGGGCAGAGGTGTACATTACAGCATTTAATGTCACTGTACAATGTAACACCCACTTTTCACTATTTATGTTATGAGTCCCATGTAATAGGGGGTGAGCCTATTGCCATATACCGGGCACATTTCCACACTCCGTGCTACCACTGAGATTTTTTTTAAAACCCAGTATTACTTTGCCCGACCCGGGAATGGAACCCGAGACCCCTTGCCTGGCAGTCGTATTTGCGACCATTCGGCCAACGAGGCAGACTATTTATTGTCACCACTTATGTTCTTTATGTCAATCGTATTGTGATTGAGTATTTTATTGAAGATCACATACATTCCGACTTCTATTGTAAAACTGATATTTTTGTAGTATCAATATCATTTTATATAGTTAGGGAGGTCGAGACTCAATTTTGAGTTACGTTACTAACAATTATGCAATTATCTGTGTAGAGAAAGACAGACAAATTTTGATGAAAATTATAATGAAACATTTCATCAACTATTATTCCATGATATAGTGGTGGCCCGGAGGTTTGAGACGCTCGCTTCTCATACATGATAGTGCTGGTTCAAAACCTACCTACAGCAAATACCAATGTGACCATTTACGAGTTATATAATTATACTTTCTAAGATTATCTAGACACCACAGACAAACAAAACATCGTGAGGAAAACTGGTCTTATAATTTCTAGTTATTTATAAGTTTCAACTCTGCCTCATTGTCCGAGTGGTCGCAAGTGCGACTGCCGGGCAAGGGGTCTCGGGTTCAATTCCCGGGTCGGGCAAAGTATTACTGGATTTTTCAAAAAAAATCCCAGTAATAGCACGGAGTCTGGAATTGTGCCCGGTATATGGCAATAGGCTCACCCCCTATTACATGGGACTCATAACATAAATAGTGAAAGGTGGGTGTTACATTGTACAGTGGCATAATGTACACCTCTGCCTACCCCTTCGGGGATAAATGGCGTGATGTTATGTTATGTTATAAGTTTCAAATCGCCAACCCGCATTGAGCAAGCGTGGTGATTAATGCTAAAACTTTCTCCGTGCGAGAAGAGGCTTATGGTCAGCAGAGGCCACTTATAGGCCGTTGATTCTATGTGAACAAAATGAAGCATAACAATTTAAATACAAATTATAATTACTTAATGTAGTATTGTTTAAATAAAATCTTATTGGTTAATCGTTTCGACTCACACATACAATTATTGTGAAGTAATGACGACACAGTTCTGGCAACATTGTGAAGGGTTTTCAATCAAGCGATCAATCCGTAATGGCGACGCCTGTGATTTGTCATTCACGTGGTCACTACGTCAGAATACCAGAAGTGGTTTTATTGGTTTTATTTTATCACCTTTGCTTTATTATGATGAGTGTGGTGTGTTTTCGAGTGAAACAAGATTATTTTTTTCGGAATGCTTGAATTTTTGCGAAAAAGATGAATGAATGGTAGAAACTGATACAATTAAAAGTACTCAAATTTGGTATTTTACTTTTTTCTTTAATTGTTTTTTTATGGAATAATCCTGTAAACACCCATGGACACTCGGAACACCAGAGGTGTTACAAGTGCGTTGCAGGCCTTTTGGAGATTAGGAATTTGAGGATTGTTGTAGATTCGGGGGTTGGGGAAATTGGGGAGGAGGATAATTGGGCCTCCAGTAAGCTCACTCACATGACGAAACACAATATAAGTGTTATTTTACGTCGGTTTTCTGTGAGGCCGAGGTATCACTCCGGTCAAGCCGGCCCATTCATGGTGAAGCATGCATCTCCCACGATCAATCATGTACATATGTGTATTGAGTAGTGTACTTGGTATTTGTATCGTTCTATTAAATTAAATAAATAAATATTGATGTTTTCGACATCAGCAGCTGTAGCCAAATGCCATTTAGCGCTTGTCTACTTGTAAAAAAACCAAACCATAAGTATTTGACGTAAATTTTGACACTTGTCAGTCCCCATACATATTGTTTTCTCTCTGTAGACAAGCGCCAAAGTGGCGTTTGGCTACAGCTTCTGGTGCTCGATTTGTTATTATTTTGACATTTGCTATTGACAGTCGCATTGTATGATTTTATCAGCTGTTCGATTCATAGCTAATAACTAATTACTTATTAGGCAGTCTGAATTTGAGTAGAGTATTTTACAAAGTCCATATATTCCACTTGTTTAGGTAGGTAGTCACACTTAGCTCAATTGCAACATACTTTGGCTAGTCATTTAGTTGTTAGTTAATTTTAAATGAAATTGCTTAGCATTTTTAATAAAGAAAATGAAATACAAGAATCTGTTCTACACAACTTCAACTTTTCTATTTATCTGATATACTTTTCGAAGTAATGAAACACTTGGACCTCAGATGCCGGTCGTAGCAATACTCGCTACGACTTGCTACGACCGCGTCGCTCTCGTAGCAGACTCGTAGCACTATAAAATAAATTCAAGTACGCGTTTAAGTTATAATTTACCACATTAATTCAAGTACTTAGGAAGCACATGAGCCTATTAAGTCGTCATGTGAGCCCGCCGGCTCGTTACTTAATGTTTCAAATGTTCATCCCTTAATTATGTAAGTCGTACTGTTTGTACTCTCCAGAGGGCGCCCTGTTATTAAACATGTTCCACAATTTTCATAGTTGTGTAGAGCATTATAAGAGTATTTACCTAACATAATGTTGTTGAATGATAATGTAAATAGAGAATGTATTCTGGCTATCAACCTTTCAATCACCTTTCAACCTTATTAATCAGACTCGACTGAAGTAATCAATATCAGTATTTCTTTATTCTTTTTCTTTGTTAGTTATCTTATATCATAGTAATCATATCACGCCTTTAATCCCGAAGGGGTAGGCAGAGGTGCAAATTACGACAGTTAATGCCACTGTACAATGTAACACCCACTTTTCACTATTTATGTTAAGAATCCCAATGATAGCCTTTGCCATATACCGGGCACAATTCCAGACTCCGTGCTACTATTGAGATATTTTTAAAAACCCAGTAAATACATTGCCCGCCCCGGGATTGGAACCCGAGACCCCTTTCCTAGCACACGCACTTGCGACCATTCGACTAACGAGACAATAGTATATATATATTAGTTAAATAACTATACTGTTATATTCTCTACTGAATGCTTATTCTCTTGCTTATTATTTGATGTGCCGTATCATGACGCTTGTTAGAGTTAGTATAATGGAGAATAATTACAGTAATTACCCGTCTGTCTCTCTATAGCTTCAGGAGAAACATGTATTATTATAGATTTTAATAATAATGATGTCTAAGTATTTAATATTATTAATAATATTAATTATGCAAAACATAATTCCAAGTAATGTAAAAAAACGTTTGACAACACAATAAGGTCACGAATAATTCTCTATCAAATCTAAAAGTTTCCAGAATTAATTAAAATCTACCTAAATATGTTTAGTTTAGAACACAAATTGGGCTGTTAAAAAAACTATGTATAATTTTTAAGAAATGATTTAGTTTATATATATTTAGCTTTACGCCAATTACATTGTATTACTCAACATAATAACGTGTATATTTGTATAAACAAGTTGGAATAATATTTTATTTATATCATTTAGTTTTTAAACTCGTTTGACAGTTCGTTGGTCAGGCATGTGGTTTTTAGTTTTAGTTTATAGTAGCTTAACCCGTGACTTCATTTGCGTGAAATAGTGATTCACAGGTCCTCCCCCGTAGTTGATATGTTGCCCCGACCTGTTAGTAATATTCATGCAAACTTTGAAATAAATCCATGCACCTGTTTTTGGATTCCTCCCGGATATACCTACATACAGACAAACAGACAAAAATTCTAATAATAATATTTTTGGTTTTATTTTTAAAAAAATATTCGATATGCAGTTTTCACTTTCTTACGATTATATTATACTACCTGTTGCCCGCGACTTCGTCCGCGTAGATTAATGACTTCTGATAGAATTCATCAGAATCAATTCAGTGCCCAATTAAGATTTACCTATTGTGAAATGATTTATCGTAATTTCAATAAATTAAAAATGCCGCAGGGTTCCTACCAGTCCCGGGCCCGATCACGTAAGTTTTGAGTAATAAAAACTTCGACTATTGTTGTACAGAATCTCTATGAAATAAGTTCAGTGGTTAAAAGATAGAGAGTCTTGGAGCATTGATGCATAGTTCCCGTTCCCGAGGGACTTCTGAGATAAAAACTATCATACGTTACTCAGGTCCCAAATCATCGTTTTACCGAATGTAATTCAAAAAGATTAAATAATTCTAGATTCAATTTTCATTCCCAATTTCACACCAACTATCATTCCCTATTTTATCCTCTTAGGGGTGGAATTCATCAAAATCCTTTCTAAGGAGATACCTATGTCATAGTAACTTTATGCATGCAAAGTCTCAGCCCGATCGGTTTAAAACTGGCAAAGTATCACACAAACTTTCACCCTCTATATTACCCACTTTGGGGTGGAAATGTTCAAAAACCTTTCTAAAGGGACGTGTACGTCATAATATCTACCTGCACGCCGAATTTCAACCCGATCTGTGTAAAACTGACAAAGCCTCATACAAACTTTCATCCCCTACATTATCCCATTGGATGTGGAAATGATCAAAATCCTTACTTGGAGATGCCTACGTCATAACATCTACTTTCATGCCGAATTTCATCCCCATCGGTGTAAAACTGACAAAGTTTCATACAAACTTTCACCCCTATTTTACCCCCTCGGGGGGTGGAAATGATCAAAATCCTTTCTTAGAGGATGTTTACGTCAAAATATCTATCGGCACGCCGAATTTCAACCAGATCGTTTTATAATTGACAAAGTTCCATACGAACTTTCACCCCCTATTTTACCCTCTTGGGAGTGAAAATGATCAAAATTCTTTCTTAGAAGATGCTTACGTCATAACATCTATCTGCATGCCAAATTACAACCCGATCGGTTTAAAACTGACAAAGTCGCATACAAACGTTCATCCCCTATTTTACCCCCTTGGGGGTGGAAATTATCAAAATCCTTTCACAGCGAATGCTTCCGTCATAACATCTATCTGCATGCCAAATTTCAACCCGATCAGTTAAAAACTGACAAAGTTTCATACAAACTTTCATCCCCTTTTTTACCCCCTTGGGGGTGGAAATTATCAAAATCCTTTCTTAGCGGATGCCTCAGTCATAACATCTATCTGTATGCCAAATTTTAGCCCAATCTGTGCAGCGGTTTGGGCTGTGCGTTGATAGATACTTCAAAAGTCGATTTTTTATTGATACAAAACAAAAGTTACAATTTCTGGAATTCCTTTGGTACCTACTTATATAAAAACTTTGCACATCCTAAGAGACCTATGTACCAAGTTACATGGTTTTATCTCCAAAAATGACGAACACCCACATGCAACCCCTATTTCACCCCCACGCTGGTGTAAATTTTAAAATGCTAGAACAAACGATTTTTTGTTTATTATTTAGTGCCTAAATATAAAATGTAAGGTATCTTCAAGAATGACGAACTTCATACAAACTTTCACCCCCTATTTCATGCCCTCACAGGTCGAAATTTAAAAAACGCTAGAACAAATGTTTTATTATTTTTTATCAAGTGGTTGAATATGAGGTAAAGTTTCATGATTTTATCTTTAAAAATTATGAAATCCCATACATCTTCCCCCCCCCCTTTTAACCCCTTACAACCCCTATAAAAAGTAGCCTATGTTTTATCTCGGGGTCTAGAATATCTGTATACCGAATTTCATTCAAATCCGTCCAGTAGTTTTGGCGTGAAAGAGTAGCAGACAGACACAGACAGAGTTACTTTCGCATTTATAATATTATTAATATTAATATATTAATATAGTTAGGATTAGGATTATGTAGAATAGGTTATTAAAATATTATTATTAGATATTTAATTTTAAAGTTCTCAATGATATAATTAAGTCTGTTTGTTTCGTGTCGGTTTGTTTAAATACAGGGTACCTCTGAAGTCCAAATGGAACGAAGTGATCGGCAAGGTCCCAATGGTTATAAAAATAAAGACTTGCAGCAACTAGATTAAAAAGACTCACACAGGGTGTAATTTTTTGTGGATATATGACTTAGATAGTATACTTAGACTTTTTTTATATTTGCTTATAACTGATGGAACCTTGTCTATATATATACAAACTTTCAACCCCTATTTCATCCCCTCACAGGTCGAAATTTCAAAAACGCTAGAACAAATGTTTTATTATTTTTTATCAAGTGCTTCATGGTTTTATCTTTAAAAATTATGAAATCCCATACATCTTCCCCCCCCCTTTTAACCCCTTACAACCCCTTTTTCGCGATAAAAAGTAGCCTATGTTTTATCTCGGGGTCTAGAATATCTGTATACCAAATTTCATTCAAATCCGTTTAGTAGTTTTGGCGTGAAAGAGTAGCAGACAGACAGACAGACAGTTACTTTCGCATTTATAATATTATTAATATTAATATTAATATAGTTAGGATTAGGATTATGTAAAATAGGTTATTAAAATATTATTATTAGATATTTAATTTTAAAGTTCTCAATGATATAATTAAGTCTGTTTGTTTCGTGTCGGTTTGTTTAATTATACAGGGTACCTCTGAAGTCCAAATGGAACGAAGTGATCGGCAAGGTCCCAATGGTTATAAAAATAAAGACTTGCAGCAACTAGATTAAAAAGACTCACACAGGGTGTAATTTTTTGTGGATATATGACTTAGATAGTATACTTAGACTTTTTTTTATATTTGCTTATAACTGATGGAACCTTGTCGATAATGGTGCCATTGAGACGTCGATTTCAGGGACACCCTGTGGTATACAAAATTTGTTTTTCAAAAGATTGTGATTTCAATATTGCTGTTACTACCTTACCCGTTAAAAATACGTGCACTATCAACGTCTCAATTCACCCACATTCCATCGCAGTAAAACACTTATACACCAGCTCAGACTTCCCATTCCCTCTGCGCATAAAAGATACAACATTTGTCAGCAAATTCACGAATGCCGCAGTTGGAAAGTTGATTCCCGAAATCCCTATATATACGTCATGCGAATGTAACAACTACTGCATTAAAATAAAATACAATTTTAGTTGTTTTAATAAGTTTGCACGTCAAATTTATATTCAAAGTTATTCTGCTATGAAAACAGTTCGTCAACGAGTTTTGCTTTGCTTTGTTCTCGTCTTCTGTTTACTTGGAGATACAAAGGAGTTGAGGAAGTATCATGCAGGGTATTATGCAACATTATTCTTAGTGAAGTGTGTATTAATGAATTATACATATACTTACTTGGGTTACTTTTAACTTCTTAACACTTTAACTGCTAAGTTTAAAATGAAATAAAAAATATTTTTTATCCAATCCAATGAATGGAATCAAGTACAAGACTTGTCTCAACAGTGTTTATAGAGGTAATATGTGGTAAGCTAACAGCATTCCGAAAGAAGATCACTTCGGCTCTATACATTTTTTGCTTCGTTTGCCGAGTGGCCGCAAGTGCGACTGCCGGACGTAAAGGGGTCTCGGGTTCGATTCCCAAAATATTACAGGTTTTGTAAAAAAAATTCAGTAGTAGCACGGAGCCTGGAAATGTGCCCGGTATATGGCAATAGGCTCACCCCCTAATACATGAGACTTACACACACACACAACATCACGCCTTTTATCCCGGAAGGGGTAGGCAGCAGTCACTATTTATGTTATGATTCCCATGTAATATGTGACTTATAACATAAATAGTGAAAAATGGGCGTTACTTCTGTGTGCACCTCTGCCTACCCCCTCGGGGATAAAAGGCTTGATGTTATGTTACATTTTTGGGCCGTTTGTAAAAGTGCCGTCGGCCAAGAAGAAAACTAGTACGTATCGTTAGAACTAGCGATTTGGAGCTATAGTTCATTGTCTTGCTATAGTTACTTGTAGTTAGTCTTAGATCCTACAACTTTTATGCCATTTTAAATATTGCTCCAAATGGCTAGTTCTAACGATACGTATAATTTTTTATCGTTGAAAAAACGGTACTCAGTACAGTAGGCTGCGCGACATCGCCGCCACCGCGCACGCTGCTCCGAGGAAGAACCCCTCCATGGTTCGATACTAGTAAAGGTTTTCTCAGTATATTCACGTATGTAACCCGCGGTTTTTAGTTAACCGTCTGCAGCTGACGTGTAGTCCCACAGACGCCGCGAAATACAAAATCACGTGTTATACCGTCATTTTTCAAATACGAGCATCACTGCTGCGAGTACCTTACTGTATAGTGCTCGCTATACTTTAATTCTACAAAAATATTTGCTGTTGAAATGGTGTCTGGTATAATATACACCTCAGTTGAATTGTAACAATTTAACCACGTCAGTTGCAGAGGGTTAATTTGGCACTCAGCACTTTTAGAAAAAGCCCAAATAGAATGATCTCTTTTGAAATTAATTTATTTACATACTCTAAGGTTCAAACCACTCAAATTACATCCTCTATGGAGATATCTCCAATTATTCAGTAATAACACCGTATTTCCACATCACAGCTCAAACTGTTTGTAAAGATAAAAACGAACCCCTTTTACCTCATAAATAAAGGCACTATTTTACGAAAATTGCACTCCAAACAACAAAAAAGAAGTAACTCGAGCTAAAGCGAGCGATCGTAAATAATTATCGGTTTACAAAGTGTGAAAATATTAGTTTATCCTCCTTTGTGTATTATTTTTTTCGTAGATATAAAAGCTTTGTCAAGAATTCCGCAGTGCGGTGGGTTTTGTACTTAATTTATTCAGTGAGAACACGACTTTGTTATGAGTAACTATGATAATAGCGGGGTAAAGACTAATTAACAAAATGGTTAGTGTGAATTTGGGAGGTTTCAAACGTTGCGTAGTTTTTATACCAATTAATATCTAGTAACCATTTAGTAACGTTGATATACTTAGTTATTGATACAATACAAATAATAGATAGTTATCTATTTAGAGAAAATGACAAAAGAAAATGGTTTTGCTCTTCCTGTATTCATCTGAATACTGGAATACAAATGTTCTTTGTCATATTTGAATATAGAACCTAACCATAAAGGAATCAAGGGCAATAGACCCAATCATAAATGCGGAATCAAATATTGTCAAATCGGTAAAGGCAGTATGTTTGATAATATGCGCGTATTTGGTAATAATATGACTCATAAACGCGATTATTACCAGCATAGAAGCGAATTATCGGAGTCACTACTGTTTTATAGGTCTATAAAATGTAGTTATATCGGCCTACATACATTATAATAATTACCTACATAGCTCGTTATTTACTAAACATTATGTATGTTTTACTAAACATTATTTATTAATATCTATGACTACTTCCTAAGGTTTTGGGTTTAAAAGCACGTCAGATACACCTCGTTGCCGCCTGCCTCGTTGGCCGAGTGGTTGCAAGTACGTCTGCCGAGCAAAGGGTCTCAATTCCCGGACGCGCAATGTATTAATGGGTTTTTTTTAATCTCAGTAGTAGCACGAAGTCTGGAATTGTACCCGGTATATGGCATTAGGTTCAACGATTATTACATGGGACTGATAACATAAACCGTGAAATGTGGGTGTTCCATTATACCTCTACAGTGGCATTAAGTGCTGTAATGTGCACCTCTGCCTTCCCTGTCGGGGATAAAAGGCACGATGTTATGTTATGTAGATACACCTACCATACAATGTATAATATTACTTATTACCTACAGTTTTGAATCAGACGGATCATGTTAATTGTGAAAGAATGTAAGAATCATGTAAAGCATTATAATTGTGTTTGGTAGGTATGGATTGTATAACTATTACTGCCAAAATAAACTTTAGATACTGAAAATAAGGTCTATATTCATGTAGTATGTAAGATCACTCATAAAAAATATATTTCAAGATCAAAAGCTCACCATTACACTTATGAAATACCGTAACATCTGCCTTTACTATATTCGCGAAATAAGTTGGGTAATATCGAAGAATGTCCCATAAAATATATCTAACAATTTCCTTATAAGTCCCACTATGTCTGATATACCACACTATTTCCGAAAATCTTTAAATTTATACGCGGTATTCTTGCTTTGTGAGGTCACATGAATATATACTATAGGATTTATTTACAGGTACATAAAGGTTAATTTTGTAAATATAAGCATGGAAGACTAGAGATTTTATAGTAAAACCCAAAACTATAGTATACCAAAACTATATCAATGTGTTCCTTGCCAGAAATCAAAGCCGAAATCCGAGTCTCGTACGCCAGTAACATCATTATCTCACACTAGCTACTTCCTCGCGGTTTCACACGCTCTGCTCAGCTCCTATTGGTCGTAGCGTGATGTTTTATAGTCTATAGCCATCCTTGGTAAATGCACTATCTAACACAAAAAGAATTATTCAAATCAGACTTGTGGTTACGGAGATTAGCGCGTTCGAACAAACAAACAAAATCTTCCGCTTTATACAAGGTGTAGTGTAGTTTTAAAACCGAGGCATTTCTCGGGAGCATGTCATAGAAGTCATAAAGATTCAATGTAAGAGAAAGTTTCGGGCCATTAGTTAAAAATACGGCTACAATAAATCGTTTAAGTTCGACAGTATTTCAGAATAAGCGACAGAAATGTTTCTTATTGGAGTTTTATGGAATTAGGAATAATATCGATTACGTGTTTGAGTTTGTGTGTGTTAAGCCGCGTTATAAAACTAGTTACAAGACAGCGGCGTGTAGTTCGCACTTACGGATTTCCGTAATTTACAGAAAAATGAAAAATATTTATCTATATTTTTTTATTGATTCAGACTCAGAATCGATAGCCGAGTTACCTCCTAGAAAATGACGCGGTTTTAAAACAACACCTTGTATAACAGTATAATAAGAGTATAAGATATAAGATTATTCTAAATATTTACATAGAACTCTAAATTTATCGGAGGGCCTAGTGTATTTTTTTTTTCGTTAATGCGAAGGAAACGTTACCGCATGTAACCCTCTGATTGGCCGGCTGCAATTAACCAACCAATCAAAGAGCATTAACGTAAGAAAAACTATACACTACTAGGCCTACTGTTGAAAAGTGGATGTTAGAAGGTACACGTCGTGTCCAATGCATATCGACCTAGCCTTCTGAGGATTACACGATGTGATGCTATGTAATATTTGAAGTAAACGTCTTGGTTTTGCTTCGAACCTCGACACAAAATGATATGCTGGCCCACTTCCAACTGGTGACACATAAAACTTGCATACTATTACGACTTCTGGCTTTCCTTGCGCTTACATAAATATTGAAGTTGGCATCCGCAGTTCTTGAAATAAAGTTTTTTATACACTTCTTATATTTTTCCAAGAACTGCATCGTTATGGCTAGGCTATTTTAATATTTCTACAGTTATAAATGTTATAATTATAAACTGAAGCGCGCACTGCGCACACTCAACCACATAGCTGAAGACGCTGATATGTTTTTATTGCACTCTGAGTGAATTCACTAAAGTAGCACTTCTTAGCATTTGTTATGGTTAGCTTAATAGGTTGGTTAAGAATCTAGTTTGTAATTTAGACATAAGAAACCTCAATATCGATTTGGATTAGTCTGTAAGGATATTGCTGGGAATAAAATAAATAAAAAAAATCGTTTACTAGCTTAGTTGCATTTAACCTATCATCTTTAAATTGAAGACATAAATACTGTAGGATTAATGTGAGCAAGAGACTTAACCACAACCTTCGTGCTACTACGCCTTGATCAAAATTAATGCTGGGCAAAATGAATCCGTCTAATAAAAAACAAAAAACAATTTAGTTCATCTTCGTTATTAAGGTCATTAAAGTGTGTAACATAGGCACTTTATAAATGTTGAATAGACATATATTGTAAAAAAATGTATGACAAGGGCAGGGACAAAAAGTCCGTGGAGAATTAATATTGAATATTAAAAAAGAAGTCGGTTCAAAAGACCTTTATCTTATTTAGAATGGAACTTAATATCTGAACTAAGCAAAAGCACTAGTAATAATTATTACACATCATAGTGGTCCGGACGTTTAAGATGCCCGCTTTTTATGCATGAAGGCACGGTTTCAAAACCTTCCAACGGCAGGGAATATTTAGACACCAGTGACAAACGGTGAGAGAAAATGTCGTGAGGAAACCTGGGCTTGTAATTTCTAATTATAAGTTTATAAACGCATTGAGTAAGCGTGGTGATTAGTGCTCAAACCTTCTCTGTGTGAGAAGAGGCTTTGCTCAGCAGTGGGCATTTATAGGCTGATAATGATGATGACTGCCTCATTGGTCGAGTGGTCGCAAGTGCTACTACCGGGCAAGGGGTATCGGGATCAATTTCCGGTTTGGCCAAAGAGAGTTTTTAAAAAAAATCTCTTTATTAACACGGAGTTTGGAAATGTGCCCGGTATATGGCAATAGTCTCACCCCCTATTACATGGGACTCATAACATAAATATATTTTTTTTGTACAGTGGCATTAAGTACCATAATGTGCACCTCTGCCTACCCTTTCGGAGATGACTGGCGTGATGTTATATGTTGTGATGATGATGATGATGAATAATTACACAAATTCATAAACAAGATACTCCAATCGATATTATGGTTATAGCACATTAATTATACACGCCATAGTGCTACTGGATCTCAGTTTGTGGTCGTGTCGAGTAGTCTAGAGTTAACTGACGGGGTTTTAGGTACATAGCTAACGATGGATCGTTATGCTCATATCTCAGCTCGAGTTAGTTGATCGTGATTTTAATTCTTTGTGAATTAAATTGGTACAGTTACTAGGTGATGGTTGGAACGTTCTATGACGCAAGTTTGATCCCGAGTTGAGATTTCCTTGCGAGGTTTGTGTAGGTATGATGTGATGAAAAACATACCAAAGACATAGAAGAATACTTTATATTGAAAAAGTTCCTATTTTTTGTTACTAAGTGGATAGCCAAAAATTTCTTAGAATTCTTCAAGATCTTCTAGATAAATTATAATACGTACTTAAACAAGTATTCTTGGAACACCTAATTTAGGTCAGTCCTATTTGAAGTTCCAAGAAATAGGAAACCATCCTGATTATTATAGAAAGAGCAGAAATCCACAACGTGTTGGTAGCGTTGTTACAATCACTTTACGTAAGTGACAGAAGCCGACTAGACATAATATGACATTTAAATGTCAGCCTTGTGAGTGGAGTGAATAGAAAAGTCTTATAGATAGACATTTCATCGAATTTTGACTTACTTTGTCGAATATCCAATCTCATTTTATTTTCAATGTACTTACTTATCTGTTTATATTACTTTCGTGAAACATACTAAATTAATTATTATGACTTTGGAGTAATAACGTAACTGTTTGATGGGGAACTCGAATAGTTTTAAGCCATGCTAGGTTCATATTCATGAACTATCGTAACTATTGGTCGCATTCCGCGACCCGCGACGCGGTAACTGTCGCGCTGCTACTGGCTGCTTCAGTCAGCTGCGAAGCGGGCCCAATGCACCCTCTGCCATAATTCACGCGCACTTTCATCTATCCATGGTATCGCAAATATTAATGGTACCTAGTTCTCACTTGGTAGTAATGACATTCAGATTAGTGTAATATATGCGGCTAAGACATTCTTATATTTAAGTGGATTTCAATCGGAACTTTATTATTTTTTCTAAAAGATTGTAGATTAACTTAAAACCGCGGGTCGCGGCGATGTCGCGCAGAAGGAAGAATCCCCCTGTAGTTCAAAACTAGTAGAGCTTTTCTCAGTATATTCACGTGAGTGACCCGCGATTTTTAGTTGATTTAGTATGTCTCACGATAGTTGTTATAAAAACAGATTATAGATTATATTTTTTGGTACTACCTTACTTATGTCTAAGTCAAACACCCTCTATGACGGAAGAACGAACATCGAACACATAATCATTTTTTCTTTAAAATTATAAAAGTCCAAAAAGAAACATTGGTAAAGTTGTTAACCAAAACAAATTAATTTGCAATTAATTTCTCTGGTCACCGTAGAACAAACCGCCCTCATAAAGTTGTGTGCAGTCAGCAGGAGTACTTAGCTTATCAGTAATTACCTAAGAGGTTTGTCTCTTCCTAATCTCCTGTCCGATCTCAAGCCATTACGGTTTCGCAGTTGGTAAGATCATTGTAGAACAGGTTTATTGTATGTTTGTGTTTACAAGGAAATCACCATCAGCTGTAGCCAAATGCCATTTAGCGTTTGTCTACTTGTAGAATAGAAAACCAAATTATATGGAAGTGACGTCAATTTTGACACTTGTCAGTGTCATCCCCATACATTTTGATTTCTACTCTCTCTGTAGACAGCGCTAAAGTGACGTTTCGCTCTTTAGCCAAACGCCACTTTACCGTTTGCCTTTGCACTGGAATGATATTCTGGCTATTTATATTGCTATCTCCTAAGGAAGTGGATGGTAAGGTAAAAACTGGTGAATCTAAATCAAGCATAGACACTTTTTGAGAGTCAAAACATGATGTAGTAAACTGCGATACTAAAATCCGATCGCTTTGGGCGTTTAGTGTTCATCTCATGAATACTAATTCTAGAAACGTCTGCCTACACGATTATGGGCTGAGAGCGGTCTCCCGGTATAAAAGATTTTCCTTTCACTTTCACAAGACTTTCTATAATGTATATTGTACTGTATTTTTACTGAAGAAAACTATCATCATCATCATCAACCACCTACAAATGCCCACGGCTGAGCAAAGCTTCTTCTCACACGGAGAAGGTTTGAGCATTAATCACCACGCTTGCTCAATGTGGGTTGGCGATTATAAACTTATAATTAGAAATTATTTTCTCACGATGTTTTCCTTCACCGTTTGTCAGTGGTGTCTGAATAATCTTAGAAAATACATATAACTCGGAAAAAGTCGAAAAAGCCGCTGATAGGTTTCGAACCCACACCCTCATGCATGAGAAGCGGGCGTCTTAAACCTCCGGGCCACCACGACCAAGAAAACTTTGCAAACGGTGAAGGAAAACATCGTGAGGAAACATCGAATGTTTGAAATCCAACCCGCAATGAGCAAGCGTGGTGATTAATGTTCTACCCTTCTCCGAAGAATCCACTGGCAAATTTTGAAAGGTTTTAACCAAAAATCGCAGGTTACTCATGTAAATATACTGAGAAAAGCTCTATTAATTTCAAGCAGAGGTGATCTTCCTTGTGAGCAGCGTGCACGGTCGTGGCGATGTCGCGCAGCCTACTGTAACCCGCGATTTTAAGTTAATTTAGTCTCACGATAGTTATTATATAAGCCATGTGAGGTTTTATTCATGTTTTTTCAATGTATATACATTATTTTTTCACTATGAATATATCTCTTTAAATAATTCATATTTCTGTACAATATACCACAGGAATACCTGTACAGCTCAACTCCCAAGATAATGTTCGTAAAATATCGTATTCAAAATTCACCCGAGCACTTTTCACGAGCGCAATTTTCAAGCAATTGCATGGTGCCCTGGTGCCCCGAGGCAATGCAATATTGTAACTGTTTGGTACTTTATTTAATTTTATACTCAAAGGCCAGCATTATGCGAACAGATTACAGTTCTGTTTACTTTTAATTGGCACGAGATAATCTGGAATGTAATAAGAAGAGATAAAGTCGAAAATAAAATGACACAAAGTAATATATCCTCAAGCGGTCACCGGTGACCGCTCTCCACTAACAACATTGTAGACCTTATTTCCAATGTTTAGAGACTACTTTTGTATGAACAAATTTGGGGGATAATTTTCAACAATTTTCAACGGGTACGTAAGTGCAAATATGTCTCAAAACAAGATTAGGTCATGCTGGACAATTGATGACAACAGTAGATCAACATTAAATACTCGGAATTCGTTTTTGATATTATCATAGCTACTATACTGAAGTTTCAATATATGTGAATCTTAGGAACATTGTGTGTTTGTCCTATTACATAGACAAGTGTGACATAGACATAGTCGACCAGTTTCTTATGCTTGTGAAGAAAAGAAGGGACACGTCATTCCTCTGAGCAGTATACCACTTCTTATTTTTGAACCTGCAGTTGTAGCCAAATGCCATTTAGCGCTTGTCTACTTACACATAATACATAACATCACGCCTTTTATCTTCGAAGGGGTAGGCAGAGGTGCACATTATGCCGATGTACAATGTAACACCCACTTTTCACTATTTATGTTATGAATCCCATGTAAAGGGGGTGAGCCTATTGCCATAGGTATACCGGGTACAATTCCAGACTCACCGATTCATGGTAGATGTTCCGCCCACACGCACGAAGCGCTTCGCTTCAAGCTTCCTTGTGCGTACTGCTAAAGAGTGGAATTCTTTGCCAGAATCTGTATTTCCTGAAGGGTACAACCTGGGAGTCTTCAAGGCCCGAGTGAATAGGTTGCTTATGGGACGACGTGCTACATCGTAGACCGCATCATCGCTTACCACCAGGCGAGATAGTGGTCAAACGTCGCCCCATCAAATAAAAAAAAAAAAAAAACTCCGTGCTATTGCTGAGATTTTTTTTAAAACCCAGTAATACTTTGCCCGACCCGGGAATCGAACCCGAGACCCCTTGCCCGGCAGTCGCACTTGCGACCACTCGGCCAATGAGGCAGGCTTGTCTACTTGTAGAGTAGAAAATTTGACACTTGTCAGTGACATTCTCATACTTTCAGTTTTCTACTCTCTCTGTAGACAAGCGCTAAAGTGGTGTTTGGCTAAAGGCCCAGTATCTTTAGTCAAACGCCACTTTAGCGCTACACAATAACAGAGAGAAAGTAGAAATCAAAATGTATGGGGATGACACTGACAAGTGTCAAAATTTACGTCAATTCTATATAATTTGGTTTGTTTGTTGTAGACAAGCGCTAAATGGCATTTGGCTATAGCTGCAGATTAAATTAAACCTGAACATTAATTACATTTCTATTATACGACGAATAATAGAAATTTGACATTCTGACAGATTGAGTACTTAATTATTTTGTCTCTGTTTCGGTGGCAAAGAAAATAAAACAGAATGACGAAACGAATGCAAATGATAACGCCATAAATTGAAACGCATGTCAGCCGTTCCGTGCACTCTAGTGAGGTTTGAAGGTTTTTTATTACCTCATAAAGTAACTTTGAGGTTCTCGTGATCCCTCACATTTATCACGGAGTGAGCAGGAAGGGTCTGAGTTTAGAATCGTCACTCTGATGCATTGCGTTCTTAAATTGACCCGTAAACTTTTACCTTTGGCAAAACAACATTCACCTCGTAAGACCTCGTTGGCAAGAAAAGGAATTCAGGTTTGAGTTTTGGATCAGTGAAATTGTTGTATTATTGTAATTAGCTGTTCAGATTTACAATTATTTTTTACTAGCTAAGCCCGCGACTTCGTCCGCTTGGAATAGTAATTTACAGCTCCTCCCCCGTAGTTAATAGCATGATAATATATTATACCCTATAAGTTGACCCAACCTGTTAGTAATAGTCATGCAAAATTTGAAGTAAATCCATGCAGCACTTTTTGAGTTCATACTGGACATAAATACAGACAAACAGACAAAAATTTTAAAAACCGTATTTTTGAATTCAGTGTTGATTGTAGATCACGCCCAAAGCATTCTTTTAAAAAAATATTCGATGTACAGTTTTCAGTTTCCTACGATTTTATTATATGTATAGAATAGATATAGAATATTAGTTTTAGACATGATAGGACTATTGCTTATTTACATACACTCTCCTTCAGGTATTCGTATTTCATCTGTACTAAGACGTAGCTATCGACAGATTTTTATAAATGTAGATACTTTAATATACCTTTTTGAAACCTTTTCATAGTCTCCACTAAAACGCGAGTTTATGTAATATACGTATTTATATTAATAAAATATTTGTAGAAATATATTATTTAAATTCACAAATTATAAGGTTTCTCATTCAATATTCAGATCACGCAGCTGGTCGTTCCACTGGCTCTGATTGTATCGTTCCCAAGAGTGAAAACCGCATAAATACTAATATATTTTATAGAAAATGTAATCTGGAGACACCTCTATAAATTCGAGAGAATCAGGTCCCAAAGAGCCGCAAAGAAAATTAAGTTATAGGCACATGTAATATTTTTTTGTGTACCTATTTGCGTCTGTTCTTATTATTGTATTAGGTTTTTAATAGGGTAGATGCCAAATTTTTATTTTAATGTCCGTCTGGTAGATTATTTTAAATCATTAGACACATATTTTTTTTCTTACTAGCAACGAAGACTTTCGATGATATATTGATTTGAAATGTCACGTGACGTCACTTCTATGTACATTTTATACGCAAAAATGACGTTTTAGCCCCCACTCCTAAACTTTGATTCGTTTTAATTAAGTATTGTTTTAAAATTATACAACAAAATAAAAGAATACGTGTCTAATATTTTTTTATTACCTAACTGACGGACTAATTAGATTTTTAATTTCCATACCCTGTCATCATCCCCATTGTAAATATGGCGACTTAATTAATATTGACTCACTTGCAACTACGGTCAGTCTAGTTACACTGAACCCATGTTAATAAAAGTAATAGAAATGGGTTAAAAACGTTATTTATTGTAGGAAAATTGATACTTTTCGCTATGCTACATTTTCAAATTGAACTATAAACTAACATATATAATTATGTACAATAATTTCTTCTTAACTTTGCAAAGGTTCGTACTAGATACACATATTGTTCTGGCAAATCTTACTTAGAACAGTTATCCTAGTATTTACAAAGGTCTACAAAACCTTTATTGTAGGTACATTGTAATTTTCTTCTGAAAGCATATGTAACAAAGAAATAAGCTGAAAATTAGTTCTAGAACAAAGAAAAGGACCAACTTATATGAGATTCTTTCGTCTGTAATTTTGCCTAAGGTATTTAGGTCCTGAAATAATTTCGTTTTGTGATGTTTTGATTGCCGCTACGATAGTACATTAAATATTATTATTATATTGCATTAACGCTAGCGAGTCAATATAAATTATACAAGATAAAACACGTGTTAAACTTGTTATATCATAATTCCAAAGTGTCCATTTCATACATTAATATTTATGGTTATTTGTTCCAATAGCGTTTAAATTCAGAATGAATAGATATATAAATATTTGAATGAATAGACATTGTATTCTAATCGTTAATGTGGAATAATTTTGACATATCGTTCATTTAATATAATTTAATTGTCAATTCATTCATAAAGTTGTAACAAATTGTGCTGATGTTGAAATTCCGTAATATTGTTTCTCTTTTAATATTTCTACACCGGCAACGGTGTGGAAATATACTTGTGTGGGTCAATGTGCACGCACATTGTCTTTGTTTGCGTACGCTCCGGAACGCCCAGTTTTGACCGGCATGCCAATGAATGAGCTTGCTGCGAGTTACGCACACAAGCGCGCGTGTCTATACACACTACAACTACAACTATGGCTCACCCGCGCTCGTGAAATAAAAGAACTTTACCCACAATCCTGGCTCACGAATAAAGAAGAAAATAAATCCCACAATCTCATTTCAAGGAAATACCGTGTACACATACAAGTATAGCAGTAAAGTTATTTTCCAAAAGAGCGGTAGCCAGTGGAAATCCTATATCCAAGAGTCCGTCAAATAAATCCGGTGAGGCTATGTGCGGTCACTGGGAGTACTTGTTGCGGGTCGCCGCGGGCGAGCAATATCACCGCAGACTTATACCCTACCCGGCTCGCAGACCTTCCGCCTCACCGGCATCAAAGTCTGGCCTAAACGGGTTTTGTCGTACTAACCAACTAGATCCGCCACTGCTGTATTGAAGCCAAGGAAGTGTTTTAATTCATAATGTTGACTGTTGATTATGGGTTTAGTAAAATTAATATATTATGTGATTTATGTTTTACCGGTATATGGGAATAGGCTCACCCCCTATTATGGGACTCATAACATAAATAGTGAAAAGTGGGTGTTACAAAATAAAAATTCATAAAACGATCTCGTATTCTACTAATTGATATTTATTTAGCAAAACATATCAATGTTTTAACAATTACTATGTTTGTCCTTCTAGACTAGTTTAGTAGGTACTAATAGGTATGTTTGTCGATACTACAACGTAAACAATAGTACTGAATATTCTATGCCCTGAGTGCTGGCGAATTGTTTAACATTTACCAACTTTAGAGAGGTCAATGTGTACCTATGTACTCGAAAACAAGTATTTAACAATCTAGTTTCGCTTCAACTACATTTTCTAGTAGAATGTTGGAACAACGATTAACAGCTAGAAAAGAGAACTAAAGCTGACTGTGTTACTTCGTGGTAAAAAGTTATAAAACTGAAATTAGCTCTTTTTGTCTGGGGTATAGAATAATAGTTCACAAATATTCCAAAATGGGAATTTACACCATAATTTATTATTATTTTATTTTATTTTACACTTTAATGCACACAAAATAAGGTACATAAGGCGGACTTAATGCCATATGGTATTTTCTCCCAGTCAACCTTTGGGTTAAATGTAAGCTCAGCGAAAATGGGCCTGTGTAATATCCAAAAAAAAAAAACAAAATAAATAACTAATAGTAATAATAAATACTGTATAACATACTGTATAAAAATATATAATAAACACAAAATATGTACATACATAAATAACTTCATATATATAATTATAATATAATATAAATTGACGAAGATATAAATTAAAGAAGACACGAACTCAGCGTTGTAGCGCCTTTAAATAGGCCTCACGAACACGACGTTTAAAAGCCATTTTGTTTGGAGCCATTTTTATACTATGGGGTAGTGCATTCCATAATTTAATTACACTAACTCTGAAGGAGTTAGAAACGAAGGAAGTGTGGTGAGACGGGATCTCTAGAAGCAAACTTTCAGCTGAACGGAGATTTCGGCTGTGAGAGCTGCCCAAAATCTGAAAGCCAGATTTTAGGTATTCGGGAGCACAAGGATCATTTAGAATAGAGAAGAGCATGCAGAGGGATCTAAGGGATCGCCTCTCACGGATAGGAAGCCATTTAAGCTGAGCGCGAAAGGAAGAGACATGGTCGTATTTACGTAGTCCGAAGATAAAGCGGATACAATTGTTGAGCATTCGATCCAATTTGTTAAGAAGGTCTTGGGATAGGTCAGAGTAACAAACATCAGCATAATCAATCACAGGAAGCACAAGAGACCGAACAAGCAGCGCTTTTGTATTTGGTGGAAGAAAGTTTTTAAATCTGTAGAGAGATCGCAGCGTGGTAGTGACTCTTTTACTTACCTGAGTGACATGGTGGTTCCAACTGAGCCCTCTATCCAGGTACAGTCCCAAGTTCTTTAAATGAGGAGACAACGGTATGGTCACTTTACCGAATATGATTGGCTCAAGGTGAACAGTATTTAAACAACTCAGATAGTAGGAACTACCTAACACCATGGCCTGACACTTACCAACATTTACTGTGACACCATACTTTTTAGACCAATCTTCCACAATGAGTAAGTTGGCGTTGAGTTGTTGGATACAACTCCCCATATCCGCAATCCTAGCTTGAGCATATAGTTGCAAGTCATCGGCATACAGATGATAAGAGCATGTGAGAAGACTAGTAATAGAATTTATAAATAAAGAAAACAATAGAGGAGAGAGTATACCGCCCTGCGGTACACCAGCCGTCAGTCCGCCCCAGTCAGAGAGTTCCTGACCAACGCGAACAGACTGCTGGCGACCACGAAGATATGCTGAGAACCACTCCCGCGACGACGACGAGACCCCAGATTGAGTTAATATGGCCAAGAGAATATCGTGGTCAACTGCATTGAAAGCGTTGGAGAAGTCGATTAAGATCAACACAGTTAACCTCGAATCCTCCATACCACACCTCACATCCTCAGTGACTTTGAGCAAGGCAGTAGAAGTGCTATGGCCGGGTCGGAAACCAGATTGGAAGGAAGACAGTGTTTTAAGATATATGAGGAGATTTGTCTATGGACAACTGCTTCAAGGATCTTAGATTGATAAGGAAGGATAGAAATGGGTATATAATCGTTGGCCCGGCAGGGATTAGGAATTTTTGGAAGCGGGATGATGTGCGCTTTTTGCCAAGTTGTGGGAAATACACCGTGAAATAACGAGAAGTTTATTATGTGGGTGAAAATAGGAAGGAAGTGCTCATGAATTAAGGAAATCATGGTACGACCCACCCCATCACAGCCCACCGCCCTGGATTTGATCGATGCGAAAATTCGCTGGATCTCGTTTTCAGTCACTGGACTAAAAGTGAAAGTGTCGGGGAGTGATATAGGCTTGGAAGTAATGTCGGCGATAGTGCTGACTTTAATGGCATCCGCCAAACCAGAAGATGAAGCAAAATGCAGGTTAAGAGTATTTAGAGACATATTTGTGGGTAAAACACTGGATGAAGTACCACAGACACCCAGCGTTTTTAGGAACTTCCATACATCAGCCTGAGAAGAGTTTTGAACGTTATCGAAAATGTATCGGCGTTTAGCAGCCCTCACCATCTGGTTACACCGATTTCTCGCCAACCTATACAGTCCCCAGTTCTCATCGCTACGATCCCTCTTATATCTACAGAACGCCCTATTGCGACGTCTCATAGCCATTTTGACTCCCGGAGTGATCCAGGGAGCCGGTGGACGCCTAACACGGACTGCCTTTAGAGGCGCGTGCGCGTCCAAAAGCTTATGGACAGACTCGTTTAGGTAATGGACCTTCTCGTCAATAGAAGTCGATTGATATACATCGGTCCAGTCAATGGATTGTGCTTCGCTGTTTAGTTTGATTTTATCTACTTATCTAATTTACCCACATAATCATTAATTTTATTTACTTACTAGCTGACCCGGCAAACTTCATACCGCTTAAGTTTTTTCTCACCTTTTAAACCTTCCCTAGACTTCCACGAACCTATCAAGACCAAAATTAGCCAAATCGGTTCAGCCGTTCTCGAGTTTTAGCGAGACTAACGAACAGAAATTAACTTTTGTTTATATAGATAGATTTAAAAGGCTTCATACACATAAACCTTAGTTGGATCTCATGCTAATGACATTTTGTTCCAGTGATTAATGCAAAGACAAACCAATGATAGACGCAAAAAGCAAGAAATTCGCTTGGTTATATAGTATATGACTCAACCACACCCCTCTTTCAATAATAGAGGTACAGTTATCAACCAGTCGAATCTTTGAGTAATGCAGATACAAACTAACGATAGATACAAAAAGCAAGAAATTCGCTTGGTTATTACTCAACTACGCCCCATTCTCAATATTAAAGTTATCAACCAGTCGAACCTTTGAGTAATGCAGATACAAACTAATGATAGATGCAAGAAGCAAAAAAGTCGCTTGGTTGTATACAGGGTGGAATTTTGTAATACCACCTGAAGGAGAACTCTTAATACTGTAAGTGCTGTGCTTTCACCATTGGGTCAGCCATTGAATTAATAATTTAATAATTTTTTATTCATTTAAGAAATATTTTCAATCATCCAATTTATGAAGTTTATTTATGATGATTCATACGAGCGTTTGTAAATGATGTAAAAGTGAATTACAGATTTTTTTTAAATTCAGTCATTCACTGTCTATCTGACTTCCTAATATTATTGTTTTATATTTAATCTTGTTTTTTTACTGATTTTATTATAAGTTTAATTTATCAATAATTGTAATACAATTTATACAACTATAACTAAATTTAATGTTCCAATAATTCCGTATATATATAATTAGTAATTGACGTCCTAATGTATTTTTTCTTTTCTTTTTGAGATAGATATGCACCCATGGAATCATTTGTTATATTTCTGTATGTTTTGTTTATAGTTTTATTTTTTGCATGTGGTGTTAACCTATAATTAATTGTTGCACTTGTAAATATTTCTCTAGCTATTTAATCAGTAATGTATATAGTGTAAACAATTGTTGGTTAACCAAAATAAATAAATAAAAATAAATAAATGATATTTCATCCTCATTGACCCTAACGATCGATGCAATAAAACTACAAAGTGTAATTTTTAGTCGATTCGACTACCAAGTGTGGCAAGTTTTTAAAAATCTTTGAATGCCGTTTTGCTTCTTTTCAAAAACAAAGGAATGTTTTCTTAGAGTAAAATTTTCTATTTATAGTATTAAGAGTACTTCCTCTTCAGGTGGCATTAAGAAATTCCACCCTGTAAAACTCAACTACGCCTCTCTCTCAATCTCAATAATCAAGTTATCTATGAACTTAATATATTCAGTAGACGAAGAAAGTTCTCAGCAGAACTAATTATAGGAATAAATTAATTAAGCAACTTATTTCTATCAGCTGCTCGGACGCAGATCGTGACAGTTTGGTATAATTGTGAAACGAATGCAGAACTTGCAACTGTGTCTTAGTCTTACTAGACGAAGCTACAAATTTAATTAACCATTTTCACTTTCTAATAAAACCTTGGGTTTACAATTACAAGTGTGGGAGAGCCATGTTTCGGCACGTATGGGCCGGCTCGACCGGAGTGATACCACGGCCTTCACAGAAAATCGCCGCAACGCTTGCGTTGTGTTTCGTCGCGTGAGTGAGGTTATCTAACGGAGGTCCAATCCACCCCTTCCCAATCTCCCCAATCCCTGAATCCCCAACAATACTCAAACACCAAATCCTAATTGTAGTACCTTCTGGGTGTCCATGGGCGACGCCGATTGCTTACCATCAGGTGATCCGTCTGCTCGTTTATCGCCTTATGCCGTAATAACAAACCTCTTATTTCTTCCCGTCACAAATTCCTTATAACAAAAATAAACCCTTGCAAAAGTTTCCTCGTGTTACTAAACACACAGGTTTTGTTTTTATTTTTCTTTAGACGGATCTCGACTGCTCCGAGCATTTACCGTCAAGTCAAACTGAGAGCAGAAATAAATCGAAAAGTTACAGCACAGCGTCGACCACTGGCAGCTTCAAGCTGTGGATTTAAAAGTTTGTGCTAATTAGTAGAGAGGGATTTTAGCAGCATCCATTAAGTTCCCTTTTTGCTAGCAAACTCATAAATAAATTTGGATTTAGAGGTAGAAGCAATATACAGTTATTTTAGTTTTAATAAAACAAGTAAAACCTTATTCTAATAAACCAAGTAACTAACCGAATGTAATTATGCGTTATTCGATTTTCAAATAATGAATATTTTAGTTTTTTTTTAAAAAAAGCATTTAGTTTCATTTAAGCAATCACTGGTGACCGCTCTCCACTTACTCCATTATAGACTTTATTTCCGACATTTAGAGACTACTTTTATATGATCAAATGTTGTGGATTTTTAATATATCGAGTATTAAGAAGTTAATCATTATGGAGGTCGAATGGCGAATGGAGTTAAATTAAACTGGCTGCCAATACCTACATAAATAAAAAAACAAAATTACCCTGTTCTATTTTTAAATTCTTCAATGTTCATTTTGCATTGTAATAGTCAGTTTTTGTTAAATCCCGAGTGCTGTAACTGTTCTTTTTTAGTTTTTAGAAACGTTATTTTAAATACTTATTTTGTTTGAAATGGTGTAAAAATTAATATTGCCGATTGTCTATAGACCTGGTATGTACTCAATTTCTAATATTTTGTAAAATCTCGAAACGGATCTCAGCAATTTGTACTCGTACTGCTTTGAAATGTAATATGGCGCCTATTTATTAATTATATTTTAATTGGAATAGAAATATAATACAATCCATTAAGTATTTGATTCCCTTAGCTTATTGCATGATATGAGAAACTAATTAATAGTTGGTAATGCAGCCGTGTTCTGAGCATTTTACTCGTAACTGCGAGTCAGTACATACGTTGTCCATTTTCAATTAACAATTTTATTTAATTCTGATTATATAGTTTCTATAAAATTCCTTTTATCTTCACGATGTATAAAAATATCACTGAAATGTGCAAATAGTTTACTAGACTGCATTCTAAGTAATAAAAATATACCTTTCTGTTGGAGGCTATAAAGAATACGCAGTCATTGTTTGTATCACAATGAAACCTTTTCAATATAACTGCAATAAATAATTAGCCCCGTATTAACAATTGAATAATTTTCTAGGTAATATTATTCAATAAAAAAAAGTAAATAAATTATTTTGACTTTTCAATGCAATACAATATTCAAACATAAACTTACCTACTTTAATTTATCCATTTGACAATTGTAGGTTAAAGGAGTGGATACAATATACGTGCGCGGCCGCACGGTTAAAAGCCGTTACGAGCGCGGGGCTCCGCTGAGCTCCGGCGCCGGCCGCCGGTCACGTAGGCGCGCGAACTCGACAGTCGCGCGGACGCCGCAGTGCGGAACACATGCGTTATACTTTCGTCCACCGCGGCTCTCGCTCGCTCCCGTTATCGTGTTTACTTGTTCTAGCATTTTACGTCCTAGTATTGTATAGTATGTTAAGTGTCTATAATATCCTGACGCCAATACACAGACTCGTAATAATTATAAAGTTCGTTCGTTTTCTTTCATCTCCGTTTCGCGCCAATACCTACCCCACGCATCTGCGATCCAAGCTAGTTATACAATATATTAATTATTTGAATTTCTAGCTATATTTTAAGATTTTGATGACGTCATAAGTTGGTAGATATTTTATTCAAAAGTCTTAAAAAAGTTTCTTTTATTGTTTTCGGTATTATGATAATAGTATTTTTGACTAGTTGTGAACTACCGTATTACTGTCTGCTATATTACTATGTTATAGAATAAAATTAAATAACATAATTAGCACTACGTTGATGTATTATTTTATTATCAAAATGGAAGCGTTTTACCTACCAATAAAACGCATATTAATTTACTTACCTTATTCGAAGCTTATTTAATTGAGATAGGCCTTCCGCTTTTCCTATATGTCTATCTCTTTCTACTACGTCACTTCCATTTGGCAGTGGTGGGGAGTAGGCTGGGTCGAAAATATTTTTTTCCGAATTTCGATTTGTAATAGTGCGGAAAACATGACCCGGGTAGACACTTAAAAACGTATATATCTATTTTTTATTAATATTAACATTAATTACCCGCGCATGACGTTAGAAAATTCGGAAAAATTGTTAAAATTTGATTATTTGATCAGAGTTTATTGTATAAACTACATGGCGTAAAATGATATTACATTCTTATATTCAGAAATAAACGTAATACAAATAATAATCATACAAAAATATTAGAATTATCGTGCGTACAGCGCGGGGGAAGGAGTGGGGAAAGAGGGTGTAAACTGTCGATCACGTGTCATTGTCTCAGTGCGCCTAAATAGTTCCGGGTGAAAGGTCACGCGCATTTATCTATTTTTTTCGCTACATAGTAGGTAGTTTTTGTTAGTTTTGTGACGTTGTGCATCATGGACATTTCAAATAATACCCGAAAATCTACAAATTGTCCCATTTTTGGTGCTCTAGAAGAAATTAACGAAAATCAACTACCTACTTACAAACAAGTTATGAAATATTACAATTTAGGGATACATCAACTTAAACTTGAGAACAATTCAAAAAAAGAACCATCCATAAATGAGATATCTGAAATAGTGTCATCTAAAGTTGAATCTTTGTGGAGAAAATCGTCTATTTCTACTGTGTCTCATAAGCGTGTGATGCAATTGATTAAAAGTTACCACGCGAAGTGTAAAACTTTATTAAAATCTTTGAAGCCTTTATCAGGAGAATAGATTCAAGATTTTCATAGAAATTCGGAAAGACTGGTTGATTTGAGTTCATGTAAGTGTCAAGATTTAGAGTCATGCAAATAAATAAATAATAAATAAAATGTTCTAAAGACCAAAAGATTCCTAAGGAAGAACGAGTTTTTTTAATAGATCAGAGAACACAGAGAAAAATGATTATGGGAACTGTAGATTTATTGACAACCGAGAGGAAAAGAAAACTGAGTGATAGAAAAATTAGGCTCAAAAGTTATTACGATTCTAGCGTTTGTGAACCAGGCCCTTCTCACGAAAATCCTAATAGCTCAATAACGTTTGAAAGTAGCGATGAAGAACAAACTTTGCCCTTAAGTTCTCACGAAAATCCTACTACTTCAATAACGTCTGAAATTAGCGATGAAGAACACACTTTGCCCTCAAGTTCGTCAAAACTAGCATCAAATAAATGTAAAATAACAAAAACATGTGAGAGAACTTGCCGCTAGACATATTTTAAAGGCAAGGAAACTATCTGAATCCCTGCAGCCTCGAGTACTTATTTGAAGTGCCTAAGATAAATTTAAACGCTTCGTCTTATATCGATTTGATAGACTGGCAGCAATCTTACTCGCAACCACCCATATTGACCAATGTTCCGGATGAGACTCTTCGTTCTCTAGTTGAGTCAGGCGGTAATGATGAAATCCTTTATCTGCGGCTACCATGTCATACTCAAGCTGTGGAGCGGGCTGTAAAAACAGTAACAGAGGCATCTATGCAGCTTTGCCACAAAACAGCAAGAGAAGCTTTAATTAAGAATAAAATTATTTCACGAAAGCTTATGCCAAAGTTCGAAAGTAAGAAAGATTTTAACGTGATTTAAAGATATTTTATTTTTGTTTCATCTTATTATTTGTTTATTTTTCTTTCTTAATAATAAAATTTAGTTCAAAAGCACTTAGTTTTATTACTTTATTTAGTTGTTTTTCTTATGCGCCACGAGAAATAGATTTTCAAAAATTTTATAAAATAACCGAAAAACTCAGTATTTCAAACTCAATGCGCGGGTAGAAGGGGTTAAACTAGAAAAATATTTTTTCGTTGTTTTTTCATATATGGATGTGGGTCACGTTTTTTTTACTATTACAAAACGAATTGGGTAATTTTATTTTTTTCCATACAAAAGCGACCCACCCTAGTGGGGAGGCTTGCTAAGAGAGACTCGCCATTTTTATTTCATTGAGTCTCATTACCAGGCAGAGCTTGACTATAAGCTTCGAATAAGGTAAGTAAATTAATATGCGTTTTATTGGTAGGTAAAACGCTTCCATTAATTTGACTTGACCGTTATTCGAAGCTTATTTAATTGAGACGTGTTTGTTATCGCCTGGTGGAAGTGACAGACGCCAATGTGAGGTAGCATGACTGCGTTGTCCGCAGTCGTACTACCTGGTATGATGTGGTAAAATCACAGAATAGAAAAACTAAGTAAAATAGCAAATATCTAAAAACATATACATGTTTTGATGCAAGGTATTGTATTTGATCTGAACAAAAACAGATGTTATATATTTCTGAGGTATTTTATTGCCTCGTTTCTAATTTTCTAATAGTCTGTATTGAATAAAAAGGTGACATACAAAGGCACACAAACCTTAGAAAGGATCGCCTCAAAAGGATAACTATCCACTAAATTTTTTCAGATCACAGCTGATCTGAAACCCCAAAACAGGATATCTTGGGGGATTACTGATATCTTAATATCGGTTACCACCAAGAAGGAACTTAATCCTGACCGCAATTAGATTTTTCTATGTCGGTTTAAGAAATTTGCATTATTTTCAAAATTGACACATAACATCACAGTTTACGCCATTAAGTTATGCCTCTTATGGTATGCTTAGTCCATTGGACTGGATCTGAGCTTTAGAAATTTGGTATACAGGCTGGGTATGGGCAGACTTCGGTGATATATCCCGAAATGCTCCCATGGTAGAAATACACGGGCAAAGTCGTGCGTGAAAGCTAATTTATTATTATTCATTTAATCAACAGAATCACTTTTTGATCTAAAAGCCGACCGAAAAACTAGTACGTCTACGTCATTATGATTATGGTAATTATTAGTATCAATATCGAGGAAAGTTAGGTCATGGAATCTTTTCCTGGAATATAGGAGAAATAGAACAGCTGTTTGTCTCTGCACTTGAAAGACTATTAATAAGTTTACTGTCTAAGAATCTAGCTAGATCGTTTATGACCCAAACAGGGGTATTGACATGATCAATCACCATTTACAACATGTTTTACATAGTCAGTTAATCTCAAATATAAGTACCTAACTGATGTGTTAGTTCATAAGTTAAATGTTACTGATTGTATAGTTTTTAACAATACATGCTAAAGGACATATATGGTTCTGGTTAACAAAGGACAGCAACCACAGATTTTTGTGACAAATTTTAATTGTACGACAAATTATTGATTCAGTAGAGATCCGATATAGATAAAAAAGTGTAGTCAAAAGTCTTGCTATAGGAGCTGAGGGTCCCCCCCCCCTCCAGTGCGGTGCAACCTTTTGAGGACTGCACTATAGATTTAACGTATTGACGGACGCCATGATTTCTTAAGAGATTTCAATTGTGTAGAATATCATTTTAATAGTATTCCAGACGTCTCACGTTTCCACACTTCCAAGGTCATGTCGTAGACGCTCGGTGGCCTTGTTCTTAATTAGGACTTTGTCTAGGTGATAAAGCGTAAAGAAGCGGGGTACTATGGCAAGCGAGACACGCCAAAAAACTCGCCCTCATTAAGGAACTACTAGTAGGCACGTTCTGTGTGCCTGATTGAAATAATCCAGGACCTAAGAAATCAAAAAGCTTGGAGAGAACTCCCCCGCTGGGTTTAAAACATTTCCATACGTGGAAAAAACGCGTCGCCAAACAGGGCTTGTCCGTAGTTTTGATATAAAGGCACGTAAATGTTACTACATGTACTCGGTTGGACGCAAATAAGTTGATCAGTGGAACTTCGCATATGGAGACCATTTGGTTTGTGCATTCTGCTGACAGCTGGTGCTCTCTAAAGTTTCCCAAACCTCAACAGATGATCTGCCTTTGGCATTGTACATATATACCTGGTACATGAAAATCCAGGAGTGGAGCCACTTGGTGCCCCCCCTCCCTTTCGTAACGGATATATGCGACAGACTTGATGTCGTCCTATATCAAACCAGTGTATTTCAGGATTGGCTACTATGACGATCTTTCTCGTGCTCTGACCAGAGACCCAGGAGAAAGAGATTGCCCAGGTAAGCTCCCTTAGCAATATCTGACACATTGTGCAAGCTGCTGGGAATGAGAAGGTAGAAGTAGCATGATTGTGTAGGACCGACAGAAGATAATTCTGGCTCCTCCCACACAAGATTGTTCACATGAGGAAAAATGAAGACCCATCTGCGATCGCCCTTTAAGATTTTATTCTTGTAGGTTCAGAAACGCTTGAAAGTAGAGTCTTTTTCTTGACTAGTCTTGAAACTGCAGAAGCAGCAAATATAACTAGGCTCTGGAGTTCTGTGCGTGACTTGCATTTCTTCCGCATTAAATGGCAAAATGACCCCAGAAATTTTACTACCGGGAAAATGTTTGTGATTTGACCATGGCTTAATGACTTTTGTGTAAATAGCCAAACCAACTTTTCTAGAACATGGAGCCCAATTTTCATACGAAGTCCGAAGTTGGCCTTCGTCCTGATGGCAATAAAAAATCCCGACACCTAATTGCCCAAATGTCTGGGAAAATCGTAGTAAAAGTATTGGGCGCTGCGCTCATGCCTAATGATAAGCAAGTCATTCGTAGCAATTCGTTGCGATAATTTAAGCACATAAACCTTCCGTGGCTACGGGCCACAGAAAAATAACTCTACGCCTGAGAAATGTCGATTTTGCATAGACAATCAGGTTGTAGAAAATGTGAAATACTATGCGTGTTAACACGTATGTGCATTAACGAATCGGTCAGATGATACTTAAATTCTGAATTTCCAAATGGACGATGCGGTCGCCTTTGGACCAGAAATATCAATGGTAGGAAGCTTGGCTGCTCAGTAGCTCGGTCCGCAACTGCCTATTCTGTTATTTTGTTCATGACTGATGTCATTTCTGAACAGAGTGTCAGAGATTCTAGAACAGATGTTTGATGAACAGATGTTCCAGTTCAACAAGTTCGTTCCGACAACATTGGGGTGAACCAGGGTCAGTTTTTGTAAAAAGGTATGCGATACCTTTTTATTATCATAATCTGACGTTCACAAGTTCCCATCGGTCTACCAATTGCAGGAGACTGTCCGCTCTGTTGTCAATACTTACGTCGTTTGTTGTCAATGCTGCAGCATCAATGACGGGGCGATGATACACGTCTTCGCTCCTGACTTGGCTAATTTTAATCTGCCGAGGATTTGACCAACTCCGACAGATATTCCAATTTTTCGGTGCGACCGAAATATATAAAAACAGCATGAATATGATACAACCACCTTGCGGAGCCGGGTTTATTGCCGTTGTCACCACCTTGCGGAGGCGGGTTTATTGCCGTTGTCACCACCTTGCGGAGACGGTGTTTATTGCCGTTGTCACCACCTTGCGGAGACGGGTTTATTGCTGTTGTCACCACCTTGCTGCGACGGGTTTATTGCTGTTGTCACCACCTTGCGGACACGGGTTTATTGCTGTTGTCACCACCTTGCGGACACGGGTTTATTGCTGTTGTCACCACCTTGCGGACACGGGTTTATTGCTGTTGTCACCACCTTGCGGACACGGGTTTATTGCTGTTGTCACCACCTTGCGAAGGTGAGATACTGCTAGCACATTGCGAATGTGTATTAATGTGTTGGAAACCTTGAGTAAAAACCCTGCGAGGGCTTTGTAAGGCTGTGGTCCCTGCGATGGGCCTCGAAACTTTTGGATCTACCTGCGAGGTAGATGTAATATTTACCTTTTGCAATGGCCAAAAACATTTTCTCACGCCACCTGCTTATTCTACAGCGGCAGTAAACCTCTCTGCGCTCTTAGTATTTGGAGAATCTCAGAAAGATGTCCGCTAACAATCTGTAATAAAGCCTAAGACTAGGTACTTACTAAAATCCCCTGTGGAAAAAGGATACTTTTGAAGTAGCATATCACATGTATCAGTTAGCAGTTTGAAGGGTTCCGAAAATCCCTTGTTAAAGTGCACACAATATTCAATCAAGTATACCATTAACTTTAAACTCAAACTTAATATCAAAGCAACAAATTATATAATAGAAACGCACTTCGGTTCTATATTTGCATAGTCATCTCACTTTTGCAAGATAATTAGGTACAACAGACAAATAACTGTGCAATATTATTAACAGTCGAACAGAACCTTCGTTCTTTGTTCGTATAGTGGAAAAAATCCACCCGATTTTCTGAGCAATAGCTATAGCATAGGGTATCGCGTCAGCAATTCCACGTATGCAATATACAGTCCGTCAAGACTGTACCGAATTAACCAACAGTTCTGTTGGGAGCACAGCTCTTGAGTTTTATCCGAAGACACACTTTGATAGACATACAACTTCAAAACAATTTATCAGGTCATCAACATCAAAATAGTATTCTTATAAATTTTCAATAACATTAGACAGAAATGCATGGTCCAAAATGGTACTCGCGTACAAACTATTTATTGCTAAAGGTTACGTACCTGTTTAGATAGTTTTCGAAACTTACGTTTAGATCGACACTTCCATACGAAGAAGTGTTCAGGAACAACATGAATAATCGCAATTATTACCTGAATTTTCCATAATAGATAACGAAAGAATATTCTTTATTTAATTTAAATAATTTTTACAATTGTAATAATAGCCGTTAGGACATTTATCACTTTTATAAAAAGAAATAATAATAAAATCGGAAGGTAGTTTCACAACTTGTGAATGGTTGTCTTGTGACTCACAAGGCACAACCGTTTACGGCGGGAAACAAGACGCCAATGAAATAAAAATGGCGAGTCTCTCTTAGCAAGCCTCCCCACCACTGCCAAATGGAAGTGACGTAGTAGAAAGAGATAGACATATAGGAAAAGCGGAAGGAGGGAAGCGGAAGGCCTATCTCAATTAAATAAGCTTCGAATAACGGTCAAGTCAAATTAATACCTACAGTTTTGCTTACTACTTCAAGAAAAACAGGCGGTGTCATATATCGTGTTCATTTTCCAAGAAAGTACTTAACGAAATATTATTACTTTTCTCAAGTATAATCTTGATTACATATTCGAAATGAAATATTCCTTATGTCAATTCTCCAGTAAGATATTAAGGTTCTTTGATGCATATTTAAGCATAGGTTCTATTGAATGTAAAACGTGTAGTCAAAGTGTACTTTTATCTTATTTGAATCCAGCATATTGTTATTTGTTCAATTTGATCGTATACTATCGTCTAATATTTAATACTATTTGAAAATTCATCAATTTAGAATAGTTTATTCACATATTTAGCGATGTTTTATTTCTTTTACGAACTCTTTATTCTTAAATAGCGACCCGCCCCGGCTTCGCACGTGTGCAATACACGTGTATTATACATATAAACCTTCCTTAAGAATCAGTCTATCTATTAAAAAAACCGCTTCAAAATCCGTTGCCTAGTTTTAAGGATCTAAGCATACATAGGGACAAACAGACGGCTGATTGCGACTTTATTGTAGATAATCTTTATTGTAGGGAAATATTTCCAAATTCCAGACAATTTATTGTTCAAAATTTGGCGATTTATTAATATAAAATCCCTTTTGTGCACACATGTAGTCACGGTTGCTAGACTATTGTCCATTGCACAATGCCTTATTTTCGGGTTCATTTACCTGGGACGTCGCAACTCGAATTTTCTCTGCCATGTGTACGTAGCCATGACACATAACACCAATTTTGTGCAGCATGAAAGTCATACCGGCAGTGTATGGCAATAAACTTAATATTTACCTATATGGCATTTTATAAAATATCTAGTTAAAATGAGAATACAAGAGATCCCGCACATAATCAAGACACGAGACCGGGTACCAGCGCTCTCCGATTAATCTGAGTCCTTTTAACTGCGATCTTAAACATATGAGTTTAAGGTAAAAATAGGCCGAAGGTAAAAATTATAGGCAAAGCCTATGTAGAGAAGACCGATAGTCCAGCACTGTTGATGATACTTATGTTAGTTTTTTTTACAGGTCCAAAGTCCAATACTAGTGGTGGAGCTGAACCTGAACAGGATAGAAGGCACGCAACTCCGCGCGCTGGGGCTGCTGGCTGTGTACGGGTTGAACGTGACTTACGAGGTGCGAGCGGCTACGCAGGCGCCGGGGCCCAGCTCCTGCAGCGCCATCGAGTGCCGGCTACTGGGGCACTGCTATGCTAGGCATGATTATCAGTAAGTACTGGGAATATACTGGAAATATTTACATTTTTCTTCTACCTTTAGGTTAATTGAAGTCGGTCATCTTTTTTATATTTTCTTGTCAGATGTTTTCAGTCGTTGGCCTGACCGTTTTTTCTATATGTTTTTAGTAATCCTTTTTACTACATTAAATTATTTGTTTGGATACAAACTAAAGATATCCGTCTGCAGATTAATGTAATATTTCAAAAATTATAATTGTTTTATCAAAACCATATTAACTAAACCATCAATAAAGGTTTTAAACAGCAATTTTTCTCATCAAAACATTGCAGTAAAGTATTTCAACAATTTTTAATTTAAATATTTTCCACGTCGCAGGGAGTTTTACTGCTCATGTTTCGATGGTTACTCCGGCGTGGACTGCGGAGTGGGTCCGCTGTGTCCCACGACCTCCAACATGTGTAAAAATGGCGGCACTTGCAGGTAAGTTTAAATATTATTTTCATGGACTGATATTTTTATATCATTTAGTTTGCTTCAGTTCTTTTTACATCATTGTTCTTGAAGTTTTTAACGAATAAATTGATGCTTTGGGGTCTTGTTACGGTATAACTTATTTCATGAGATCATAAATCTGTCAGACCCGTTTATCACACGGAGATAAATAGTAGCGAAATAATCCAAAAGCAAGATAACGGATCCTGTGGGGTACCCAAGGATGTCATACTACCCCAAGTGGAGTTGTAAAAGGCAATCGTTTGCGTAAAATAAACATCCCGCTGAATCTAATTAAGATTTAGCACCGACCCCAACCTAGTTGGAAAAAGGCCAAGGGAAAAATAGTCAAATCCAAAGGTTAAAACCAAATAATTTTTGCTTACCACACGAAAGTATGTTAAAGAAACGCTTTAATAATGCAAGATCTACTTTTTATTTCGGGAGCCAAAACCATATGTGTATCTTCAGCTCCATTATTTAACTTATTTGATTCCGTTTTTGCGTGTAATGACTTAAATTTATTCGGTTCTAGCGCAGAAAAGGCCTTAAAAATACTTTCTACAAACCCATTTTTTATTGTTTTGTCTAATTCAGGTCAAATCGAATTTGTAGACCCAAATGTCCGACACATAAAAAGGTCTTTGTATTTTAACATCCTTTAATTTGCATGAATTGTAAAATGTCCCTTGAACCTTAATGTTATTAGATTAAGACAATTTTCAAATAAAGTTTAAACTTTAACTTTTGCAGTCATAACATTCCCAATCTAGAAATTACATTTCATATGTAAATTGCGGAACTAGAAATGTATTTTGCAAAAGTATTTTGAGTATATCTGAAACTAGTCTGTAATTTTATGTTCCCTAAAATAAGAATTTTAATTTCGTTAGTAGTAGTTTCTTTTTTAGTCACTAAAATTTAATTGTTCTCGTTCATTTTTGTGTCTATAGTTTTTATTATCACTTAAATAATTAAATGTTGGTTAACCTACAATTGGCGACTGTATAAGCCTAATATTTATTTTACTTCTTTCATAATCACTTAATACTATATATACAGAAGCTGTTGGTATGCCTATTTAAATAAATAAATAAACTAGGAAATGCTTTAACGTGTCCATTTTATTCAATAACAAAAGTATATCGACAGACAGATGGGTCCGGCCGCCGTCAGCTGTATCTGCGCGCCTGGCTACACGGGAGACCTGTGCGAGGCGCAGGTAGCACCGCCTGGTGAGATGTACACATTTCTATATTAAATTTCTTTCTTCCTAATGTTGTAAAGACAGTTTAGCATCTCATGTACAATCTAAATATTGGACAGAGACCAGCAGCAAAACTCTTTTTTAAAACCTGAGTGTGGGAGAGCCATGCTTCGGCACGAATGGGCCGCGAATCGATCGGAGTGATACCACGGTCTCACAGAAAACAGACGTGAAAAAACGCTTGCCCAAAAATCCCTTCCCAATCTCCCCAATCCCTGAATCTCCGACAATCCTCAAATTCTTAATCACCAAAAGACCGATAACGTACTTGTAACACCTTCTGGACATCCAGAAGGTATTACAAGTGCGTATTAAGGTTTGCGACGCCGATTGCTTACCATCAGGTGATCCGTCTGCTCGTTTACCGACCGTTTAAACTGAGATCTCTGATCTGGCTGCGAAGCGTAACTATGGCGATTTTTTTAATAATGAGAGAAGCTCATAGTCTAATAATAGACTATTCAAGGGTTCTTGACGATGACTAATGAAGTACTCATCTATCAAACTTCTTCAATACATTTTTGACTTAGTAACAAATCAAAAGAGTTGAAAATACAACACTGAATGATATTGTGCAGATTGCACAAGGTTAATCTGTTAGTGTTTACATATAAGACTTTATTCATATACAATAGGATAGTAGGCTAACTTTTTTTTAATGTCCGTCTGGTAGATTATTTTAAACCATTAGACACGTATTTTTTTCTTCTTTACAAAATTAAATACCTGAAGCTGCGAAAATTATATATTCCTTTATATTAGATAGATAAGTACACTAAGTTATTTTGTTTAAGTTGTAAGCAGCACGATGGGATTGACATCGTCACTAAATGTGTACAAAAATCCCATACAATAAAATGAGATCAAAAAAAATATTAAATAGGTACTTTCTACAATATATTAATTTGAAATATCGTGTGACTTTACGATTTACTACATTTTACAGGGTAGATGACGTAACGACCTCCCATTTCTAAACTTAACTCCGTTTTATCTGAGTGTTGTTTTCCTAACGACAAAACAAAAAACTATGTGTCTAATATTCATTCATAATCTAACTGACGGACTAATAAATTACATTTTAAATTTTCATACCCTATTACGCTGTTCATATAGTTTTTTTTCAGTAACCTAATGAAACATTCTTTCGGTTCTTTATAAATGCAATTAGTTACTTAAGACTTGTTGTTTTCTGTTTAGTGTAGTTGTCCAATAAATTGACCAGCTGTTACTGGAAGCTAATACTTTTTAAAAGAAGGCGTACCAAAGAGCGAAAGACTAAATACTCCTATATACTGTAATTAAGTACTTTGTTTTGGTGTTTTTGTTCTAGAATGTGGTATAGAAGAATGTGCAGAAGTTTGTAAAGATGGAACAGCTTGTGATTGTAATCCAAAGGATACAGATGCGTGTAAGTATTTACTTAAGTTTTTTCTATTAGATACTAGCTTTTACCCGCGGCTTTGCAAGTATATTCCTGTTTTATTCCATAAGAATATTTAATCTGAATGAAATTACCTTATCACCTAAGTCATACCTTGCCTGTATGCCTGCATACAAGGTGTAGTTTTGAAGCCGTGTCATTTCTCGGGGGCATGTCACAGAAGTCATAAAGGTTCAATGTAAGGGAAAATTTCGGGCCAATAGTTTAAAATACGGCTAAAAAAAATCGTTTAAGTTGGACAGCATTTCAGAAAAAGCGACAGCAATGCTTCTTATTGGAGTTTTATGGAATTAGGAATAATATCAATTACGTGTTTGAGTTTGTGTGTGTTAAGCCGCGTTATAAAGCTAGTTACAAGACGGCGGCGTGCAGTTTGCACTTACGGATTTCCATATGAAAAATATTTATATACAATTTTTTTTATTGATTCGGACTCAGAATCGACAGCCGAGTTACCTCCTAGAAAATGACGCGACTTTAAAACAACACCTTGTATATAATTTTATCAAAATCCGTTCAGTAGTTTCAGCGTGATTGGCGGACAAACAAAACATCAAAATAAAGAAACTTTCACCTTTAAGTATAATATTAGTGTGATCATATTTAAAAATAATAATACCTAACTCAAATGTCTTTCTTTTTGTATAGTGTCAGCGCGATTCGAAACAAGACTGCAAGTGGTAGATATACCAAATGAAAACATATCGGATGCAATAGCGAAACAGGTAATTGATTGTACTAACAATTAAGTTAAATGTAATATTCCTTATACTAAAATCTCCTCAATATAATGTAATTCATGTATTATAACTTTCAAGATATATTAAACTAATTATATGTTTTTGGCTTACTCACGTAATTATTTGACGACGATCTCGATTAGTTTCAAGCCATGCTAGAGGCTCATATTCATGAGCAGCATTCTGCGATCCGCGACGCGGCGACTGCTGCTGAAACTAACAAAACTGCGAAAACATAATAATTAAATGTAATTAATGTTTGTTGTTACAGCTAACAGAATTTTTGAAGGCATCAAATATTACTTTAGAAGACGATGTTCAAGTGCTAAATACAAGGTAAGGATTGGTATTGATTTTATTGGGGTAGTTTCCTAAGTTTTATTTTACTGTCCGTCTAGTAAATTGATTTAAAACATTAGACACGTGTTTTATTTTTTCTCATTAAATCAAATATTCAAACACAAAAAAATATCGTTGTTGTTGTAGTACGTTGTGAAGTAACAACCTCCCACTCCTAATTTAAAAATATGTACCTAACTGACGGACTAATTAGATTTTTAATTTTCATATACTGTAAACTACCCTATTGTATGGTACCTAAAACAAAGTAATATTAATTCTTCTTTATTCTTTATCGACAGTCTGGCAACTACAGAAGGTATAAGAGACGCATGGGTGCGTGTTTGGAGTTCTAGACGTGAAGCTCCGGCACTAAGAGCAGCATTGGCCCGTCTTGCTTCTGCACGTACTCGACTCTTACCTACTTCTACGCATTTTGAAATGCATCCAGCGCTTAGTTTGCACGTAAGTTGTAATCAATCATTTATAATTGATAAGAAAATAATTAAAGGAGTATCGACGAGTTACGACATTTTTTATTGATGTCGTTAAATGGCTAGTCGTGTCTTGACCATTTGTATAACAAGTTTTTATCAGGTTTGTCTGTAGTGGGGATGACTCTATTGTTAAGCACTCTGCACAAACCCAAATAATGTGCTTTTACTTCTGAAAATTAAAATAGACTCAGCCTAAAACCGCCTATTACATGGGATTCATAAAATAAATAGTGAAAAGTGGGTGTTACATTGTACAGTGACATTAAGTGCCGCAATGTGCACCTCTGCCAACCCCTTCAGGCATTTAAGGCGTGATTTTATTATGCATGTCTGCCTAAAACGAGATGGAACTCAAAACGTCGTACTCTGAAGTTACCTACTTTTCTGATTACTCAAGGAACTGTTATGAACAAGGCCTACTTGTAAATTGCAATCTCAGCAATCCTTACATTGTTATTAGTTGTGAAGTCTAAATTAAAGAAATGATCAGCACTTGTGGTGTCATTTTCAAATGGAACTCCCGAAGCGCCATCCTAACAGAACCAACAATCTAAAATCTAAAAAAATCTTAAACAAAAAATAATCTCGCCAATATCTGCTCTTACAATCATAACGACATCATCAATCTTTAACAGCGAAATCAAGAGCAAATATGAGCGCTTAGGGGAATTGGGGAAATCTCAGCTTGATTAAATTCTTAAGTACGAACCCACAATCAATGAAAAAGTACCTACTTAATGAAACGAGATTCCTGTTACTTGGATGCGTGGAGGTAACTTTGCTTCACAGACGATTTTATTCATTTCTTACCAGGGACCATTCGATTTGAAAGTATAAAAATGTAATAACTATCGTGAGACATACTAAATTAAATAAAATCCAGGGTTACTCACGTGAATATACTAAGAAAAGCTGAGCTGCGCGACGTCGCTGCGACCGCGCGCGCTGCTCATGAGGAAGAACCCCTTTGTGGTTCGAAACTAGTAGAGCTTTTTCTCAGTATGTGAGCTGCGCGAAGTCGCCGTGACCGCGCACGCTTCTCATAAGGATTCTCTGTGGTTCGAAATTAGTAGTATATTCACGTGAGTAACCCGTGATTTTAGTTAACATAAAAATGTAATGAAAATAATGTCAAAAATTTAGAATATTAATAGTGAAGCGATTTTTAGACAATCTTGTCAATCACCAAAAATTGCCTTTGCCCCTCGAAAAAGCGTCACAATAAAGGAAAGGTCTTACCCTTGGATAACCGACAATATTAAATTTATGATGCACCTTCGTGACGTAGCGTACAGGCGGTTTGTGAACAATAAATCTTTACAGCATAAAAAACAATATTATTTAGATTTGAAGAGCCTAGTAAACAAATCTATTTATTTTGAGAAAGTAGCTTACTATAAAACTAATATTAACAATAACTTAAAGTATCCGAAATTATTATGGAAAAATTTAAAAGCCACACTGCTTCCTCCAAGTAACGATATGGATCTACCCTCACATTTTCATAACCCAGATTTAATAAATTTTAATTTCTTGCATGTTCCTGGTGACCCTAGTACCTCATTATCACATCTCACGTATTTTGAATTTCATAGGTTTTCCGACTGTGCTTTTTCCCTAAAACCCACTAGCGCTGCTAAGGTTTTGAACATTTTGAATGCCCTAAAATCGAATGCTGAAGGATGCGATCAAATCACATTGGATATGTATATGTTGACAGCCCCCCTAACACTGGACTTATTGGTACGGATAATTAATGGTTCCATAACAACTTCTTCATTCCCCGAAGCCTGGAAACTTGCAATAGTGCGTCCTTTACCTAAAGTGAACAGCCCTAGTAATCTCAAAGACTTAAGGCCAATCAGTATCTTACCCTTATTATCCAAGGTGCTAGAAAGAGTAGTGAATGAGCAGTTGTCTAGGTTTCTTGAGGGTGGTGGCATCCTTCCGGAGCTGCAGTCGGGTTTTAGAAGGGGTCGAAGTACAGCTACAGCCTTGTTGGACGTAACCGACAATATTCTGTCTGCACAGGATGAAGGTCTGTGTACCATGTTGGTCTTGCTGGATTTTTCTAGGGCGTTCGATGCCATAAATTTGTCACTACTACTGTCTAAGATGGCGTATTATGGGTTCGATATGGCAGCGTTGAGGTGGTTTGACAGTTATCTCAAAAACCGTACTCAATTGGTTGAGATTTGCGATTCAAAGGGTTGTCCTTTGCGTTCGGGTGCAGAACCGGTAACTAGGGGCGTTCCGCAGGGATCAATATTGGGGCCAACTCTATTTATTTTGTACTGTACCGATATTGTTAAGGTCATAAAACATTGCAAATTCCATATCTATGCTGATGATCTTCAAATATATTTCTCCTTTAAGCCGGGCGATTATTTGGCTGCAGTGACGGCTATAAACGAGGATCTAAATAGCATAGTGGAATGGTCTAGTCGGAACTGTCTCATTTTGAATCCATCCAAAACTAAATATATGCTTTTTGGAACAAACGGTCAGTTGAGCAAGGTTCCTAGTAATTTTAACGTATTAGTGGGTGGACAAGTAATCGAACGTGTATTTGAAGCTAGGAACCTGGGTCTTATAATGGATCAAGCCCTCAGGTTTGAAACCCATGTTTCAAATTGTGTAAAAAATTGTTTTTACCGCTTGAAAGTTCTGTACAGTATGCGTACATATCTCAGCGAGGATTTACGAGTGCAGCTGGCCGAAGCTTTGGTTTTGTCGAAATTAAATTACGCGGATACAGTAATTGGCTCTAGACTCTTATCACGAACAAAGAGGCTGATTCAACGGGTTCAAAACGCATGTGCCCGTTTTTGCTTTAATATACCACCGAGGGGTCACGTTACACCTTATCTTAACAATCACAACCTCCTAAAAATGAAGTCACGTCGTAAGCTCCACCTAGCTTGTCTTCTTTTTGGCGTAATCAAAAATAAGTGTCCCTCGTACTTGCACTCAAAATTATCCTGGGTTGGTGCTCACCGAAAGCGGGAGGCTAGGCAGTGTGCACAGCATCTAGCTATCCCTCAACATAAAACAGCAGCATTTCGAGGCAGTTTTCGGTACGCAGCGTCCAAATGTTGGAACAATATACCTCCACCAATCAGCGACTCACCAAGTATAAATAGTTTCAAATACAATCTTAAAATGTTTATTTTAACCTCACAAAAACACAAAGCTGCAATTAATGTTGATCTGTCTATCATTTAACTCTAGCCAGTTTAGTGTGTGAATGATACAGAACGCAGACATACTGGCTGTTCTATGTCCTTCATTCTGTCATGTGTACCTACTATTTATTAACATTTTACTTCTTTTTTTTTTTTTTTACGTTACTTTTATATTTATTACATTGATAAGTATACCATTGTTGTATCTGCATACTTATTGCATATATATGTGTGTATGTGTGTATATGTATGTATATGTATGTGTGTGTGTATGTATATGTATGTATATGTGTGTGTGGTGGGTGTGCAGATGCATTATTATATATGTGTATATATATTTTCTTGTTGTCTTTGTCTAACCATTCAACGTTGCTACCATCCGTGCGTCACTGCATGGGTGCCCACTGAAAATCAGTGCTGGGTAACCTGTATGCCTGGCTTACACTGAGTGGGTGACCCTTTTAGCATAGGCATGTTGTCAGCGTCTCTTTTCTAATTCTTCTGTTTCAATTTTTCAACTCTTATATTTTTATTACTTCCACTGTCACACCTTGATTGTCTTTTTTTTTTATTTTATTTATGCTGCATCGTGCCTGGTGCTAAATAAATGTTTTTTCTTTCTTTCTTTCTTTCTTTCAAAATGCAAAAAGGCCATGAGTAAGCAAAACATATAATAAAGGTTACACGCAAAGTAAATATAGACCTACCGATACTAAAGGTACTCCTCTCAGTATTGTATATAAGCACACATTTTTCAAAGAATAACAAATTTCCACTAGCAATAAGCCCGTCTCCTACGTTTCTGCGTTTAATTACTTCAATTAAACGTTTAATACCGCCTTCTGCAAAAGTTGGCGTCAGTCCAGAACACATGCCACCAGATAATACTCGTTAACTCGTTATCCTGGCTCAAATATCATCCCTTGTTTCAAAAACACCATTACACATCTAGGTATTTAGGTGTAGCCAAGTCTCCTAGTTGTGTTGTTAAACTAATGCCCTCTAGTGGTTCTGTTGTTGTGTGATAAGTTTTTTATAACGTGCCGTAATTTTAATTAGGTATTATGATTGTCAAATATTAAAAATATCGTCCACATTTGACTAGAAACTTTATGAAAGACCAGAATGTCTATATTAGACAGGCAAATACTTACGTAATGGCAATACTTTAATTTACTTATTTCACCCTACAGAAGCTGGTTGTGAATCAACGACCAGAGGTATGGGAGGGATCAGAATTTATACTAACTTGTATGGCATACGGATCCCCAAACATGGCATTTACATGGTACAAAGACAGCGTCAAAGTAAACTTCAACGGCACAACGAGGTAAGTGAACATAATGTTCTTGAACCAAATCTACTTTAACGTAGAAACAGCTCAGACCAGGCTTAAAAACTCCATCTGTACCATAATAGTCTCGACGAGTAAACGAGCCTTTTCAGCCCCGACACGAAATGGCCACCCATCCAATTACCGGTGACTGTTATTTAACCGCACCGATTAATTGTCCAACTTCCAACGTACCGTTGTGATGGCTTAATTTTGTAGTTGAAAATGACTATTCTGCTTACTTTAATATTTGGTGCTTTAGCAAAAACTACCTATGGTACCTAATAACAATGATCATAGGTACTCAAGTACTGCCAAGTATGTAAATATTTAAAGAATTTTCCGGTTTTAGGGATATTTGGACACGAACAGTGTCGGAAGATGCACTTGGTCGTCGGATGTCTGTATTAGGTGTGACAGGAGCGGAAAGACTGGACAGCGGCAAGTGGTCCTGTGCAGCAGACGATGCTGGCAGGAGACGCTGCAGAGCGTTAAGACTGACAGTATTAAGACCACCTGAGATACGACTAGTGCCGTCCACATTAACTGTTAACAAAGTAAGTCCATTCAAATCACTTTTCTAATAATCTCGAAGTTACTAGCACGAAGTTACTAAAAACCAAAATTTAATTTTATCAGGGTGATAACGTAACAATAACTTGTCTGGCGGGAGCTGGGCGAGTGCACGGTGCTCTTGGATTCAGTTGGGCTAGAGAACGAACTCTGTTACCCATGGCACCAGGTAGAGAAGTTTGGGAGGATTTATTCCCAGCAGGCAGTGTTCTGAAGCTTTATAATGTACAGGTACGAAATACTAAGTCATCGGTTAATATACAAGTATTACCAGATATTTTTTATACCTTGATCTTTTTGTATAGAAATCCAGTGAGTTCCGATGTCAAGTTTCATCAGTAGCTGGTACCAACGCTAAAGCGGTAACCATGTGGGCTCTGGGAACCGATGATGCGGCGTGTGAGAGTGACGCCTCCCATGGCTTACGCTGGCCGAAGACCGCTCCTGGAGCACATGCAACTGCATCTTGTCCACCTGGACATAGTGGGGAAACTACCAGGTTCATATCACTTCAGTATAATTAATATCTCTTTTACTTTCTATTTGCATCTTAAACAAATTTCAATGCTGATGTTTGATACATTTTTAGGTTTTGTGAGCCAAAGACAGGAGAGCATGGAGTCAAATGGAGGTTACCAGATTTTTCTGGTTGTGTTGCGGACTCATTGAGGGATATTTATGAACAGGTACTTAGCTACAAATACATATAGCTTGATCAATTCTTTGTGGACAAAGGTGTGACTTATAATATTGTTGTCAGTTTACGTTGATATCGATGGGGTACTCGTGGGGCTCTGTGTCGCACGTGTCTCGTCAGTACGGTGCAGTGCTGCGGTCGCTGCCCACTCACCCGGGCGAGGGCGAGCCTCCCCTCACACACGCAGTGCACATGCTCAACTACCTCATGTCTCCTGCCGCCCAACCAGTTGATAGATACAACAGTACCGAACATCTGCTCAACATTTATGATAACCTACTCAAACATCCTGATGCCTTCTTGGATGAGGAGGTAAGTTACTAACCAACTAAATACATGAGAATTAAAAGTACAGTTTTAAGTGTTCCTTCTTATTCTAGAAAATATTCGATCTTCAAAACGCGGTAGTGGATACTGCAGGACTGAGAAGTAGCTTCGATAAGCGCTACCATGAATTCACAGTCATGTCGAAACCAGTGCTTGAAGACAATGCAGCACATTTTGATTTCCAACCAGTTTTATCGGAGAGAGAAGAATGGGCTGTGACGTCAGCAGGAGTTGAACTAGTAACAAAAACTGAAAATGCATCTGTGGTTACTGCGTTATATCATGACTTAGGAGCGAGGTTGCCGTCACTAAAGAGATTCGTCGAGTACAAGTAAGATCATTTTACAGATACAAGTTGTTAATTTACGATTACAAATTTGTTATTGTTTATTGCCTCTGTTAATGGGTTTTTGAATTTCATTTCTAATTTAAATATTCTTTTATGTTATCGTTACTTTTAATATGTTTAGTAAGTAATATAATTTTAACTTAATTTGTTCCACTTATATTTATTTATTTGTATGAATTTTATTATTATTATTTTCTTAAATTATGATTTTTATTTTCTCCGTCACGGCAGTTGTAGCAGCAACTCTTCCAGGTCTGGTGGTGCGACGCAATACACAATAGCATCACAACAAATACAGCTTTCTGTCAGTGGTGCAGGAGTTGACAATACTCTTCTTCATACTGTGACTCTGCTGTTTACACACTCTAAGAATTACAGTGCTATCGGTGAGTAGATACCTTACAGAGTATCATATTTTTTAGAGGAAAGTAGCAATCTGATAGTTTTTTATCCAGCAGCTCAATTAGCTTGTGGAAGTCGGTCGCGATCTTCACCACGCGTATGGACCACTCAAACGTGTGAACTTCGCGTCCAAGAGCAGACTTACATCGCTTGCCGCTGTCGAGGACTTGCGACCATCGCGTTATTTACAGTCGACAGTTTGGGTCTCGTGAGTACTAGCATCTAGAAACACATAAACTCAATATCGTTAACTGTCTTGATAATTTCAAAACAGCAGTGATTCTTCCAGACGGACGCTGAGAGTGACTCGCGAGGTATTGTGAAGATTACGGTAAGCCTGGGAAGCGCTATGTGTCTTGTAGCTGCACTATTACAACTGTTGAGCCTCGTAGTTGGTAGTAAAACGAGACTGCCAGTACTGCTCAGGGCTACTACTGCCGCTACACATTCCGCAGCTATGTTGACTCTACTTGAATGCGACACAAAGCAGGTAAGTTTGAGACATCCTTTGCCCAGAAAATATTGTAAGCAATACTGAGTTAAAAATGAATCATGATTCTCTTAGACTTCTGCGTGTATCGGACCTCTGGGTTGGGCAATAGCGGCGTGTTGGTGTGCTGGCTGTGCCGCATTATGTGCACAACCATTGCTTCTACACACTGAACTGGCTGCCACAGCTACTCGAGCACCATCTGTAGGTCTTCTGGCAGGTCTGTATAAGAAGATAGACGGTTATGTAATGGGGAATGTGGAAGATACAGATGTGAAACTTGGTGATTTGGTTGCAGGTGTGAGCACATTGTGCTGGTTAACAGCTCGATTATGGGGAGGAGCACCTTTGCAGCTAGGCGCAGCTGCCAATGCGGTCTGTGGAGCAGGTGCTGCATTACTAGCCGCATTAACGCTCTGTCTTGCACTCTGTGCTGCTAGGACTCTTCGGACAGTAAGTAAATCACATACCCATAAATCTTCTGTACGCAACCGATTTGCTTGGAAACCATCAATATATCTTCATAACTTCTCAGGTAACCCACAAGCTGCCTCCCGACAGACGCGAGTACGTCCGGGAACGCTCGCGAGTGGTGCGCCACACATTAGTACTACTCTTCACTACTACAGCGACACAGATTGCAGGGGTAGCTTATGCGCAACCTGGAGAGAGGACGATGCCTAAAGTTATAGCTCTATCTGTCGCTGCCTTGGCCAATGTGAGAACCATTCCTATTTAAAACATTATCAAATATAATACTAATAATTATTCTGTACCAACACTGTTTGTTGCTTGTTCAGGGTCTAGCAATGTTGATATGCTACGTAATCTGCGACGAGGAGTGTCTTCGAGCAGCTCGACGGTTACTCACGCTCTCTTCACACAACGAATGGCACGAGTCCCCTGAAGGAGACACATCACTTAGTTGTGAGTTTTTTAAAAACTATCTTCTCTAAATTTCACTAAGGGATTCGTTCTTTTATTATTTTATTGTATTGTAGTGTACATAAGACAAGGTCGAGAGATGGAGTGTCGCGGTGCAGTAGGCTCGCTGGAGTGCTCCTCGTCGCATGTGTCGCCCGCCAACACGTACTGGCGCGCCACGCCACTGCAGAGCCCCTTGCATCGGTGAGATAGTGTGACATCACAATCACAACACAGTAGCCAAAAGTATCTATCTGCCAGACAAGTTATAATGTATTTGTGTAATCAGGCGCGGGTCGAGCGGCGCGTGTGTGGCGGATATAGTGCGCTGCGTGGAGTACAAGCAAGCTCTACTACCATCACACAACGTGGACACACGAGCTCTCTGCGACCTCATACCTATTGGTAAGCATCCAAGTAGAATAACTATAGAGGTAGTAGAGGTAGAGTGTAATGTTGGTCTTTTAGTTTAGGTAAATGAAGTTTCATATCTTTGTCACCAGGTGGTGCAGAGCCTCATGTGTCTCGAGTATGTGTGGAACTACGAGTGCTGCCTGAAGCACCACAAAGTACTGTACATGCTAGTACTTTTGAACCACTCAGGGATACGAATGACATATCAAAGGTAACTGGCAATTCCTTATATAAATCTAAAGTTTGTTTGAAGCGAAGAAGTTGATAGGGGTCTAATCTAAAGCATGTGTAATATCACCAGGCAAACTGCACGGTGTGTGCAAAATCAACTCCAGACGTGTCAGCAACGAGCACAGCTCCGCGTCCTATCAAGAGCTGTCTCAAGAAGCGCTCGCCTCAACTATCATGGAGCACATCATTACCGTCCATCCACCAAGAGGATGATGACAAAAGTTCTCATCTACAGCTAGTAGACACACAGTCCCAAACTCCCGCCACACACAGCACATTCACACAGACAGACAAAGTGCTCCACAAGATATCCCACGACCTGGACTTCCTACTGAACAGGAAGCCCAGTCGCGTCACCAACAACTGTCCGCAGCAGATAGAGGAAGCACCCACTTAGTGCACAGACATGTAACGTGTAGTTATAAGTAAACTAATGACTGATGGAGGCAGGGAGCAACACTTAGGTAAATTGTGTACATAATAATGTACTCTATTGTAAATATAATAATAATTAAAGTTCTGTGATTGTATAGTTATAGTAAAGGAATGATTATTTTTAGTTGAATGCCGAAATAGTTGGTGAGTTGTAAGTAAGCTGTAAGTGTATTTATAACAGGAGTAAGAGATTATATCTTTATCAATATCAAAGGTTTTCTGTTCGTGAATGTTAGTTTTTAATCAGGAACAAAATAATTATGTATACGTACAAATGTTTAATCTATGGAAAATACGACTGAATTAGAAAATGTATTGTATTTCTTGGTTTGTTAAGAAACACTACGTTTCTTTTACATTTCATATTCAATGATGTTATTTAAAAAAATTGTGAAGAATGAATAATGTTTTAAAAATACACGATGGTCATCCCAACAGATTAAATTTTAATTTTGATATATTTTTAACAAGTTGTTTTATTTCTAATCCTTTAAATACATTCTTAAATTTTTCAAAAGATTTGGCAGTTTTCTGACCGAGAAAAATATTTACTTAGGCTAAAATACTTCGATTATTAATACAATAAAATATTCAACAGCTCTTTCATTTCTAGTTTTACTTAATTTTAATTTTTTTTTAATATTCTTTTACGAAGTAATTTTTATTTGCCGCAAATTCGTTTCAATATTAAAAAAAAATTGAAAAAAAAGCACGTGGTGGCGTCTAGGCGACACGATTGGTACTACCTGACGGGAAGTGCATGGCAGTGAACACTTCACTGCAAATTTTTTAAATGCTTTCGTGAACTGACACTCCGTCTAGACATTATACCTCTATATGGGAATACCTTTATCTGTATTAGGTAGTACTATTATTAATGTTAGATCGCTGTATACAACATTAATAAATACAATATTGTGTTCTGCCGGCGAGTACACAGTACATAATGCAGATATAACGGAGCCATGCAGATATTACCGGTAAGTACACAGTTTGCTAAAGTCTATTGTTAAGTAGGTAGGGATTGGAAAATATATTTTCTAGACTATTACTTTTTTAATACTGCTATGGCATACCATAGTATATACTGCTATATCTGGCATGATTGATTTTATAGTAATAGGAATTGAAAGTCTAGTTGACTTGAATATTATATGCGAGGTAAGTTTGTTCGAAGGGAGCTCTACTCTAACTCTCTTTCTCAAAGCTTTTTGTCAGTACATAAATTAATTTAAGTACTTCTCGTAATTGATGAAAAACTATATTCCCATTATCATTTTCCATAAAAGAATAGGTTAAAGGTAGTAGATTGTAGGAAGGTAAGTTTAAGTTGAGGATTAGGTGTGGGGAAGCCATGGTTCGGCACGAATGGGGTGGCTCAACCGGAGTGATACGTTTGCGTTGTGTTTCGTCGTGTGAGTGAGGTTACCGGAGGACTAATTACATCCCCCCCTCCCTAATCTACGCACTTGTAACACCTCTGGTGTTCCAGATGTCCACGGGCGACGCTGATTACCTACCATCAGGCAATCTGCCTGCTCGTTTACCGCCTTATCCTAAAAAAAGGTAATATTTACACAGAATTTTCATCAGTTCTTCATCTCACGTTCTACACCTTACCTAATATTTTGGAAAAATCTAATAACGTCCCGTACCTGTGAAGGACATAATCGTGTCTCCAATACATAAGTGAAACCCATTGGAAATGCACGTTATAACTTATCTATAGGTCTCAAGAGAGTAGGTAATAATGTTGGACATTGGTTCACGCGCGTGTCCCCGGGGCAAACGTGATCGGCTTGCGTGACGACACTCGCTGTCTCACTATTAAGTATCGTAATAGATACTTAATAGTGAGACAGCGTATGATCGATGATGTTTCTTTTAGAGACAATTTTACGTATTTTGCAATAGGTAACATGCCTTTTTTCTTTAATTTAATAGGTTGGTGTGATTGATGATTGATCGATCGATTGATTGATCTATGATTTAAATGAAATAAGATTTTAGTCCATCTGCGTAGTTGAGCGATTAACTCCGGTGAGAACTATACTCAACATTTTGTTAACTAACTCTTAGTGGAAGACTGGTATTGGTGACAGGAATATCATTAAAATCATACTTCGATGTCGATTGAACAACTTTATAGAGGTAGGAAACCATTCATTCATAAACATTTAGCTCGAGAATCATAGATGAATAATTATGTTTGACGAGATATCGACGAGTATACTGAATCATAGAGAACAATAATTTTGTTTAAACAATAACACAATTTCCATATTGTGAAAAGGTAATATAACGTACAACGTTTTATCGATACTTCTGTTTACTTCAGAGAATAACAGGATGTGCAAACATTCAACAAGTTACTGATCTCCAGGAAAAGAGTATCGGATTAACGGCTTATACCCTGATTATGAAAACCTTTAGAAAGTATTGAAAACAAATTGTAAGTATCACACCATTTATTCACTAAAGAAGCGATTTAACATTTAGAAGGTTATGTACGAGTTTGTTGTACGTTTAATTAAAGTAATCGAAACGAGACCGCATTCCGCGTTCTGATTGGTTGTTTTTTTTTTAGCTGCCCAATCAGAACGGCGAACGCGTGTAGTTTAGTTTAACTTTAGCGTGTAGTTTAGTGTTGCGCTGTAGCTTGCATGCACTTTTAGTCAGGTTTGTTTTTGGTCTCGTTTTGTTTTAAGGTATCGTGGCCAGAAGGTTTTTTTTTTTTTAAGGGGGGAAAATCATCGAATGACTGCTCCCGCCTGGGTGAGGCGGAAGGGAGTGTCAGACTCTTACTGACTAAAAACCACCCCGTTCCGTCTCCTGCACGTCGAGCCGGAGCCACGGTTACCCGTTAGGTTCTCCGCGACTCCGGATCGGCATCGGCCCTAATGAGCCTCATCTGTGGTGGTCTGATGGCTCTTTGAGGCGCGCGCGGAACGCGACGCGCCGTACGTAATAAAAAAATAGTGATATTTTACATTAACTTGTCCTGAAAATACTCGTTGACAGTGTAATATGCTTTTGGCACTAATAGGGCTTTGATTTTTTTAAAATATATTTATATCTGAAATCTCCAGTACAGACTTGGGTAGGTGATTATACCTCTAGACACGTCGTGGCGCCATGCGGAAAATACTTTTATTAAGTAATGCTGTTTTAGTGCTTGGAAAATATATATTAGATTGATATATATTACTATTAAATTTGTTAAAGCATTGCAGGTTTTTTTTGACAAATAGAGCAACTTCTAGTATATAAATGCACGGTACGGTCAGTATATTTAGTTTTATAAAATAGGGTTTGCAACTATCTGTTTGCTTTATATTAGCTATAGCTCGGACACATTTTTTTGCGCTCTAAATACAGCGTCTTTGTTAGTGGAGTTACCCCAAAAAATTACACAGATACACACACAGTACTGGATAAATAAGACAGATTCCAAAAGATAGAATACTTTTTTTACAATGATAATATTAGAAGCAATGTCTGCAGTCGCGAAGAACCTAACGGGTAACCGGGGCTCCGGTTCGACGTGCAGGAGAAGGATCGGGGTGGTTTTTAGTCAGTAAGAGTCTGACACTCCCTCTCGCCTCACCCAGACGGCAGCAGTCATTCGATGATTTTCCCCCCTTAAAAAAAGCAATATCTGCAAAAATACACTTTTTGATTTGAAAATACCAACATCCGAAAATTCCGTTAAGAAAACACTCGTTGACAAGGATTTTCAGTTCCCTTTTTTTGTGACAGGAAAAATGTACAACATTTTTCCTGTCACAAAAAAAGCTCTTTTGTAAGAAAACCTCTGTTTTAATAACATTATCATTTTCCTTGCTTTTGTCAAAAGTTAAGCCACATTTACACAGTACAAGTTTCTTGTTTTATACATTACTAGCGACCCGCCTCAGCTTCGCACGGGTGCAATGTGTATGTATTATACGTATAAACCTTCCCTAAGAATCACTCTATGTATTAAAAAAAAACACGTCAAAATCCGTTGCGTAGTTTTAAAGATCTAAGCATACATAGGGACAGACAGACGGCGGATAGCGACTTTGTTTTATACTATGTAGTGATATATTTTAACCGAGGCGTTTGGCCACTATCTCGCCTTGTGGTAAACGATAATGCAGTCTACGATGGAGCACGTCGACCCATAAGCAACATATTCACTCGGGCCTTGAAGACTATTATTTATTAAGACTATTATTTATGCTAATACACTTCAGGAAACACAAACTCTGGCAAAGAATTCCATGTCTTAGCAGTACGCACAAGGAAGCTTGATGCGAAACACTTAGTACCTGTGGGTAGGACGTCTACTATGAATCGGTAACGCTTTGCCTTCGATTGTCTATGGTATGATGATGAATGTCAATTCCATACAATAAATGAAAACAATAATTGAATTGCATATTCTAAACAATATGTTATATTCATGATCTATAGTAAACAAAGTCAAAGGCAAGTCAAAGTCAAAGCATTTATTTCAATTAAACCATAATTTAGTACTTTTGAAACGTCAACAAATACAAAATAAATAATAGTCTGTCAGTCAGTCCGTCAGTGAAGCTAGGTGAAGCTAGGTGCTCATTCCAAAATGTAGATTCGAATGGAGAAGAACAAGAAAAGAAGAGCAAAAGACTCCGTTCGTTACTCTTTTTTAAAAAGTATGTTCTACAATGTCTCTGATACATATTCCAATACAGTACGTATATTATGTGAGAACAATGCAAAGACACGCTTGACGCATTATACTAATTACAAAACTTAGTAAAATAAAAAAAAATAAACAAAACAAAAACAAAAAATCTTACAGTCTTTTTTTTTAAGTGGGGAAAATCATCGAATGACTGCTCCCGCCTGGATGAGGCGGGAGGGAGTGTCAGACTCTTACTGACTAAAAACCACCCTGTCCCTTCGCCTGCACGTCGAGCCGGAGCCAACGGTAACCCGTTAGGTTCTCCGCGACAAATCTTATAGTCTAACATGTTCTTTTTTCAATTTTTTATCGATGCGTCAATTATTGCGTTTAAAAAGAATTGCTTATAGTAATCAAGCACTAACTTGAAAATCAATCAATCGTTTATTACATACAAGAAAACGATATCGTGTAAATGAGCCTTAAGAGAAGTCTCATCGAATTTTCATTTGGTTAACCAAATTTTCATTGACCTAATTAGAAGTAAATGTTAATTAGGGCGCGGTTTTTGTTGCAACGAGTTTACTTATTGTTGTTGGGGTACTAATCAGTCTCAGTGTAACTTTTTTTTTAATTCTTTTTTTCTTTCTTTTATTTCGTTGTTCGATATTTTGTTCAACTGAACATTAAACTGATTACACTGATATAATTTGATGAATTTAAATAATTTAGGTTTTTCATAATCAAATTATGTTCTAAAAAATCTCTTTTTCCACAATTTCATACTCCGTGCTACTACTAAGAATTAATAAAAACCAGTAATACTTTGCCCGACCTGGGAATCGAAGCCGAATCCCCTTGCCCAGCAGTGGCACTTGCGATCACTCGACCAACGAAGTAGTCTCTATCCAATCAAAAACATAAATATGAAATGAGAGCCAAGTTCAATATTATGATAAATGCCTTGGTTGTTTACTTCAACGACAAAAGAAGTGAGATCTAAATGGGTGCCAAGTTCAATTGTCAGTCCTGAAATTTATTTATAAGTAACATTATAACATAACGTATCTTCTTATAACATTAGATAATATAGCCTTTTTTTCAAGGGGAGAAAATCATCGAATGCCTGCTCCCGCCTGGGTGAGGCGGGAGGAAGTGTCAGACTCTTATTGACTAAAAACCACCCCGTTCCTTCTCCTGCACGTCGAGCCGGAGCCTCGGTAACCCGTTAGGTTGCGGGCAAACTGGTCCTCGTGCGGAAGACGGGGCGCTCTGCCGACTCTCCGTCCGCATACCGGCCCATAGTGCTGCTCGACGAGGTGGGGAAAGTCTTCGAAAGAATCATTTCGAACCGCCTCGTCGCGCACCTGACGAACATTGGGCCGGACCTGTCGGACGGCCAGTTCGGCTTCCGCAGAGGGCGCTCCACGGTGGACGCCATCATGCGCGTTAGGGACCTCACGACGGGGACTGCAGTGTCCGGGGGTAAGGTCGTAGTGGCGGTGTCTTTAGACATCGCCAACGCCTTCAACTCCCTGCTCTGGAGCTGCATCTTGGAGGCACTCCGATATCATGGGGTGCCTACCTACCTCCGTCGTGTGATCGAGGCTTATCTGATGGACAGGTCCGTCAGCTACCCCGGTCACCGGGGTGAGTGGAACCGGCGAGAAATGTCACGCGGTGTTCCACAGGGTTCGGTTCTGGGGCCGCTCCTGTGGAACATCGGCTATGACTGGGTGCTGCGCACCGACCTCCCGAACGGCGTTAGCACAATATGCTACGCCGACGACACGCTGGTGCTAGCGCACGGGAGGTCGCACCAGGCGGCGGCCGATTTAATGGCGACAGCGGTTGCGACAGTCGTTGAAAAAATCCGGCAGTTGGGACTCGAGGTGGCGCTCCACAAGTCCGAGGCCATGTGTTTTCATGGCCGCGGGAATGTGCCACCTCCGGGTGGGTCCCAAATAATGGCGGGAGGGGTTACTATCGGCGTCGAGACGACGATGAAGTACCTGGGACTCGTCCTCGACAGTCGGTGGAACTTCGTGGAGCACTTCCGACGTTTGGCTCCAAAGTTGGCGAGGGCGGGGGCTGCGTTTAAGCGCATCCTCCCCAACCTCGGGGGGCCAAACGCCAACTGCCGGAGGTTATACGCCGGGGTCGTGCGGTCCATGGCCCTCTACGGCGCCCCTGTTTGGGCGCCGAACTTGTTGCGGCGTCCTGCTCGGACGCTGCTCATGTCACAGAGGGTCATGGCGATCCGAATGATCCGCGGATACCGCACGATCTCCGGGGAGTCGGCGAACCTCCTTGCCGGATTACCGCCGTGGGATCTGGAGGTGAAGGTGCTCGCGCGCGTGTATAACATGCGCGCGGAGGCACGTCGCCGGGGCGAAACTCCGCTGCCGCGCCAGATAAGTGCGTGGCGGGATGAGCTCCGGCGCGATCTCATGGCGGAATGGCAGCAACGACTGTCGCAACCGAGGGCTGGGCTCGCTGCCATCGCAGCGGTAAGTCCCCTCTTTGAGGAGTGGCTTGAGAGACGCTACGGCGTCCTCACCTACCGCCTGACGCAGGTCCTCACCGGACATGGAAGTTTCGGGAGGTACCTGTGTCTGATGGGGCGGGAGGAAACGCCCGGGTGTCATCACTGCGAGGACACGCTGGAACACACAGTGGGAGAATGCCCTGCGTGGGCTGAGCACCGCCGTGCCCTCAGGGAAGTGATCGGCGATGGCGACCTCTCGCGTCCGGGCCTAGTGCGGGCCATGATGCGGAGCGAGGGGGATTGGGATGCCGTCTCCTCCTTTTGCGAAGCAGTCATGCTAGCTGAGAAGGAGGCGGGACGCGTGAGGCAGCGAAGCGCTGCCTCCTCGCAATCCAGCCATCGCGAAGGACACACCGGGCGTCGGGGATCGCGAGACGATCTCCGGCCACCGTAAGCGCGGGCCTGCGGACGACGAGCATGGGTGGCTCCCTGTCCGACCAGAAACAGACCCGAGCGTATGGCGCGTCGCGTTCCGCGCGCGCCTCAAAGAGCCATCAGACCACCACAGATGGGGCCCAATAGGACCGATGCCGACTCGGAGTCGCGGAGAACCTAACGGGTAACCGGGGCTCCGGCTCGACGTGCAGGAGAAGGAACGGGGTGGTTTTTAGTCAGTAAGAGTCTGACTCTCCCTTCCGCCTCACCCAGGCGGGAGCAGTCATTCGATGATTTTCCCCCCTTAAAAAAAAAAAACCCGTTAGGTTCTCCGCGACAATGTATTATAGCCTAAGGTCTGATTTGGCTAGTTTTTATAAACTACCAACGAATTTGTGTGTATGTGAAATAGTTTTTGATTTATGAGGGCGTCAAAAGTGGTTCCTAATGGTTTGTGTATTACACAAGGTGCTGCTCGCCAGTTCTCTTTCTTGAACTTGGCTTGACACGCTACCGCGTATCTACATTCCTAAACCCTTTTAAAATCATGTTCACTGACATTAGCAGTTACCAAAAGTCATTCAACTTCCACCTCAATAAATATTAGACCGGACCTATTTACTCCAGTCATCTTGTTCAGCCATTTTCTCACGCCATCAAGAAGATTAACAACGGTCTAGACTTAGACAGAATTATGTAGGTCTAGGGTATTAAGGATTATAATCTTGGTGGCGATATACATTCACCTAACATAATGATAATTTCCGTAGGTAGACGACTTTACGACATATATTGCCTAAACAAATTATTTATGTTGATACAAGCCGTAGAATAGGGATGTATTTTAAGCCAAAATAGACTTAGATGTATTTGGATATAAGATATGTTTCACAATGGCACTAAAAGAGTAAAGTAAAAGATTGAATATGGGACGTATTTTTATGAAAGTATTAAAATAAAATTATCAGTACCTAGTAGCCTTGACTAGTAGTCTGAAAGTGTGCCCGGTATATGGCAATAGGCTCACCCCCTATTATTACATGGGAATTATAACATAAATAATGAAAAGTGGGTGTAACATTGTACAGTGGTGTTAAATGCTGTAACGTGCACGTCTGCCTATACCTTCGGGGATAAACGGCATGATGATGATTTTTATGAAATAAAGACAAAATAAAATAAAGAAAGTTTATCTCTTGATAAACTTCACTAAAGGTACTGAAACTGGCTCTTACATCGTGTTTTCAATACTTCATGTACTTATTACAATAATCTAAGTGAGAAAGCAACTCTGTATCTTTGTGTAATTGTTTGTTTAACATAACATTAACACTATTTGTAAATACCTACCTTCGAGCTACGTGATCTAATTAACTCCAGCATATTAGCTCTTATCTTTAATGAAATGAAATGAAATGAAATGAAACATTTATTTGTTATACATAGGTACATTTGGTTGGTCATTTTTAGATTAAAGTGCGCTATGATCAGCCTATTTTAGGCATACAAATACTCGTATAAGAGTTTAAATCAGTAAGTCCATTAATTAGTTAGATAAGTAAATATAAATTTGTCGTGTTTTAATAAATTACATGTCAATAGTGTCCGCCAAAAAGTCAGATGAGGAAGACTACTTAATGCTTAATAAATTATAATAAATTGATGTCAATAAGTAGGTAATTAATAGATTATTGTAGTCAATACGTTATAGCTATACATAAGTCAACAAATAAGCAAAATCAAAATTTATCCATTAAAAAATCTGAGACACTATAATAACATTTTTGACACAGTAATTGTTTTAAAGATTTTTTAAAAGAATTAACATTAGCTTGTTTATGTTATAGAATACCAAATGGTTTGAAGCTCTCTAAAACTAATGCAGTTCAATCACATAATAATTAAATAAAGTTTAATTGACCAGTGTAGTTGCAGGTTTAAAGGAAATTACTTGAATATTAGCTCTGCACAGTACGGTGCAGGTAGATGAAGCGAGGGTCATTCCACTTGGGAAATTCATTTAAATTAGTTCAGCTATATTATAAAGGTAATACAAGTCCGAACAAGCAATGTTCCGAATGACTAAATACAGATTTTTGTGTTGAATCGCCTTTGAATTGGTATTGGGAACTTTTATGAATAATTGTCATTTTATTTTAAACTTCTTGGATGGTCCTAAATTAGTTACAATTATGTGAACCACACAAAGCGTCTATTAAACATAGTACAGACGTGCATACTGCAGTACTTTGGACGTGTCTCCCGTCATGATTACGACTCCATAGAGCGGCTGGTCGTTCAGGGGAGAGTAGAGAGAACCAGATCACGAAGCAGATCATCTATCAAGTCAAATCGGCAACAGGAAACCCAGAGTCAGAGTGCGCCAGACAATCCACAAACAGTTACAGATAGCGGGAGATCGTGATGAAAGCGGTATCGGCCGTATAACCATATTTTATACGACCGCCTCAACGTGACTACGACCGCTCTGCCAAGAGCCAAACGACAGAGAGGAATGAAACACAAATCGTGTTTAACTGAACTATTTACGTGCTGTAGAACACACGTGCAATTCAGGTTCAGGGTTAAACTATACCAATAAAATATTAAGTTTAGTAGTTATAAACAACAATATGTATTACACTGTAACTCGTTGCACAGCTGTTATTATTTTACGACTTTCATAATAAGGTTATTGCACCTTGTTACTTTGTTGCACTACACGTGTTATTAGTATCATTAGTAGGTATGATTACTATAGTAATATATAATTAGTAATGGTGATGACGTCACGTACTATATTATCACGTATGCACGGAAAGCAACATACTTAGCATAATTTAGTCAGTTGACTGCCTCGTTGGCCGAGTGGTCGCAAGTGCTACTGCTCGGCAAGGGGTCTCGGGTTCGATTCCCGGGTCGGTCAAAGTACTACGGGTTTAAAAAAAACATTCTCAGTAGTAGCACGGAGTCTGAAATTGTGCTTTTTTGGGACTCATAACATACATAAATAGTGAAAAGTGGGTGTTACATTGTAGGTACAGTGGCATTATGTGCCGTAGATAATGTGCACCTCTGCCTAACCCTTCGGGGATAAAAGGCGAGATGTTATGATGATGATGATGATTATGATTTTATTATGGAATAGGAAACAAACGAGTAGACAGATCACCTGATGATAAGCGATCAGCGCCGCAACGTATACCCGGAGGAATGTCATGGTGATCCGGAGGTTTAAGAAGTCCGGTTTAAATTAAACCAGGTTAATACACGAGAGTGCGAATCTACCAATGGCAAGTACCAATGCGACTTTTTCCGATTTATATGTACTTTTTAATATTATCTAGACACCACTGACAAACGGTGAAGGAAAACATTGTGAGGAAACCTGGGTTTAAATCGCCAACCCGTATTGAGCAAGCGTGATGATTAATGCTTAAACCTTCTCCGTGCAAGAATTTGCCTTTGGTCAGCAGTGGGCACTTATAGGCTGTTAATGAAACTGTCAACTATCAATCCATATAAGAAGGGTTTGTCGAAATCTCCGTACTTGCCTCTAGGATGCTCCTGGTCCAGCAGTAGGCTATCATGGTGTTAGTTCTTAAGCGAGGTACGAATTTGATAAAAACTATTTACGGTTGAAGCTAAGAGCTAAACAAACAAATAGACCAACGTACATGCTTTCACCTTAACAGATTCATGTACACGTATTTGGAACACACTAGAAATATTTCTTAAATAATGTGATTATTGAAATGGCCTTTTGATAATACAATTAAATCCTTCGCCCTTTGCGAATGCCTACCTATAGGGACTTTCTGAAGTTAACCGTATTATAGGGTGGATTCTATTTCCCAATGCCTAATGCCGGTATTTAATTCGATACAACGAACTTTTAGGTCCTAAATAGTTCAATTACATTTATGTTTACGATTGTGTTGTGGTCATTTTATTAAGACTTACCTACTGTTACCACGGCCTCACAGGAAACTGACGTAAAACAACGCTTGCATTGTGTTTTGTCGTATGAGTGAGGTAACCGGAACCCCAATTACACCCCCTTCCCTAATTTCTCCAGTCCCTGAATCCCCAACGATCCTCAAATTTCTAATCCTTAAAAGGCTGATAACGCATTTATAACGCCTCTGGTCTTTCTGGTGTCCATGAGCGACGCCGATTGCGTACCATCAAGTGATCCGTTTGCTCGTTTAAGGGCTTAGTCCATAAAAAAGTGAGAATTACAGAAAATCCAAAAATATTACATGTATATTTGTAAAAAGGACCAAATTATTATTAAACACCGATAAATAATTTCAAACTTCGTGTCTTACATTACTTATTACGTACTGTGAATTATGAGAGCTGAATATTAAAAAAGTACCGGAGTCTGTACCATACCTGGAATTTCCTCTTCTAGTTACCATACTAACGTTTTGGCCTTCGGAAAGTCTTTATACTATAGTATCTAGAAGCGGAGAACCTTGATGACACACAGGGGAAGTTTTTCTTAGTTTAGAAGTCTATGATTCTATATTTTACAATATTAATACCCACTTACTCTAACAAAACAGAAACAGTTCTTTGAGGCTAAAGACTTACGGCATGATTTTCTCCCGCGTCTGCTGCGATGGCGCAATGGTTGCAGAATTTTTAAAACTCACGAGACCGCAGTTCTCTGCGTTCCCTCAGCCGCAGTTGCGCTTATCGCCCGCAAACTTGACGGGAGATTATCGCTAGACGGGCCATTAAACAATTAGTTGAGTTCCAGACCGGCCATCTCATTGCGATCGCCCGCTAGCTGATCGCAAGGTGCGCGGGTGGTAACCGCCGCGGCTGCCGGACCGCACTCGCGCCCACTGGTACAGCGGGAGCCGCAAACAATCGCACCCGCCGCGGGTGTGAAACCACGTCGTGAAAATTGCTTTGATTTTTCACATACATATCCGTATTCTACATAGGCTGCGGGAGCGTCGTGACTCCTTAGTCTAACCACAATATTTGAAAGACCGTTAAGCAGGGAGTTAAGCGTCTTCTAAATTTAACTTTGAGCAGTTTGAGTACCCTAAGTCAGAATGTCTTCTAAGTTCAGCAACCAGCCTATTTACATCAAAACAGCATTAAGTAAGTAATATTAACATTCAAAATCTGTTATCACTAGTTAAGATTAATGCCAGCCTAGTTATTGCATATTGATGTTACAAGTTGTGTCGTTAGTGAGACGTATTACCCGCGTATTTAGATAGTAATTACCCCGGCGTGCAGTTATCGCTGGCATTTAACTATTTTATTACCCTAATGTACGGCAGTACTCGAGTTACAGTCAATTATGTTGTCTCATTGTCACTTTCATGGTGACAGATATTTCATGCGAATGTTCTAACTGTGAAGAAGACACATACATACTCTTATACGATACATACGATTGGGTAATATTATCCGTAACATCATATTAACATCATGCCTTTTTATCCCCGAAGGGATAGGCAGAGGTGCACTTAATGCTACTGTACAATGTAACACCCACTTTTCACTATTTATGTTACGAGTCCCATGTAATAGGGGTGGGACTATTGCCATATTATTATACCGGGCACAACTCCAGACTCCGTCCTATTACTGTTTTTTTTAAACCCAGTATTACTTTATCAGACTCGGAAATAATATTATCCGTACCTTATACAAAATACAACTAGGTATAGTTTAAGACAAATGTCGCCTAGCAATCTCAAATATACTTATAGATTCTGTGGTTATATCAGTACCTATAGTTTTACTTACGACTTTCTTCTATAAGATATGTGTAGATACTTAGATAGCCGCCAAAACTTGTATAATGCAAGCGATAATGGTAATTGTGGTGTAAGTGGACTTGTGACCAATCTCAATGTCAATGCAATTTGAATCCAATAAAATCTCAATAATGATTCAATGTCAAAACTATACAACCCCTATCGTAGCAGTTAAAATAGCATTCAGAGTACGGAATACAAGGCCAAACTCAATACCATTTAGTTTATTAAATATCCGCGTAATACGGATGGAATAAGCGCTAGTGTTGCAACTCAAGAGTACGAAATTTGGTCAATACCAATGTCAATCGATCGGAATTGGATTCAAGAGTAAGCCTCTGATCAACGTTGAAATACTCAAACGCCACTGAATTTTTAGTCGTGCTTGAGTATAGTTCTCTCACTACAAATTCTTCATAAAAAACAGAGATAGCATGATATTTAAGTACAATTTAAAATAGAGTTTCAGCCTTTCAGTATTCGAACGTGCGCTACATAAAATGAAATTTCTTAAATACACTTTCAATCAAAGTCAAAGTCAAAGCATTTATTTCAATTAAACCATAATTTAGTACTTTTGATACGTCAACAAATACAAAATAAATAATAGTCTGTCAGTCAGTCCGTCAGTGAAGCTAGGTGAAGCTAGGTGCTCATTCCAAAATGTAGATTCGAATGGAGAAGAACGAGCAAGAGACACCTTTCGTTACTCTTTTTTTTAAAAGTATGTTCGACAATGTCTCTGATACATATTCTTATTAATTTACAATAATCTTATTGAATGTCATGTATCTTGACGTGATGGTTTGTAAACTATTTAGATAGGATACAAGACGAGATTAGTGTGAGGGAACTCAGACAGAAGCCTTCAGGCGACGGAATAAAATATGCATAGAACATTAAATGCAGCTCTTGGGGAGTTCTCCAACTAGTAAGCATTATAAAGGTCTCCCCTATCTACATATGAACTATGTCACTGGTAAGTGCTTATTATTGGGTGAACAGTAAACTAGCTATTGAGTGAATTGAAATGTTGACTAAAACACCTTTGATTTATATTGCACTTTGTCAGTGTTAGGATTCATGTTATTCATAAAATATTTTAGTATTAGATGTGACAGATACAGAGTAATTTGTTTTATTAAAGCTTTGACAAATTTCAATCAATCCATTAGTATTTTTTGACTGGATCAGTGAGTACAGAAAAATGGTAATAAAATTGAAAAATTAATTCACGTTTATTTAATACATCTCTCAACATTTATAACGAGCTATACACAACTAGTTTATCGAGGTCTCGCTTCGTATGGTCTTTCCACACATTCAACGATCAGTTTATACTAGTTTTGCATGACTTGATGTGGAACTGTTAGTACATTATTTATAAGACATTATTTGTCTTACCGTGTACCGTAGAACCGCACAAACAATTAAGCGGCTTAATGTAGCGCTGCACCTTAATGTCTCAGCGCTTTCTTAATGATCAACAAACTTGTACAGCGCTGCAGCGGCTGCATTGTACTCCAATCCAACTTTTCAAAGGACTCTCTATTATAAAGTACCGAGGAATGCTAACTGACTACTGCTAAATGTTATTTATCGCGATTGTTTGTACTGAACGTTAACACAAAGAACTGCTTGTTTTCTTTTTAAATCGATGGAGTACTCGTAAGCGTATTCTGCATACCTATCTGTCCAAGCAAAACCTATCCATACCCAGTATAAACAATTTAATTTAAGGGGGGAAAATCATTCAATGACTTCTCCCGCCTTGGGTTAGGCGAGAGGGAATGTCAGACTATTACTGACTAAAAACCACCCTGTTCCTACTCCTGCTCTTCGAACTGGAGCCCCGGCTGGACTGGGACTTATCTGTGGTGGTCTGATGGCTCTTTGAGATATAAGATATTCCTACAATGATTTTGGAGCATAAACAAAAATGTAGCTGCTCTAAATTTTTCGGTTTTCCTTCAAAAGCCGAAGTGATGGCAGAAAATAAAGTACCATGAACTATGTTACACCAAGTTTTTTTAACGCCAAACTTTTAATTATTGAATTTCGAAAATGTTTTGTGCCAGTTTCGATAACTAGGCTTTCATAACACCTAGAGTTTGTTCATTTTTACTTCCCCAGTACTTGTGTATTTTTTTAGTAACAACTGAAGTCTATTTTTCTTTAAATTAAGAAATGGAAATTGTTGAGTCAACTGTTGACAATGTACGAAGACTGAACTGTATGTTTTTAGCCTAGCTTGGTCCTGACGTTTGAAGATTCTCATATTCAGTAGATAATTATGAACTTACCAATTTCTTAAAATTAAAAAAACGTAAGTGACTACCTCGTTGGCCGAGTGGTCGCAAGTGCGACTGCCGACTCTCGGGTTCGATTCCCGGGTCGAGCAAAGTACTAATGGGATTTAAAAAAATCTCAGTGCAAGGAGTCTGGAATTGTGCCCGGTGTATGGCAATAGACCCCATATTACATGGGACTCATAAATAGTGAAAAGTGGGTGTTACATTGTAGTGGCATTAAGACCCGTAATGTGCACTTCTGCCTACCTATCGAAGGGGTATTACGTTTTTACAGACATACATTGTTATGTATGTAAAAACGTAAGTGTTCTTTATCAAACTAGAAAGTTAATTAAGTAGTCACTCGTAGCCACTTAAAAAAAATGTATCACGACAGCGAAAATGTATCAATTAAAAAGTATCCATTCTATTTAGTATACCTACCAATGGTTATTGTTTCTGCACTGAATCAAACTTTATTTTCTCTTCATAACCTCCACAGTGACTGATGACACAGGGCGCCATTTACACGGTATCAGTAAAATTCAAATGTGTGGCATTTTAACTATATGCAAATTGTTGCACGTTCCCATCACTATTACACCCACTGTGTAGGCTGAATGAGTGATGATCATTGCATGCACTCGCGACCGATGACTATAAATGGACGTACGGTTTTAATTTTGTTGCTTTTTTTAATTCAGTATTTAGAGGTAAATCTCTGGGACATATGTATATGTCGCGACGTGTACTAGATGAGTTTAATTTTTTTAAAGTGGTTTTTTAATCGAACGGATTAGTGGTTAAGGAACACTATTAGGATTTAATCGATATGAGCTTTTTTTATATAGGAATGCAATCTAAAGGACAAATTCTTTATAAGAAGTCGCGTCTGTCATCGGGAATACACTAACAATCATTTTAATTGAAACAAGAAATATAAATAAGGATGTTCAGCAATACTTAAATAGAACACATAGACAGTGATTATGTTTATTTTTGAATAAGTAGGTATCTGTATTTTATTCTGACGGAAAAAACCAAACATTGCTTTGTACATACATATTATCCATTCTATTGTATTGGGTTTACACGAGCAGAAATCAAATCCACCATGAAATTCATTAATGTACGACTGATGTATCAATTTGTGTTCGTAATTATTTTCTAAGAAAAATGGGCCGACTCTTTTTTTTCTTCGAAGCGAAATAAATATTTACGTTCAATTTGAAAGTTCATCTGCTTTCCATGGAGAGTATTGATGTTCGATGAAATTAATATATTCCAAATTGATTTCGTATTTTTTCGATATAATATCATTATTCTTATTCATGTTTAACGATGATTTTTCTTGAAGAAGGTCTACTCTTTATGCGTAATAGATACTCAAATGACACTTTTTTGTGTTTGTCTATCCAGTTTTCATTAGAAGTAAACCCGATACTCCAACTCCAAAAAATATATATCAACAGCCTATATGTGGCCACTGCTGAGCAAAGCCTCTTCTCACACGGAGAAGGATTGAGCATTAATCACCACGCTTGCACAATACGGGTTGGCGATTACAAACTTATAATTAGAAATTATAAGCCCAGGTTTCCTCACGATGTTGTCCTTTACTGTTTGTCAGTGGTGTCTAGATAATCTTAGAAAGTAGATATAACTCGGAAGAAGTCACATTGGTACTTGCCGTTGGTAGGTTTAGGAATCCGCACCCTCATTCGGACTGCAATATTAACTATTGAACCTTCTTTATGGTTTTCGCGACACACGACGTGGAGTATTGTTACTCGGAGAGATAGTCGTCGCGGCGCGTGTCACCGAATGCTGTTTATTAATGGAGCCTCTAGTATGGCTTGAAACTAGTCCAGTTTCTCGTCAAATAGTTAAGCGAATAAGCCGGAAAACTTAATAATGAACTTAGTGTTTCTCATGAAAGTCATAATTTGCAACATATTAATCCTTCCTCATGAAATTATTTACATAAAATAAATCTAGAACTTTTACATATTCTATGCCTATTTAAACCTTTTGAGTTTTTCATGTAAATATAGATACTGACTCTTCCTCGTCGCGATGTCGCGCAGCCTACTCTTATACCTATCCTGAGTACCTCGTAATGTTTAGTTAATTCAGTATATCTCACGATAGTTATTATAAAAACATCTTCTATGCTCACCAGAATGTATTAATATCCATTCAGTTGACTCAAAATCAAAACGTAATAAACGAACTAGTGCCGAACTTTCATATTTACCTCTATACAAGAAATCAAGATAGGATTAACTACTTAACTTATTCTTTTGCAACATAACCACAGAATTCTCACAATAACGACATGAGCTGTTTCTTATTTAGTTGAAATATTACTATACAAAATGTTGGTACGGATTATCCTGGGAGCGCTGGACTAAAACGGTATTCAGAGTCCAAATAATCCAACCGCATTTGAAAAGTTCACCTTTCAGCTTAATAAACGCTAATCCTCGTCTAGCACCGTAAATATTATACGATTTATAATTCTGTTTGTTCAGAAAAGTGTGTTTAATTTCATTTGCTTTTGTTTTGTTGATTTTTAGACATTTTATGGAGTTTATGAAGATTACCCACAGTGCATCCACTTAAGGTCAGATCAATGACTTGTACCTATTTTTACCGACTTCAAAAACAGGAGGAGGTACTATGTTCGGCTGATTGTTTTTTTTTTTTTGTTTGTTCGCCCAGTACTCCGCCATTTGCGAACCGATTTCCAAAATTCTTATTTTGTTTGAAAGGGTATACTCCCGAGATGGTCCCATTTCCATGAGGTCAGGATCTGATGATGGGATCCTAGGGAAACCGAGGGGAACTTTCGAAAATTCTATGGGCGAGTAATGCGTCTATTATGTTTTCCAATTAGGATTTTGAAACACTACAATTTGATAAGGGTCTGGAGTTGACCTGATGATGGAGCCGACAGGCAGTCGAGGGAACTCCTCAGCGGTTTATATTAACTACCTTGAGTTTGGGCTTGATTATTTTGTATTGATGAGGACTTTACACCTAGATAGAGTGGAGCTGTCATTAAGGGTCTGATGATGAAGAAGTGTAATTATTAAGGGAACTCCTCAACGGGTGTAAACGGCTTTAAGTGTGGGAGAGCCATGCTTCGGCACGAATGGGCCGGCTCTACCGGAGTGATACCACGACCTCACAGAAAACCGACGTGAAGCAACGCTTGCGTTGTGTTTCGTCGTGTGAGTGAGGTTACCGGAGGCCCAATTACCTTCCCCTTCCCCAATCTCCCCAATCCCTGAATCCCCAACGATCCTCAAACTCCTAATCCCCAAAAAGCCGGTGACGCACTTGTAACGCCTCTGGTGTTCTAGGTGTCCATGGGCGACGCCGATTGCTTACCATCAGGTGATCCGTCTGCTCATGTACCGGGTTATGTATTCCATAAAAAAAAAAACGGTATACAGTAACTACCTTGTGTTCGGGCTTGGATAATTTGTATTGATTAGAACTTTGCACCTATGTAGATTATAAGTAACAAAACGGGTATACCTCTAATTATGTAGCTTTACACTAAAACTGATAAAATAATAAAATAAAAACTGCGTTTAAAAACCGACTTCAAAAAACCAAAAACTAATAACAAACAAAAAGTCAAACTAAAAAGCAAAAAATAACTATTATTAGTACTGATAGGTTACCCACCCACTGATAGGTTAGAAGTCGGTGCCATAAGCTCATATTATAATGATATAACTTTATGCCCACAAAATTGTGAATTAGGTACCTATTAGGGTTTTAATGAATAATTTTGTATGGAACTTATGGCACTGACTTCTTACCTGTCAGTGGGTGGGTAACCTATCCGTACTAATAATAGTTATTTTTTGCTTTTTTAGTTTTGAGTTTTTGTTTATTATTATAACAAATAAGTACCTAGATTATTTTAAAAATTCTCAGTAGTAGCACGGAGTCTGGAATTGGGCCCGGTATATGGCAATAGGCTCACTCCCTATTACATGGGACTCATAACATAAATAGTGGAAAGTGGGTGTTACATTGTACGTTTACAACATTATGTGATGTTACAACATAAACCATACGTACTACTTATTTCTCAATTAAACATATAAGCCTACTTAGATAATTGCGTTCTAATTATACCCACACATTTGCACTTAGCGAAGTGAACTGGTGCCAGCTGTAATTCGTCTATTCAAGTGTGAAATCACTATTTAGGTAACAAACGGTTCCAAGTGCATTTTGTCTATCAATAAAAAATAGTACTAATACATTTGGCAACGGTACTGGAAAATTATGTTTCTTCCTGTACTTATCCAGATTTACTTGCGATCTATGTTCGTATGTCTTCTTCTTCCATTTTACGTCAAAAACTGTCATCTCATCACCAACTTTATTGTATTTTAACTAAAATCGTGGGTTACTCACGTGAATATACTGAGAAAAGCTCTGCTAGTTTCGAACCACAGAGGACACATGGAATACATAATAACAATATTTGAATAGAAAGAGAACACGATACACTTTATATTGCTATCCTTTTCATTTTGGATCTGACGTCATTGACCTGTCAATTATTTTTTTATTAATTGTTTATTGGAATGAAATAGTACACTGTGTTGCTGTCCTTGTCATTTTGTGTCTAACGTCGTTGACGTGTCAATTGTTTTTCTTTTTCATTTACTAACAAATAAATGTATTGAAAGCTTTCCTTTGTGTAACACTGTTCTAAAGTGATGTGTCAAAATGTATGAAACAACGAACGGCAACAGACGACACAGAACTTGTCTAAATGAAGTGTACATCATACTCCTCTAATACCACAATAAATCTACAAAGTAAAGTTACTAACTATACAACTATCACTTTTTTGAGCTGACACAACTAGACTTAACATTATTCACTGGCGTAAAACAGTTGGCTGTTGTCACCAACATTTGGAAACTAAACAATCCGCACTGTTGAATTATTTATTACCTACGTTTGTTCGCTATTTACGGACAAAAACTGGTCTAAATATAGCTGAAATATTTAATAATTTAATCCTGCTCTTTTTGTATTATCATCATGTCCACATCTGGCTATGCTCTGCGAACGTGCAGTCCGCGAGCCGCTCGCGAGCCACAACTGGCAAGTACGCAGGCCACTCGCGAGCATTTGCAGACTACTGCGTGCAGTCACGAAATGGTTTAGAGCTCAACTCATACAATAATAATTTTAAATGCACACGCTTAGCTCGCTGGCAGTATGCAAATGGCTCGCGAGCAGGCTGCGCAGTAGCTAGATGTGGACGCACCCTAAAGATTTGAATTTTAGTATGAGTTTTGATATCATTTACAATAGAAGTATTTTGAATTCTAAGATATGAGATTTATTAGGTACCTACTAACTGATAAAAACGTATGTGATGTTGATCTGTATATTGCAATTAACAAATGGGCTAAAGGATCTGAAAGTCATCAAGGAAGATTGCAAGAGAATTATCATAATTCCAAATTCGGTTTACACATATTTTCCGCTACTACTGCATAGCCTATACGAACTTGATAATTTATAATTAGCAATAAATTTGAAATCGCTAATACGCATTGAGCAAGCGTGGTCATTAATGCTCAAACCATCACCGTGCGAGAAGACGCCTTTTGTCAGCAGTGGCCTCTTACGCCTGTTTTGGTGTAATGTGATGTGTGAACTTGACAAGTAAATATTATATTATTGTGAGCCACTGTTCCTAAAAATAGGTAGGTGATTAAATATTACGACTCAAAGTTCCAGCATATTTTTTATAGATATATTACCTTTAGGAACCATAAAATAATTTTCTTTTGGCCAGAAATATGTTGGCCAGTAAAATTCATAGGATTGCTTAGTGTCAACTCCAGTCAATAATTTAGTTCGATTCCCGACGATGAATTTAGTTAGAACTTCTACTCTTCTCCTGAGTTTCTACGAGCTGACTGAGAGACTACAAATAATGGCAGTACACTCTGATTAACCCTGAACCAAAAACTGCGTTTTACGCCCAGCCTACCAAGCAACGAGATCATGACAAAATGAAAATCTTATACACCGTGGAATCTATTTCGTTTTCGTCCCGCGGCAAAATAACTTGCCGTGAGGAGTACTTTCAAAGTATAAAGTAAAAAAAAAAAATAAAGATATATTTTTTTAGTTTTAAATTTTATCGAAATACGTACATACATTTAGGAACACTAGACATACATTTCTTGGAACTATTCGCAGTACACGTGCCCCCGACGAGAAATACCTCTATGAGAATTACATATTGTGATGTTTTGATAATATACTATGAGTTCGTATTCGCTTTCGAAGTTTACTTTTTGCAATACTTTACCAGTTATTTTTTTGTTTTAAACATTTTATTTCTTTGTAAAACTATTGTATTACCAAGACATAACCATTTTACTTCGAGACAAAAACGAAATAGATTTCACGGCAAATGCTATGTAAAGGATGCCTATCGTGCAGCAGTGTAGCAACACAACCAGGTTGGTGATGATGAGAAGTTTGCCCATTTGATCTTCTAAAGTTACATAAACTTGATTATATCGATCCGTCTTTGTGTCGTCTGTTAAACGACAGATTATAGAGGTAATGTAGGCTGTTGCTCTGATCGTAATCGGATTAAAGGTTCAGCGATCCTGTGAAACCGCTGACGTTTATCCAAACAGTACAAACGTAGGTAGGTATTACTAAATACCTGAGCTGTTTTCATTCCTGAGTTTAAGCTTAATCTTCAAACGAATGAGTTTATCTTGTATTCAGATAAAAGTGTAGCCAGCCAGTTTTCACAAACCTCTTCTAATTTTTTCCGACTTCAAACAAAGGAGGAGGTTCTATGTGGGTGTGGATGATTGCTTTTTATTATGCATGTTCACCAATTGTGGACTGATTGACAAAATTCTTCTTTAGTGGTGGTCCAATTGTCACCAAGCCAGGCTCTGATGATGATTGTTTGTTGTTGTTGTAGTTCCCCTACTGTAGTAGGAACTGTGGGGAACTTTTGAAAATGATAGGGACTAGTGCCTTTGTTTTTTAAGGTACGTTATAGGTGACAGTAACTAGTAGAAGTCATCAGTTAGTTTTGGTTCGGTGCTACAATATTTGGAGGATTTTTAGGAGATGGATTTGAGGTGGTTAGTAAAACCGGCCATTTTATAAATAAAGAAAGCCGGCTCCGGCACGGCGTTTTATATTGACAGTATGCAATATTTCATACGCTATAAGGTTCGAATTTAAATGACAATGACATTGCTAAGTTGGAGTCGTGCCGGAGCTGTGCTTGTTAGGAGTGCGATGACTACAATAGTATTATAGTGTACATTAACCCGTCATGTGTCTAAACGTGGACCCACGCGAGACACGATGTATTTTTTAACCGACTTCAAAAAAAGGAGGAGGTTCTCAATTCGACCGTATATATGCTTTTTTTATGTTTGTTCGCCGATATCTCCGTCGTTTATGAACCGATTTTAAGAATTCTTTTTTTGTTGGAAAGGAGATAGTTTCAGAATGGTGTCATGATAAGGAAATCAGGATCTGATGATGGAAGACCAGGGAAACCGAGGGGAACTTTTAAAAATTATAGGGGCGACTAGGGCATTTGGTAATTTTGCATCCATGGGGGTTGTGTATAATATATATCAAAGTACTAAACTAAAAAGTATAAAATAAAATTAAAAAACTGCGTTTAAAAAAACCGACTTCAAAAACGAATGACTAACGAAAAGTAAAAAAATAACTATGTATTATAGCTTACACACCCACTGATAGGTTAGAAGTCGGTGCCACAAGTTTTAAACAAAATTATTCATTAAAACCTTAATAGATACCTACTTAACATTATTAAGCTGTTTACAATTTTATTACGCATTATACCAACTGTGTCCATTAACTATTTTGTTGTGGGTTTGTGGCACCGACTTTTAACCTATCAGTGGGTGTGTAAGCTATAATACTTAGTAATTTTTTTCCTTTTTTTAGTTTTTACTTTTCGTTAGTCATTCGTTTTTGAAGTCGGTTTTTTTAAACGCAGTTTTTTATTTTTATTATTGTGTCTCATATCAGTGCATTCAAGCGGTTAATGAGTATACCTCTAATTTTAAACGCCTAAATATAAAATAAGTCGTTACGAGGAATAACTAAAAGTTTATTAATTTGTTCGCGACCAGTTTTTTGCCGTGAGAACATACGTGTTCAATAATTATTGTTAAACAATTTTATAAAGTATTCCTTTTTTGAAATCTTGATCTAGAAATTAAACTGAAAGATGAATTTAAACTACCTATTGAACAAAATACAAGACGACAACTAACTCAGCAGTATTTGTATCTGTTAATTTCACCCACAAACAGTATTATTTAGGCTACAATAACCTTGTGATAAAGCGAACAAGATGGAGACATTAGCGTATATTTTACGCTTTCTAAGAATTTAATATCACATCATTTGTCAACGCGGTTAAAAGGTTTATGAGAAAATGGGGATTAAATATTCGCTTCATGTAATTTATTACTTTACATCGTGTCGAACGAATGATATATTTCTTTATAAAAACTTCGTAAAAAACTTTTAGCAAAGTGGAAATTATGTTATAGGGGATGACCGACGACCTATTGCTATAAATCAGCCCCATATTCAACCATTGGGTCGATTCATTGAACTACATAAGTAGGAAATCTTAATAATACTTCACCGTGAAATCTATATACTTTATTTGTTGTATAAAGCTGATAGGTAAGTTTTTTATAACGTGCTAACCTCCGTAACTACTGAAACGAATTGAATAATTATTGTTATTACTACATAGTATAAAACAATCTGTACTTGTCTGTCCCTACGTATGCTTAGATCTTTAAAACTAAGCAGCGGATTTTGATTCGGTATTTTATTAATAGATAGAGTGATTCTTAAGGAAGGTTTGTATGTCGCGGAGAACCTAACGGGTTACCGGGGCTCCGGCTTGAAGTTCAGGAGAAGGAACGGGGTGGTTTTTAGTCAGTTAGAGTCTGACACTCCCTCCCGCCTCACTCAGGCGGGAGCAGTCATTCGATGATTTTCCCACCTTAAAAAAGGAAGGTTTGTTTGTATAGTGCATGCATATTGCACCCGTGCAAAGCCGGGGCGGGGCGCTAGTATTAGATATAGTCTATTTATCTAGGAAGGCTATAAAACATTATAATGCTACAACCAAGCCGAACGTGGCTAAAACCGCGCGGGGTTTACTAGTTCATCTACAATTGGGATGATGACAGGGTCTGAAAATTAAAACCTAATTAGTTCGTAAGTTAGGCAATGACAAAATATTAGACACGTATTTTTTATTTTGTCGTATAATATAACAATGCTTAGATAAAACGAATCAAAGTTTAGAGTGGAGGCTAAAACGTCATTTCTACGTATAAAATGTACATAGAAGTGACGCGACATTTCAAATCAATATATCGTCGAAAGTATTCGTTTCTGTAAGAAAATAAAAAATACGCGTCTAGTGATTTAAAATAATCTTCCAGACGGACATTAAAATAAAAATTAGGCATCTACCCTATTCCCATGTTCTATAATTGCATTCGTAATAATAGGGCAGTAAAGTAGACTGTATGTATAAATAGAAGAAAATATACCTCCAAGTAATTGAATGATAAGGGCACGGACATGATTCTGCGGACAATACTATAAAAACTTAAAAAAAAGACAGTAGACTGTATGAAGACGAAGGAAAATGTCGTGGTGGCCCAGAGGTGTAACACATCCTGCTTCTCATGCATGAGGGTGCAGTGGATTATGAACGTCATATACTTACTAAACAAGAAAGAACTTGTCCTCATCCCCACACTTCCCAAACAAGTTTGAGATCACAGTTTAATGGCTCTATCCGGTGTATCCCGGTACCTACTCTCTAAAACAAGAAGTATTCTTTACTCTTCAACTGTGTTAATGAAAAATTATACGGTACATATTATTAAAAACCCCACTAAAATATATAGTTCACGTTGTATTTTACAACTATGTGTCAACAGTGTTAAGTGCACTTTTATTAAAATAGCCTCCGTGAAAATAGATGAAGCTTTTTGCCTGAACAGCCACAGGCTACAAACTAAAAAAGGAAGAAAGTGGTTCGCTTGTTCATTTTAAAATTGTCCACCAAAGAGTTTCATAGCATGTATAGAGATAAATAAAAATGGAGTATCTGACTGCCTCGTTGGTCGAGTGGTCGCAAGTGCGAGGGTCTCGGGTTCAATTCCCGGGTCGGGCAAACTGGGTTTTTAAAAAATCTCAGAAGTAGCCCGGAATCTGGAAATATGCTCGGTATATGGCAATAGGCTCACCCTCTATTACATGGCACTCATAACATAAATAGTGAAAAGTGGGTGTTACTTCTGTGTGCACCTCTGCCTACCCTTCGGGGATAAAAGGCGTGATGTTATGATGTTATGTCTGTTTGTGTTGGAGTGACTATATTTGCACGTCATAGCATACGGCGAACATGTCTCGAACATTTTTCACTGTTACCCGCTATCTTGCATGCGATTATTTATTGTACCTAAATAAATATGATTTGATTTGATTTGTAAAATTGAATTTACTACAAACACTATTTTTTTTTTGTTTTACTTTCTGTTTGTAGTGGATAAACTCTGAAATGGCTGGACCGATTTTGACAGGAATTTTACTGGCAGGTACCTGATGTACTGAGGAGCAACATAGGCTACTTTATTTTTGAGAACTGGAACAAAAAAGTAATGTCTTAAGACGCATATTCTACGCGGAAGAAGTTGCGGGCAACAGCCAGTTTGTAATATGTAGTAACATATTATATTGTTTACTAGCTGTTGCCCGCGACTTCGTCCGCGTAGATTAATGACTTCTGACAGAATTCATCAAAATCAATTCAGTGCCCAAGTAAGATTTACATATTGTGAAATGATTTATCGTAATTTCAATAAATTAAAAATGCCGAAGGGTTCTTACCAGTCCCTGCCCGATCACGTAAGTTTTGAGTAATAAAAACTTCGACTATTGTTGTACAGAATGTCTATGAAATAAGTTCAGTGGTTAAAAGATAGAGAGTCCTGGAGCATTGACGCATAGTTCCCGTTCCCGAGGGACTTCTGAGATAAAAACTATCATACGTTACTCAGGTCCCAAATCATCGTTTTACCGAATGTAGTTCAAAAAGATTCAATAATTCTAGATTCAATTTTCATTCCCAATTTCACACCAACTATCATTCCCTATTTTATCCCCTTAGGGGTGGAATTCATCAAAATCCTTTCTAAGGAGATACCTATGTCATAGTAACTTTATGCATGCAAAGTCTCAGCCCGATCGGTTTAAAACTGGCAAAGTATCACACAAACTTTCACCCTCTATATTACCCACTTTGGGGTGGAAATGTTCAACAACCTTTCTAAAGGGACGTGTACGTCATAATATCTCCCTGCACGCCGAATTTCAACCCGATCTGTGTAAAACTGACAAAGCCTCATACAAACTTTCATCCCCTACATTATCCCATTGGAGGTGGAAATGATCAAAATCCTTACTTGGAGATGCCTACGTCATAATTATCTACTTTCATGCCGAATTTCATCCCCATCGGTGTAAAACTGACAAAGTTTCATACAAACTTTCACCCCTATTTTACCCCCTCGGGGGGTGGAAATGATCAAAATCCTTTCTTAGAGGATGTTTACGTCAAAATATCTATCGGCACGCCGAATTTCAACCAGATCGTTTTATAATTGACAAAGTTCCATACGAACTTTCACCCCCTATTTTACCCTCTTGGGAGTGAAAATGATCAAAATTCTTTCTTAGAAGATGCTTACATTATAACATCTATCTGCATGCCAAATTTAAACCTGATCGGTTTAAAACTGACAAAGTCTCATACAAACTTTCATCCGCTATTTTACCCACTTGGGGGTGGAAATTATCAAAATCCTTTCACAGCGGATGCCTACGTCATAACATCTATCTGCATGCCAAATTACAACCCGATCGGTTTAAAACTGACAAAGTCCCATACAAACTTTCATTCCCTATTTTACCCCCTTGGGGGTGGAAATTATCAAAATCCTTTCACAGCGAATGCTTCCGTCATAACATCTATCTGCATGCCAAATTTCAACCCGATCAGTTAAAAACTGACAAAGTTTCATACAAACTTTCATCCCCTTTTTTACCCCCTTGGGGGTGGAAATTATCAAAATTCTTTCTTAGCGGATGCCTCAGTCATAACATCTATCTGTACGCCAAATTTTAGCCCAATCTGTCCAGCGGTTTGGGCTGTGCGTTGATAGATACTTCAAAAGTCGATTTTTTATTGATACAAAACAAAAGTTACAATTTCTGGAATTCCTTTGGTACCTACTTATATAAAAACTTTGCACATCCTAAGAGACCTATGTACCAAGTTACATGGTTTTATCTCCAAAAATGACAAACACCCACATGCAACCCCTATTTCACCCCCACGCTGGTGTAAATTTTAAAATGCTAGAACAAACGATTTTTTGTTTATTATTTAGTGCCTAAATATAAAATGTAAGGTATCTTCAAGAATGACGAACTTCATACAAACTTTCAACCCCTATTTCATCCCCTCACAGGTCGAAATTTCAAAAACGCTAGAACAATTGTTTTATTATTTTTTATCAAGTGCTTGAATATAAAGTCTCATGGTTTTATCTTTAAAAATTATGAAATCCCATACATCTTCCCCCCCCCCCCTTTTAACCCCTTACAACTCCTTTTTCGCGATAAAAATTAGCCTATGTTTTATCTCGGGGTCTAGAATATCTGTATACCAAATTTCATTTAAATCCGTTCAGTAGTTTTGGCATGAAAGAGTAGCAGACAGACAGACAGACAGAGTTACTTTCGTATTTATAATATTATAAGTTAGGATTAGGATTAACAAGGCAACGAATACTTTATTTGTGTTGTTTGGACGACAATTTATAAAACTGATAAAATATGACGTCCTTTTTTTTGGGTGGAAAATCATCCAATGACTTCTCCCGCTCGGGTGAGGCGAGAGGGAGTGTCAGACTCTTACTGACTAAAAACCACCCCGTTCCTACTCCTCTACTTCGAGCCGGAGCCCCGGCAACCCGTTAAGTCTTCCACAGCTCTTCTTAAATATGACGTCCTGACAATGCGTGATTATTAAATTTGTGAATATCTGTAATTTGGTATTATCTACCTATATTCAATGTCATTTTTTATCTCTGGGCTGTGCTATTTGCTTACCACCTGGTGATCCGCCTGCTTGTTGATTGGCCTACACAAAAATATTTCTTATTAAAAAAACGACTGCCTCGTTGGCCGAGTGGTCGCAAGTACGACTACCGGGCAAGGGGTCTCGGGTTCGATTCCCGGGTCGGGTAAAGTATTACTGGGTTTTAAGAAAAAATCTCAGTAGAACCACGGAGACTGTAATTTTATTGTGCCCGGTATATAGCAATAGACTAACCCCCTATTACATGGGACTCATGTCTCATAACATAAAAAGTGAAAAGTGGGTGTTACACACATACTAATGTGGCATTAAATGCCGTAATGTATACACCTCTGCCTAACATTTCGGGGATAAAACGCGTGATGTTATGTTGTGTTACTTCTAATTCTTTTTGAATTTCGTCTTTGTTTTACACCCCAATTACTGGACACAGTACAATAAATTACTTTAGCACTCAAACGCTTTTTGCATCGCTGCGACAGTTTAAGAAAATCGGAACATGTAGGTTTTGGCAACGGAAACCAGTATTGGACTTGCTCCAAGTATTTTAGTTTTGCTTTTGTGGGTCCCTCTGACCTATATCAAAAAGGAAATATTAAAGGAACCATAACATGCTTAACATAAAAGAATATAAACTTATGGTTCTATTCGTTCCCCATTATTAGTCACTTATATTTAACTTTTAAGAGCTCTTACACACGAGCGGCTTGTTGTGACCGGCACCAGTCGACTTATAGCGACACTAACACTTGAAGCGTTCGGCGACGCATCAGCGGATGCCGCCGACGTATCGACGGTTGCAGTTACCTCCGCCGTAGCCTAGAGCTTTAAAAGATTCGTCAGATTTGACAGTCATTGCGGGACCATGTTCAGCAGACGATGACGTCTTGAGGCTGAAATCGATGAAGTAAACCACCCATCGCTTCATAAATAATTCTTCATAATTCTTATTTACTTTTAACACCTTTTTTATATTATGTACTTTGATTTGGTTTTCTTTTTTTATATTTTTTGTAATTTAATTTGATTAATATAATTGGTGTATACCGTGTTAATCAATAAAATAAATAAGTAAATAGAGCAATAATTTAAAGATTTAAAAATTGCCTCACCCCCTATTACATGGGACTCGTAACATAAATAGTGAAAAGTGGGTGTTACATAGTACAGTGGCATAATGTGCACCTCTGCCTACCCCTTCGGGATAAAAGGCGTGATGTTATGTTATGTTAAAAATTGTCAAACGTCGGCCCATCAAATAGATATAAAAAAGACCTCATTATAGTATCATTCGGAAAAGATTAATATCAAGAATATCATTAAAAACATCTTTAATGCGATAGGTTTTCTTTAATATGCCATAAAAATAGTAATAGCTCTTTTACCAACGGTTCTAGTCTTGGCAAGAGTCCAAAGTTAGTAATACTACGGCCAGTTCTAGTAGGTGTCGTTATCGAAGCCAATAGTCCTGGCCCTGAGTGGCTTACACATTAGTTTCATTTCTGTTCGCATGGCTAGGCTCATGAGCTGACGTTTTCAATGTGATTATCATTGTTTATGTCATTATAAGTTTTATTTCTTATAATGACATAAACATTAAGGCCGAGTGGTGGTGGTGGTGGGACCCTAAGTCTCGGGTCTCGGGTTCGATTCCCGGGTCGGGCAAAGTATTACTGGGGTTAAAAAAAAAGATTCTGTCTGGAATTGTGCCCGATATATGGCAATAGAGTCACCCCCTATTACACGGGACTCATAACACAAATAGTAAAAAGTGGATGTTACATTGTACAGAGGCATAATGTGTACCACTCTGCCTACCACTTCGAGGATAAAGGCGTGATGTTATGTTATGTAAGTTTTATTTCTTTGTAGGTTAGAATAAGGGCTATATCATACTCGTGGGTTGAGAGCGGCTGCGGGGCGGAGCGGACGCGCCGAGAATACGTTAGGTACATTTTCGTCGCATGTTTGTAGTAAATTATCACTACACAATAATGACATCCACTTTGCCGTTCTCGGCGATCCCGATGTGCGTTCGCAACGAATTCACTGCTCATGCGCGGTGTATTCGTTGTGTACCTGTATCGAATTCGCTGCGCGCACGCTCCCATTTGAAGACGTTCGTAAACCGCTAGTATGATAACGCCACCCGAGCGTACGGCGCGTCGCGTTCCGCGCGCCCCTCATAGAGCCATCAGACCACCACAGATGGGGCCCAATAGGGCCGATGCCGATTCGGAATCGCGGAGAACCTAACGGGTAACCGGGGCTCCGACTCAGGGTGGTTTTAGTCAGTAAGAGTCTGACACTCCCTCCCGCCTCACCCAGGCGGGTCCAGTCATTCGATGATTTTCCCTACATAAAAAAAAGTATGATAACGCCCTTAATGTTGTTCTGTAACAGGCGGGAGAAGCCAGTCGATGATTTTCCTCAATAAAAAAATTGTTGTTCGAATTAGTAAGGAGGCTGAAAATGTATTTATTTCAATTGACTTGAAAACTACTTTAAGTAATAGTTCTAATTATTCCCATTACGATGACGAATCAAATTTCGATATTGTAACAAGTTCACATCACACCGGCAACCGAATTCGCAGAGTGTGTAATTAAAATTGATCAAACTCTGACACTTCATTAATGAACGTCAAATATTGAAACGTCTTTTTTTAATATTTCGTACAGTTCAGCTTAGTTTCCTTTCCATTTACTTTTGTACGTCCAGAATTTAATAATTCCAATTTTTCTAATAATAATATAGATTCCGTTTTTAATGCCTCGTTGTCCGAGTGGCCGGTGTCGGGTTCGATTTCAAGCTATTAAGTACTGGGTTTAAAAAAAATCTCAGTAGTAGCACGGAGTCTGGAAATGTGCCCGGTATATAGCAATAGGCTCACCCCCTATTAAATGGGACTCATAACATAAATAGTGAAAAGTGGGTGTTATATTGTACAGTGGCATAATGTGTACCTCTGCTACCCCTTCGGGAATAAAAAGCGTAATGTTATATTGTTTCTATGTTTTTTAATGTTTTTTTTTTCATTTACATTTGTACGTCCAGAATTCAATTATTTCGATTTTTATTTGATAGGAGATTCCATTTTTAATTTGGACTTTTATCTCTGGAAGAGTCCAATGAACGATGTGATAACAAAAGCCGTATTTCATTAAATATGATCGCTTTTATACTAAAATACGATTAATGGTCCATGTTGTCAAAGTCAATCAATTTTTATATGCGGGTCAGCCTATTTGTTAATTTCCTGTCATCGAAATAATGACATACCTTGTGTTTTCACACCTTTGTGTAGGTTACATTTAAGTGTGGGAGAGCCACGTGCTTCGGCACGACTTGGCCGGCTCGACCAGAGTGATACCACGGCCTCACAGAAAACCGAGTGTGAGTGAGGTTACCGGAGGCCCAATTATCCCTAGTCCCCGTCTCCCAAATCCCCGAATCCTCCACAATCTTCAAAAACCCAATTCCCAAAAGGCCGGTAACGCACTTGTAACGCCTTGATGTTTCGAGTGTCCATGGGCGGCGCCGATTGCTTACCATCAGGTGATCCGTCTACTCGTTTACCGGCTTAGGCTATCTAATAAAAAAAGAAAAAATATGTAATATGTACCTACTATGTTTAACTTGCTCAAAAGAAAACAAATAATTCAAGTAAATATGCGTACAATATCACATTTATTATTTGTCTGCGTTTTCGGAAGCGATCCATATACACCCTCTATTCAAGGTTAAAATGCATTATGTTATATAGTTTTTAGCGAAGTATGTATATAAGCCTTATTATAACTAAAAAGGCGTTAAGTTAAACAATTATTATCCAAATCTTTTAAAATAATAGAACCTTGAATACACAGATTTTCAATCACCTTTCTTATAATAGAAATTAATCAAAGGAATTAGGCGAGTTTTCCTTCTAAGTAACAGTTCTTCCAAAAAATAATGATTTCGTTTGAAAGGAATAAGTAAATTAAATTGATGAAACGACTTCGGGTAGCTCATTTTATTTACTTTTTATTGGCGAGGGAGCTATTTTCTTAATTAATTAAATAGGAATATTGAGGATATCTTTCATTTGCGTGGTATTTCGTTGAAACGCTCAATTATTGAGACGATATACAATTTGTTGAAGTATATTGTCCAAAATTGGTTCCAGTGTTTTTATGTAAAAATTAGCTGATGCGCGCAAACCTCGTACCGCCTATATTTTTTCTCACCTTAGCGAATAATTTAGCGCAAATTCATTTTTATTACATACATTATTATGTAGATAATATTGTGCTTTGTAGTGTTGTAAAATCTATGGTTTAATGAGGACAAGGTACCGATTATTAGCACATCAGATAGTATTGGTCTTTTTTTTAGGGGAGCAAATCATCGAATGATTTCTCCCACCTGGGTGAGGATTGAGGGAGTGTCAGACTCTTATTGACTAAAAACCACCTCGTTCCTACACTTGCACTTCGAACCGGAGCCCCAGTAACCCGTTAAGTTCTCCGCGGCTCCGTATTGGCATCAGCCCCATCTGTGGTGGTCTGATAGATCTTTGAGGCGCGCGCGGAACGCGATGCGCCGCACGCTCGGGTCTGGTTTTGGTCGGACGGGGAGCCACCAATGCTCGCCGTCCGCAGGCCCGCGCTTACGGTGGCCGGAGATCGTCCCGCGATTCCCGACGCCCGGATTGTTCTTCGCAACGGCTGGGTTGTGAGGAGGCAGCGCTTTACTGCCTCATGCGAACGCCTCCTCTTTAGCTATGGCATTGGTCTAATGTCTATTCATCCAATAAAGAATTAACTAGTATCATGGACATTCCAATTTGACAGCTACATTGATTGCACAAATGGACCTCTCGGTGTATTGGCGAAGTTACATTAAAATGGAGAATAGAAATAAATCAAATAGAGGTAAATAGCATTTTCTCGTAGTACAATAAAACCTTACTAAAAGAAATTGATACTTACACCCATAGCAAAAGAAGCTTCATATTAGGTTCTGTGCTTACACCACCAAACCTTAATACTTTACCCACTGCACTAGAACCAGCTACTGCATCACAAAACTTTAACTGAACACATAACAGAATTATTCGTTGACACATTTATGCAATGTGATGTATAAAGATATATTTTATTGTCTTCTATATTAACGGCTTATAGCGCAGTGACCCAGTTATTCCATAACTCTGCTGATGCACTTAAGTTTATGGCGGCAATACTAACAAATGACTGCCTTGTTGGTTAAGTAGTAAATGTAATTGCTGAACTAGAGGTTTTAGGATCGTGTTGGATAAAGTATTATTATATTTTGGGAATTCAATGATAGCTTGTAGTTTAAAAATGAATTCAGTATATGCCAAATACCAATACACCTACTCATTCTTCTTAGCATTGAAATGTCCTGGTAGCTTGGAGTTTTAAGGCACCTGCAAACTCGTGCATGAAAGTACCATTGTGACTTTTTATAAGTACTTTCTAAGATGATTTAGACGCCATCTTTACTATTGATAGAATAGGGATCAAAGGAATAGAGGTAGATTATGATCTGGAACAACGGCAGAAGGTAGTAGAGGGAAGTAACGTAACGCCGGACGGCACCTAACACCGTACACTTGTATTATCTTGATAACTGATAACACGAGCGATTCAATTTTTACTAAAAATCTTAGGTGTCTGCCACTGGAAGACTTCCCCCTAAAAATTGTATCGCTTACGCTATTAATACAAGTGTCCGGCGTTAGGTGCCGTCAGGCGTGTTTCATATTGTATGACCATAACAGACATATTCACTAGTTCACGCTTGATTACAGTATCTCTGCTCACCCACATAACCAGCTTCATGCTGGTACAACTTCCTGTAGCTAGATTTGAATAGAAATTCTCTATTTAAGAGTTTTCTTTCGGTTTATGAGAAATATGTTCAATATGTGCTTAACTCCTGATATATTGGCCGGTGCTGTGTATCAGTGGAAGTGTTAGACTGTTTTGTGAATAGGCTTAAAGGGAATAAGAATATAGAGTAGTTCATTTAACTAAAATCGCGGGTTCCTCACGTGAGTATACTGAGAAAAGCTCTACTAGTTTCGAACCACAGAGGGGTTCTTCCTCATGAGCAGCGTGCGCTGTCGCGGCGACGTCGCGCAGCTCAGTACATTCACGTGAGTAACCCGCGATTTTAGTTAATTTAGTATGTATCACTAGTTAATTTATTTAAAAAAACGCCCCAAGTTAGGATTTTCTCCTGTGTCGTGGGTGCATTTACAAACATACAAGTTCACATACACATGACATACAGGTTCGATTCTCTTTGATGTTGTTCCGTGCGGGAATCGAAACCGCGACACGTTGCGCGGCAACCGGTTGTCCAGCTACCGCGCCAACCGTGCAGTAATTTAAAAATAAGTAAAAAGTAAATTAGACTAACCGAAAATAATATATTTTAATTTATTTATTTTTTGCAAGGGCGAAAATCATCGAATGACTGCTCCCGCCTGGGTGAGGCGGGAGGGAGTGTCAGACTCTTACTGACTAAAAACCACCCCGTTTCTTCTGCTGCACTTCGAGCCGAAGCCCCAGTAACCCGTTAGGTTCTCCGCGACTCCGTATTACTTTTCATCTGTATTTGCGTCTTGTAAATTTAAGCCAAGGACTAGGGGACAAATGACTTACGACACATGTCGTCAGCGTCGTTGGGTGACCTAGCGCGACGTTGCCGGACCTTGCTCGACTTGTCGTGCAACATAGCACGACACCGGTCTCCTCCTCGCGCGTTGTCACCATATACAATGTCAGGCGAAGTCAGCTATCTTCGCTTGACATGTCCCCGATATATGACGTAGGATATGTGTTCCCTAGTGGTGTGTTGTAACCTTGGCTTTAATCAAAGATCCAAGATTTCCCAGTTACCGATTCAACTGAATATTCTCCTTTGACCGCACAGGCAACTCTAAGTGAAAGCTAGTACTTCTATTAAATAAAATAGACACTATAAAACTGAATGCGCTTATTTTAAAAAATACTAACGTATAACGTAGATTGTCTTTTACCTACAGTTTTAATATTTTTCTCGAAGAAAATTCAAGTTCTTTCCACAAACACTTAGTTATTATATGTCCGTCGTTTGTTCCCGTAAACATCACTGGAACAAGGTTTACATTTTAAAGAAGGTGATTTAAATATCTTTTTTTTACTGCTTTTTATGGATGTTGACGTAAATAATCATTTTGTTGGAAGTATAGTTAGGTACTGGTTTTTATCTTATGATTCAGATAGCTAAGTGAGGAAGTCGGTCCTCCTAGAAACCCAAATATTTATTAAGTATGTACGTTAAAATTGCAATTTATAATATTATTATCTACTTAGGTAGTATTAGTTTAAATAATTATTCATTTTGATAAAATACGTAAAGATATTAGTTTTTATCGTATCAATAGCTGTGCATGCATAAGTATTTACTGCCTCTTTTTAATTAATAGGCTTTATGAAGATTTATAGTTTCTAGTCTGGAGTCTATGTATAAGGTTAGAAGTTAAAAAAATATTTCGCTATAACTTTGGTCTAACTTTAACGAAAAAAAACCTTATTATTATTATATTTTTCATATTGAACTTAATAATATTTCTGTGAAGATAAATATTGAAATATCGACATTAAAATTTAACTCGAACCTACCTAACTTTTTTTATATTTGGCGGGCCGATGTTTGGCTATGGAGTATGTCTGCCCATAAGCAACCTATTCACTCAGGTCTCAAAGACACAGAGATACCATTCAGGAAATACAGACTCTGGCAAAGAACTCCACTCCCCAGCAGTTCACATTCACGCAAGTAAGTTTGAGGCGAAGCGCTTCGACCTTCTATTCTCGATAGCTAAACATCACAAAATTCACTAAATTCATACATTTATTTCTAAGTATATTTTTCTATAAAAATTGTTCAACTCGCCCGCCAACTACTCCAGTAACCAACCAGCTTGACAAGCTAAAAATTGCTATGCATTAATATTGTCTTCGTTCTAGAACGGAACAATCGGTCATCATACGAGACATTTTGTCCTCAAGTAACGAGAGAGACTTGATCAATATTGCTTACAATATCATATGTAACACGTAACGTGTAAGTGTGAAAGAGCTATGCTTCGGCACGAATGGGCCGGCTTGACTGGAGTGATACCACGGCCTCACAGAAAACCGACGTTAAACAACGCTTACATTGTATTTCGTTGTGTGAGTGAGGTTACCGGAAGCCCAATTACCTTTTCCAGTCTTCCCAATCCCCGAATCCCCCCAATCCTTAAATTCACAATTCCCAAATGCCGGTAACGCACATGTAACGCCTCGATGTTTCATATTGTGTCCATGGGCTGCGCCGATTGCTTACCATCAGGTGATCCGTCTTCTCGTTTACGCCTATGCTATAAAAAACACTATTTAGCCTTCGAAACGGTAGACTGAGGTACAAATATGGACTATCCTACACAAATAATAATTATTGGTTTCGAATCAGTAGTTTTGGAGAATAACGCGTTCATACAAACAAATCGAATGTTACAGCAAATATTCACCACATCAGCGGATTGCTATATATACAGACTGTAATTCCAGTCACAGTGTTAGACATTTTATGGAAAAACTGAAAACAATATTAACATTTTGCTCCACTATAATATTAACATTTTGCTCCACTTAGAAATCGAACCCGAAGCCCCTTGTTCAGTAGTCATACCTGCAACCAGTCAACTAACGAGGCAATCGATGAACATAGCTTTGCCTCTTTATCTTCATTTCTCTTACTCAGAGTATTTTTACGAAAATTCGTCCGCAATTTGTCTAAGTGACGTAATTTCTGAATTTCTTACAAAACTTCCTTAGCGTTGGCGAGGAAATATAGATTTTATTGGAGTAAAAAGTATCTAATGGAACTGTTTAGTTTTTGAATATTTTTTTTAGTGACGAATAGCGTTTTCTGTTAGTAAGTACAAACTTGTATTGCTTTTCAACGAACTTTTAAGTTCGAAATAAGTTCATCATCTAGTAAAATCCTATAGTTTACCCGGACGACTCCTCTGAAGTTGTGGGTCTGTGAGTATCTACGGGCGTCGCTGATCGGTTACCTCAGGTGATCCGTCAACTCGTTTGGCCCCTAGTACATAAAAATGGCCGCTTTGCTAAGAACATCATCATGGCATCACCTTTTATCCCCGAGGGGTTAGGCAGAGGTGCATATTATGCCACTGTACAATGTAACTTTCACTATTTATGTTATGAGTCCCATGTAATAGACATATACCGGGTACAATTGGATAGTTTCTAGGATAAGAAAATTTAAAATCTAATTAGTCCCTCAGTTAGATAATGAAAAACTATTAGACGTATTTTTTTTCTCGTATAAAGTTACACAACTTAAATAAAATGGCGTTAAGTTTAGGAGTGGGAGGTAGTTACGTCATAACGTGGTACATTTTTCAAATCAATATATCGTCAAAAGCATTTAATTTTGTTAGAAAAGAGGAAATACGTGTCTAATGTTTTAAAATAATCTACCAGACGTACATTAAAATAAAATTTAGGAAACTACTCTATTCCAGACACCGTACTACTACACAGAATTTTTAAAAACCCAGCAATACTTTGCCCGACCCGGGAATCGAACCCGAGACCCCTTGCTCAGCACTTGCGACCACTCAGCCAACGAGGCAGTCAGAACTAAGAACTTAGTTGAAAATTCAAAGTAACACATTGTGATCACATGTTGTTTACTGAACTAACCACATATAAATGGGAGGATTTATTTTACAGTCTATTTTATAGTTTTCCGATGACAGTATATCACGATTCTGTGTTTATTGTCTTTGTCTAGCGGACATTATAGCTGTTAGAGCAATTTTAATTAAACTTTAATTGCTTTTAGTTTTAGTTTAAACAAAATATATTATCATGTTATTTGATTTTTATTTCCATTGACTTACTGAACCTGCGAATTTGTTTGCTTTTTCTAAAATAGAGGTGACTTATGTAGTGTATGTAAGTAATTCTTAGTACATTAGCTACTGGCCAATAAAATTCCCGTCAAAATCGGTCCAGCCATTTCAGAGTAAAGTCAGTCCAGACGGACAAAAATTGTAAAAGTGTTATTTTGGTATATTATGTAGACTATGTATGTTCATATGCATGTAGTGAAAAGCAGTTATTTCAATATTACAAACATACACTTCAATTTTATTTGTCTGTATAAATGATGTATAAATTTCATTCTCTGTTGATTCAAAACTTTAAAGATTAAATGTCGTCTTACTCATGAAAAAGAGTCCTGGGGTCTTACACTTGAATCCAATTCCGATCGATCGACATTGGTATTGCGAAATTTCGTACTCTTGAGTTGCAACACAACTAACTAAATTCTATTACTAGTCTTCTCACATGCTCTTATCATCTGTATGCCGATGACTTGCAACTATATGCTCAAGCTAGGATTGCGGATATGGGGAGTTGTATCCAACAACTCAACGCCAACTTACTCATTGTGGAAGATTGGTCTAAAAAGTATGGTGTCACAGTAAATGTTGGTAAGTGTCAGGCCATGGTGTTAGGTAGTTCCTACTATCTGAGTTGTTTAAATACTGTTGACACCTTGAGCCAATCATATTCGGTAAAGTGACCATACCGTTGTCTCCTCATGTAAAGGACTTGGGACTGTACCTGGATAGAGGGCTCAGTTGGAACCACCATGTCACTCAGGTAAGTCACTACCAGGCAGCGATCTCTCTACAGATTTAAAAACTTTCTTCCACCAAATACAAAAGCGCTGCTTGTTCGGTCTCTTGTGCTTCCTGTGATTGATTATGCTGATGTTTGTTACTCTGACCTATCCCAAGACCTTCTTAGCAAATTGGATCGAATGCTCAACAATTGTATCCGCTTTATCTTCGGACTACGTAAATACGACCATGTCTCTTCCTTTCGCGCTCAGCTTAAATCCGTCCGTGAGAGGCGATCCCTTAGATCCCTCTGCATGCTCTTCTCTATTCTAAATGATCCTTGTGCTCCCGAATACCTAAAATCTGGCTTTCAGATTTTGGGCAGCTCTCACAGCCGAAATCTCCGTTCAGCTGAAAGTTTGCTTCTAGAGATCCCGTCTCACCACACTTCCTTCGTTTCTAACTCCTTCAGAGTTAGTGTAATTAAATTATGGAATGCACTACCCCATAGTATAAAAATGGCTCCAAACAAAATGGCTTTTAAACGTAGTGTTCGTGAGGCCTATTTAAAGGCGCTACAACGCTGAGTTCGTGTCTTCTTTAATTTATATCTTCGTCAATTTATATTATATTATAATTATATATATGAAGTTATTTATGTATGTACATATTTTGTGTTTATTATATATTTTTATACAGTATGTTATACAGTATTTATTATTACTATTAGTTATTTATTTTGTTTTTTTTTTTTGGATATTACACAGGCCCATTTTCGCTGAGCTTACATTTAACCTAAAGGTTGACTGGGAGAAAATGCCTTATGGCATTAAGTCCGCCTTATGTACCTTATTTTGTGTGCATTAAAGTGTAAAATAAAATAAAATAAATAAATAATTATTGAGATTTTATTGGATTAAAATTGCATTGACATTAAGATTGGTTTCAAGAGTAAGCACCCTGATGTGACCTGAAACTAGTCAGGCTTTTAAAAAATGGTGACCCATTCAGACAGCCTTGTTTTTTAATTTTATTTGGTTTGTCTCACATTTGTGCAAACAGGATTGTAAAAAGTTAAGTATAAAACACTTATTACACAAAAAATTACTTATAATATCAGTTTCCATATCTCAGAATCGGATAAAAATAAAATCAATACTTACGTATTTGACAACAAGAGAGTCGTGTGAAAGGAATTTTCATACAAATATGGCTCTTGAAGAAAACATAAACTGAGAAATCAGACAAAGAAGTTGCTTATTGTTGAAAAACAGATTGCCATGTAGCTGAACTCAACAAAAATAAACTTACGTATTTATAGAACCAATCGAGTCTCAAGAACAACTTCTTTGACACAATAATGAAGAATGCTCACATAGCAACTAAACTTACTTGTAGCAGTTAAAACATTCAGTTACAGTTAACTTCTAACTTGTAAACTTTAACTAAATGATTTGTGTAACTAACGATTAAACTAACTTGAAGTTTACTACAATGGTTGGCTTATAAATGTCGAGTTTTCTCATATGTTAGTATGTCATATTTATTATGTAGTATAATTATGTTATATTAACTTTAAAATGATCTTTAAGTGTAGGAGAGTTATGTTTCGGCACGAATGGGCTGGCTCGACCGGAGTGATACTACGGCCTCACAGAAAACTGACATGAAATATCTCTTGTGTTCTAAATATTAAGTGCATAACTTAACGTCTTTTTAACCGACTTCAAAACGAGAAGGAGGTTTTGTTAAACGTAGGTTATAAAATAATTATTCTGCTTTATTAGGTTAGACAGAGATGCATAAAATCAATGTAAAATTCACTATTGACTAGTTATTCCGAGGTATGTAAAGAGTTCTATGTAATGTTCAAATAATCAAACGCTACTCGACTTTAAGTCGCGCCTATAGTTCTATCACTACAAACTCTTCGTAAATTGACAGAGAAGGCACGATATTTAAGTACAACTTAACTGAGTAGCTTTTCAGTATTCCGCGGTAAAAGAATTTTGGAATTTTGGTAACAGAGACAGCCTCCTTGCCTGCCCTTAGAGCGCTTTCCCACTAGCGTTTGTTCAGCGTAGGTGTTCGATAAATGCGGCGTTATATAGCGCAGTGTGCCGCTTTATTATCATTTGCACACGCCGTGACAACGCGACACCTGCGCGGCGCATACGTTTGTCGAACTCCTACGCTGGACAAACGTTAATTTATAGGTGCTTTTAATCGAATTTAAGCAGTTACTAACTAACATTTTTATTGTATACAGTTTTGTCTCAGTCGATTTAATATCGTTCAATATTGCACCACAACAATTGGTATCTTCGGAATCTAATTACAGTTTGTTTAATGCTCTGTAAAGTAAGTTCTAGTGCCTGATTTATTTCGAAGAGAATGAAGTTCTTCGAAGTTCTTTGCGGTCAATTGAATCAGTGCAGTGAAGTTTGAATAAAGCAACAGAGATATAACATAACATAACATAACATAACATAACATAACATCACGCCTTTTATCCCCGAAGGGGTAGGCAAAGGTGCACACAGAAGTGACACCCACTTTTCACTATTTATGTTATGAGTCCCATGTAATAGGGGGTGAGCCTATTGCCATATACCGGGCACATTTCCAGACTCCGTGCTACTACTGAGAATTTTTTTAAAACCCAGTAATACTTTGCCCGACCCGGGAATCGAACCCGAGACCCCTTGCCCGGCAGTCGCACTCGCGACCAATCGGCCAACGAGGCAGGCAGATGCAGAGATATAAAATCCTTTATAATCCTCAGGAACGAATTAAATTAAATAGTTCCTTTTCTCATTCATTAGAAATGAATTCTTAATGAATTATAAGTCGAATCTTAATATGAGATTGAAAATACACATACGTGTCATAGTTTTTAGGTTGTTACATACAAAATTATCATCACCTGTAAAAGTTAAAAGTTACGTAAAGGGCTCTTCTTACGTGAAGTATATAAGTAAGGAATATTAATTACACGGCTTCAAGTCGGATCTACATATCGTACTATAAGTACATATATACCTTCAAAACCTTATAACAAGGGTAGATGCCTAATTTTTATTTTAAGATCAGACTGGTATATTATTTAAAATCATTACATACGTATTTTTTATTTTCTTACAGACACGAATACTTTCGACGATATATTGATTTGAAATGTCGCGTGACGTCACTTCTATGTACATTTTATGCGTAAAAATGACGTTTTAGCCCCTACTCCTAAAGAACAATGCCAGATGCCCATAGTAATTTTGGCTCAATATTAATGTGTCATGGACAGTGAATATTCTTATGTTTTTTAGTGTTGTTTAATGTCAATAGCATTTCTGTGATTTCCACTTTTACGTTGAACTTCTAAAAAAGAAGTTATTCAGACATTTTCAATTGAAGGTTATGTATTTATCGTCGGATTCAACTAAATGCCTTTGTATTCGGAACACATATTTATACCACAATGAATACAACGAAACTGTTGAGACATTGTCACAAACTGTTTGATACGGATATAACACAATAAGTCTGTAACTTATCGCAAACGCAGAGGAATTCGTGAAGAAAACAGCGGAAGAAAACAACCGTGCAATCACAACAATACAAGGTGATGCGTCAATGTCAATTTTAAGCGCGTGCGATTTTGACAGAACCGCAATTGAAAGGGTTGCTATTACAAGGCAATTAAGTTATCGATCACAGATGGAAAATCGATTTCTTGAATTTCGTTTTTTATAGTAATCTTTAAAAAACGTATTATTTAAGTAAAAAATAAATAATAAAATACAATAACGAGGTGGTAAATAAAAAGTAAAAAGCATTTTTTTAAATTAGAATTATATAAATAATAAAAACTATTTTTCATATAGAATTATCGATTACAGTGGCAGGATTTTAATTATTTAGAATTATCGATTATGGTAGCAAGACTGGCAACTTTTTTTTAATCTGGGATTTGAAAAGTAATATTAAAATAAATACTTATTAACTTGATTTTTCTTTCGAGCAGTTCTCGTAAAGCAATAAATATATTTTCTTATGTTTGTATTTTATATTTAAATTGTTGGAGGTAAGAACTTTTTGTCCGAGTGAATTTAATTTATAAAAGTTGTGTGAGCCGAAATCCGTCATTCTTCTTTGATTCGTTGTATTGTTTTATTATACGATAAAATAAAAAATAGTGTCTAATATTTTTTCATTACATAACTTACGGACTAATTCGATTTTTAATTTTCATACCTGTCATCATCTCAACTCTAGATACAAAACAATCATTGATCACATTACGTTAAAAAGTTTTGTATCTTAAATGTTGGTACGCAGTATTTGTATATAAGACAAATATTTGGGACGCGGGGCCATAATTCCAAAGATTGTTGTAGCGGTATAGTTCCCAAAGGGATGAGAGAAGCCTTAATCTTAACAAATATGCCTAACGTCCAAGTAGACTTGACACAACGATGGTAATAAACTTATGTAGGAAAAGGGTACTTTCCTAAAGATTTTTTACCCAAAAAATCTTTAGGAAACTTTTATATTTGTGGTAGTTCTTTTGCGTATGTCATGGTGCCTTATTTGATTGCTAAGTAGCATTCCAGCCACTTCCATAGCTATTTAAAAAAATCTTCACGTCGTCTTTTACAATGAAAATGAATAACGTTATGACAATAATGTCAACATCCATACCTTATGTCATTTTACTGCTGTTTTTTTTAAGGGGGGAAAATCATCGAATGACTGCTCCCGCCTAGGTGAGGCGGGAGGGAGTGTCAGACTCTTACTGACTAAAAACCACCCTGTTCCTTCTCCTGCACGTCGAGCCGGAGCCCCGGTTACCCGTTAGGCTCTCCGCGACTTTACTGCTATTTAAACTTTTAATTCTAAGTTAAACCTCAATTCTGATTAATTTTAGACATAAATAGCTATCTACATGCTATTCATCAAAGTGACAGTATTATGTTAATTCGGTGAAAAGAACATAACGATATTGATAATAAGTCTTTTATTAACTAAGTTTAAGAACACCGAATTCAACTCCCTGATTTTTGGAGTCGGTTAATTAATATACCTAATAAAACCTTTTACGTTAAAGCTGCCAAAATATCCACGAAACGTTTTACGTTACAATATCGCCGTTTGAAGCGCTTCGATGTTTGTTGTATTGGCAACATCGAAAAGTTAATTTCTCCTGTGCCGAGCAACGAAAATTCCGAAAATATCAAATATTTTGTCAAGAATGCAGACTTGTTTGATGTTCTTCATGAAATACATCTGAGTGTTGGGCACGGCGGAAGAAACAGAATGGTTGCAGAAGCTAAAAAGAAGTATGCAAATATATATCATATATACTCAGGAGGCGATTCTTTTGTATCTTCGTTTATGTAAGCGATGTCTAATTGAAACAAAAATCTACCAAAAAAGGCCTTGTTGTAAAGCCTAATTTATTCAGCGAGCTAAAGAGAAGTTGCCAAGTAGATTTGATAGACATGCAGACAAACTCAGATGGTGACTACATGATTATACTAGTTTATCAAGACCACCTCACGAAATTCGTACAACTTCATCCGTTACAAAGTACTTGATATATTTTGTATCTTTGGATCACCCTCAATACTTCAATCCGACAATGGCAGAGAGTTCGCGAATCGAGTTGTGAAAAGTTTGACGCAGATGTGGCCAAGTTTGAAGATTGTGTATGGGAAACCACGACACAGCCAGGTACAAGGTAGTGTTGAACGTGCCAATCAAGACATCGAAAAAATGCTTATGACTTGGATGGCTGACGTGAACTGCCAAAAATAGTCAGAAGGCTAACGATTTATTCAGCTAATGAAAAATACCATAGAGCTTACCATCACTGAATTAACACGTCGAGTACCGGTTTTGTAGACACAATTACAGAACAATAGGTTGCGGTCACCGGTGACCGCTTGGTGTTTGACAGTTTAAAAGATGCAATGTTCGGTTCTGATTTAAAGGTCGGGCTGAAATCATCTGATCTACCACTGAAGTCCTTGCAAATACAGAAAGTGAGGAAGATCTTGAGAAAGTTCTTAGAGAGTTAGTTAATGATGAGAGTGACGAAGCTACTAAAAAAATGAGTCATCAAAAGAGAATTAGCCAACCAACCAACACCAGGAAGTTGCCAGAAAAATATCGAAATGACATATTGCAGGCTCTGTGAGGAGAAAAAATTTAAGATGTGTGAAAAGATACTAAAAATTGACATTAACAGGAAAGGCGCACAGGTAGGTTTGGTAAAACAAGCTATAAAAATGACGGCTTCATCAAATGAAAAGTTTCCCCCATGTAAAGTCGGTGGTACAGTCCGAGTAAAAATTCCTGACGTGGACAGAGGTTGAGGCGACTTTTCCAATGTGTTAATGGTTGTACTTGAATGTAACGACAAGGGGTTAAACAAATACGGCACTAATAACAGAACTATTTTCAAGAAATCAGTTCACTGTGTGTGACTCAACATTTTTAGATATTGACATGTAGGACATTATTGACATGGATTAGACATTAGATATTGACCCGAAAAGAAATCACTACGCCAAATAGCCAATGCACAATCGACCTCTGGTGGTCAAGGGTATGGGTCAAAGATGCCACTGCAAAACCAAATGTGGCAACAAAAAGTGCCTATGCAAAGCTGCTGGTATTTCGTGCAACTCAAAATGTCACTCAAGTTTAAGTTGTTATAATAAAAGTTTTACGTGTTGGGAGAGCCATGCTCCGGCACGAATGGGCCGGCTCGACGAGTGATGCCACGGCCTCACAGAAAACTGACGTGAAGCAACGCTTGCGTTGTGTTCCGTCGTGTGAGTGAGGTTACCGGAGGCCCAATTACCCTACCCTTCCCCAATCTCCCCAATCCCTGAATCCACAACGATCCTAATCCCAAAAAGCCGGTAACGGACTTGTAACGCGTCGGGCGTTCCAAATGTCCATGGGCGACGCCGATTGCCATTGTGGATTTCGAGGACGCCCGATAGTTTTCGAGGACGCTCGATAGATTTCAAGGACGCTCGATGGTTTTCGAGGATGCTCAATAGATTTCGAGGACGCTCGATAGATTTCGAGGACCCTCGATAGATTTCGAGGACGCTCGATGGATTTCGAGGACGCTCGATAGATTTCAAGGACGCTCGAAAGTGATCGAGGCCGCTCGAAAGTGATCGAGGACGCTCGATTGTTTTCGATGACCCTCGACTGATTTCGAGGACGCTCGAAAGTGATCGAGGACGCTCGATAGTTTTCGAGGACGCTCGATTGTTTTCGAGGACGCTCGATAGATTTCGAGGACGCTCGAAAGTGATCGAGGACGCTCGATAGATTTCGAGGACGCTCGAAAGTGATCGAGGACGCTCGATCGTTTTCGAGGACGCTCGATAGTTTTCGAGGACGCTCGATAGATTTAAGGACGCTCGATTGTTTTCGAGGACGCTCGAGAGTGATTGAGGATGCTCGAAAGTGATCGAGGACGCTCGATAGATTTCAAGGACGCTCGATTGTTTTCGAGGACGCTCGAAAGCGATCGAGCTCGCTCGATAATTTCGAGGACGCTCGACTGATTTCGAGCTCGCTCGATTGTTTTCGAGGACGCTCGATGGATTTCGAGGACGCTCGACTGATTTCGAGGACGCTCAATAGTTTTCGAGGACGCTCGATAGATTTCGGGGACGCTCGAAAGTGATCGAGGACGCTCGATAGTTTTCGAGGACGCTCGATTGTTTTCGAGGACGCTCGAAAGCGATCGAGCTCGCTCGATTGTTTTCGAGGACGCTCGACTGATTTCGAGCTCGCTCGATTGTTTTCGAGGACGCTCGAAAGCGATCGAGCTCGTTCGATTGTTTTTAGGACGCTCGACTGATTTCGGGGTCGCTCGATTGTTTTCCAGGACGCTCGATTGTTTTCGAGGACGCTCGATAGTTTTCGAGGACGCTCGATTGTTTTCGAGGACGCTCGATAGATTTCGAGGACGCTCGAAAGTGATCGAGGACGCTCGATTGTTTTCGAGGACGCTCGATAGATTTCGAGGACGCTCGAAAGTGATCGAGGGCGCTCGATTGTTTTCGAGGACGCTCGACTGATTTCGAGGACGCTCGAAAGTGATCGAGGACGCTCGATAGATTTCGAGGACGCTCGATTGTTTTCGAGGACGCTCGATTGTTTTCGAGGACGCTCGAAAGTGATCGAGGACACTCGAAAGCGATCGAGCTCGCTCGATTGTTTTTGAGGACGCTCGACTGATTTCGAGCTCGCTCGATTGTTTTCGAGGGCGCTCGATAGTTTTTGAGTACGCTCGATTGTTTTCGAGGACGCTCGATAATTTTCGAGTAACTCTCGAAAGTGATCGAGGACGCCCGATAGTTTTTGAGGACGCTCGATAGATTTAGAGGACGGAGCGCCATCAACCAGGAGTTGACCTTTACAGAAGCCGATTAAGGATTAACTTGTATACAATTTGGGGCGCCACGCGCCCCGAACTGGTATAATAATAATAATAATAAGCCCGCAGGTGACGGGTATTAGCGACCCCGCCGGCTATCATCATCCCGAGTGCTCCAGGGAGAAGTCACCGTTCCTTATTCTCCGGCTTGCCTTAATTGGTTGGCTGGAGTGAACAATGACAATTTACAGGTCTCCCACCTGTGGCTTGCCTTCATTGGCCGTGAAGGCTTCAGAGTGGAGTCGCGGGAGCAGATGATCTGAGTAGAAAGCGGTAGTAGTTTCTTAACCCTTCAGCCACTCACATTCTCGTTGCCTCTCTGTTGCTATATCTAGCAACCATTTCCGGGGCCCGGTCCGTGAGTTGGCGAGTCTCCGCCTGCCATTTTTACGTGTAATAATCACATTGTTTCGGCAGGTGCCATAGTCATCCAGTTTCCAATCTACCGGTCCACAGCAATCCATCCATAGCCCTACCTTTTTTGTTCCATTATACACAATAGTTCTACACTAACCGGGGACTGTCCTTGGGTGCATTTCCATAGTGCATACAGGGATAGTCGCCGGTTTGTGTGTCCATTACATTTAGATTAAAGTTGTCTAAAGGGCCTCTGGGCAGTTGGCTTCGGCCCCTCGTAAGCCTCGCAAATGACCGGGATCCTGTGGTCCCGTGAATAGTAAAGACATACATAATAATAATCATGAGGTTGTACATCTCGCGGAAGTGTGGTGGTCGAGGCTTATTCAACCCTTCACAACTGTGAGGTGTGCAACCTCAGGGAATATTTCCTGAAAGTCAACGAGGGTATGCATCGAGAAGTAGCAGCGGTGGACAATGGATTCACTCCACTATCCTTGGCAAAAGAGAACTGGCGCAAACCTGTGGTACTGAGCGTCAAAGATCGCAAGGAGGTATGGCATAGCAAGAAGCTCCACGGACGCTTCTTCCGGGCCCTTCATGGGCCCAGTGTAGATTTTCTAGCGTCCGTATCTTGGCTACGATTCAGTAATCTCTTTGGAGAAACTGTGCAATAATGGACGACGTTATCTTTACGAATAACTGTCGGAAATATATAATTAAGGATGGGACAGTTGACATATGTCGGGCATGTCATAGGCCAGGTGAATCCATTAGACATATTACCTCTATTAGAATTTCTGGTTGTGGTCATTTGGCTAACAGTAAATATTTGCATAGGCATAATCGAGTAGCCAAGATTGTCCATCAGCAACTTGCTTTACACTATCGACTTGTTGAATCTGAGGTACCGTACTACAAGTATGCGCCCGACCCAGTTCTGGAAAATGACCATATCACATTGTACTGGGACCGGTCTATCATTACGGACAGGATTGTAGCCAATGGCATAGTAAACCTGACATAGTGGTGATAGACCGACAAGTACGCCGCACGATGATAATCGATGTCACCATTCCCCATGGCGAGAACCTCGTGAAAGCTGAGAAAGATAAACAAATAAAATATATAGACTTAGCTCACGAGGTCGTCGACATGTGGAGTGTGGATTCGGCTATCATTGTGCCGATAGTCGTGTCGGCCAATGGGTTAATATGGCCCTAAAAGCCTCGACATCCATCTTAGGAGGCTGGCGTTAGGTGGATGGATCAAGGGCCTGATACAGAAGGCAGTTCTCCTAGAAACGGCACGTATTGTGAGGTTTCTATCTTTGGAGTCCTAACCACCGGTAGCTTGGACCATGTTCCCGCTACTGGTCGGCTCCGATTTTTTATATTATTAAATATTATTTTTTATTTAGTAAGTAATATTTAAAAATGTAATTTGTAGAGAATTTTAAATAAATATATGTAAATAATAATAAAGCCGCAGGGCACCTTGAGGCGAGGTGACGGGCATTAGCGACCCCGCGGGCTACCATCATCCCGAGTGCTCCAGGGAGAAGTCACCGTTCCTTATTCTCCAGCTTGCCTTAATTAGCTGGCTGGAGCCGAGTTCTCGGCATGATGAAGATTAGACCTAGTTTTACCCGAAAACAATCGGTTCGTACTAGGTTTAACCAAGAGTTAGTGGCTACACCTGTTCTAACCGGCTAAAACTAGTTATAGCCGCATTTCGGGTATTAGCCGTAATACTTATACTGCACGGAACGAGATTACCTAGTTAGTGAGTTTATAGTACGTTTGTTAAGTTTGCGGTCTAAGGGCTCGTACACAGAACTGCGATGCGACATCGCATCGAAATAATATGCGAGCTCCCTCTACGCACCGCAAGAACTTGCGAATTGATTCGCACCGCGCATCAAAATTTTATCTCCCCAAAATCTTCTTTGTTTCTTTTTCCTGTATCTCCTAAGCAATAACAGAAGTACACACTTCTTTTTACGATCCATGTCACGACTTAGTTTTCAATTTAAAATACGTTCAGTACGGTTGACGGTTGTCGAAGGAATCGTCGTCACCCTGGGAGACACCTTGTAGCACGAAATCGCATCGCAGCAATTCGTGTCGTGATTTTCTGCGTTGCGAATTCGCATCGCATTGCATCGTAGTTTTGTGTGCGTGCCCTTAGATAGACAGGTTATTCATTTTGTTACCTCGTATGGTCTGATGTGTAAAAATATCGCTTAGGTTCGAAGATCTAAGACGCCCGCTTCTCATGCGTGAGGGTGCTGATTCGAAACCTACCAACACCAAGTACCAATATGACTATTTCTGAGTTATATGGACTTTTTAAGATTATTTAGACACCACTGACAAACAGTGAAGGAAAACATCGTGTTCCTCACGTCCACCTGGGCCTGTAACTTCTAATTATAGGTAAGATTGAAATCGCCAACCCGGTGATTAATGCTCAAACCTTATCCGTGTGACTAAAAGTAGTGCTCAGCAGTGGCCACTTAACAGGCTGTTGATGTGATATGTGATGATCTGATGTATAGAAACTACTAATAAAAGTCTTGCATTCGCTTGCTTGTCTCAAAGTGGTTCTTATTAATATGACATGATTTAAACGCTTGATTTAATATTTGATGGTAGTTTTGGACTAGTTATAAGAACAATACAATTTTACTACGCATAAAATAGGTACTCTTAAACTTTCATATTTCTTCCTCTGTCTTTCTGGTTATTTTTTATGGGATAATCCGGTAATTGAACAGACGGATCATCTGATGGTAAGCAATAGCCATTGCCCATGAACACCTGGAACATTAGAGGCATTACAAGTGCGTTACCGAAGGGCGGGAGAAGTCATTGGATAACCATCCAATGACTTCTCCCGCCTAGGTGAAGCTAAATCCCGCTCGCCTCACCTCGGCGCTCTCGCGGCATGCCTTATTCACTCTACGCTACGCTAGTATTTTAGTCGAGTAGCGAATATTCAACAGTCAGCTCTCGTTTCTGTTCCAAAATTGAAGTGAAATAGAACTACTAAATATTCGCAACTCGACTAAAATACTAGCGTCGTGCGAACAAGGCATCAGACTGACTAAAACTTACCCTATTCCTGCCCCTGCTCTTCGAGCTTCGGAGCCCAGGGCAGTTTTTAGTCAGTAAGAGTCTGACACACCCTCACGCCTCACCCAAGTGGGTGGGAGAAGTCATTCGATGATTTACCCCCTTAAAAACGACTGATAAAAAAAAATCGTGTAATTAAAATAATTTTCGTACCCTGTCATCATCCCTATATATACTGAATAACAAAATTCTATTACAAAAATGCTATCTCTCATATACAAGTTTCTAATACGAGTTAAGAAATTAAGCAATAAGAACAAAGATAAGATGTCAAAGATTTGTCAAGGTGACCCTTTACCAAGTATTTTCCTTGCGGTGGCTTAATTAAAACCTGAAGTTCTCTCCCAACATTCGAGCCTGATTTATTAGCACCACCTAATCATTATAATAATTCACTGTAGATTAAACGAATTCAATTACGCAATTTTTGATGATCAAAGAGAGTCATTTGGGGAGTTTTTAACATGCAATAAACCTATTGAATATGAAAACTACTATTATATCCAAAAATGTACATACTTTTTGTGATTATGATAGGTGTTGTAATTCAAACGAGAAATTGATTTGTCAAATCACTTACATATTATATCTACATGAAATTCTTAAAAAACTTAAAAAAATGTTGCTCCCGCTTTGATCGAATAAAATAACAACATAACATAACATCACCCCTTTTTATCCCCGAACGCGTAGGCAGAGGCGCACATTACGGCACTTAAACTGTCAAACACCAAGCGGTCACCAGTGACCGCAACCAATTGTTCTATAATTGTGTCTACAAAACCGGTACTCGACGAGTTAATGCCACGGTACAATAGAACACCCACTTTTCACTATTTATGTTATGAGTCCCATGTAATAGAAGGGTGAACTTATTGCCATATACCGGGCATAATTCCAGACCCCGTGCTACTACTGAGAATTTTTAAAACCCCAGTAACAATTTGCCCTACCCGAGAATTGAACCCGAGACCTCTTGCCGGACAGTCCCACTTGCGACTACTCGGCCAACGAGGTAGTCATAAATAATAACTTTACTAATAGTTCACAAACTTACATAAAACGGTCAGTCTCCAAAATTCATGGAAGATTCATCTATGTGTACGTCTGTGTATAAACATCCGCAGTACGTAAATTAATAAACGCTTCCCTGTGTGCGGTCAAGCTTGTGTTTAATTTCCGGCTCGCCTAATTGTCTACAAGTTGCGGCCACTCGTAAAATGTAGGCTGACTGGAGAAATGAATTAGTGAGCTGGTCAGGGAGGTTTAAGGAGTAGTATGAAAATTCCAGTTGGTTTACTCACAAACAGCCCAATGTGCCTAATGCTGAGCAAAGCCTTTTCCCGCACGGAAGAGGTTTAAGCATTAATCACCTCTTGCTCATTGCGGGTTGGCGATTCCAAATTTATAATTGAAACTTATAAGCCCAGGTTTCCTCACGGTGTTTTCCTTCACCGTCTGTTAGTGATGTCTAAATAATCTTAGAAAGTATATATAACTCGGAAGAGTCACATTGGTACTTGCCATTGGTAGATTTCATTTCACCACGACACTACTTACTACTCACATTGTAATTTTAAATTAAAAATTTTTAAGGGCATGCTCATATTGATTATGCGGTTTGAAGTGAATAAATCAAACCAATATTATTTGTTTATTATTTGTTTATAATTAACCTTATTTTTAACCGACTGTAGACTTTAGGAAATGTATTATTTTTGCATGTATGCAATGTATTAGGTTTAATGTCACGGTGCCTGTGCTTAAAGTTAGAAAGGTCTGGCTGGCTGAAAGTACTAGCTTTGAAACCAATGCCTTTGAAAATGTATAATACTGAACATCATTCTAACAACAACAGATTTCAGCAAAGGTATCGATCATGTTTTGTAAGCTATTACATCTGTCGCCTTATTATTCTCGTACAGTATTCTCATATTTTAAAAATCACTTTATAATAATAAAAGGCAAATCTATTACGACACTCGATCAAGCTCAATTTCACACACTAAGCAGACTTGAGCCATTACTGAGAAAATCGGAAAACTTCGACACAACCAACTAGACCTCAAGTTTTGCAGAAACGTTTACAGTACACAAACTTTTCGCCAGTTAGGTACATATGTTGCTAAATCGTTAAAAAACTTTGCGTTAACTGTGTAATATGAACCATTAAGCCTAACTGTTAACTTATAATAAACTTAGTTTCAGTTCTATGTTCAGTGTCGTGAGTTTAATGATCAATTAGATACTATATAAGCCATCTGGAGACATGTAATGTATATATCATCCTATTTTTTATGTAGGTTTATTTATAGAAAGGAAGAAAGAAAGAAAAATTGTTTATTTGCACATCGCACCGCCACAAAGTACAACAACACAAAAATAATTAATCAATGAAGACGGCGCAAAAAGGCCAGAAAAAAATTAAAAGCTTAGAGCTCACTAAAAGACTACACATCTGACAGAGACTGAGCAACAGCTTTCTCCGACAATGCTAAGGGTTCCCCCTAGTCCTTCCCATCATCGTACCACAAGACAATTGGTGAAGCGTCACCGATTCATGGTAGATGTCCCACATGCGAACCGCTTTGCATAAACCCTCCTTGTGCGTACTGCTAAGGAGTGGAATTCTTTGCTAGAGGCTCATATTTCTAACATAGCTTGAAACTATTCGAGTTTCTCGTCAAATAATTACGTGAGTACGCTGATAACCATTATAATTAATTTGGTATGTCACACGTACACAAGTGTAACGAAATTGTTGATCATGAGATACACTGAAGCTTAGGTAATAGAATCTTATTTTATTAAACAATTCCACATTCACACGTCACATTTCATCTCTCCAGTAATGAAGAACACGGTTGCAAGGCTTAGTAAGATGACGTAGCGTCTGCAAGTAACATCAACGAAAATGCGCTGCATTAATTACAAGCTTAGAGCTCCAGACAACCATCTTACATGTTATCTTCAGTATTCAATTATGCAAAATATCGTTGAATGTACTAAATATGTGTTCAAAGTAAATAAATACAAATACACAATCAATTTTGGCATTAGATATTAGGGGCGCTTCAATCGAAAATAGATTGATTGGAATATTTGCTTATACATAATATATTTATGAGTAAAAAATGCGTAACAAATACAACAACATGATATCACGCTTTTTATCCCCGAAGGGTTTTTTTGAAGTGGGGAAAATTATCGAATGACTGCTCCCGCCTGGGTGAGGCGGGAGGGAGTGTCAGACTCTTACTGACTAAAAACCACCCCGTTCCTTCTCCTGCACGTTGAGCTGGAGCCCCGGTAACCCGTAGACAGAGGTACACAATAGCCACTGTACAATGTAACAGCCACTTTTCACTATTTATATTATGAGTCCCATGTAATAGGGGTGAGCCTATTGCCATATACTGGGCACAATTTCAAACCCAGTAATACTTTGCTTGACCCAGGAATCGAACCCGAGACCCCTTGCAGCATGGCAGTCGCACTACTAGGCCAACGAGGCAGTCGTAACAAATACTAGTAATATTATAAATGCGAAATTTTGTATATTTGTTTGATTGTTCGTTTGTTACACCTTCACGTCTAAGCGGCTGGAAGGTTCGAAGAGAAAATTGTAACAGGGGTAGGTAAGCCCCCATAGGCTTACTCTTGAATCCAATTCCGATCGATCGATATGTTATTGTAAATTTTGTACTCTTGAGTTGCAACACTAGCGCCCATTGCATCCATATTGCGTGGATATTGAATGAACTAAATGATATTGAGTTTAGCTTTATATTCCGTTAACAACTACAATAGGAATTGTATAGTATTGACATTGAATAATTATTGAGATTTTATTGGATTGAAATTGCATTGACATCGAGTTAGGTTTCAAGAGTAAGCGCCCTGATCTGGAATGACACATGGGCTACTTTTTATCCCACAGGAACCAAAAACCGCTGGCTGGTAAAAACTTGTGGAAAATAATCAATAATAATTTACAAATCCTCACATTCAACACGTAGAAAAAAAAATCACGTCTTTATATCTTATAACGTTGTGTGTAGCCACGAGTAATAAAACGTAGGTGCTTATAGTATCATGAAGCTCGTTCCCTTGTGATTGTGTTTCTATGGCCGACATCCAAGTAAATAGAGGAACATTTCTGCTGCCATTGACGGTATAACAATAGTCCCAGTTCGATAAGAATCAAGTAATATTTCTATTGAACTATGCTTTGCTAGAAATTATTGAGTTGTTGTTGGTGTAATAGGTTTTTAATTGAAATTGGATGTTTATTTAGTATTTACTGGATGACTCGCAGACTTTGTATCATCTAAAAACCTCACCTGGACATCCACGAACGTTTCAAGATCAAAATTATTCAAGATAATAAGTGTGGGAGAGCCATGCTTCGGCACGAATGGGCCGGCTCGACCGGAGTGATACCACGGCCTCACAGAAAAACGAGCAACGCTTCCGTTATGTTTAGTCGCGTGAGAGAGGTTACCGGAGGCCCAATTACCCTGCCCTTCCCCAATCTCCCCAATTCCTGAATCCCCAATGATCCTCAAACTCCTAATCCCCAAAAGGCCAGTCCATGCACTTGTAACGCCTCTGGTGTTCCAGGTGTCCATGGGCGACGCCGATTGTTGACCATCAGGTGATCTGTCTGCTCGTTTATCGACTTATGCAATAAAAAAAGCCAAATCGGTTCATCCGTTCTCGAGTTTTAGCGAGACTAACGAACGGAAATTATTTTTATTTATATATGTATTCCTATGAGTAGTCGCTCAAAGAGAGTAAAGTTGGAATATTAAACATTTTGTTGTTTTTTTCTGGACGTCCCATTCTACTCCCTCTTCTTTACAGTTTTACTTCTGCATTGTAATTATTTTTACGTTCAGAAAATGTATACTTCCACTAAGTTCAGTAACCGTATGTCATTGTTAAAGTTATTGACTAAACTGTCAACTCAAACAACTCTGAAAAATAGATATTTTAGTTTTTATTTTCTTTGTTAAGTAGTTTTTATAATATATACTAGCGACCCGCCCTGGCTTCACACGGGTGCAATATGCATGTATTATACATATAACCCTGCCTTATAAATCACTCTATCTATTAAAAAAACGCATCAAAATCCGTTGTGTATTTTTAAAGATCTAAGCATACATAGGGACAGACAGACAGCGGATAGGGACTTTGTTTTATACTACATATGTAGTGAAATATGTAAGTAATAAAATTATGAATAACTGAAAAAAAAAATCTTTAAGTAATATTTTATTCAACAGAAATGTTTCCTTACAATAAAATTAACAGATTCAATAAAACCTCACCTTCTAAGAAGATCAACCACAATTACTCTACCCACCACATTGAACAGTCCCAATGCTACCGCGATCACAGAATTCACACAGAATTTCTCACTAAATCCATAAAATTATCTCAATGTGAAATGAAAATCCAATGAATTACTCCGAAAATAAACACGTTGGAAGGTGTCACGCTGAGACCGGATGACATACATTATCCACTGTTTTTTCAATGAAGCGTGACGCGGCTCTTTCACGTTAAAATAAATTTGTCGTATAGACGTCGACAAGTATTGATGGAATTGAGCTCTGTAACAATATTTTATTGACTTAAAAAATGTTCGAGCTTGTACAGTGAGGGGTTATCATTTATTAGGGGTTAATGTATTATATTTGCCTATATTCCCCAGTATGATATTTTTTATAATGTTTGTTTTTTTTAACAGGATTAGGCTGAAATGTATTAATAGTATACCGTGTCGTAATCTTTGTAATACGAATGATGGTGAATTTGGATGGTTTGATTACGAAACAAATCAATGTCACTGCATTATACACGATCTAATTACGTAAACAAAGCAACAATTACCCGTCACTACGTAAGTACCTTCCCTTTGTAAGTTCAGTAGCAAACACTTTAGTTCACAAGTAGCGACCCAGGACGAAGCTTCAATTAAATTTATACTCTGTGCGAAGTTTTTACTGCAGATAATTAATGACAGAACTGAACAAGCGCAGATCTTTCAGTTCAGTTTAGATATTTACTTTGTAATTATTTTTAGTATATATTCTTTTGTTTTTGTTGTGATTTGAAATGCGATTTAAGGCTGCCTGTCCACTGACGCGGAGATCTCCGCTCCGCTATAGTGGAAAGGGATTTGCGAGCTAGTTTAATAATTCATACATTTTCGGTGGCGGCGCGTGATAGCGGTGCGAGGCAGGCTCGCTGGCTCCGCACCACTGCCTCGCTCTGCCTCAATGGACAGACACAGTCCGTAACTCCGCTCAGTAATACTAGCTGGCTCCGCACCGCTGCCTCGCTCTGCGTCAATGGACAGACACAGTCCGTAACTCCGCTCAGCAATACTAGCTGGCTCCGCACCGCTGCCTCGCTCTGCGTCAATGGACAGACACAGTCCGTAACTCCGCTCAGTAATACTAGCTGGCTCCGCACCGCTGCCTCGCTCCGCGTCAATGGACAGACACAGTCCGTAACTCCGCTCAGCAATCCTCGCTGGCTCCGAAACCGTTGCCTTGCTCTGCGTCAATGGACAGACACAGTCCGTAACTCCGCTCAGCAATACTCGCTGGCTCCGCACCACTGCCTCGCTCTGCGTCAATGGACAGGCAACCTTAGTGATTCGGTTTTCGGATAATGTTGTTCATTTTCGATTTGGGAGTTTTCTATATCTATTTAATTATTATATGGTTAATATTAATTAATGTAACATAAATTGTGTTTACGTTTAATAGTATGTACGTTGGTTTACGCATTATTATTACAGTATTAATGTTATTCCAGGTATTATTATTGTCCATTTATTATTTTTGTTTACTAAAAGACATTTAATTACCACTGCATTTAACTTTATTTTCAGTATCATTTGCATATCAGACATAAATAATAATCAGTATCAATTGCCTGCTCAATAAATATGGTTATTGCAATAATTAATTGAACCAAACACGTGATTCTCAATTAATACTAATAGTTTACGGGAATTGAACTACAACTAATGAATTGAAATAATGCGTAGCTATACTGGTCGTGTGGTGGCCCGGAGCTTTAACACGGTAACCGCCGCGGAGGTCACCGGTGACCTACGTTAGCGGAGGATTTGTCTTCAGCAATTTTCTGTCGGCAGTCAAAGGCTTTTTTTTTAAGGGGGGAAAATCGTCGAATGACTGCTCCCGCCTGGGTGAGGCGGGAGGGAGTGTCAGATTCTTACTGACTAAAAACCACCCCGTTCCTTCTCCTGCACGTCGAGCCGGAGCCCCGGTTACCCGTTAGGTTTCTTAAGATGCCCACTTCCCATGCATGAGGACGCGGGTTCAAAACCTCCCAACGGCAAGTACCAATGTGACATTTTCCGAATTTTATGTACTTTCTTAGATAATATTTAGACACCACTGACAAACGGTGAAGGAAACATCGTGAGGAAAACTGTGCCTATAATTTCTAATTATAACCCAACCCGCATTGTGCAAGCGTGGTGATTAATGTTTAAACATTTTCCGTGTAAGTAGAGGCTGTGCTCAGCAGTGGGCATTATAGGCTGTTGATAATGATGATGTAGCTATACTGATTTAATAATATTTGAAATTACATATTTACGGGTAAGTAAGTAAAGTAAGTACCATTAAATATTTAATTGTTATTTTCCTGGCCATTAGTAGATAAATTAGATACCGATATTACAGTAGAAATACCATTGTTTATGTTGTGTTGTGTTTTGACGAATTCCTTATAAAAATTCTAATCTCCATCCATGCGTTCTTATAATTAAAAATATTAAAACGTCCAATTGGGTACTTTTCTTAATGAAAAATAAATTATTTCAACTGTTCAATACAATAAATTATTATAAAATAATCACACTATCATTAATTGATTTTATGACCAATATCATTTTAATATTTTTCTAGCTAATTTTTGAGAAATAAGTACTCTGTTTGACGCTAAAAAACGTGACGTCACAACACACAATCTCGTACAAAATTAATAGAAAACTGTCGTATTTGACAGTTCGAAAAATGAATTGAATTTGACTATAATAGTTGGCAAGGTAATATAACAAATAGGTATTATACATCTAGAATTGAAGTTACAGCAAGAATATTTTTAAATATGGTTTGTTTAAATTTCCTAATTTTTATTTTAATGTCCAGTCTGGTAGATTATTTTAAAACATTACACACGTATTTTTTATATTCTTACAGACACGAATACTTTCGACGATAGATTGATTTCAAATGTCGCGTGACGTTTCTTGCTCATTCTTCTCCATAGGAATCTACATCTTGGAATGAGCAACTAGCTTTACTTCTAAATTTTTGTTGTTGACGTTCAAAAGTGCCTTCCTGGTCTATTTGAAATAAATGATTTTGATTTTGACTTTGACTTTGACTTTGAAGATAACATAAGATCAGGCCTTTTATCCCCAAAGTGTTAGGCAGAGGTGCACATTACGACACCTAATGCCACTGTACAATGTAACACCCACTTTTCACGATTTATGTCATGACTCCCATGTCCCTAATATGGGTGAGCCTATTGCCATATATCGGGCACATTACCAGACTCCGTGCTACTACTGAGATTTTTTTTAAACTTAGTAAAACTTTGCCCAATGAAGTCGCACCCGAGGGTGGAAGATATACCACACTATTTATTTTATAATCAGCCATATTATCAGACTTACTTGACTAAGGGCCGATTTTCAATACTCACTTGTATCAGAAGAATAACTTTGAATACTTGACAATTTCTCCATACTAAAAACTTTCAAATGTCAAATTATTCTACAGTTAAGAATTATCTCTTGATTAAAAAATCGTCATTAATAGTGTAGGACACACTTTATCTTTAGAATTTTATTTGAAAAACTTTCTAAAAGTATTGAGTGAGAGGTTAATGAGTAAAACTGACTCAGAGAATCAGTGTGACCTATCATAACCTTTATTTAAAGAGCTATTTTGGTCTTAACACAAATTACCTCTAGAGTTCGAAAAGTTTTCTTTCAAATTATTATAAACACTCCAAAGTTATTTTGAAATCCTTTAAATGAGTTTGTGAACTTCTAGACCTTATTTCTATTAAATATTTAGAGGTTTAAGTTTTTAATTGAAGCCTTTTACTCGTCTCTGGAATAGTTCTCTCTGTACGACTTTTTAAAAGGATTTATTTCAGTCTGTTATTGAGATATTTTTAAGGGTAACATTGTTCTCAAAATAAATACTGGATAGGTGGTTCTTTGCTAGACTTGTTTGTTAGTTTAGGTCTAAAATAATTGGAATTTTAAATTATTATGTTTTCGGCTTACTCACGTCATAATTTGACGAGGAACTCGACTAGATTCAAGCCATGCTAGAGGCTCATATTCAATTAATTGGATTGTTTCCACTTTTGATCTCCTCCTCTTATTAATTATTTATTTATTTATCATTTCATGTACACCATACAGCAGACAATATTACAGAGGACAACACATTAAAAGCATGAGGTATATAGATACTGCATATCCCTTAAGGGATTTCTTCCTGCAGACCTGCGACAGGAAAAGGAATGAACATAAGACACAGTGTAAAGGTTACATGCGATTACCTCTTCTGAAGAGGTGATTACATCTTCTGACAGTTCAATCTGACTTTGGAACTCACTCTTATTTTTAATGACCATACATACATAAATACATTTTAATATTATATCTATGACTATACCAACTAAAACCGTTTAACACCTTATACCATTATACAAGTGAAACAAGTGAATTTATTTCTGCAAACTAGAAATATATAAAGCGTAAGAGTTTGTTTGTTTGTTTGAACGCGCTAATCTCCGTAACTACAAGTTTGATTTGAATAATTCTTTTTGTGTTGAATAATGCATTTATCGAGGATGGCTATAGGCCCCTTGTGGGTGGTAATTATCTAAATTCTTTCTTAACGAATGCCTATGTCATAATATCTATCTGCATGCCAAATTTCAGCCCAATCCGTCCAGTGGTTTGGGCTGTGCGTTGATGGATCACTATGTCAGTCAGTCAGTCACCTTTGAATTTTATATATATTTAGATACCATTATATATATATATATATATATATTTAGATACCATTATATAAAGCGGAAGAGTTTGTTTTTTGTTTGAACGCGCTAATCTCCGTAACTACAAGTTTGATTTGAATCATTCTTTTTGTGTTGGATAACGCATTTATCGAGGATGGCTATAGGCTATAAAACATCACGCTACGACCAATAGGAGCTGAGCAGAACGTGTGAAACCGCGCGGAAGTAGCTAGTAATAAACATGTATTATTTGTTATGGTTTTAAGTACTCGAACCGTCGTTCGTGTGGCGAGTTGATTGTGCCAAAACCGATAAGTTGATAAAAACTTTACTTAACTGCAAAAAACTTCCAGTTACATGTCCAAACCATGATTTTTAGGTTCTGTAGAAGTTAATTAGTTAATTAGTTAAAAATAGAGAATAGTTTAAAGTAAAAACACTGTTTTAAATATTTATACCAAATAGCAAAATATCGAGTAGGTACTATTATCTACTCGGCTACTCGTTGGCATCGCTTCGAATAAATACCCGTCACATACACAGCATGTTTACTGACAAATATTTATCTTTGTAAATTCTCCCATTGAAGTTAACCAACACACGTAAATCCCATGAGAACACCCTATACTAGCTTATTGGGTTTCAGTGGGGTAACAGAAGCCATGGAATCAAACTGCGGAACAAAACGAATTTGTTTAGGACTAAAACCCCCTTTGTTCTTTTTTAAAAACAATGCAATAGGATATTTTATATTTGAAGAATATTTAATATTATTTTGTTTTAACAAATGCCTGCCTCATTGGTCGTGTAGTCGGAAGTGCGACTGCCGGGCAAGGGGTCTCGGGTGCGATTCCCGACTCGGGCAAAGTATTACGGGCACGGTGTTTAGAAATTGTGCCCGGTATGGCAATATGCTCACTCCCTATTACATGGGCCTCATTACATAAATAGTTAAAAGTGAAAATAACGGCACTTAATGCCACTGTATAATAATAAAAAACCCTGTACAATGTAACCATGTGCACATCTGCCTACCTATTCGGGCATGAACGGCGTGATGTTATGTTGTTTTAACAAAATGTACACCTTTGTGAAGTTATATGAGTACTCTAAGTTCTGATTTGAATTGTATTTTTAGGCTACGACCAAAATTGTTTCTATTGGAACTGAGTTCAGTAATTAGCTTTTTAATTACATTTCATTCACATTTATATAGTATATCATTCTGCAAATGAAAGGTATTTGGAAATAGAACCCACATAATAACTACTCAATCAACTACTGTTCCAAAATCATAAAGTTTAAAATACTTATGAACTCCTTTCACTACACGTGTTGAAGTAAACCAATTCTCAATAGTAATAAACACATTTCAGTGTCACACAAACAGCCTGAAACGTATGCAATCGCACTGAAAATTCGCTCGTACTATTAACAAACTCCGAACTCTTACTGAAACTACCTCCTGAACAAAATTTCAGTGAAAATAAAACTTTCTTTAACTGTGGTTAGTGTTGCTGAAAATCGTCCAAACAGTCGTGTTCCGTTTATGTTAAGTTTCAGTTTATTTTGTTAAGTTTTCTTAAGGATTTTCTTACATGTGGCAGCTGGACAAAGACCTTGGTTTCGAAATTGGAATTACATTAGGCAATATGGATTGTTAGGAATATTAATTGGGTACTTACCAACTAATCAAATACAATATTTTTTCTGTCAAAAACAACAGTATTCTATGAATTTTGTACGAGCAACTGGCCGGGCAAGGGGTTCCATTCCAATGTTGGATAAAGTTTACTAAGTTTTTAAAAAATTCTCAGTAGTAGCACGGAGTCTAGAATTGTGCCCGGTATATGGCAATAGGCTCACCCGCTATTACATGGGACTGTTTAGACAGCGTTGTTTCACGTAGGTTTTCTATGAGGCCGTGGAAACACTCCGGTCAAGCCAGCCCATTCGTGCCGAAGCATGGCTCTCCTACACTTAAATATATAAGTTAATCTTGTTTTTTTTTTACAACATCTTTTTTTACAAAGTTTCATCTGTCTCTTTTCTATAAGAATATATTTTTGTGAACGGTATCAAGACAAATCCTGTTTAAAAAAAAAGAGACAAAACAAAAAAGATTGGTGTTTCAGATTATCGACGATTGTAATCTGAGAATAACAATAGCAAAAAGTTTATTCTTAACTTCAATTCTACGTTAGAGGACATCACTGTTGTGAGTATACATGAGCATTTCTTTGTACATGCTCTTATTGAACTACTAGCTTCTGCCCGCGACTTTGAAGACTCGCGTTCCTGTAGGATAAAAATTATTCTATATAATTATTATTCTAGATCATAATTATTCTATCCCTGTTCCAAATTTCATCCCGATTGTTTCAGCCGTTTTGGCGTGATTGAGTAACAAACATATACACAAACACACGAACACACAAACTTTCGCATTTATAATATTACTAGCTGTACCCGCAACTTCGTCTCCGTTTTCCTAAAATAAAAGTAGCCCATGTTACTTATTAGTATATAAGCTACCTGCCAATAAAAGTGCCGTCAAAATTAGGCCATCCATTTCAGAGATTACCCCATAAATCCCTAAGCGGTCACCGGTGACCGCTTTCCACTAATATCACATTACATTATAGACCTTATTTCTAATGTTTAGAGACTACTTTTGTATGACCAAATTTAGGGGATGGATTTCAACGGGTTAGATTAGTACAAACAGACAGACAGACAGGCAGACAAAAATTGTAATAAGTGATCTTCTTGTGAGTCGTTTTCTTCGTTACTGAAGGTCGTGTCTAGTCTGGTGCACGCGTCACTTGATGTTAGGTTTTTTACAGCTTCGAACCTCCGGGTAGGTGAGCGGCCACGAGGTCTTTACCCATTAACCCGACGAACAACCACAAGCTTCTCCAGATTGTTGGAGTGGCCAAAATAAGTTAGTATTCGCTGCAGGCATACGGTAGACAGCCTCATAGTAAATCCGATCTCCTTGTGAATGGAGACGTAAAAAGTGATATTTTGGTATTATTATGTATCGTGTGTATCCTTACTTTCTTACATCCTTACATCCTTACATCCTTATCCTTACATCCTTACATCCTTACATCCTTACATCCTTACATCCTTACATCCTTACATCCTTACATCCTTACATCCTTACATCCTTACATCCTTACATCCTTACATCCTTACATCCTTACATCCTTACATCCTTACATCCTTACATCCTTACATCCTTACATCCTTACATCCTTACATCCTTACATCCTTACATCCTTACATCCTTACATCCTTACATCCTTACATCCTTACATCCTTACATCCTTACATCCTTACATCCTTACATCCTTACATCCTTACATCCTTACATCCTTACATCCTTACATATATTATAAATCGGAAAGTGAGTTTGTTTGTTTGTTTGTTCCGCTTTCACGTCGTAACTACTAAACCGATTGCTTTGAAATTTTGCAGACGTAAAGTTAGAAGTCTGGATAAAATAATAGGGAACTTTTTATTCCGGAAAAATTTGATATTTCCGAGGCAAAACAAAAATATTGGTATAGATGGCGCTGTATGTCTTTTAAACCCAGTTAACGAATTACCTAATTATTGGAAAAATCTAAATAGCGCGATATAACCGTATTCCACGCAAATGGAAAGCTATTTGTTTGTTTGCCTGTCTTAAACGGCAGAACGGAGGTACTAATTAACGTGATTTTTTAACTGAAGGTAGTTGAAGGAATGGATAGTCACATAGGCTACTTTTATCCTTTTGTAACGCAAGCGAAGCCGCGGTAAAAGGTAGAGCTTTGTAGCTATTATATATTTTCATCATCAAATGCCCGTGATAGACCATTGCTGGACTATATGGCCATCCTCTGAGTATGATGGTCTTCCATAATCTCCTCCTTTGATACATGTGTCAGTAACAGTAGCGTCATTATGGCGTCATGATCGTCTTAAACAACTACTAATCATGATATACCTCTATGAAAATTGCATTATGCAATAATAGTCGAATCTGGTTGTTAAATCAATACTATCTCATTCCTGACTTGCAATCCATAACTGAATAATCTTCAGCTTTCGACAGACACGATCAAAATTCTACCATATATTGGGACCTGACATCGTTGGTTCTACGAATTGAAATGAAATTCTCAAGCTGTCATAGGAGTTGAGAATATTTTCGGCACTGCAGTCGAAGAGGTACTACTCGATAGTACAATTACGAATGTGTACCTACTTAGATTGACTGCCTCGTTGGCCGAGCGGTCGCAACTGTGACCGCGGGGCAAGGGGTCTCGGGTTCGATTTCCGGGCGAAAATATTGGTGGGTTTTTAAAACATTCTCAGTAGTAGCATGGAGTCTCGAATTGTGCCTTATATATGGCAATAGGTTCATCCCCTATTACATGGGACTCATAACATAAATAGTGAAAAGTGGGTGTTACTTTGTACAGTGACATTAAGTGCCGTAATGTGCACCTCTGCCTACCCCTTCGAGAATAAAAGGCGTAATAATATTACGCTATTAATTAAAATTTGACGTTGAGTCATAACTAAGTAGCCAAAATATAGTTTTTAGAATTTTTGTCTGTTTGTCTGTATGTATGTCCAGGCTAAGCTCAAAAAGTACTGCATGGATTTACTTCAAATTTTGCATGAATACTACAAACAGGCCAGGTCAACTTATAGGCTACATATTATCACGCTATCACCTAGGGGAGAGGAGCTGTGAAGAACTATTCCACGCGGACGAAGTCGCGGGCATCTACTAGTTTTCAAATATTCCATTACGCTGTAAAAAGAATATTTAGAAAGTAATACACAAGAGTGTACAATGAATAAAATCTAACCTTTTAAAGAAAACATTATATATATATAAACCACAGACTTGTACAGAAAATTATTTTTAGTCCAATTTCCTAACACAATATTGTCCAAGAAATAATAAAGTTACGAAGGTAAAGAACTCATAAAACTTTCAATGTTTTGAGGTAATCTAATATCGCTACGTGGACCTCTGAACTTGTACACGTTGTTAAATTAATTTCTTCAAAAAACGGATCTTTGGAATTTTTGTACGGGAAAATATTGCTTGGATTTAGCTGTAAGACTAATCCGTTTTTTCTAGGTTAGAACGTAGGATTACCTGTGGGTTTTAGATAGACATTACCTAGGTAAATTTTACCGGGTTCGAGACCTACCAACGGCAAGTAGTTATGTGTCTTTTCCCGAGTTATATGTACTTAATTTCTAAGCTTAATTGTCTAAGTTATATGTAAGTTATATAACATGTCAGTGTTGTAATGGCTACTGTATACACAAACGGTGAAGGACAATACTGTAAGGAAACCTGCGCTTATATTAACTGATAATAAGTTTGAAATCGCAAACCCGCAATCGAGCAAGCGTGGTGATTAATACTCAAACCTTCTCCGTGTGAGAAGAGGCTTTGCTCAGCAGTGGGTGCTCATATATCTAAGCTGTTGATGATGATGACAGAAACCAAAATTCGGTTTAAAGAAATTTATTTCTCATAAGAACATACAGTCCACTTATAATGAGATACAAAGTAATAAACAAATATAGTAGGTAGGTACAATACAAATTTCCTCCCAAGTATTAGCAGTTATAATTTACTTAAATGTTTCTTTAGCTTATATTTAAATGTGCTCACGTTATTGCACTCTTTGATATCGTCGGGTAATGCATTGAACAGATGTACTCCTTCATATAATATTAAAATCACTTTGACAACTTCTCTATAACAAAGCAATGAACTTTCATCAAACATTGATTTTAAACTCTTCACTTAATCAAATCTACTTACAAAGTAACCTCCATTAGTTTGCATTACAGACAAATCATGTTGAAGAGAGCGCGAGTTTTATAGCGACCATCAATTCTAAGATGCAGTTACACTGTCGCATAACTGTGAAAGCCATTTCACATATCTGCACTTTATTTTACAGTCGATAATAGTCTGCAACTCAGCGTTAGTTTTATAGCTATACCTCTATTAATGTTAAAAAGTATACCTAAGAATCAGGTAACATGTTATTTGGTAATTTGGTTTGTTTCAATAATTTTCAATTTTTAAGTACACATAACATAACATAACATCACACCTTTTACCTCCGAAGGGGTAGGCAGAGGTGCACATTATGCCAATGAAACACCCACTCTTCACCATTTATGTTATGACTCCCATGTAATAGGAGGTTAGCCTATTGCCATATACCGGGCACATTTCCAGACTGCGTGCTACTACTGAGGTTTTTTAACAAACCCAGTAATACTTTGCCCGACTCGGGAATCTAACCCGAGACCCCTTGTCCGGCAGTCGCACTTCCGACTACACGACCTATGAGGCAGGCATTTTGTTATATGTTGTACTGTTAATAATAATGTAATGTTTACTCAATTTACAAAGCACCATGTTCCAATTTTTTTCAAGTGTTAAAAATCATTGAATGACATCTCCCGCCCGGGTGAGGCGAGAGGGAGTGTCAGACTCTTACTGACCCAAAACCACCCCGTTCCTACTGCTGCACTTCGAGCCGGAGCCCCGGCAACCCGTTAAGTCTTCCGCGGCTCTGCTAGACACGTCTGTAACTTACGATTCAAAAGAACGAAGTAAATTCGATCGCGGTTTGTCATTGGCTGTAAGAATAATCTCGACCAATAACGGACAAGAATGCGATCGGGCTCACTTACAGTCACTAGATCTATGTCTGTGGGCTCACTTTGAAAATTCAAATTGACAGTTACAGCAAGTCTAATAGCTCCGTGTTTTGACCTCCGTCTCTGATAAGGAACCGAAAATTGTACGTCTAGTATTTATCAACTAGGTTTATGCTCTTTTTCGTATATTTTATAACTGGTAAATAACATGTGCTAACAATTATTATTTGGTGTAGAAAGCCTGATTACAAAATGAATTTTATAATGACTGGACGGTTGGTACGGTGGCTGGGCAACCGGCTGTCCGTGCAACGTGTCGCGGGTTCGATTCCCGCACGGAACAACACTTTGTGATCCACAAACTGTTGTTCCAGGTCTGGGTGTCATGTATATGTGAACTTGTATGTTTGTAAACGCACCCACGATACAGGAGAAAATTCTAGTGTGGGGCATCGTTACAATAAAAATAAACAAAAAAAGTCTACATTTATATACAATTTGAACTAGGTACAAGCCTGCGTTTCAGGTTAAAAATGTGCAGACATATTAAAAGGACAACAATATTTCTAAAATTAATGGCTAAATTAAATTAAGTTAGTATCTTAGTACAAATAATGCTTATAACATAGTCCTAGCATTAGGTACACACCTTATAATCGCAGTCATTATAGATCAAACCACCATGTGACGTGTTAACAGATTTTCCATACAAACGATGAAAATTACGTTCATTGCAAATAGGCTGAGAGCACACAGGGCCCAAACGTGATGCTATTGAAAATGTCAGCGCGTAAGCGTTCGCGTTTGAAACCAAATCAAATATTTACAGGGAGAATATCCGAGTGTGTCGCCTGCATACTGACCTGCACAGCGATATTCAACGTGAACGTTTTTTGTTTATTGCCATTCAGTTTCCACTTTCATGTTAACTGAGGTTGAAATTGCACTTTGTTTTTTTGTTTAGGCTGTATATCATCGTCAACAGCCTTTAAGTGCCCACTGCTGAGCAATGCCTCTTCTCACACGGAGAACGTTTGAGCATTAATCACCACGCTTGCTCAATGCGAGTTGGCGATTACAAACTTATAATTAGAAATAATAAGCACAGGTTTCCTCACGATGTTTTTCTTCACCGTTTGTCAGTGGTGTCTAAATAATCTTAGAAAGTAAACAAAACTACCAACTCAGAAACACTGAACTCATTACCATAGAATTCTATGTACATTTAGTTAAAATAGAAATAACACAACAGCTATGTCCAACAGTCAACAATTTGCCTAATTTCCTCTACACGGAACTCAGTCTGTTCCAAACTTTACCTGTTCGCTACTTTGTAATGAACGCGCCAATATATGAACAATAGCAGATGAGAAAAGTTTCACAAATATTGTTGACATTTTGAATAAAATATTTTTAAAAAGATAGGCAGAAGTGACATCAAGTCATATTGTAAAAGATTGAGTGGCAGCATTTTCTGATAAACCTATACCGTTTACAGTGCAATCTCCAACTTGCTCGCCATGCGTGGAGATTATACCAAACCCCAATTATCACTTTAAAACAACGTTTTTGTGATTCGTCGACTTGGGGTAGCTTGAGGGTCAGTTACTCCCTTCCCAATCTCTCCAATCCACGTATCCTCATCAATTCTCTATCTCCTAATCCTCCAAACGCCGGCAACGCATTTGTGATAACCCTGGTGTTTCGGGAGTCTATGGGCGGCGCCGACTGCTTACCATCAAGTAGCTCCAATCCGTCTGCTCGTTTACTGGCTTATCCCATAAAAAACTAATATTACCTATCGTTTTTAACGCATTAAAAATAAAAGTACATGACATTTGCTAGCACCATTAGGTGCAACAGCTCACACATAGGACCTACTTACTTATTAGTCAAATTTCCGTGGTGCTTGGCGACTGGGTTTTACCCAGTTGAAGAGTTTCTTCTTTGTGCCTTTAGGCATAATTCATTCTGTCTCCTGCAGTAATTTACCGAGGGAAGTGGAAACTATAGTTTTTTCTTCTTCTGCTCTTATAATATATTCTGATTCACTTCGTTGCGGGAACCAAGACAGTTACTCATGTTCCTGGGACGCGCCGGACTTCAGTGTTCCGGTGTTTTCATGGTTGTATCTACTGTAGATCCTGGCTTACTGGAGTTGCAGCGGTTTTGGGAGGTTGTGGCGGGCTTGTCCTAATAAAAAAAAATAGCACCATTAGGTAACATATCTCACAATAGTGTAAAGTTCAATTTATTCTTCTAGGTATGTGTCTGTGTGTTCCAAACCTAAATATCTACACGTAGACGCTATCTCACTATAAAACCGATTGGAAACGAGCGAAAGATACCCTGGTAAGATTGGCAGTCGGTTCACCAACGTAATTGCACAGCAAGGTAGCAAGGCAAGAGAGAAACATAGGCTTTTGTGGTCACATACAAGCTTGTTCTCCGAAATTAGTATCACGGAGAACTTTGGAATTGCTACAACAGAATTTTAGGTAGAAGTTTTATGCATTTTGCATAGAAAAAACAACCTTAGTGACAAAATGAAGGTATGATGCTTTGATAAAATGGATTCTCTAGTTTGTATCGATGAATATATTCTTTTGTAAATTAACAGTTTATTGTTTTAATTGTTAATAAATTCATATACATGACATACATAACATCACGCCTTTACGGCATTTAATGCCACTGTACGATATAACAACCACTTTTCACTATTTACGTTATGAGCCCCATGTAACATATACCGGTCACATTGCCAGACTCCATGCCACTACTAAGGTTTTTACAAACCCAGTAATACTTTGCCCGATCTGGGAATCAAACCCGAAACCCCTTTCCCGGCAGTCGCACTTGCGACCACTCGGCCAATGAGCCAGTCAAATTCATAAACGTAGTTTATAATACTATAAATACGCTTTACCATTCTCTTTATCAAGAGAAATGGACATATATCTTATAAGTTCAAATCAAAGTACCTACACAAATAGCCGAATCAGTTTGTGCAAAATAAAAATAAATAACACATCAATAATGTCAGACGCAAAATGACAAGACCAAAAATATATCGTGTACTCTTTTTAAATCCTAACTATTGCCGCCTTCAGAACAATGCTAAAAAACAAATGACATGTCAATGACGTCAGACACAAAATAACAAGAGGAGAAATATATCGGGTTCTCTTTCTAAATTCAAATTAATGCCGCCTTCAAAACAATACCTAGACAAATTAAAAACAAATGACAATAAACTGTCGTATTCTCTTTTTGAATCCAAACATTTAATACGAACTTGAATGTTTTTCGCCTAAACAAAATCCTTTGAGACAAACAAATTCATAGTTAACAAACTAAAACACGTGTTTAATCGATGTCCTCGTTAATGCTTTGTTTGTTCACACTACACTAATATTTTACTCGAGTAGCGAATATTCAGTAGTCCTCTCTCGTTTCTATCCCAAAATTGAAGTGAGAGGGAACTACTAAATATTCGCAACTCGACTAAATTACTAGCGTCGTCGTAACAAGGTATTACAGTGGAAAAAATTAAATCAATTCAATTATGGACAGTGTATTTGACTACACATATAATATTAAACTTTCAAATTGTTTATTTATCACTGACATGTTCTAGTAACTAAAAGATAGAATTTAAGATTAATCGAATACACATCGTCAAATCATCTTTAGCTAGAATAGCCTGACTAAGGCATTCTGTCCACGTTGCGTCATAAGATGAATGCAAGCATTCGTCAAAAATGATAGGCGCGGATTTAACATTTTCGTTTCGTGGATAGTTTTCATCGTTTCTAAGCAATATTTTATTTCAATTATTCATAAATCTATTTATAAGTGTTGGAGACCCATGTTTCGCCACGAATGGGTCGGCGTCGGCCCGACCCGAGTGACACCACGGCCTCACAGAAGACCAACGTGACTCAACGCTTGCGTTGTGTTTTCCCAATCTATGAATCTCCAATAATCCTAAAATTCCCATTTTTTCCTATTATAAAAATAAAAACTGTAACTAAAAGCAAAAAATAACTATTATTAGTAGTACTGATAGGTTACCCACCCACTGATAGGTTAAAAGTCAGCACCATAAGTCTTTACAGAATTTTTCATTAAAACCTTAATAGATACCTAATTTACAATTTTGTGGCCATTAAATAATTTTTACATTGAATCGGAATGTCTTCGTAATCATAAATTACATTGCAATATAAATCTAAGCTGCTAAGTAATATCTCTCAACGAATCATTTACGAAATACATAAAAGAAAAACTAAAATAATAATAAGAAGAGAAATAACATTACATAAAAAAAACATAGCAAAGTAAACAATTAAACCGCCTGTTATTTGTGAAGGATGCATGCATTCGTCATTAGACGCAATGTGGATAGTTACCTTTACCATCGTCATCTCTACACATGTGGTATTAGACACATCATTTATAATAATAATTGTATAAGCCTCTTGATGGATAGCCAGACTATATTCGGTCGAGCAATGGTATTGGACAGTGATATATACTGGCGAAATAGATATACTATTCAAATTAATTTGGCATACGTATCTCCTATACGACCAAGAAGATTCAATAAGACCGACCAACTATAATGCATCAATGTCAAATTGATTTCAATGTAAATAATGCACTTCATCGAGTATATTTAACTGACTAGTTTTACTTTAAAGAAGCATTTTTATCTGGAAATTAGCCTACCCCACAACCACAATGCCTACGTAAAAATATTATTTGGTTGTAGGTACAGATAGAGTCTGGCAAACGAAAGTACAGACTGAAAAAGCCCGGCAAATTTAAAAAATATCAGTATAGCAACCCAAAAATTACCTCTAGTATGTCATAGCTGGAGTAACCTAATTTGATACTTTATAATAATTTGTTTGTTTGTTACGTCTTCACGTCTGGTTACGCCTTACCGTGGCTCGAAACGAAACTAGTCGAGTCATGGAACTATTAAGAGAACCATGTTATTTTTAGCTTAAATAATATCTATATATATAAAAATGAATCCCGTTTCCCGTTGTCACGCCATTGCTTGAGAACGGCTAGGCCGATTTGTCTGTTTTCTTTTTGTTGTGTTTATTGTTATCGGGAGAAGGTTCTTATGACAGAAAAAAGTCCTGAAAATCCAACGGGAATGGGAGAAAACGAGATTGTTCATACGAAGTGGCGGGCAGAAATCTAGTAAATAATAAAAACAATTTTACAATAATTAAAAACGAGATTATAATGCAAAAAATAAAATAGAGGTAAAGTCCATAAGAAAATATTACACCGTAATAAATCACTGCTGTTGAAATCACGACATCATAATTTAAATGAAATGAATATTTTACTATTGTCTCGCATTTTAATATTTTATGACTAATATTTGTGTGAGTACTAGCTTTATTAAAACAAATAAAACATCAAAGTAATCGCTTAAAACTCATTTTAAATAAACTTAAAATATTTACTAAAGAGAAGATTAATGGATGTATTTTCAATTACATTTGAAATAGTTCATTTCAGTTTATCCAATGGCCAAAGCCTGAAGTAAATATTAACTAAAGTTTAAAGATCTTTTATATTTCAAATTTCCTTCACTTTCGATAGTTTTTTATTTATTTTATAGTCTGTTAACACTTTATTTTGTGGGTATGATGTGTTATCATCGTAAAATATTTTTTAGCCATGAGTATGATGATAATCATGGCTAAAAATATTTTATTATGCCATTTAAAAATACTTTATTCGAAAGAGAAAAGTAGTAATTACTTACATACATAAATACTACCTACATTATTTTTATGGGATAAGCCGGCAAACGAGCATACGGATAACCATATGGTGAGCGTTCGACGTCGCTCATGGATACCTGGAACACCAGAAGCGTTACAAGTGCATTACCGGCCTACTAAGGATTTGGAATTTGAAAATTGATGGGTATTCATAGTATTGTAGATTGGGGAGGGGACCTGGGACTCGTCCTCGACAGTCGGTGGAACTTCGTGGAGCATTTCCGACGTTTGGCTCCAAAGTTGGCGAGGGCGGGGGCTGCGTTTAAGCGCATCCTCCCCAACCTCGAGGGGCCAAACGCCTCCTGCCGGAGGTTATATGCCGGGGTCGTGCGGTCCATGGCCCTCTACGGCGCCCCTGTTTGGGCGCCGAACTTGTTGCGGCGTCCCGCTCGGACGCTGCTCATGTCACAGAGGGTCATGGCGATCCGAATGATCCGCGGATACCGCACGATCTCCGGGGAGTCGGCGAACCTCCTTGCCGGATTACCGCCGTGGGATCTGGAGGCGAAGGTGCTCGCGCGCGTGTATAACATGCGCGCGGAGGCACGTCGCCGGGGCGAAACTCCGCTGCCGCGCCAGATAAGTGCGTGGCGGGATGAGCTCCGGCGCGATCTCATGGCGGAATGGCAGCAACGACTGTCGCAACCGTGGGCTGGGCTCGCTGCCATTGCAGCGGTAAGTCCCCTCTTTGAGGAGTGGCTTGAGAGACGCTACGGCGTCCTCACCTACCGCCTGACGCAGGTCCTCACCGGACATTGAAGTTTCGGGAGGTACCTGTGTCTGATGGGGCGGGAGGAAACGCCCGGGTGTCATCACTGCGAGGACCGCCCTGAGGACACGGTGGAACACACAGTGGGAGCATGCCCTGCGTGGGCTGAGCACCGCCGTGCCCTCAGGGAAGTGATCGGCGATGGCGATCTCTCGCGTCCGGGCCTAGTGCAGGCCATGATGCGGAGCGAGGGGATTGGGATGCCGTCTCCTCCTTTTGCGAAGCAGTCATGCTAGCTAAGGAGGAGGCGGGACGCGTGAGGCAGCGAAGCGCTGCCTCCTCGCAACCCAGCCATCGCGAAGGACACACCGGGCGTCGGGGATCGCAAGACGATCACCGTAAACGCGGGCCTGCGGATGGCGAGCATGGGTGGCTCCCCGTCCGACCAGAAACAGACCCGAGCGTACGGCGCGTCGCGTTCCGCGCGCGCCTCAAAGAGCCATCAGACCACCACAGATGGGGCCCAATAGGGCCGATGCCGATTCGGAGTCGCGGAGAACCTAACGGGTAACCGGGGCTCCGGCTCGATGTGCAGGAGAAGGAACGGGGTGGTTTTTAGTCAGTAAGAGTCTGACACTCCTTCCCGCCAGGCTGGAGCAGTCATTCGATGATTTTTCCCCCTTAAAAAAAAAAAGATTGGGGAGGGGAGTAATTGGGCCTCCGGTAACCTGACTCACACAACGAAACACAATGCAAGCGTTGTTTCACGTCGGTTTTATGTGATATCACTCCGTTCGAGCCGGCCAATTCGTGCCGAATCATGGCTCTCCCACTCTTACTCTCACCCATCACCAAAAAACTTAAAAAAACTTGAAGACTTCATGGAATACTCCATTCCTCCAACGCTGTACATAAATCTCTACATACTTACTTTTTTATTTATTGAAGTAGCTAACTTTTTTTGGCAGCCTTTTAAAAAGTTAAAATGGACACTTCTTCGAAAAAATCTCATTAGGCACGTTCAGGGTCTGAAAGGGTACGAAAAAGCATGTCAATATGTGAGACCTCTTTCTTTGAAAATGCCTGTAATACGATCGTGTGGTAAAAATGGACTTTATGTTTACTTTTTCGCTGAAGAAGTCAGCTTAAATTTTACCAAGAATCGATAAAATGTAAGGTTACCTAGAAAATGTTTTTAACATAACAAAACATCACGCCTTTTTATCCCCGAAGGGGTGGGCAGAGGTGAACATTACGACACTTAATGCTATTGTACAATGTATAAGTCCAATTGTAATAGGGGGTGAGCCTATTGCCATAAACCGGACATAATTATTCCAGACTCTGTGCTACTACTGGGACTCCTTGCTCGGCAGTCGCACTCGCGACCACTCGGCCAACGAGGCAGTCATTAACAGTACCATACAATATATAAAGATATTCAAACAATATAAAAGACTAAACAAAATATAACACAACAAATATTTCTGAACTGATACGACCTTCAAATCTTCAAGAAAAGAGCGTATTCCTTTTTAACCTACCCGCAACGCACCTGATTTATTCTTACTAAATAATATCTTGATAGCTAATTAGCCATTGTTTAAATTACTAAAAAAATTAATAACAAACAAAAAGTCAAAATTAAAAAGCAAAAATAACTATTATTAGTACTGATAGATTACTCACCCACTGACAGGTAAGAAGTCGGTGCCATAAGTTACATACAAAATTATTCATTAAAACCTTAATAGGTACTTACCTAATTCACAATTTTGTGGACATTAAGTTATATCATTATGATATGAGCCCATGGAAATGGGACCATCTCGGAAGAATTCCCTTTCAAACAATTTTGGAAATCGGTCCATAAATGGCGACGAACGGCGCGAACAAACAAAAAAAAAACAATCAGCCGAACATAGTACCTCCTCCTTTTTTTGAAGTCGATAAAAATAATAATATAGTCCCTATTATAACTATTATTAGTCTTTGTTCAAGACCAAACTTATTGTTGAAGTCAAAAAATATATTTGTTCAAAGTTGTCTCATAGCTCGATAGATGGCGTTGTCGCAATTAAAATCGAGCTATGGTTTCGTTACCAATGAAACTATAAGGTAAAATTGATTTGTAAGACCAAAATATCTAATAAGATCTAATGTCAAAATTGTCAAATAAATAGAACATATACCAGCTTAGATCAGTACACAGAGGCGGTTTTATTTATATTCACCCCATCTTGTGTGCTAGTAGGTCAGCAGATCACCTAGTACCTTAGCTAGGAAACAGTCTTTTTCTAATTTTGATTGTTTCCAAGGTTCGTTTTGAATGCATAAGTACATTTTGGTACAAAACCATTTAGGATGGCATTTTATTTCCAGACTCTTCAATCACACACACATATAAAACATTTTTAACAATATTCTCACGTATTTTCCGTAAATTCATTCAGACCTTTGCAAGCCAGTAAGCAGCCATTATTATATTACATAATTCAAAGCCAAACGCGTCAAATCACGAGAAACTTTGAAAACCTCATGCGATAACGTACTGAAGAAAGTTTGGCTACAAAGTTAGGACTCCGAGGTATATATTATTATCGAGCTGAAGTTACAAAACGCAGTATAAAGTTACTATGTCTCAAGATTTTGGCACAGCTACACATCAAACCATGCAAAACCAGTATAAACTGACTATTGAATATGCAGAATTATCATATAAAGAGAGATCATGATGAATTGGTTGTGATTAGCTTGATGTGTACTGTACGACTCCATGTCGAATGAACAAAAGGTGAACCTCATTGAAGTTCAGTTGGTGAATTGGGTACTTGGCAATGTAGTCATATTCAATATATCGAACTGCCAAAAACGACAGTTTCTTGTGAATTTTGTATGAGATTGTGTATTGTAACGTTCTTAAACTGTCAAACACCAAGCGATCACCGGTGACCGCAACCTATTGTTCTAGTCGCGGAGAACCTAACGGGTAACCGGGGCTCCGGCTCGACGTGCAGGAGAAGGAACGGGGTGGTTTTTAGTCAGTAAGAGTCTGACACTCCCTTCCGCCTCACCCAGGCGGGAGCAGTCATTCGATGATTTTCCCCCCTTAAAAAAAAACCTATTGTTCTATAATTGTGTATATAACGACGGTACTCGACGAGTTAAATATTTGCTGGAAAAATACTAAAATTATGTTGTTCATAAAATCAATTTAATGAAAATGTGGTTATTATTTAATATTCTATTGTGTTAAAGAGTCGAAATAATTATTTTTGATTAAGAAAAGTACCCAATTGTGTTTGATATTTTGTATTCTAACCTTCATTGTGTTCATTTATAAACTATATGTTACGTCAAAAGTTAGTTCAGCGTTTTTTAATGGAATAGGAGGCAAACGAGCAGACGGATCACCTGATGGTAAGCGATGAGCGCCGCCCATGGACACTCGCAACATCAGAGGAGTCATCGCCGGCTTTTTAAAAAGGTTTTGCTTATTTAAAGGTACTAAGAACATTATTAAATTTTGTTTTTAATGACGCAGAAGATAAACGAGCAGACATATCGCTTGATTATAAGCAATTAACGCTGCATAAAAATATAAGAAAAAATAGGCATTACAAATACTTTATAAATAAATTATATAGGAGAACCTACGGTCTTGTCTTGAAGGTTGTTAGTATCTATTTATTTTAAAATAGTAAGATCTGAAGTACTGCCTCGTTGGCTAAGTGCGACTGCCGGGCAAAGGGTCTCGAGCAGAGTATTAATGGTTTTTTTTAAATATCTTAGTAGTAGCACAGAGAAAATCCAAGCGTGGGGCAACGTTTCTTTTAAAGAAAAAAGTAGAGTTTGGAATTGAGCTTGAGCCTGGTATATGGCAATAGGGTTACCCCCTATTACATGGGACTCATAACATAAACAGTAAAAAGTGGGTGTTACATTGTACAGTAGCATTAAGTGCCGTAATGTGCACCTCGGCCTACCCTTTCGGGGATAAAAAGCCGTGATATTATATAAAATCTGAAGTAAAATTTACTTAGTTACTTCCTTTTTTTTTTTTTTTTTTTTTTTTTTTTTTTTTTTTTTTTTACAACAAACTATCTATAAATGTTAATAAAATGCGACTGTTGACATAATAAGATAACCTACTATTAATCTTCGTTAGAAAACTTTGAGTAAGTTATGTTGTATGTGTGTGTCTATGTTTGTTACACTTTTATGTCAAAACGACTGAAGGGATCGAGATGAAATTTTAAACAGAAGTAGGTAATAAGAAGGTATAATAACATATATGCTACTTTTCTTTCCATGGGGACGCAGGCGAAACCGCTAGCAGAAATCTAGTATCACTACATAGTATAAAACAAGATCGCTATTCGTCGTCTGTCTGTCTACGCTACAGATTTTGATGCAGTTTTTTTTAATAGATGGAGTGATTCTTAAGAAAGATTTATATGTATACATGCATATTGCCCCCATACGAAGCCGGGGCGGGTCGCTAGAAATTTATAACTGAACAAAAAGTAGGAATATTATTGCTAAAACTTTGTTGTAACCATTATAGCAATTAAATATGTACCTCTATAATATTACTTTTCTGTTTCATCAGAATACCATAAGTCAATCCTCCAAGGTACATCGCCTCACTCAAGGCGGAAGAAATCATAGGATTATTCTCCCCCATCAAAAAAAGGTACATTTACTGCCACAACACATAGCCTTAATGAATTGCCTCCGAAGTAACTTGACCGTCCGCTATCTGCCCAACAACAAAAGTAATATGAAATTCAGATAAGACAAAAGAAAGATCAAAAGAAAACTGCCTCATTGGCCGAGTGGTCACAAGTGCGACTACCGTGCTCTCGGGTTTGATACCCGGGTCGGGCAAAGTATTACTGGTGTTTTTTTTAAATATCAGTATTAGTATGGAGTCTGGAAATGTGCCCGGTATATGGTATTAGGCTCGCCCCCTATTACATGGGGGTCATATCATAACATAAATAGTGAAAAGTGGATGTTACATTGTCCACTGGCATTAAGTGCCGTAATGTACACCTCTGCCTACGCCTTCGGGGATAAAAGGCGTGATGTCATGTTATGTACGATCGAAAGATCTTTCCGTCAGCACTTTCCATTTTCGCCCCACAAGACAATATAGTCTTAGAGCTAATCTTTTAATCTGACAGCGACCTTGACCTCTTCTGAGATGGCCTTGAGCGGTTTATACGGGTTCAGGGTACGTTTATATTAACAAAAGATGGCGATTAGAACTTCTATTAATATATCCACTGAAGCCGGGTTCATCAGTGAAGCATCTTGCTAACAGAATAATATAATGTAATATTCTCTTGAGTTAACAATACTCATTTCAAGTTGTTATTAATATTTAATCTGGATACCAAAAAATCCTGATGTTTCATTATTTGGAGTATGGAATTCTATAACCATATATAAGTACTCTTTGCAGGAGTAGTCTTTACCTTAAATATTTTTCAACGTAGGTGGTGTGAGCTGGCCTTAAGAAAACACATACTCCTAGCTTCCTGGGATAAGCAGGTACATGTTTGCTGTACCATCAGGTGTGCGTACAATGTGAGCTGCTGCAGCATCAACGACAAGATGGATGAGCATGATGAACTCGATGATGACTCAGCATCCAGAATTAGATGTGTTTCACGATAAGTCGTACGTCATCCGTTAATTAACGTAGAAGTTTATAAATATGCAATCTGAATAATGTAGTATTTAAGTAATTTACTGTAATAGGTTTAAGTTTTTTTTTATATCCTAGAATGTAAGTGTTTTGATTCTCGCTGTAAACTTTCATTTTCGACTGCATAGTTGGCGCGGTAGCTGGACTACTGGCTGCCGTGGAACGTGTAGCGGGTTCGATTCCCGCACGGAGCAGCTCTTTGTGTGATCCACGAATTGTTGTTTCGGGTCTGGGTGTCATTATGTATGTGAACTTGTATGTTTGTAAATGCACCGACAACACAGGAAAAAATTCTAGTAGCAAGGTTTTTTTTTAAATAAAAACAATTATAATGTCAAGAAATAAATACATACATAATATAAGTCACTTTGGGGTTGTTTTCCGCTGTTTAAGCCTCCGTATCAATGGGGACACAGCTTTAGACAATCCTTTGGAATTATTTATGATATCGAACAACCCACCGATGTCAAACGCAACGCAGAAAGTAAGATATCAATGTTAACAGTTATTTTCTATGAATATTTACAATCTTTTTTCCATCGTCTTCGGAGGTTTTATAAATTCTATTTGTTTTCAATAAGCTATATTTTGTTATAAGTCCAATAGATACAGCATTCAGTAGTAATCGCTTTACTTGTTAATAAAACAATGTTTAGACAAAAAAGAAAAGTAACAATACTTTCATCAATGACTGCCTCGTTAGCCGAGTCGTCGCAAGTGCGACTGCCGGGCAAGGGGTCTACAATATATACTGTGTTGATCATTTCCCTTCTTTTTGACATTGATGATATACCTTCTAACCATTTATACTTGTGCTACATCCGCTGGTAAGTTTGTTGAAAAGAAATCTGATTTTCTGACTGCCTCGTCGGCCGAGTGGTCGCAAGTGCGACTGCCGGGCAAGGGGTGTTTGATTGGGTTCGACTCTCGGGTCGGCCAAAATACTACTAGGTTTTTAAAAAAAAATCAGTGGTAGCACGTAGTCTGGAATTGTGCCCGGTATATGGCAATAGATTCACCCCCTATTACATGGGACTCATAACATAAATAGTGAAAAGAGCGTGTTACATTGTACAGTGACATAATGTGCGCGTCTGCCTACCCCTTCGGAATAAAACGCGTGATAACAAACACTATTCTGAAAACCACACTAAAATCGGTTCTGCCGATCGTGACACAATCGTGCGCAAACACATTACACATACATACAATTAAGTAATAAACAAGTTCCAATAGAATATAACAGCGTTATGAACATTCAAAATCAATTCAAATCTCCTTCACAGCATATTTCACAACTTCAAACAAGAGCACTCACACTATTCAGAAGCTCACAAGCATAAACTAAACAGTTCTCGTCTGGAGTGTACAGACAAACAGATGGGGGCTCACGATACCTAATCTGAATGTCAAAACAGTATCATCGAGTGCTCTAGACTCAAATACAGGGATCGAGTCACAAAAGATTTTCGAGTGAAAGCGAGTGGACTTTTTAAATCGATTCAAGTGCTACTAGGTCTATTAACGTAATGAAAGCAGTATTGTACATGGACAAAAATCTATATGGAGGCTTTGTTGTGCGTTAGAGCCTTTCGATTAACTCTAGTACAACCACACTATTACCACGTAAAAGCCGTTTTCTGAAATCGTTCCGGCTGCTCAAGTTTTCAAGCGATGGTTAGGTTTCTGATTTAAAATTCATGAATTTGTTATGTAAGCCTCTATTTTCAGAAAGTTGGTAGGCCGATATCTTTTAAGTACGTAATTTATTTTCAGAGCCTGTATTTTATACTTGAACATAAGGTTTTCAATTTCCTTTTTAATGAAAGTTGTGATGTTAATTGGTGAGTAGTTGTGAATAAAACTGTGGCGACACAGGTCACAGATTAAAATAACAGATCACGCACATAGATTATCGATGAAAACAAATCAACGGACACAAAAATCCTACATCGCACGTGAGAAGTTTACATGCGAATTAACACGGATGAAAATCCCAACTAACAATTGTTGGGCAGAAAGCCTGCCAGACACGAACACCTCGCCTGGTCGACAGATCCTCCTTTTCCTATTTAGGGAATTTTACTATCTGCTCAATAAAAACGAATTAAAGTTTCAATATGTTGGTAAATTAACTGTCTTCTGACGGAAAATCTCTGTATAAATTTCCATTTCATTCGTGACAAATAACATGGAAAATCCACGTTCAAGACTTGTGTTTTTCGACATGACTATTGACGACTTTCAGGTCAATGAATAATAAAATAATTAGTTACATAAGACTTCATCAATATCTTACTCCAGTCGTAAAAAGCTGCGTAAAAAATTGACTTTTATCGTATTATTATATCATGTTATTTATGAATCGGGTCGGGGAAAATCTCAGTAGTAGCACCGAGATTTGAACAAGCCCGGTATATGGCAATAGGCTCACCCCCTATTACATGAGACTTGTACATTATAATAAAAAGTGGGTATTATTGTACAGTGACATTAAGTGCCGTAATGTGCACCTCTGCCTACCCCGCCGGGGACAAAACGCATGATCTTATGTTATGTGTTTATATCGAGACAAAAAATCGTTCTGAGCAAAAGTACAGACTCATCTGTAGTGACATCTCGTTAGTCGGTACCTCAATACCGACTAACGAGACACATTCCAAACAAGTGATATATTAATATTATTAGCGTTCTGTTAAATAGTAAAAGCAATCCAGGGAATAATCAGAGTAAACATACACGTCTATGTCAACCGAAATTGCACTACAAAATCAAATGCTCTTCACATAAACAGACAAACGAATATCAAACGTGTATTTGTAGTGTCACGACCAGCATTCACGTGAAGTGACATTGTATATGAACGTTTGTAAGCTATGGTCACATGAGCGCGGTATAAACAGACGGGACGGGAGGACATTTTGACGAATGATTTCATTTGAGAGACATTGTTGTTGTAATCACTGCACTTACCTATAACGTTGTGCTTGTGCGTGTGTTTTAATTTTAGATTTTTTTTTTATATTAGATGGGACTGACGTTTGACCACTATCTCGCCTGGTGGTGATGATGTGGCCTACGATGGAGCACGTCGACCCATAAGCAACCTATTCACTCGGGCCTTGAAGACACCCAGGTAACCTTTCAGGAAATACAGACTGGCAAATAATTCCACTCCTTAGCAGTACGCACAAAGAAAGCTTGATGCGAAATGCTTTGTCCGTGTGAGTGGGATATCTACCATGTATCGGTGACGCTTCGCCGATTGTCTTGAGATACGATGATGGAAAGGACTAGGGGGTATCATGTTGTGCAATTTCCCCCGCACACTCACCGAAATGTATCTGGTAGATTTTTGGATATTTGAACAACTGGTTTATTGTTATCGATTATGTTTCGGTTTAACATGATTTTAGGATTATTAACCGACTTCAATAAAGAAGGAGATTCTTAATTCGAAAATTATGTTTACATGTTTGTGCGCGATTATTTCTCGATTGGCTGAATCGATTTTGAAGTGGTTTTCAAAAAGTATTTGTTACACTCGAGAAAAGGGTGCATTTAGTACATTCATGAACGTGGTTTTTTAAATGTAGGTTATAAAAGAATTATATGCGAAGATGTTATTGAAATTTTGATGTTTCAGGATTTAATTAGAGTGTCTTAGATTTTGGTTACCAGTTTTATCATCGTGAACATCGAGGCTCTTTTTATAATAAATTACAATTCCAACAAAAACTGTTTTATACATGCTTAGTGGCTCAATCAATTTTTTTTATGGCATAAGCTGGTAAACGAGCAGACGGATCACCTGATGGTAAGCAATCGGCGTCGCCCAGTGACACCTGGAACACCAGAGGCGTTACAAGTGCGTCACCGGCTTTTTGGGGATTAGGAGTTTGAGGATCGTAGGGGATTCAGGGATTGGGGAAGGGGAAGGTATTTGGGCCTCCGGTAACCTCACTCACACGACGAAACACAACGCAAGCGTTGCTTCACGTCGGTTTTCTGTGAGGCCGTGGTATCACTCCGGTCGAGCCGGCCCATTCGTGCCGAAGCATGGCTCTCCCACACTTAAATATAACTGATTAAAGCAATGAAGATGGTGAGAGCACCAACTTCCAGTATTATTTTGTGTTTTATATCCTTTGCCATGTAACAATAGAAAACTCCAATAGTACATGGCTTGACCCAATCGACCAAGTCTTAAATCATCAGTCAATCAGATCAAGTGCTCAGTCATTTTTTTATTTATCATATCATTCATCTTTATCATAATAAATTTATCGAACCATAACAATATTTAATTGCGCTTCCATTCTGGAAAATAAAGCGTCAGAATCGACAACCACATTGTGCGGTTTCTCCCGAACAGAATTAAGTCAGCAACTTTATTTTCATCGATGTTCAATCGGGAACAATAATTGAATTCGCTCTCTTACGCATATTACAATTTAAAATATTTTAAAACTTTTTCAGGCGTTCATACTTTTAAAAACCTTTTTTGTCTAGAGTTTTTTAACCCCAATAAGGGTGGGTAGAGGAGGATATAATACAAGTGCGTCACCGGCTTTTTGGGGATTAGGAGTTTGAGGATCGTAGGGGATTCAGGGATTGGGGAAGGGGAAGGTATTTGGGCCTCCGGTAACCTCACTCACACGACGAAACACAACGCAAGCGTTGCTTCACGTCCACTCTTCACAAATGGTAGTGAATACACTCCTAAGCTGCTAGCTGATTGTGTCGTGGTGGCCCGGAGGTTGAAGACGCCTGCTTCTCATGCACGAGTGTGCAGGTTCGAAACCTACCAACGGCAAGTACCAATGTGACTTTTTCCGAGTTATATGTACTTTCTAAGATTATTTACACACTACTGACCAACGGTGAAAGAAAACATCGTGAGGAAACCTGGGCTTATAATTTCCAATTATAAGTTTGAAATCGCCAACCCGCATTGAGCAAGATTTGGGATTAATACTCTAACCTTCTCCATGTGAGAAGAGGCTTTGCTCAACAGTGGACATTTATAAACTGTTGATGAGCAGTAGCTAAGGAGTGGATTTTTTTGCCAGAGTCTGTATTTCTTGAAGGGTAACCTGGGTGTCTTTAAGGCCCGAGTGAATAGGTTGCTTATAGGACGACGTGCTTCGTCGTAGACCACATGATCACTTACCATACCACCAAGCGAGATAGTGGTCAGGTAGGCTAATCAAAAAAAAACTCTTACATTCGTTGATCGTGATGTTGGTCGCAATGGCGTCTATTGCTTATGATATCATATTTTCAATTCCCAGATCGGGCAAGGAAAAAAAACAGAATAGGATTTCCTATTTTTTTAGTCATAACAATAATGTGGAGTCTGGAATAGAGCCTAGTGATTTACTATAGACACATCCCCTATTACGTAGGTATCATAACATATCTTCTATTAGATAGTCATACCACTAAACAAAAAGGCAATAAGCTGAGTAACAACGATTTGTTTTTTACAAAATGATTATGGAAAATGGTTGTTTGGAAGTTTTCCTATATACTTTCAATTACTTGTAATGGTTGGTCGTCCCGAGATAAAAGTTGTTCGTGCTGATGGTCTCGGCTTACAACTCTTAAGATTGTTTACTTTGCTGTAAATTGTTGTTAGAGGGCAAACGAAAATACATAATATACATTTTTGATACCTTTGTATTGTAACTTTCGTGAGACATACTTAATAAATTATTATGTTTTCGGCTTACACACGTAATAATTTGACGAGGAACTCGACTAGTTTCAAGCCACGTGTTTTTCTTTTTTTTTGCTTTCATTACGGAAGCGTTTTTATTGCTTTTTAGAGTGGTAGTGTTTTTCTTTTTTTATTTTATTACGGAAGCGATTTTATTTTAGTTTTTAGTGCAGTATTTTTGTATTTTTTTTTTAAGTTTTATTTTTCCATTTTTTGTGTATGTCGAAGTTTACTCTTTAGTAAAGAATCTCGATGGGCAGACCAACTAAAGCAGCCGCTCGCATGAGGGCAAATGGAATTAAAGAAACTAATAGGTACTGCTAACATAGAGCGACTATCTAAAAGTCGCAAACGGAGTGCTATGTCACGTACCCAGGAATCACCGTCAACTCGTCTTGCTAGACAATCTCGCATGAGAAATTACATGCGTTATCAATTGTCACAGGAGTCACCCGATTATAGAATCTATCGGCTCAATCGTATTCAAAGTCGCTTGAACAGCGTGAGCATCGTCTTAATGTTATACGAAATCGGTTGGACAACGAGACACCCAGTCAACGTGAAAATCGACTTGGTATTATTCGAGCACTTAACTCTCCCATGCATGCAAAGCTCCCATAAACGAATTAATCTAAACACAGGCTAGTTACTGTCAACTGTTAAAAAGAACCCTTAACAATTACACTTCTTCATCATATGATCCTTAATGACAATCCTGCTCCATCTATGTGTAAAGTACTCATCAAAAGTACTCATCATCTTTTTTATTTTTTTATTTTTACTTTTACTTTTATGTCATAATACACCTTTCATAGTTATGTACTTATCAATAACACGGACGGTAGGATGACCCCTGTAACACAGGTTTTCCTAGCACGGGGGTCATTGAACATAATTATATACTAAATGACAAATGTCTTCATGAATTCTAGATCAGTGTCATGATTGTGTAACGTGTACTTCTTTATTTTGAATAAATGATTTTTATTATTATTATTATTATATAATGCAAATTAATCAAGCCCAAACACAAGGTAGTTGCTATATACCGTTAAGGAGTTCCTTTAACAATTACACTTCTTCATCATCAGATCCTTAATGACAGCCCTACTCTATTTAGGTGTAAAGTCCTCATCAATCCAAATTAATCAAGCCCAAACTCAAGGTAGTTCCCTCGACTGCCTGTCGGCTCCTTCATCAGGTCAACTCCAGACCCTTATCAAATTGTAGTGTTTCAAAATCCTAATTGAAAAACCTAATCGACGCATTACTCGCCCATAGAATTTTCGAAAGTTCCCCTCGGTTTCCCTAGGATCCCATCATCAGATCCTGACCTCATGGAAATGGGACCATCTCGGGAGTATACCCTTTCAAACAAAACAAGAATTTTGGAAATCGGTTCACAAATGGCGGAGTACTGCGCGAACAAACAAAAAAAAAATAATAATAACAATCAGCCGAACACAGTACCTCCTCCTTTTTTTGAAGTCGGTAAAAAAAACGAGCTTCAACAATTTTAAATTTGAATATACCAAGTACTTAAATGAAGGAAACACGCACCTAGCTAAAAAAAACGATACAATAGTTCTTGCCAGTTTACTATAATCGCGGGTTACTCACGTGAATATACTGAGATAAGCTCTACTAGTTTCGAACCACAGAGGGGCTCTTCCTCATGAGCAGCGTGCGCGGTCGCGGCGACGTCGCGCAGCTCACCCCTGGCAGTTCTTGCCAGGTTTAAGATCCATAGCATCTACGCACCAACGCGGGCGATTAGCTAGCGAATCTTGTTTAATCTATTAAATTCTATCCGGGACACCTTTTACATCGAATCGCATCTGTATTTGTCTTATAACTCAAAAAGAATTACATACAACACATGCCGTCAAAACACATTAATTTTAAGGTTTTGGCCTCAGACACATAAGTAGAAAACTTTTAATCTAGAAACTGTCTTCAAAGTGGTCTAGACTTATAAAGAAAATAGTTTGGTCGTGTATGTATTTAACTTTTTTTATGGCATAAGCCGGTAAACGAGCAGACGAATCACCTCATGGTAAGCAATTGGCGTCGCCCATGGACACCTGGAACACCAAAGGCGTTACACGTGCGTTCCCGGCCTTTTGGGGATTAGGAGTTTGAGGATCGTTGGGGAGATTGGGGAAAGGGTAGGGTAATTGGGCCTCCGGTAACCTCACTCACACGACGAAATACAACGCAAGCGTTGCTTCACGTCGGTTTTCTGTGAGGCCGTGGTATCACTCTGCAAGATTTCATTAATGATTTGAATCAAATTTAATACTTAGAAAAATTGTTTTATTACAATAATAGTTGAATGAAATGATATGTCATGATTGCTCTTTTATTCACAGTTTAAAACGTAAATTTTTTTATATAAATTTATTTACACCCAAATATTGAAAGGCTGTGACCACTCGGCCAACGAGACAGGCGATCTTTCATTAATGTTGCAATTTGTAAGCTTAGCTTTACATTTAGGTACTGTTGTTTAGTCTGTGGCGTGTTCTCTGTGGTCTGCCAGTACATTCATGAATGTCCAAACGTAATACGCTTGATTTATTGGCTACATTTTCCTAATGAAAAGCGTAGGCCGAAGACCAAGTCATCTGTTTTAGTATAGTTTTATTAAATTCTCAGAAAACAAATATTTGTATTACTTGTACTTTAGAAGTCAGATAGGTGATGAAAAATTGGAACAAGTGAATGAATTTGTGTATCTGGGATCACTATTTACGAGAGATGGAAAGTGTGACGGGGATATTGAAAGGAGAGTGAAAGCGGGAAATAGTGTTAATGGTGCTTTACACTCTGTCATGTCGAGTAAAATAATATCCAGCAAAGCTCGACTTGCTGTAATGCAGTGTGTATTGACACAAACGCTTATGTATGGTAGTGAATCATGGGTGTGGCAGAAGAAGCATGAAAGCAGGATTAATGCGGTGGAAATGAGAGCCCTAAGAAGTATGTGTGGACTAAAATTGAGTGATCGAGTGAAAAATAGATTTATAAGAGAAAGGTGTGGATTGAAAGATGATGTAGTGACAAGGATTGAAAAGGGAATGTTACGCTGGTTTGGACATGTAGAAAGGATGGATGAAAGTAGAGTAACGAAGGAAGTATACAGAGCGGATATGAATGGGGCCGTCGGTAGAGGGCGCCCTAGACGGACATATAGTGACCAGATTGGCGATATATTAAAGAAGGGCCAAATTAAAAATACCCTTAACCGACGAGCATGCATGAAAAGATTGATGACTGTTAATGAAGCGAAAGAGGTATGTAAGAATCGTAGTAATTGGCGTTCCTTAGTCTCTGCCAACCCCCATGGGAGAAAGGCGTGAAGTTATGTAGAAGTCTTACTTGTAGTACTGTTTTTCTACTTTGATCGTTTTTAAACGGAATTGTAATGAAATTATATTTACATTCCAAGTTAGTTATGATGTTAGCTTTAGTCTGAGTCGGTGTTTCTAAACTAGTTAATAATTCAGTTTCGACTGAAATAAGAAGTGATTGTTTTTTTGAATATTTTAGTTAAAAATAATTACAATGTCTGTTGAACTTCAACATTTTAAATTTTTATTATTAAAGGTACTGTTTTTATGTTAATCTATCTACCTTTTCAGCTTATTAGTAAAGTATGCTGAATCCTAAACATTGGACTTGAGCCAAATATTTTGATATATTTTATTAGAGGTATATTGAGTTTCGCAGTTTCACAGAAATTGTAGATAATTATTATCAGATGTGTGACTGTAAAACCAACCAATTTTATGGTAACTTAAAAGATTATTGGCTTAAAAGCTCGTTGGTGCGACTGGCAAGGGGTCTCGGGTTCGATTCGGGGCGGGCAAAGATATGACAATAGGCTCAACCCCTATTACATGGGACTCATATGATAAATAGTAAATATTGCCTATGTAACAACATAGGTAATATTCACCTCTACCTACCCCTTCGAGGATAAAAGGAGTGAAGTTATATAATACTTAACCTTATTTTGAACTCTTTATATTCATTCACGATTATATGTTGTCATATTCTCAAACTACATTATACTAAAGACCACGTGACACCCCTGACGTTGCAGTCACTCACGGTTATACGTTAACCGCATTCCATCAACTGGCCTGTAAGCGTATTTACCACTTAAATAGCATAAAAAGGTGAAACTATTTTGCCTTTTTACTGCTTTTTAATCAAATTACATACAATAGTGTGAAGGCCGGACATGACATGTACCCTCGTCATGGAAGCCACAGCCGCTTTATTTATGGTATAATTGAGCAGACAGTCCGCCATTGTGTGACTAACAGATTCAATAGTGGAAATAAATTAATACGCCGAGTGATAAATGTTTTTGGAAATAGTTTTAAAGTATAGACAGTGAGGATTCTTGCTCATTTTTGTATTGATTGCCTCATTAGATTCGGATATTGTGGCACTATAGTAAGATTGGTCGAAATGCTACAAGTTTACGACATATCTCAGTTTTACGTAATTTAGATTTTTTTTTATAATAACTATCGTGAGACATACTAAATTAAACGCGGCGAAAAAAGAAATTAAGTCCAGTAGGCTGCCGCGACCGCGCACGCTGCTCATGAGATAGAACCCCCCCATAGTTCGAAACTAGTAGTCATTTTCTCAGTATATTTACGTAAGTAACCCGCGATTTTTAGTTTATTTAGATATTTTTATTATTGTGTTAAGCTAATGAATGACATAAAGTTTTCCATCCATTTGATACCATGTCTTTGGGAGTAGATTTAGTTTAATTTAATTATGACTAGTCAGATGAAGGAACTGATAGGGTCTGCGGCATCTGCTGGTAAACTGCCTCCATTTATAAGAAGAAAAAATAATAATAAGTATTGTGAGCTAACTTAACGTGAGTTAACGTGAAATTAACTAAAAATTGTGGATTACCTACTCACGTAATCCGCAATTTTTAGTTAATGAAAAAGTAAGTTCGTGAGCTGCTTATTTATTCTTAACATTAAAACTAATGTCACTATCGAAATTCCACCTATACAAGGTGTAGTTTTGAAACCGTGGCATTTCTCGGGGGCATGTCACAGAAGTCATAAAGGTTCAGTAAGGGAAAGTTTCGGGCTAATAGTTAATAATAAATCGTTTAAGTTCGACAGTATTTTAAAAAAAGCGACAGCAATGTTTCTTATTAGAGTTTTATGGAATTAGGAATAATATCAATTACGTGTTTAAGTTTGTATGTGTTGAGCCGTGTTATAAAGCTAGTGCTTTATAACGGCTTTTTAACTATAAAAGAGGGCGGCGTGTAGTTCGCACTTATGGATTTCCGTAATTTACAAAAAATTTAAAAATATTTACCTACAATTTTTTTATTGATTCGGCCTCAGAATCGATAGTTACCTCCTAGAAAATGACGCGGCTATAAAACAACACCTTGTATAACTTGACTAAATGAATTCCTTACACAGTTTTTGCAAGACTATTAATATACTACGGCAGGCTATATACCCAGATTCCGACCCCGACCCCTAGTTAGGGAAAACGGTTTCATTAGTCTAATTAGAGAAATATTCAGACAAAAAGGTTTCATATTTCTACGTTCTGTAGCTTTCACAATTAGGGACAAAATTCGTTTACCTGTCTAGTAGCTATGATATAATTTTATTCAAAATTGCTTAAACGGATTATTGTTATTGTCTTTTGCGAAAAAATGTAATGATTTTATTTCAGTATCTATCCAATAAACTTCGACAATATATTTTTTTATGTTTTTATAATAACTATCGTAAGACATGCTAAATTAACTAGCGGGTTATTCACCTGACCAGTGGCAGTACAGGGCAGTTCAACACCAGTAGGCTGCGCGATATCGCCGCGACCGCAAACAGTGCTCATCAGAAAGAGTCCCTTTGTGGTTCGAAACTAGTAGAGCTTTTCTCAGTATAGTCACAGGAATAACCCTGCGATTTTTAGATTTTTTATGTTGGCTCAGTTAGACAAAATAGCCCTAATCATCCCGCATTCACACACTGCCTTCTTCCTAGTCGTTTTCTTCATTACTGAAGGTCGTGTCTAGTCTGGTGTACGCGTCACTTGATGCACAACCCTCCTCCTAACGCCCCTGTCCTTTGCGATCTCTATGTCTTGTGGAACTGTCTGGCCGGTCAGTTTTTTTACAGCATCTAGCCAACGGGTACGTGAACGACCACGAGGTGTTTTCCCGTTAACCTGACCAACGACCACAAGCTTCTCCAAAGAGACCTCAGCGGTCTCTACGCGCAATGTGACACACTAACACATCAATGCAAAAAAATAGTAATATTAAAAAAATACAAATAAAATAGAATCAGTATTAAAGATAATTTTGCTTATCTGGTTAAAAGTAAAACAAAATAATTTCAAATCTATTGAATTTAATCAAGTGACTCGTGATAATTATGTTTGGCGACACTGTTTCAGAACTTTCCAAAGTATTTAGACGGAGCTGTCAAAAGTTCTGACACGCTCGCTGATGGCATCATTACGTTTGAACGAAACTTTGTCTCTTCTATAATTAAATGTTCATTTTCCATAATTAAGTTCATTACGATTGGTTAAGATGATGTTTGATATGTTATTATTAGTTTAAGATTACCTACTTATAAATGTGTTTTTCAGCTTACTCACGTAAGAGGAATTCGACTAGTTTAAGCTATGCTAGAGGCTCATTCATGAGTAGCATTGCGCGACCCGCGACGCGGCGACTGTCGCGCTGCTGCGTGTTTTTCGACTTGAAAAACACAATAATTAATTTAGTATTTCTCCCGAAAGTTATAATATATATATATACTTATAAATAGTTTAAAGTACAAAACTGTCCCGAGCTTCTCTTATTTTTGTTAAGTTATCTCTTTATATGGACGGTGAGACAGACGTATCTTAAATTCGTAGAAGCTGAAACCTGAGTTAATTGTAAAAGGTCAATGTCTCTTATCTATTTCGAAATTCCCTTTACTCTTAAATTAAAACAAAATTCTTTACTCTTTTAGGGTTAAAGCGGTGACAGTTTATCAGGTTTTCGACCCACAAGCCAACAGTCACCTTGAGAAGAGTGACTGAGAGTAGTGCAGAGTAGTATAGATTTGTTAGATAAATAACTGTTCTGAGTTCTCCTGGGAAAGAATTTATTTCTCATCTACTCTTGACTGGAATAAATAGAGATTTAAATAGTATCTATATTTAGGACAGCAGAGTTCATAATCAAATAACCTAAATCGTGTACAGTGGCGGGCTCGATTGCCGCACGGAGCAACTGTTTGTGTGATCAAAAAATTGTTGTTTCGGGTCTGGGTGTCATGTGTATGCGATATTGTATCTTTGTAAACGCACGAAAATCCTAGTGTGGGGCGTTTAATTAAAAAACAAAAGAAAAAAGAAATTATTTAAGTACTCTTTAGACTCTTGTGCACTTTGTTTTATACCTATAAAACATCCTGTACACATATTGCATGTAATTATGTAATAAAAATATGTAATTTTAATGCACTTAGTCTCCTAAGTGAGAATTCCGGATGCCTAACCCTCATTTCATTGTCTTATTATTTTCAGATAGGAGTACTCTTCGAAAATTATGGTGCAATAAAATATCATAAAAATTTCCAGTTGCAGGATCTGAAACATCATCGTTCATTCACTCACTCCAAATAAGCACAATCTGAGGTCACAATATAACTTATTACCAAAAACCTCTTTAATTTTCGTGGTTCAAGTGACTAGTGTTAATAAACTTTAATTATTATGATGAAAACTTTGAGTAGGTACTAAGTAACTGAATATAATAATAGAGTGTACCTAGCGTAGTAATTATACTGTTCATATTTACATTGTAACTTAAAGGTCCTAAACTAATATGCTTTGGGCGGTCCTCTGCATGTCTACATCATATTATGAGTATACCACGTTAGTCCGTCTGTTGTAAGTACCTATGTATGTTTGGCAGAGGATGTCGTCGAACATAAAACGTAAAGTTTATCTACATACTTTTAGGTTTTGAACTTTACTGTACTTTTACCTCGAATGACTGCTCCCGCCTGGGTGAGGCGGGAGGGAGTGTCAGACTCTTACTGACAAAAAACCACCCCGTTCCTTCTCCTGCACGTCGAGTCGGAGCCCCGGTTACCCGTTAGGTTCTCCGCGACTCCGAATCGGCATCGGCCGTATTGGGCCCCATCTGTGGTGGTCTGATGGCTCTTTGAGGCGCGCGCGGAACGCGCCGCGCCTTACGCTCGGGTATACTTTTAGGCTAAGAACCCATGAATTAATTCTCTCCCGCGCTCGCCTCGGTTAGGTTGCTTGTCCATTGACGCGGAGAGGGCAGCGGAGCGGAGAAACTAAGAAGTATTAACCAATAGGATTGCATGAAATCTTCGCTCCGCTTTATTGGAAAGTGATTTGCGAGCTAGTTTAAAATATTCATACGTTTTCGGAAGCGGCGCGTGATAGCGGTGCGAGACGGCGGAGCGGGGCCACCGAGTGAGTCAGTGGCGGGGAAGTAGTCTCGGGAGCGGGATAGGATATTGGGATAGTATAGTATACCACTGAAATTTGACAGTCTAACTACGCTCAGCAATACTCGCTGGCTCCGCACCGCTGCCTCGCTCTGCGTCAATGTACAGAGACAGATGACACGTCGATGACGTCACGACCAAAATGACAAAGATGGAAACGTAATGCTTTTACTTTATACGCAAACAGAAAGAGTTTTTTATTAGAAATAACTGTAGGATACCATCTAAAGAGTTACCATCACCTGAATAACAAAACAACTGATCAATTGTATCAGGATTGTATTATAACTATTTTATTGATATTCATGAATTATAAAATAAAATAAATACTTATATACAAATGGGAGAAAGAACAACAATACAATTTATAAACAATTCAGCTTTAATTTTAAACCTACATTGTTCGTTTCCTAGAATTTCAAATTCAAATCAAAACAACAATAGGATACAACAGAATTGTTCCACACACCACGCTAATCCAACTTTTAATGAAAGAGACCACACTGAGTGCATGAACAAATAAATTGTTAAACTTCCACCCCTCTCCCCCCAAACCCAATGATTCCTCATTTATTCAGTCCACGTCCATTCTTCGGTAACTGTATGTAAAATAAAATGCAGAAACAGATGGATACCTAATGTAATGGAATCAAAATGTTATGTTTTGGAATTCATTTAAAACATTAGAATCCATTGTTTCAATGATTTGTGTGTCGTGTGATTGTGTGGGAACGCTCAAATGAAATTGCTTTTATTGATGTATGCCATCGTTTGTATTGTTAGCTGTATGGCAACTCAAGAGTGCATCATAGTCGTCGCCACTTTTACTCTTTGCGCGGGTCATCGTATATTTAATCAGCACCCAGCAATGAAGTTGTCATTTAAATTATGAACTTTAAATTGTATGTAGTATGATATATTTCATAACGTCAATATAAAAAGCTGACGGCGGGTGATCAGCGCGCGGACTACTCGAGGTGCGATGTCCACTCGTCGTCAATCGCCGACGGCGAGTTGATGTTGATGCTGATGATGATGATGTGGCTACTAGTCTAGACTAGCACTTGAGATTCAGAATCATAGGTACGAACGAGCGCTACGCGCAATTTAGAGCTATTTCTAAATTAACTTGCTGTTTTAAGCCTATCCTGTTATTTTTGGCATTAACCCCAAGTATCATGGTTAGAATTCAATACAAGCGATATTGCTAAACTTCAAAACAAACTTTTTCAATGTTTAACTCAACAGTTTTTATTCACAAAACGAGCAAAGTTTCTCCACTTAAACCTCTATCAAAGTTAAGTGTAATGTGTTAGCTGTAAAGCAAGTCAGTTGTTCCTCATGAACGCTCCACCGTCCCTTATCCGTAACATTTAGGATAGTTTATGTTAATTCGCATTTCCGTGAACTGATGCCTTCTGGTAAATTTAACTTGACCACTTAGAGGAGTATTGTGAGGAATTGCAATTAATTCACCCTTGTTTATACGTCGTGGTGGCCCGGAGGTTTAAGACGCCCGCTTCTCATGCATGCACGGGTTCGAAATCTACCGACGGCAAATACTAATGTGATATTTTCCGACACCACTGACAGACGGTGAAGGAAAAAATTGTGAGGAATTCTGGGCTTATTGAATTGTAATCTTTATTTCAAGCTCAGAGCTCATAAATGGATATCTTATAATTTGTAATAAAATGATAAGTCTGAAATCGCCAACTTGCATTGAGCAAGCGTGGTGATTAATGGTCATACCTACATCGTGTGAGAAGAGGCATTTAGTCAGCAGTGGCCCCTTATAGGCCGTTGATGTGATGTGATTACCCTTGTTTATGTAACTATAGATACAAGTTCATGTATAACTCTAGTTTTCTGTGTATAGGGTTGGTTAGATATTAGTTTATGAGCCACTGGTTTTAGGGTGTATGATGTAAAATTTACAAACAAATATTACTAGCAAGCCGTTTCAAAAAAAAAAGTGTTTAGACATTTTCAAACTAGAAACCCGAAGCAGCAATTGAATAGTCTTCAAACTAAGACTTTAATTCCATCCACGGAAACTTCCATGAACATTCTTATCATGTATTCTCGTTACTTGATATAATGGAGCACTGCTTGCTCTGACGCCCCGGGCGAGCTAGCTGAGTGGAAAGGTTGGCGATGCGTCACATACTAGATATTATCGGAAATGTATGGTCCATTACATTCTATTTGCTACCACGTATTTGTACTTGAGCTCGTTATATTCAATTCCAAGGAAAGTTTCAGGTTTTATTCTTAGATGTGTTTACATAAATAGATTCTCCTATTTTTGTTGGATATTTAATCTTACTAGTGTACTTTTGAAGGGACGTATAAAATGCCCAATTACACCTACCCCAATCTCCCCAATCCAGAGATTGGGATTGGATCGTTAGGGACTCAAGTTTGTAATCCCCGGAACTGTAACACATCTCACAGCACTTGTAACACCTCTGGTGTTTCGAATGTCGCGTGTGTAATTCTTCTGCTCGTTTACTGGTTTATACCTTATAAAAACACATTTGATTATCAATTAAGATCACCAACATATCTTGAGAAACGTCTCTTCGACTTTCTCAGAATTTTGCGATTTATTTTTAAACGAAGAAGACAACGTTTTTACAAAAGGGACGACACAAACCTCCTGAAATATAACATAAGTTTGATGTATATGCACAAATACAAAAATATAATCAAAATGAATGGCACAGTAAAACACTATTTGCAGTAAATCAAGCGAACAAATCAACAAATACATAAATGGAAGTGGAACTGGCGAGGTTAGATAAAACATGACCAATAAATTATATGTGGATGCAAGCTAGTTGTACTGTTCAAGGAAATAAACAAGCTTGCTTCACTGCGTCCTCATTTCCTGCTGTTGACTCTGCAGTTTACATTAATTTAAATCCGTTATTGCGAAGAAGGATGTAATGTAGTATAAAGAACATATTATATTTTTGGTTTTGTACTATTTCTTTTTTATTTGTGCATCCAAGTTAGCACGTTGCACTATGGACATATGGTGCATTTTGGTATTTTTGCGTTTGACTTTACAAATCGTAAACAATTGTTATTGGCGTTCCATAGTCTCTGTCTACGCCCATGGGAGACAGCCGTTATAAGTGCGAAGGACACACCGGGCGTCGGGGATCGCGAGACGATCTCCGGCCACCGTAAGCGCGGGCCTGCGGACGGCGAGCATGGGTGGCTCCCCGTCCGACCAGAAACAGACCCGAGCCACCACAGATGGGGCCCAATACGGCCGATGCCGATTCGGAGTCGCGGAGAGCCTAACGGGGTGGTTTTTAGTCAGTAAGAGTCTGATACTCCCTCCCGCCTCACCCAGGCGGGAGCAGTCATTCGATGATTTTCCCCCCTTAAGAAAAAACAAAAGGCGTGATAGGTATTATGTGTATGTATATTATTGTATACCTACCTCTATATGTAAACAATGATTGATTAGTATTTTTAAAAGACATTTTAAGCATGACCAACGAATGGTAACATTTTAAAAGACTTTGTATGTGTGTGCCTGTATGACTGCATCGTTGGCCGAGTGGTCGCAAGTGCGACTGCCGGGCAAGGGGTCTCGAGTTCGATTCCCGGGTCGGGCAAAGTATTACTGAATTTAAAAAAAAAATCTCAGTAGTAGCACGGAGTTTGAAAATGTGCCCGGTATATGGCAATAGGCTCACCCCCCGTTATATGGAACTCATAACATAAACAGTGAAAAGTGGGTATTACATATTTCTGTGTGCACCTATGCCTATCCCTTCGGAGATAAAATGCGTGATGTTATATTATGTTATGTGTGTGCCTGTTCTTCTTTGTGTTCGCTATCGTGTTTTATGTAATAAGTATTTTAGTTCTAGCATTAAACTGTCACAGTCGTGGTGGCCCGGAGGTTAAAACGCCCACTTCTCATGCATGAGGCTGCGGGTTCGAAACCTACCAACGACAAGTACCAATGTGACTTTTTCCGAGTTATATGTACTTTCTAAGATTATTTAGACATCACTGACAAACGGTGAAGGAAAAACATCGTGAGGAAACCTGGACTTATAATTTCTAATTATATGTTTGAAATCGCCAACCCGCATTGAGCAAGCGTGGTGATTAACGCTCTAACCTTCTCCGTGTGAGAAGAGGCTTTGCTCAGCAGTGGGCATTTATAGGCTGTTGATGATTAATTTATTACACGTAAGATTTGTGAGCGCTCTCATAACGCGTTTATATTCTTTATTATTTTTGTTGTTACTATTTGTTTGCAGTGAAAATGTTCACATTTTCCTTTAGGTTCGCCATTATGTGGGATTGTAGAGATATTTATTTTTATTTTTATTTGCGGCTATAAATTTGTCTCATTGGTTTAAGGACTGCCTCGTTGGACGAGTGGTCGCATGCGGCTGCCGGGCAAGGGGTCTCGAGTTCGATTCCCGGGTCGGGCAAAGTATTACTGAGCTTTTAAAAAATATCAATAGTAGCTGTCTATCCCTTCGGGGATAAAACGGGCGATTTTATGTTATGTGTTGTGGCTTATTTACGGTTTATCTACTCAACCAGTATTATGGATTTTATGGAGTTTTATTTTATGGAGTTTCTTGCTCGTTCTTCTCCATTCGAATCTACATTTTGGAATGAGCACCTAGCTTCACCTAATTTCACTGACGGACTGACTGACAGACTATTATTTATTTTGTATTTGTTGACATTTCAAAAGTACCAAACTATGGTTTAATTGAAATAAATGCTTTGATTTTGACTTTGACTTTGAATTTCTGAAATATTGAGGGTTGGGTGAAGCGGCAGAATAAGCTTCCAGCTAAATAATGTTATCTTACATTTTGGACTGATTAGCTTCTGAATATACAAAACGAATAGGCTTCGCTAAATTATAATAGTATTCAGCAGCAGGCTGTTAGGATTAAACAGGTATTAGAGGTGTAAGTAGGGATGTTTCGCATGTACCTACCGTTTCGGAAATGAATACGGTTACAGATAAAGATAAATACCTATATACTTATTTTGTGTTGTGCAATGTTGTAAAGTGTAATATAAAACTATACGTTCAATAAAGCTTTTAATTTCTAACTTTCAATTTACATTGCTTACTAGCGACCCGCTCCGGCTTCGCATGGGTGCAATATGCATGTATTATACATTAAAACCTTCCTTAAGAATCACTCTATCTATTAAAAAAACCACATCAAAATCCGTTGCATAGGCTTAAAGATCTAAGCGTACATAGGGACAGACAGGCGGCGTAAAGCGACTTTGTTTTGTACTATGTAAATCATTAATTGGAGAGCTTTGTATCATCAGAAACGCAGCTCCCCATATTTTTCTGTCTCGCATACTCAAACGCAGAAACATATACGTTACACTATAATTATACTAATATTTTTTTTTCAAGGGTGAATTGCACACCCTTATTTCGGATTAACTTAAAAATCTGTAACCATCCGTAACTAATGGACTGTTACATACTTTGGACCTATTTGATAGCTTCGGTTAGGGTTACGCAACTTCGTAACATCCCTAGTTTAAAGCCGGTGCGAAGCGTGGCGAGGCGAAGGTGGACCGGAATGCTCCCGGTGATTAGCCGGTAATTATGTACAGCGACCGGAACGGATGGAATTAACTTAAACACACACGTGTACCCTAAGCTCTCTAATGTTTTGGTGGAAAATTGTTGAAATTGATATAAAAAATATTGGTGTATTCAGCTAATTTGATATTGTAAATTTTAATAAACCTTCACCTTTTGGTTATGAGTGTTTATCTTAGTAGGTATCATTTTTTAAGATAGATTATCTACCATAAAATATCTACGTCAAAAAATATATTTAAACCAAACGGCGTTTAAATTTATCCAAGCAGTGCAAAAACGTAGCTGAGCGTCCTTTTGTCAACTCTTCGGCCTCCGGCGCGGCTCCAGCGCGGCGATCGGCGCGATGACCGCGCGAACAGCTCGCGGGCGGCGCCGGCGCTTTTGTCACCTCAAGTATAGTCAACAATACCTACCTATAATGCGACCTTGTTTTGGAGGCACCTGGCTCGCCGTCGTCGTGGTGGCCCGGAGGTTTAAGACCCAAATCCAAATTCTCATTTAAAAAGGTGCGTGTTCGAAACCTACCAACGGCAAGTACCAATGTGACTTTTTCCGAGTTAAAATATATATGTACTTTCTAAGACTATCTAGACACCACTAACAAGCTGTGAAAGAAAACATCCTGAGGAAACCTGAGCTTATAATTTGTAATTAGGTATAAGTTTGGCATCGCCAACCCGCATTGAGCAAGCGTGGTGATTAATGTTCAAACCTTCTCCATGTGAGAAGAGTCTTGCTCAGCAGTGGACATTTATAGGCTTTTGATGATGACGATGAGTATAACTGGCCACATCAATATACAGGTAGGCGATTTCAAACTTACCTATACTTAATTAGAAAACATACGCCCAGGTTTCCTCACGATGGTTTCCTTTACCGTTTATCAGTGGTCTCTAGATAATATTAGAAAGTACATATCCTAACTCGGAAAACGTTGGTAGGTTTCAAACCCGCACTCTCGCATGCATGAGAACCGGGCGTCTTAAACCTCCAGGCCACCACGATATTGGTACATCAACAACTTCTAACTTCTAACTTCGTCACTTCGTAACTTCGTCACACAATAATATATTATACTATTATACCTAAGTTTTGTTTTTCTGTTTTTATTTAAAAATTATTGCCCCACATTAGGATTTTCTCCTGTGTCGTGGGTGCGTTGGCAAACATACAAGTTTACATACACAATGACACCCAGACCCGAAACAACAATTTGTGGATCATACAAAGTGTTGTTCCGTGCGGGAATCGAACCCGCGACACGTTGCACGGCAGCCAGTTGCCCAGCCACCGCGCCAACCTTGCAGTCAGTCATAAGTTGACTTATCTAAGTCTTATCTATCTAATTCTAGATAATCTTGTCTTGTCTACATTTTCTTTCTTAACAATATCGCACGTTGCAACATAGATGCTTAGCAATTCTGCGTACAAGTTAGAGATAACAAAAACATCAAAGCAACTACCCTTCTATTTCTTTATCTCAGTACAAACTTTATGTCATCGTGTTGATTCAATTGCGACTGATAAAGAGGTTTTACGTCAACGTCAGATTTACAAGTTTCACTGAGACAATTTATTGGAGAATTGGGGTGATGACAGGGTATGAAAATTAAAAATATAATTAGTCGTATTTTACGTATAGTAGTGTAGTACGTATTTTTTTAATTTGTCGTATAATAAAATAATACTTTGATAAAAAGAATCAAAATTTAGGAGGAGGAAGACGAAGACAAGGCGACATTTTAAATCAATATATCGTCGAAAGTATTTGTTTCTGTAAGAAAATAAAAAAAACGTGTCTAATGATTTAAAACAATCTACATGACGGACATTAAAATAAAAATTAGGTATGTACCCAGTCAGTTTTTATTCTAGAAGCCTTAGATTCAATATAAAGTAAGTTATAGATAGATAGATTCATTTATTTGGCTGAAATATGGTGGTTTACAGATTTTATGACATAACATTAGTTCATCATATCTCGCCTATAAATTAGGCATGCAAATACTTTAACAAAACTAAATCACAATTTTCAAAAATGATTCTAAGTTAGAACAAACAATCTAAACACAACCCTTGCTAATGATTCCAAATCAAAACAAGACAAACTAAATTACAATTTCCAAGAATCAATAATGACTCCAATTCAAAACAAAAAAAAATAAACTACAATGTTGTTGAATATCAATAATTCAAAGCGGAGAAATTGAAATAATTAATAAATTAAATTCTCAAATTGAAATCCAGAGTTATTAAATTAAAAATGTCAAAAACAAAAATTTTAGGCTTCAATGAATGAACATCTCATTAGCTTTCTCAGTAAGGTCGTCTGTAAGAGATTGCCTGCATACTGCATCGCTACAAAAACTTGCCGTGAGCGAGAACCTTATGCGATAAGATCGCCCATTGTGTTTATATCCTGTACAATAAAGTATAACATAAATAGATAAATATTCAGTGGTGTATTTGAGTGCCAAGTACGAATAGCTTGGATTGATTAGTTCATTGGACCCGTACAATCAATGCGCCGAACGCGCTCGGTACCCTTATGTTACGAATGCGATAGTTATTCGTGCTTGACAATCAGTTCAATTCTAATAATCTTCGAGCTTACATCAAGCCACTATCAAATAATTCTAGGGCCCTCGTAAGAGGTTATCATAAGATTTATGTCCACAAATATTAAATCAAAACCATTTATATTCTACCAATATAAAGAAGAATAAAGAAAACACAAAATCTGTTTTGATTTATATCTTATATTTTTGACGAATACATAAAATAAGATTACAAAGCTTATATTTCGATAGAATAGAAACTTGGTCGATCACTCTTTGGCAAACATTTATCAATAGTGCTCCATTGTAAAGCCCACCCTTTCACTAGATGTCGTCAGAGCAATCAATTGTTTAATGGCCTACAAGTCCAGTCTTATTGCGAATTCAGCTTTATTTATGACTTTCAAAGTTTATATTGCTATAACTTAGTTTTGATAGTGGCTATTGGCCATTGCTTTTGATCTGGTAATGTGATGAATTTGCAACAATATATCATTACTAGCTGATCCGATAAATTTCTTATCGCCTAAAAATATTCTGCACCTTTTAAACCTTCCCTGGAATTCCTCGAACATTTCAAGTTCAAAGTCAGCCAAATCGGTTCAGTCGTTCTCGAGTTTTATCGAGACTAATGAACAGAAATTAATTTTTATTATATAGATGTATTTATTTGTATAAAAGTTGTTTTTCTTTAAACAAACAGTCTTCGTGATTTCATGACTAGCCATTGTGTCATAATGTACTAATATAATTAGATAATGTAGAAATATAATTCTACGGGATTGCTTGTCGCTGATATTCTGTAAGAGGATGATGCTTTTACAGTCAAACCAACCAATTCAAGTTGAGCATATAATCTATGATCCAATAAATCTAATATCACTCCATACCTTTTTCGACAGTCACGTCAAAAAACTCTACAAGGCAAGTAGGTGTAAAGAAAAAATACCTACAAGCAAGACATTACGTTTGCTAAAATAATGTCGTTGTTTAATGCAATGTCTTGAGAATCGTTGAGTTTTATCCGGATTCACTACAAAGTAGGGAATTATTAAAAGATTGTGCACTCAGCGGAGTGTTTGTACAATCGAGGAGTTGCAGAAGTTTTGTAGAGCAAATTGAGTGAATTATTGAGTGTTTCTTACGTTTTCTGGTTTTTGTTTCATATAATTTGATATCTACGTCTAAATACGTATCGTTATTAATATTGATATGTAAAATTAAGTTTATTACCTCTTTACATTTTACCTAATCAATTAATCTTGTTTATATGTAGGTTTCGTAACATTTAGAGAGTTTTAACAACATAACATAACATCACGCCTTTTATCCCCGAAGGGGTAGGCAGAGGTGCACACAGAAGTAACACCCACTTCTCACTATTTATGTTATGAGTCCCATGCAATAGGGGGTGAGAGTTAGGTGGCAGTCGCACTTGCGACCACTCGGCCAACGAGGCAGTCGTTTTTTATACTGTTTGCAATTTAACCCTGCGAGGTTGCTACTTAACTTCAAATAAACCTCTATTGTTATACATTATGTTAAAGTAAGCACAAGTACTTATTAAGTCGTCAGTCGTAGCAGACGTCTCGTTACTTAATGTTCTAAATGTATGTACGTCCCTTAATTATGTAAGCAGGACACCTACGTCATTAAACATAGGAGGCGGTTTGTTCAGTGACTTGTGTGCTGATACTTAGAATGACTTATAAATAGATCCTTGAATTATTTCTAGAATTAGAGAATAATAAGAAAAATAATTTAAACAGATAAATAAAATAATATTAAAATAACCGCTTTTTACTACATGCTTATGAATATGCATACAATACAAGGACTAAAATAACATTTTTTATAATATTTGTCTATCTGTCTGTTTGTTTGTACTGGCTAATCTTTGGAATGGCTGGACCGATTTTGATGGGGTTTTTATTGGGAGGTAGCTGATGTACTAAGGAGTTACATAGGCTACTTTTACTTTGGAAAATTAAAACGAAAATAAAGTTATGTTCTGGAAATCATATTCTACGCGGACAAAGTCTTGGGTAACAGCTAATTTAGTAGGTAATATTTAGTTTTAATTTTATTTATGTAATAGTTGTTATTTAAGTTTTTTATTGAAATACATGTCGTTTTGCTCTTTTCCTTACAGCTAATAAATAAATAAATAAAATAAAATAAAAAGCATTTTATTTCTTGCAATATTATGTACAAAAGAAACATGAAAAATTAAAAATGATTCAATAATGGTTCCTTATGTAAAATTACTTATATTTCTTATTAATAATTATAAAATCAGTTATGGGAATCATCATTAAATGAATTTAATTACACAATTAAAATTTAAAATAATTATAATGAATTCAAATTTATGGACACTTATAATAAATAAAATTCCAAGAATATTCAATCTATAAGGTGAATAAATTATAATAATACATCATGAACCCCTCTTATGTGAGGGTGAAGGCCTCCTCTAGACTTTTCCATATTATATCCCTATCTTTGGCAACTGTCTTCCACTTTTCACCAGCTGTTTTTATAATATCATTATCCCAATGAGTTATAGGTCTACCTCTCTTTCTGATACCTCTGGGACCCCGCCATAATGTCAATCTGTAGGTCCAACGGTCATCGCTCAACCTAGCTACGTGGCCAGCCTAACGCCATTTTAACTTTTGTGAGAAGTTTAGGACATCTATCAGTTTAGTTTTTTCCCGTATGATATTGTGTGGGATTTTTTGTATTTTTCTAATATTTGTAATGCTTCTTTCCATAGTTCTTTGGCAGGTTCTGATCTTATTTTTTACTCGTAGGGTGTATTTCCATGTTTGACAACCGTAGGTGATAGAGGGGAGCAGGCATGTCTCCATAAATTTTTTTTTAAATTCATAGGCGTTGATCCTTTTAATATTTCTTTAAAGCTCCAGAATTTTCTCCATGCGCCTAAGATTCTTCTTTCAACTTCCAGTTCGTTACTACGGCAACAGCTAATATAAACACTAAGATAAGTTCCAATTATAAAACTAATGAAATTATGATGTACCTCCTCATAACCTTATAACCTATCCTTATTTGGTATTTAAATACGTCCAGTAAATTCTTAAAATAAAATTAATAATGTTACCTATGCGGTTCTGGTTACTGTGCCAAAACGAAGCACGCAATCCTATCCCAATTTTGAACATAAAAAAGACAATGCAAAAATTTACTCTTTCATTTATGAAATGAGAACTACAATTCTCAGCACTATATCACATCAAATCAATATTTGTTTTCTCAATACAAACACATTATTATATATACAAGCCATGTTTGTTAAACATGCAATATATTATGAGTGCTTACTTTCGTAGCACAAAGTTAAAACATCTAGTTGTAAAAGCTATATCGTGGTGAGTGCCGTCTCTTTGATCTCAGCCTGCCTCGAGCGACTCTGTGCCACATACTCAAGTCTGAGATTGCACAAACGACACTAGATGGGACGCACACCATTTTATAAACTAAACTATGGACTTGTTTATCGTGTTAAATGTGGACGTATGATAGTTTATTTTGCGATTTAATTTATTAATAATTATAAATTAACATTTGCTTGAATGCTAGTATATTTATTTATGTATAAGTCACAATAGAAAAGACATTGTGTCTCAGATTGATCCGCGTTTAGGCAAACGACTGGTCCTATTTATCCCCAAGCGGTTACCGGTGACCGCTCTCCACTAACAAAATTATAGACCTTATTTCTGATGTTTAGAGACTACTTTTGTATGAACTTTATTGAATGATATTTCCAAAAAGTAAATATCTACAATAATACAGAATTGAATCAGGATTAAAATCATCACTTAACTAATAACAACATAACATAAACATATATTGCATTAAAAACTCAGTAATACTTTGCCCAACCCGGGAATCGAACCCGAGACGCCTTGCCCAGCAGTCGAATTTGACCACTCGGCCAGTGAGGCGGTCATAAAATAAATAAACAATAATAAAGTTCAAATTTAACTGAGCAATACTACGCTATGCGATATTACGCTATCCAATGCTAAGCTACGCTATGCTATGCTATGTCATGCCATGCTATGTTATGCCATGCCATGGAATGAAATGCCATTTTATGTTACGCCGTGCTATGCTATACTATGCCATGCCATGCCATGCCATGTCATGTCATGTCGTACCATGCTATGCTATGCCATTCAATTCCATGCATGCTATGCCAGGCCTTGCCATGCCGTGGTATGATATGCTATGCTATGTTACGCAATGCTATGCTGTGCTATGCTATGCTATGCCACGCACTTCTCAGGCCACGCCTATGCTGTGCTATGTTGTGCTATGCCATGACGTGCCACCCTAGACCACGCCATGCCTATTTAGCCACGCCAAACTTTTAACGTTACTTATATCATAGAGTTAACGTTCATTCATTTTTAATTTTATAAATAATTTGATGTTTTCGAGTACCTAATAAACCAAGGAAGTTTTTCTTAAAGTTTGTACGCTTAGTGACTGCCTTGTTGGCCGAGTTGTCGCAAGCGCGACTCCCGGGCAAGGGGTCTCGGGTGCGATTCCCAGGTTGGGCTAAGTATTACTGGGTTTTTAAGAAATCTCAGTAGTAGCACGGAGTCTTGAAATGTGCCCGGTATAGGCTCACCTCCTATTACATGACTCATAACATAAATAGTGAAAAGTGGGTGTTACATTGTACCTCTACAGTGGCATTAAGTGGCATAATGTGCATCTCTGCCTATCCCTTCGGAGATAAAAAGGCGTGAAGTTATTTGTACACTTAGTGTTATATCAATTTTTAAACCAAATGCAGTTTTCTATTAATCAACTTAGTGACTCAAAACAAAATGATGCTAATTTACATGCTATTTTAAAACGAATGATATTTCTAAAAGTGTTAGTACTAATAAATATTTATTGATATATTGACAAAATATTAAAACTAAAGTTATCTATAAAAACCAGTAGTTACTTATTTATTGATATTGTTGTAGTTATAGTTAATCCGGGATTTTTTTTTTTTTTCATGGAATAGGAGGCAAACGAGACGTATCACCTGATGGTTAGCGATCAGCGCCGCCCATGGACACCCGCAACACCAGAGGAGTCACAGGTGCGTTGCCGACCTCTTAAAAAGGAATACGCTATTTTCTTATCTTATATGATATCATCAATTGGCTTAACAAAAATAATTTAGTAATTAACTTAAACAAAACAAAGGTTATGCACTTTCATCAGCGTCGTCATCAAGAAAATATTAAAATCGCGTATAAAAACCGTTGTATCGAGCAAGCAAATAAAGCCAAGTTCTTGGGTATAGTCATTGACGACGTCCTCAGCTGGAAGCCTCGTGTTGAGGAGTTATATAAAAGGTTAAGTAAATCCGCATACGCGCTTTTCCAACTTTCAAAAAAAGTAAACCTTCAGGCTCTTCTTGCAGCATACCATGGATTCGTTGCCTTGGTATTACGCTATGGCATTATATTTTGGGGGCAGTCTACAGATAGAGAGCTTGTGATTAGAATGCAAAAAAGATGTTTAAGGTCAATGTGTGGTCTGAAGACCACAGACAGCTGTATTGCACACTTCAAATCACTAAAAATATTAACATTGCCCTCCATGTGTATACTGGAAACAGCTGTATATGTAAAACAAAATCCTCACTTATTTCCAAAATTGAGCTCAGGCAGAAATGTTCCCTTACGCACCCAAAATGTTAATAAATTAAGCCAAGTAAAATGTAAAACAGCACTTATGTACAAAAGTTTGTTTGGTAATGCCCCTAGAATCCTAACTAATATTATAAATGCGAAAGTAACTCTGTCTGTCTGTCTGTCTGCTACTCTTTCACGCCAAAACTACTGAACGGATTTGAATGAAATTTGGTATACAGATATTCTAGACCCCGAGATAAAACATTACCATACCATAACAGGTAGATATTATGACGTACACGTCCCTTTAGAAAGGTTTTTGAACATTTCCACCCCAAAGTGGGTAATATAGAGGGTGAAAGTTTGTGTGATACTTTGCCAGTTTTAAACCGATCGGGCTGAGACTTTGCATGCATAAAGTTACTATGACATAGGTATCTCCTTAGAAAGGATTTTGATGAATTCCACCCCTAAGGGGATAAAATAGGGAATGATAGTTGGTGTGAAATTGGGAATGAAAATTGAATCTAGAATCATTGAATCTTTGTAATTACATTCGGTAAAACGATGATTTGGGACCTGAGTAACGTATGATAGTTTTTATCTCAGAAGTCCCTCGGGAACGGGAACTATGCGTCAATGCTCCAGGAGTCACTATCTTTTAACCACTGAACTTATTTCATAGAGATTCTGTACAACAATAGTCGAAGTTTATATTACTCAAAACTTACGTGATCGGGCCCGGGACTGGTAAGAACCCTACGGCATTTTTAATTTATTGAAATTACGATAAATCATTTCACAATAGGTAAATCTTAATTGGGCACTGAATTGATTCTGATGAATTCTATCAGAAGTCATTAATCTACGCGGACGAAGTCGCGGGCAACAGCTAGTTTATAATAAGATTCCCGATGAAATAAAAAATACAACAGTAATTAGATTTAAAAGTATTCTCAATAAACTATTATTAAACAAATGCTATTACTCAATTGAAGAATTCCTTAATGATAATATTTTTTGACAAATTTAATTTATTTCTTGACAATTTCAATTTTTTCTTGACAATTTTAATGTATTTCCTGATAAATTTGATAATTTTAGTTGACATAACTTTGACATACCTTGTTTTTATTATTTTATTATTATTGTACAAATTTAACTGAAATTGTAATATTCTAATAATGTTTCAAATGCATGTACCTAATATTTGTATGTCTATCACGGCAAAACATAGTGGACTATCTTTATATGTAAGACCTTATTATGTAAACTACCTATGTTTAACAAATAAATGATTCTGATTCTGATTCTGATTCTTGAAGGTCTGAAGGTTAATGTGTTGATAAAACTAAAAATGTTGAATATCTCAGAAACAAACCACTTTAGGATCAGTGACATCGACCTCAGGACTAATTTTATAGGATATTATTTGTATTATCACCTCCCAAGAGGAATACGTCGAGTTACAAGTCACCCTGTATAAAATATACTTCTGTTTATTTTTATTATTTATTAAGGTCAGCCAACGACTGTTTACACATCATATTACAACAAATCGGTTTAGATACAATATGCATTTGCTAGTGTAACAATCAGTTAAAGGCTAACACATCATGCTCAAGAGAATAGTTATTAGCCTAAGTTTAAATTATTAAACACAAATACAAATTTCCCATAAACAGAAATCTATATAAGGTGAACTCACAATTAGAAAAAACATAAGAAATACTTAATACTATGATTACAAAGATTGATCAATTAAAGAAAACAACAAAATATAAAATATTTAGCATCTTACACATTATGCATTCTTAAAATAGACAAATAAAGATTAAATTTCATCTAATTACAATAGGTATTCATTCATAACATAATTATTGTTACTGTTACAAAAATAACTGTTTTATCACATTCTTAACTAAAGCTACTTACCAAAGAACCTAAAAAATTGTGTTAATATCTTTTACACAAAGATTTCTCATTCTATTATACTATTTTGTCAAGCAAACTGGAGATTTTTTCTCTTTTGACAACAATAAATTCAAGTTTGTTCCGCTGAGATAATATTGTTCTCAGGGAAACTTTATTTCCTTTCTTAGGACGTTTTAGGGTTCGTGTATTTATCAAGGTACGCTAAGGGCTTAGGGAAGGGCTTAAATATGATAAAAGACAAGCGACGGCAAAATAATGTGGCTGCTGTCAACTTTTAGTGTTCTGTTTATCTTTTAAAGAGGCTTAGATTATGGTCTGATTCTTTGAGTAGTACATAACATAACATCACGCCTTTTATCCCCGAAGGGGTAGGCAGAGGTGCACACAGAAGTAACACCCACTTTTCACTATTTATGTTATGAGTCCCATGTAATAGTGGGTGAGCCTATTGCTATATACCGGGCACATTTCCAGACTCCGTGCTACTACTGAGATTTTTTTTAAAAACCCAGTAATACTTTGCCCGACCCGGGAATCTAACCCGAGACCCCTTGCCCGTCAGTCGCACTTGCGACCACTCGGCCAACGAGGCAGTCGAGTCAGTCTTTGAGTAGTAACAGAGTATATTTGCAAAATATATATAACTAGCTGTTGCCCGCGACTTCGTCCGCGTAGATTAATGACTTCTGATAGAATTCATCAGAATCAATTCAGTGCCCAATTAAGATTTACCAATTGTGAAATGATTTATCGTAATTTCAATAAATTAAAAATGCCGCAGGGTTCCTACCAGTCCCGGGCCCGATCACGTAAGTTTTGAGTAATAAAAACTTCGACTATTGTTGTACAGAATCTCTATGAAATAAGTTCAGTGGTTAAAAGATAGAGAGTCCTGGAGCATTGACGCATAGTTCCCGTTCCCGAGGGACTTCTGAGATAAAAACTATCATACGTTACTCAGGTCCCAAATCATCGTTTTACCGAATGTAATTCAAAAAGATTCAATGATTCTAGATTCAATTTTCATTCCCAATTTCACACCAACTATCATTCCCTATTTTATCCCCTTAGGGGTGGAATTCATCAAAATCCTTTCTAAGGAGATACCTATGTCATAGTAACTTTATGCATGCAAAGTCTCAGCCCGATCGGTTTAAAACTGGCAAAGTATCACACAAACTTTCACCCTCTATATTACCCACTTTGGGGTGGAAATGTTCAAAAACCTTTCTAAAGGGACGTGTACGTCATAATATCTACCTGCACGCCGAATTTCAACCCGATCTGTGTAAAACTGACAAAGTTTCATACAAACTTTCACCCCTATTTTACCCCCTCGGGGGGTGGAAATGATCAAAATCCTTTCTTAGAGGATGTTTACGTCAAAATATCTATAGGTACGCCGAATTTCAACCAGATCGTTTTATAATTGACAAAGTTCCATACGAACTTTCACCCCCTATTTTACCCTCTTGGGAGTGAAAATGATCAAAATTCTTTCTTAGAAGATGCTTACGTTATAACATCTATCTGCATGCCAAATTTCAACCTGATCAGTTTAAAACTGACAAAGTCTCATACAAACTTTCATCCCCTATTTTACCCACTTGGGGGTGGAAATTATCAAAATCCTTTCACAGCAGATGCCTACGTCATAACATCTATCTGCATGCCAAATTACAACCCGATCGGTTTAAAACTGACAAAGTCCCATACAAACTTTCATCCCCTATTTTACCCCCTCGGGGGTGGAAATTATCAAAATCCTATCACAGCGGATGCTTACGTCATAACATCTATCTGCATGCCAAATTACAACTCGATCGGTTTAAAACTGACAAAGTCTCATACAAACTTTCATCCCCTATTTTACCCCCTTGGGGGTGGAAATTATCAAAATCCTATCACAGCGGATGCTTCCGTCATAACATCTATCTGCATGCCAAATTTCAACCTGATCAGTTAAAAACTGACAAAGTTTCATACAAACTTTCATCCCCTTTTTTACCCCCTTGGGGGTAGAAATCATCAAAATCCTTTCTTAGCGGGTGCCTAAGTCATAACATCTATCTGTATGCCAAATTTTAGCCCAATCTGTCTAGCGGTTTGGGCTGTGCGTTGATAGATACTTCAAAAGTCGATTTTTTATTGATACAAAACAAAAGTTACAATTTCTGGAATTCCTTTGGTAACTACTTATATAAAAACTTTGCACATCCTAAGAGACCTATGTACCAAGTTACATGGTTTTATCTCCAAAAATGACGAACACCCACATGCAACCCCTATTTCACCCCCACGCTGGTGTAAATTTTAAAATGCTAGAACAAACGATTTTTTGTTTATTATTTAGTGCCTACCTCTAAATATAAAATGTAAGGTATCTTCAAGAATGACGAACTTCATACAAACTTTCAGCCCCTATTTCATCCCCTCACAGGTCGAAATTTCAAAAACGCTAGAACAAATGTTTTATTTTTTTTATCAAGTGCTTGAATATGAGGTAACGTTTCATGGTTTTATCTTTAAAAATTATGAAATCCCATACATCTCCCCCCCCTTTAACCCCTTACAACCCCTTTTTCGCTATAAAAAGTAGCCTATGTTTTATCTCGGGGTCTAGAATATCTGTATACCAAATTTCATTTCTAATCCGTTCAGTAGTTTTGGCGTGAAAGAGTAGCAGACAGACAGACAGACAGAGTTACTTTCGCATTCATAATATTAGTTAGGATTAAGATGTTTGTGGATTGTTAAATTATAATCGGATTGGTTTTACATAAACATACATATCGAGGAGTAACGGACTATTTGGTTTAAGCGACATTTTGGACATATAACATCACGCCTTTTATCTCCAAAGGGGTAGGCAGAGGTGTACATTACGACAATTTATGCCACTGTGCAATGTAACACCCACTTTTCACTTTTTATGTTATAAGTCCCATGTATATGTAGCCTATTGCCATATACCGGGCCCAGTTCCAGACTCCGTGCTACTACTGAGATTTTTTTTAAACACCCAGTAAAGCTTTTCTCCGACCTGGGAATCGAACCTGAGATCCCTAGCCCGGCAGTCGCACTTGCGACCACTCGGCCAACGAGGCAGGCGACGAGCCAGGAGAACGAGGCAACGAGGATTGGTGTTACTTGTATTTATTAATTTAATTTGCAGAGCACACGACATGTACACACATAAGATAATGACAGATAGACAGCGTCATTCTTGACAAGTGTTCTACCTTATCTAATACATCATAGTGGGGTACACTACTTACTAAACTAGTGATGATACATGTAACACTATCTACCTACTTAATCCTAAGATTTAATTACAGCCAGTCAACTGAGTTATATTAAAGATCTCATATTCAAGAGCATCTTTATTAATCCATTCATGAATTGGTTTTTAAGCCACGGTAACCACTTACTATCAGGTGAGCAGAGTAATTAAAAAATTCGGTTATATTCCCATTCAGCACTTGATTTCGAAAAACACATCATGAAGTTAGTAAAAAAAATAGACATCGTAGTCGTAGTGAACGTACGTAAATCATCATCGGCTTACATCGCGAGAAAATTATTAATTGCTAGTCAGTGTAATACTTTTTGTTCGTAACAAAAGGTTCTCTCAGAGATTCCGCACTGCGGTATAGTTGCTACTTAATTATTCTGTCAGAACACGATTTATTAGTACGAACAACAAAACATAGATAAATTCCGAAATTAAGTCTATTCAATGAGATAGCACACTATAATACGCTGTCGGAACTTCATTTACGGAACTCGTATAGTGAGTTCAATTGAGTATTTTACTCGGTCAAAAATAAATTAGGGATTTCGACGATTCAATACAATAAAATGTCCAGAAACAATCACACTTTCATTAATTCGAGAGACTAGGGAGGGTAGTAATTGGGCCTCCGGTAACCTCACTCACACGACGAAACAACGCAAGCGTCTAAACTACTACAACTAAAATATTAAAAAGAAAAGTAAATAAACCTAATATTAAAATAAGCGTTAAAATTAAATGAGAAAATATGGTAATACTACAAAACATTACATAAAGTTAGACACACTTTAAACAAAACAGTACAACTTAAAATCAAAATAATTTAACAATAACAACAAACACTATAATCTGGAAACAGAGATAAAACAACATTTTAAGTGAGGGACAGCCATGCTTCGGCACGAAAGGGCCGGCTCAACCGGGGTGATACCACGGCCTCATAGAGAACCGACGTGAACCAACGCTTGCGTTGTGTTTCGTCGTGTGAGTGAGGTTACCGGAGGCCCAATTACCACCCTACCTAGTCTCCCTAGTCTCCCGAATCCCCGTATCCTCCACAATCCTCAAATTCTCAATTCCCAATTTGCTGGTAACGCACTTGTAAACGTCTTGGTGTTTTGGGTGTCCATGGGCGGCGCCGATTGCTTACAATCAGGTAATCCGTCTGCCCGTTTACAGGCTTATGCTATAAAAAAATACTAATATGATATTCCCTATTCCCTAATTCTAATCAGTTCTTAGTTTATCCATTATCAAATACATATATCATTGTCCAGCATTAGAGCTGCAGCATACATTATTCACTACGTCCCGTCCAGTCACATCTGTGCGCGCTTTTCTCGCATCTAAGCCCTCCTAGCCGCTACAAAGTACTAACGCGATACATTTCTTATTCCACCTCCTTCCACGCTATTTACTTACAATTCTATCGAACTTCACAATTGGATGCAGTATGAAAACGAGTCTTCAGACTTCTAACGTAGCAGGAATAACATTAGAAAGGCTATCAAGATTGATTAAAATGTGCGTGAAGTATCAAATTCGATCGCAGTTTGGCTATATAGGTATCAATATCAAATATTGAAATAGGGTAGTTACCTAAATTTTGTTTTAATGTCCGTCTGACACATTAATTTAAAACTTTAGACACATATTTTTTCTTTTCTAACAAAATTAAATACTTTCGACGATATATTAATTTGAAATATCATGTGACGTCACAGCGTGGTACATTTTGTAGCACGTTATGACGTGCCACCACTCCCACTCCTAAACGTAGCGCCATTTTATCTATTTTATCTAAATATTGCAACGTTATACGTAAATAAAAAAATTCGTGTCTAATATTTTTTTTATTATCTAACTGACGGACTAATTAGATTTTTAATTTTGATACCCTGGAAACTACCCAATTGTTAATATTACAAAACCGTTTCGAATACGATATTTGACGAAGTGTTGGGTTCTTAGAGAGTCGTGATGGCCCGGAGGTTTATGATGCTTGTCATGCATGGGGTTGAAAGTCAAAACCTAAAAACAACAATTGTTGTTTTTAGGTTTTGACTTTCAACCATTGCAAGCATTGGTAATTACCAATGCAACTTTTTTCGAGTTATAAGTACTTTCTATGATTATATAGACACCACTGACAAACGGTAAAGGAAAACATTGTTAGGAACTTAAGCTTGTGATTTCTAATTTTTTTTTTAATCATTTATTTATTTAAGACATCAAAGGTCCACTGTGTTAGTAACAAAATACAAAAATAAAAGTACGAAACTTTACAAATATGTTAGTAAGCACATTAAACAGACAAAACAATACAGAAAACAAATTAATACAAATCAAATACACACACAGAAAACAGACACATTGCAGTATATTGGTACTAAAACAGACACAATGCAGTATATTGGTACTAAAACAGACATACTAAAGCACTCTCGGTGGTATATGCACTGAAATATGCCTGTCGCAGCAATTCCGAATTATGAGACAATCATGTCTCTGTGCTATCATTGCCAGGACATTGTTGGAGCTAGCCCGTACTCTGTGTACGAGAGTGCCAACTCGCTTACGCATAGTCGCATGAAACCCGTCAGTGCGCGCCTCCATGAACATTCCCGACGCGCTACAACGACGGGATAGTCCCAACACTGCCCTGAACTTTATAAGTTTGAAATCACCAATCAGCATTGAACAAGCGTGATGGTTAAAGCTCAAACCTTCTCCGTGTGAGAAGAGGTCTTTGATCAGCAGTGGCCACTTATAGGTTGTTGATGTTGGCTTCTTAGAACGATAGATTTTTTAAATTGATTTCTTCTAAGAAACCAAGTAAGTCTATGAAGTGAAAATCCTTCGTTTTACTTACCCAACCCGGGATTCGAACCTGAGACCCCTTGCCCAGCAGTCGCACTTGTGACCACGCGACCAACGAGTCAGTCAAGTTTTTTTCTATAACTGTGGGAGAGCCATGCTTCGGCACGAATGGGCCGGCTCGGAGTGATACCACGGCCTCACAGAAAACGAACGTGAAGCAACGCTTGCGTTATGTTTCGTCGTAATTAGGCCTAATTACCCTCCCCTTCCCCAATCTCTCCAATCTTCGAATCCCCGTAACGCCTCTGGTGTTCCAGGTGTCCATGGGCGACGCCGATTGCTTACCATCAGGTGATCCGCACGTTTAACCGCTTATGCCATAAAAAAGGGAAGGTCTCTATAATCACTATAAATTGTAGGTAATATTGAATCTGACTCGAGTCCATATATCAATTCGCCATTACGTTTCGTAGAACGGTTCGGCGTTTGTAAATTAATATCTACCGATAGTCCGCCATGATAGCAGAAGCTTAAGTAATAAACAGATGTCGAGTAAATGGAAATTCTCTTCTGAACAATCCCCGAATTAATCCGATAAGATTGGGGTCAATTTGTAATTAAATATCGCTGGAACAGCTGCTCTGTAATTATCGTCTAGATACCTATTCAAAATGTCGTCAGATTTTATGAATACCTAAAGAAAAAAGGCCTGTCTAGGGAAATAAATGAATGTTCTACATACATACATAACTTCATGCCTGTCTCTCATGAGGGTATGCAGAGACTATGAAACGCAATTTGTTAAGATTCATACCTTTTTCTCTTCATTAACAGTCATCACTCTTTTGCATGCTCGTCGGTTAAGGGTACTTTTAATTGGGGCCTCCTTTAATATATCGCCAATCCGGTCACTATATTATGTACGTCTAGGGCGCCCTCTACTGACAACCCAATTCATAACCTCTTTGTATACTACTTTCGTTACTCTACTGTCATCCATACTTCCTATATGTCCAAACCAGCGTAACATTCCCTAAGTATTCTAAATGCTCCATTCCCTGAATGTTCTAAAGATATTTTTAATCATTTGTGCACACTGATGTATATTTATATTTACAAAATAAGTAATATTTTAGCAGGGATAGATAAAAGAATAAGTATTAGAAAAAAACTAGAAATAAATGACAATATGGAACTATTGAGTTAGAAGCGCAGACCAAATACGTATTTCAGTCTGAAGTGCAAATTGACACCAATTGTTAAGCTTGCTACATTCACTACATAGTGTAAAATAAAGCCACTATCCTGTATTTGTCTGTCCCTATGTATGCTTAGATCTTTAAAACTACGCAACGAATATTGATGCGGTTTTTTATAAATAGAGTCATTCTTAACGAAGGTTTATATGTATAATACGTGCATATTGCACTCGTGCGAAGCCGGAGCGGGTCACTGGTCAGTAGATAAAACTATTCGAAAATCAGACCTTTATTTGTCTATTTCTAACTATAACTATCATAGTATTCTACAAAGTTACAAAAATGTCTAATATGACTTAATGTCTTGGATAATAGACGCTATGGGATGTAAAATCCATACACGTCTAAATATGCAGCTGGGATGAAATTCCTCCTTTCTATGCTGTTGCAAACCCCACTAGATTCGATACTTTGTCGGGAAGAATATTTGTATAATATGTATTGGCATTTTTCTTCAAAATATTCCCTACCTTTGCTTGTAACAATAGTCTGTATTATGGTCCATTTCGATATGACTGCACTGCAGTTTGATCTAAAGGTAATTGGGTAGATGCCTAATTTTTATTTTAATGTCCGTCTGGTAGATTATTTTAAATCATTACACACGTATTTTTTATTTTCTTACAGAAACGAATACTTTCGACGATATATTGATTTGAAATGTCGCGTCACGGCACTTCTATGTACATTATAAACGTAGAAATGACGTTTTAGACCCCACTCCTAAACTTTGATTCGTTTTATGTAGGTATTGTTTTATTATACGACAAAATAAAAAAATACGTGCCTTATATTGTTTTATTATTACAGACTAATTATATTTTTTACTTTTCATACCCTGTCATCATCCTAATTGCAATTCGACATTTCCATATAATGATCATAAAAAAGCAGTTTAAAAAATGTATGTCTCAGTTGATTTGATATAGCTAAGCATTTTTTTCAATTACTTACTTTTGCTATCAACCTTTTTAAACGGAATAAAGAGTATTTATGTATAGTTAAAATAAATTCTTGACTTCGATGTATTCTTTTGTAAAAACCTATTGTTAGTTATAGCTATGTATTTCGAAATATAGAGGTAAAGTCGGATTTTCCGCAACTGAAACTACATATATTTGATGAATGATGGTATTTACTTGAAATAAATTCTGTATTTTCCTGAAGTTTATAAAGTTGGCAATGTTTTATTCCGTTAGAATCTCGTACACGGTTCTCATATTAAGATCTATGATAGTAACAAAGTTAGGGGCCTGAAACTCTACAATGTATCTAACAAAATGTGGTGAGACTCAAGGCTGTCTGCTTGTAAAAAACCAAAAGAAAATCATAAATCACAATGTATGTACAAGCTTTTTGCCCCTCAAAAAACATTATTAATTATTCGGTTTCCAAATACCAAAGCCATTGTGCGACCATCAGATAAGAAATAAAATCGTCTTTTGTCGCACTTCGGAGTTCATGAATCAAAGCTAACATTACAATTTATTTGCAGTACTTTTACAAGAATAAATGGCTATGGAAATTGCTCCCGAAATCTCGACTCGTAAATGTTACAGCACCGTCGTTTATAAATTTCATATACCGCAATAAGTGACTTTTATTGCTTTGCGAATTTGAAAAATATTAACACAACCATCTACAATTTAAATGTAAATCGTGGTCGCGGTTTCGAGTTTCCATCTCAGAAATTAATTCCATATGTAATGAAATTGTTTTTATGACTTTCTTTGATTATTATGGCATGTTTATCGCTTTTTGTTTTTATGTTTTAGTATTTACGGGCACTTCATACGAGCGTATATTAATAAAGTATGTCTTCTTTTGCACCCTAGCTTAACAAATATATGAATTATGTCCTAAAACTCACAGATTTAAAAAAAATTAAACGTTTCTCACGTGAACCTACTGAGAAGAGCTCTACTAGTTTCGAGCCACAGAGGGGCTCTTCCTCATGAAACTTGTAGAGCTTTTCTCAGTATATTCACGTGAGTAAACCGTGATTTTTAGTTACTTTAGTATGTCTCACGATATTAATTATATATTTTTTTTGTTTATTATTAGAAACTGTATTTACACTTTTTAAATACTCGGTAATTGTATTTTGAACTCAAGTTGTTGTTAAAAGATACTTTATTAAAGAAAATTTTATAAGATCATTCCTACGAACAAAAATCTCCTAGCATTAGAGGTATTTCACTGTTTCATTGTCCCCTTCTAACACACTCCTCGTTCCCAAAAAGCGTAGAAAAGAAACCTTATTATCAAAGTTATTCATACAAAGATTTACAAATTCGTACGTAGCACGTCGGTTTCGTTATACCCAGTTTTCTTGTAAGACATCAACGGCTGACGGATAAGATCATAAATAATTCGACAGACCGTTTTTTAAGCTCATGTCTGAGGTTTGCTTTCTTTGTTGTTGAATTCAAAATGAGACTGCAAAATTAACGACAATATTTCTGCTTTGTAACATTGTTAAACTTATCTTTCTCAGTAAACCTTATTATTATTACGTTTAGACAATTTTCCAGTGGTTTTAGAAAACGTTTTATTTAGCTGGTCTTATTAGTAATATAGGTAGTTCTATTTAATGACTACATTATTATCGTAGTTTGAAATTCTCAGTCATAGTGTAGTCTAGACCCTTAAAGTTCCCGAGCGTACGGCGCCGGCGCCTTGCGTTACGCGCGCACCTCAAAGACCCATCAGACCACCACAAATGGGGCCCAATAGGGCTGATGCCGATACAGAAGATGACTTAACGGGTTGCCGGGGCTTCGGCTCGAAGTGCAGGAGTAGGATCGGGGTGGTTTTTAGTCAGTAAGAGTTTGACACTCCCTCCCGCCTCACCCGGGCGGGGGAAGTCATTGGATGATTTCCCCCCTCAAAACAAGACCCTTAAATTTGCACTTGTAGATGTAAGAAACGAAAATGGAGCCTCATTAAATAATAATCAATGCTTTCTTAGTCGAAGTAATTGCGTCCAAGATAACTGTACAATAAAGAAGAACTTCACCTAGATTTACAAGTCAGCGTGAAATCCAAAAACGAAAACCACGACTCATTGACCGTAAACAATAAGAACAGAAGAATATATTTAAAAAGTCCACATTGATTACAAACTGGACTGCGTGCGCTGACAACCGGGCAAAATATAGTAGAACCACATTCAATGTTTATGAATAAAATGAGCACAGGAAATTCACTCTCATAATGTAATAGAGTACCGCAACGAGTATTTCTGTGCGGAAATTTATTACCCAACCCGCAATATTTTCCGCATGGCAGGAAATTTTACTGTTCACATTTTGACGGCTGTTCTGCCGCGGACGCGGAGTGGGACCACTGTGTAAGCCTCTAATGTGCGTGAAAACGCCACTTGTGTATTAATTCACTGAAAATCTATGATTTCATTAATTATGAACAGATGCTTTGACTGCCGTGCAGTATGAATTTGCAGAGGCATTGCTGATTATTATGTTTTTCGGCTTACTTACATAATAATTTGACGAGGAACTCGACTAGTTTCAAGTCATGCTAAAAGGTAATATTCATGAGCAGCATTCCAGAACCCACCTCTCTCGAATCGCCGTCGAATGTGAGCCTCTAATATGGCTTGTAACTAGTCGAGTTCCTCGTCAAATAATTACGTGAGTAAGCTGAACAACATAATAATTAATTTAGTATGTCTCACGAAAGTAGTAAGTAGTAGTAACATAGGCGTTATCTAGTCCAATGTCCATTGTTATATGTACTTTCTAAGCTTAGTTAGATACCACTGACGAACGGTGAAGGAAAACATCGTGAAGAAACCAGGACTTATAATTTCTAATTATTAAAAGTTTTAAATCGCAAACCCGCATTGAGCTAGCATGCTGATTAATGCTCGAACTTGCTCCGTGTGAGAAGAGGCCTTAGGTCAGCAGTGGTCCGTTTATAGGCTGTTGATATGATGTGATTGTCCATAACAATGATTCAACAATAAATGACATAACATAATTTTCCATAGATACGCCAAGATTAGAATTCTATTTTTCTAATACAAAATGAACTGCCTCATTGGCCGAGTGGTCGCAAGTGCGACTCGGCAAGGGGTCTCGGGTTCAATTCCCGGGTCGGGCAAAGTATGGGTTTGTAAAAACCTCAGTAGTAGCACGGAGTCTGGAAATGTGCCCGGTATATGGCAATAGGCTCACCCCCTATTACATGGGACTCATAACACAAATAGTGAAAAGTGGGTGTTACATTGTACAGTGGCATTAAGTGCCGTAATGTGCACCTCTGCCTACCCCTTCGGGGATAAAAAGGCGTGATGTTATTTTTATGGTATGTAATACAAAATGATCCTAGGACAAGATTATTATCAAAAGACCAACGCCGATTCTATAGACTTGCACACACAAAAGAGATCTTATTCGAGAACCACGTATAAGGAGTACTCAGTACAATCCCAATGCATTTCATCCTGCTACTATTGTAAACTCGTAACAGTATCAAGATGAGATAGAGGGCTGTTACAGTTCCTTCATGTAAGAAGTTTTATTCACTTTTGACATAAATTATTAGCTATCATTGGTTTCAAGGACAAAATATCAATATGTGTTAAGATTATCACTAAGATTTGCTTTGCAAGTATTGCATGAAAGAGTTTTTTTTTATGGCATAAGCCGGTAAACGATTAGATGGATCACCTGATGGTAACCAATCGGCGTCACCCATGGACACCTGGAACACCAGAAGCGTTACAAGTGCGTTACCGGCTTTTTGGGGACTAGGAATTTGAGGATCGTTGGGGATTCAGGGTAACCTCACTCACACGACAAAACACAACGCAATCGTTGCTTCACGTCGGTTTTCTGTGAGGCCGTGGTATCACTCCGGTCGAGCCGAAGCATGGCTTTCCCACACTGAATAATAAGAGTGACAAATTTTCTTACATACATTCATAACTATATCCACACAAACTGAAACATACCTATTCTAATATTATTAGGATAGAAAAGCAGCATATAAATGGTGTGTTCAAGGCCCGACGTGCTCCATTGTTGACCGCATTATCGCTTAACACCAGACGAGATAGTTAGTAGTCAAACGTTGGCCCTTAATATAAAAAAATGTACAAACACCTATTTTAATAGAAGTATGACATAGATTAATCATCATCATAATCCCGTTTATGCCCACGCTTAAACATAGGTAGGTACACCCTTGATCTCTAAAATTTCACTTCATTGAGTTCCTTATATTCATACCTCTTTGCAGATATCGTCACTCCACCGATTTAAAAAGCGCCTTATGCTACTACGTGGATTACATAATATAACATCACGCTTTTTTATCCCCGAAAAGGTAGGCAGAGGTTCACATTTCGGCACTCAATGCCACTGTAAAATATGACACTCACTTTTCACTATTTATGTTATGAGTCCCATGTAATATGGGGTGAGCCTTTTGCCATATACCGGGCACATTTCCAGATTCCGTGCTACTACTGAGATTTTTAATAACTCAGTAATACTTTGCCCGACCCAGGAATCGAACCCGAAACCCCTTGCCCGGCAGTCGCACTTGCGACAACTCGGCCATTAATATACAGGACACATACCTTTTAACCCATTAATGTGACCGAAAGAAGATAGTGTAGGCGTAAGATTACTTCCTACAGAGTTGAGTAATATCCTAATGACTTGGTCGATACTACAGATTGTGTAGGCGTTGCGAGTGGGGAGAACTTAATTTTCCCACACTAAGTACATCTTGTTATGTAAAGCAGTGATAGGTGAAACGGGAAAATAGGAGAAGATTTGCTGATTAGAGAAGTCTAATCAGCACATATTAAGCCAGCTATTTTAAGCAATAGAACAGGTTAATACTAAAATTAGTGATGTAATATAGAATGGTTAATAGCTTGTGACCATGGTCTACCACTGAAAGATATTTATATTATATCTTTCGTGAGACATACTAAAATAGTTATCGGCTTACTCACGTAATTATTTGACGAGAAACTCGACTAGTTTCAAGCATGGCTAGAGGCTCATATTCATGAGCAGCATTCCGCGACCCATGACGCGGCGACTCTACTACTGAAGTAATAATTTAGAAGCTATTTAATTGTTTCTAAATTACAATCTACACAAGTCATAATTTTAGATATATGTATGCAAATTATAATTCACACGTCTACTTAAGTAATGTGCTCTGTTCAGTAATAAGACTGCCTCGTTGGCCGAGTGGTCGCAAGTGCGACTGCCGCGCAAGGGTTCCCGGGTTCGATTTTAGAATCGAACAAAGCATAACTGTGTTTGAAAAAAAATCTCAATAGTAGCACGGAGTCTGGAATTGTGCCCGGTATATGGCAATAGGCTCACCCCCTATTACATGGGACTCATAACATATGTAAATAGTGAAAGGTGGGTGTTACATTGTATTGCATAATGCACCCCTCTGCCTACCCCTTTGGGTATAAAAGGCGTGATGTTATGTTATGTTAAAGTAATATTAAGTACTTAAGCAGCAATTAACAAGCTGAACTGAACTCGTTTAAGACAATCGAACTATTTTAATTGTTAACACTGATGCCTAGCAAACTATCAATAGTTTGTCAACACGACTCAATTATCGATGAATCATGCCATACAAAGTGCGTGCACTTCGCTAAGGTATGCTAATTCAATTTCATCCTAAGTTTAAATAAGAAAATGTAAACCAAAGCGAAGTGCGAAGATTTTCATTTTCGATTAAAGGCTTTTGGTGAGATTCCTCGTATACTTGGGTTTAAGGGCGACATTTATTAGGTAAGGAGGTAATACGTACTCAATACTTACGTTATTCATACTCTTTGAATCGTGTTTATACTAATATAGGGTGAATGAAATGATATTGGTACATGACTCATATATTTTTTTATGTAAACGAGCTGACGGATAACCTGGTGGTTAGCAATTGGCGTCGCCCATGGACACCTGGAACACCAGAGGCGTTACAAGTGCGTTACCGGCCTTTTGGGGATTAGTAATTTGGGGGTTGTTGGGGATTCAAGGATTGGGGAGATTGAGAAAGGGGGTCTGAAATTGAACTTCCATAATGGACGAATTCATGTTTATTTTCAATTTTATTTCATTTATTCGTCCCTTTGCTCTTATCGCAGTATCCTGGTATAAGAAATAGATATGTAGGATGCTGCGTCACATAACAATTACCCACTTAATTGAGTGGCACTGTGCTGCAAAGCTCGTTTTCCTCCCTGGCTTATCTGCTAGAAAGTTCGCCATTCATACAAATTAGACCATTAGATAATATTGCTATGATCACAGCTTTTCTGTATTAACAATTGTGTTACAAGCTCTACCTGTGTTAATAGATATTCCAGCAAATACCGTAATTGCAAAAATATCTATAAAGATAAGAAAAGAAAGCTGGCGAACTACTGCAACGAAGACATTAAATTTGAAAAACAATAAATAATTAAAATAAAACTTAATGGCATTTAATGGATTTTTTCACGATTAGTACCTAACTAGTGCATATTTTTAATAAAAATAGGTTGCGCTTTTAAATACTTCTTATAAATGTTTTGATACGCAAGCATCAGTTTATTTTCATCTTTTGTCTAACGCAAGTCATAATGTAACTACTACATTTTTTTTTATTTTTTACACACGCATTAAAACTTCATAATAATTTTATGTTGAAACCTGGCCATTAGTATAAAAGAAAATACGAGATGCCGTTTATTTTTTTGTTTTTTTTTAAGGATGTATAGCGTTTGTGAATGTCTTTTTATCCAGGCCAGTGTTGTATTATTTTTTATAAAATAATAGTCTGGAATTGTGCCCAGTATAATTATGGCAATAGGCTCACCCCCTGTTACATGGGACTCATAATAAAAATAATGAAAATTAGGTGTTGCATTGTACAATGGCATAATGATTTTATAATAAGTAAAAGCATATATAAGAGCATTTATTCTATTAAAATTAACATTTTGTAACTCAATGCGTTTATCAATAGGTAGGTAGGTAGGTTTCCAACCTATAAAATATTAGATAATACATTTATCATCCCAAATGCTTTCATAAATAATTTTCAAATTTACATACTAATATAAAAAATTGCCCGTAAAGGAACAGAACATTTAATTTTGCAGAAGTAATTACTTTGCCAACTTTAGTTCCAGGACTAGTACCTTTATGACCGTTGTTTCAACGTATAATATTATATTTCATACTTACATTCAAGTGTGGTGAAGTAAATAGAGGTCGTCGATAAAAGGATTGCGCATTTATTGTTCAAGTTTTATAGGAAACTTTATTCAAATGAATAGTCGACTTGTTAAGTAGAGTAGCTCTGTAGACATAATATATTTATTACATGGACCTACTTTTTATTTTAATATTTTCTGCCTCGGTTGCCGAGTGGGACTGCCGGGCAAGGGGTGCAACTGGGTTTTAGTTTTAAAAAAATCTCAGTAGTACCACGGTGTCTAGAAATATGTCCGGTATAGAGGTAAATGGCAATACGCTCACCCCCTATTACATAGGACTCATAACATACATAGTGAAAATTAGGTGTTACATTCACATTGGCATTAAATGCCATAATGTGCACCTCTGCCTACCCCATCGGGGATAAAAGGTGTGATATGCTACTACTGAAAAATCCAGTATTATTTTGCCCGACCCGGGAATCAAACCCAAGACCCCTTGCCCGGCAGTCGTACTTGCGACTAGTCGGCCATAAGGCAGACAATGTATTGTATTGTAACATAACAACACCAAAAAATACTTGAATACATAGAAGCTGAACTACTTACTTGTATAACTTTTAACAAGGAAAGTTCCCCTCGTGAATGTAGAAATAAAATACTATATTTTACTAATGATAATATAAAGAACAAGTTACAGCGTTATAGTACATACAAAACTTCATGTAGATGAAAGTCTTTTAGAAGAAAAAATCCGAATTACCTACCGCGACTATTTAGGTTTTCGCGTCAACAAAATTGTGAAATTGTTCCACCCTTGGCCGACCGAAGTTCTTTATAGGTATTTCTTTTGGAATAGTTCGTAGAGGTTTTAGATAATAGTTTTTAAAAAATTGCGACCTCATTTGTAGCAAATGCTGGCCATTTCTTGTCCAAAAATAACAAGATGCCATTAAGTTTCATATTTTTTTTATTTTATTTTTTATGTATATGGCTAATGCGATCTATTTTTCGGTGCAACGTGCCAGTGTTTTTATTATACCTAAATGTGCTTTGTGTTAAAACTTCAAGGTTTTATAGCGGAAGTAGAAGGCTGTAAATACTAAATTGAGTAAACAGAAAATGAATTATAAGAAGAATTGAAAATAAAACGTAGGTAGTTATTATAGTACACCTCCTTACCTATATGTTACAACGCAAATATTGGCCACTGTTCGTCAAAAATCAGCTAGATGCCATTAAAATTTTCTTTTTTTTTATTCATTGTAATTGTCTTTTTGTAATTATTCCGTGAAGGTTTTAAAGATTCCAAGATTCATAAAACTACAATTACGTTTTGATAAATATAATACCTATTTCAAGTTTCTCTTACCTTACAATAATCGGAATAGAGGCAATGACGAAATAAATCGTCGCCTAAACAAACTAGTGAATGATTGAGTACATTCACAGTTCAGTCACGAGGCATCGCAAGTGCTAGAACTGATTGTATAAAACTGTAGTTTGGCTAGACGCCAGCATAGTGCACTGTCGTCGGCGGAACATAATAAAAAAATAAATCAACCCAATCTCCCTTCGTAGTTTATTAGAATAAAAAATACTTTTCTGCTTATGTAAATCATGTTTGAGTTCAAAATTGCCGTAAGTTAAAGCTAATTTAAAAAAAAACTTATATGATTAAAGCTTGTATCAAAGTTTGGTAATGAAAATATAATAGGTAGTAATAGGAATGAGCCTCCGTGCCTTTATAACAGTTTAAATATTTTAATCAATTATAATAGACTCGTTAGTCACCTAAATGAATCTTACCTTTACAACATTCTGAAAAAAAAAACACTAATAATTTATTGGAATAATTTATTGGCGTCTGCTAGTTGCTTCGCCCGCATTCCCAGGTGTACTTCAGCCGTTTTAATGTGACTGAACAACAAAGCAGTTAATATTTTCACATTTATAATATCAGTTCAAGCTAATTTCAACCATCGGTCCTATAGTCACAGCGTAAAGTCCACTGCACGCAACCTAACATTCGACAAACTTATATTTGAGTTTGGTTCAGTAACTGTGATGGGATCGAGCCGCACAAATAAGTTTGTTTTTTCGTGACAGTTAAAAAAAAATGTAATCACATTTTTGGGTTCGGTGGGTATCTAGATTACTAGAAAATATTCGGAGTTAACATCCCCACTATTTATTTTTTAATATTTTTACATACATACATAACATCACGCCTTTTATCCCCGAAGGGGTAGGCAGAGGTGCACATTCTACCACAGTACATTGTAACACCCACTTTTCACTAGTTGTTATGAGTCCCATGTAATAGGGGGTGAGCCTATTGCCATATTTAATATTTTTAATGTGCATAATATACAGTTTTATTATATTACAATTCTCACTACCATCATCGACTGCTGGCGCTAATGTCGAACTCACTTATTGTCAGGATACGAAACTTAAGTGACTGCCTCATTGACCGAGTGGTCGCAAGTGCGACTGCCGGGCAAGGAGTCTGGGGTTCGATTCCCGGGTCGGGCAAAGTATTACTGGGTTTTTTAAAACTCCAGTAGTAGCACGGAGACTAGAATAGTGCCCGGTATATGGCAATAGGCTCACACCCTGTTACATGGGACTCATAACATAAATCGTGAAAAGTGGGTGTTACATTGTACAGTGGCATTAAGTGCCGTAATGTGCACCTCTGCCTACCTCTTCGGGGTAGACAGGCGTGATGTTATGTTTTGTGAAACTTAAGTCAAATAGCGGAATCAACTTGCCTTAACAAAATGAACTTTCAGAATAACACTCCTGACGTTTCTCTAGCTATAAATGAGAAATATGTAGCTGGCCACTCAACATAAACGATACCTATTCAGTCTAGTTAGATGTGTGAATAAACTGTAACTTTATATATTATATTGTGCTCAAAGTGAGTGAGTGAAACGAATGGTTAGGATAATTTTATAATCATTTACTGCTAGTCTAGCTTTTTTTATAATAAAATTCTATGTTGAAGACAAGACAAGTAGATGGATGTAACTATTTTTCTTACTTTTACGAGAATAAAATATATTTTTTATTTTAATGTCCGTCTGGTAGATTATTTTAAATTATTAGACACGTATATTTTTTTTTCTTACAGAAACGAATACTTTCGACGATATATTGATTTGAAATTTCGCATGACGTCACTTCTATGTACATTTTATGCGTAGAAATGACGTTTTAGCCCCCACTCCTAAACTTTGATTCGTTTTATCTAAGTATTATGTTATTTTACAACAAAATTAAAAAATACGTGTCTAATATTTTTTTCATTACCTAACTTACGGACTAATTAGATTTTTAATTTTCATACCCCATCATCAACCCAAATATCATGTTGTGTTCACAACTTGTGGAAACATGCTCTGCTATTTACTGTTTTATGTTGTTACTCTATTGTGTTTCTGTTTTGTGTATCTATTTAATAAATAAAATAGTTAAAAGTATTGAATTTTACAAGCACGGCTTCAGCACGGCAATGCGTTTTTTTTTTGGAAACAATATAAAAAGGTTAGAGCTTTTTTATATTGACATTATGAAATATGTTATGCAACATACGGTTTAAAGTTCATATTTATATGTCAAGTTGAGTTAATAAGTTCATATTTATTTAAAAATATTTCACGGTCGACGCATCTCTAGACCAGAGGGTTGGTCTGTGTCTTGGTCAGAGGTTAAGCATTGCCATACAACGTGGCAATGCTGCCGGCCTTCTGGGTACCTACTTTCCCAATTGTCATCGATGCGGATAGTTGGTTATTTTTAGTTGTTTTTTATTTAATTTTTCCCATTAGCTTTAGTGTCTCTTAAGTAATAGTTACTATTTATTTTATTTAAGTTTATATTATATGTCAAGTTAATTGCTAGCTTCGGCACGGCTCCTACAGCCGTGCCGAAGCCGTGTTTGATAGGTGTGACCTTTATTAGACAGTAGGTAGTTTTCGTGTGAGGTGACCCCGAAAAAGGACACCTGTCTGTAAAAATAGACAAGCAGACTAGACTGGTACTAAAATACATTTCAAGTCAGCAAAGATATAAAAAATATCGTAACATAGTTTCTTTGTAATAAACAAAAGCAATGAAAAAGCAGTGATACAGACATTTTCCTTTAGATAGGTATATAGATTTCGTGTACTCCCAAAAATAGGTCTAATTACTTACTCAGTTTCTTACCTAGGTTTCTTATAAAGGAAAAGGCCTTCGACTAACCTTTTTCTTGTAATTCTAATCCCAGACTATGTGTTCTTTGGACAGCATTTCGAGTAAAGGTCGCAGTAAAATCAAAGGTCGAAACTATTCGTTTGTAAATAATAGGTAAGTTCACAGCTTTGAGTTAGATTTTCTGACACTAAATACTAGGTCATGTAGGTGTGTATCTGTGTGTGTGTTACATTTGTTTTTTTATGGGATAAGCCGGTAAACTAAGAGACGAATCACCTGATAGTTAGCAATCGGTGTCGCCCATAGACACTTAAAACATCAGACGCGTTACAAGTGTGTTACCAGCCTTTCAGGAGATTTCTGAATTCTGAGGATTCAGTGATTGGGAAGATTGAGGAGGGAGATTGATTGGGTCTCTGGAAACCTCACTCACACGACGGAAGTCCAAGTCCCCCAACTCTCCTCTCTCCAACAATCCTCAAATTCCTAATCCCCAAAAGGCCGGTAACGTACTTGTAACGCCTCTGGTGTTTCGGGTGTCCAGGGGCGGCGCTTATTGCTTACTATCAGGTGATCCGTCAGCTCGTTTACCGGGCTATCCAATAAAAAATCACAGAAAACAAAATTAAGAAAAAGCGTTACGACTACTAGTTACTTTGTAGACGGCAAAGTTTGACTCTGATACTCAAGTTTAGAGGACGCTAGCGACCACTTCAAAAATTCACTCGAAAATTCAAGAAAATTTTCAAAATACGATGATTATTTATTGCTTTTGAAAACGTTACCGAGCATTATATTTATATTTCTGGTCTCATATATTTCCGTTCGTGATAGCGTTCGCTCCTGGGGGCGGTAGAACGGTATACAATAACGTACGCGGTACAGCGGCTGACTGCGCGATTTGAATATTATATGAATCTAGAATATATCGCCTTGTACGAAACGTCGGAATAGCAGTAATGTATTTCTATAAATATTTTAAATGGAGGTACCTTGTTGAGGCGAGCCTTTGTCAAAGACTTCTTCAGCCTAGTGGTCAATAATAACGATTTTGTTGACGACAGTGCAAGTCTAGGTCCGGTTTAGAAAATTCCTGTTTAAGTAAAAGTATGGTTTCTTATTTATTTATTTATTTATTTATTAAAGGCACATCAACAGTATACATATTATACACTAGCCATAATACAGTTGAATACAAAATTAAAAAATTCTGATATGCATACCAGTGACAGATGTACACAACACTCACGGGATCATAAATTCCATGTACAATTATATTAGTAAAGACAAAAAATAATCAAAGCAAACAAAAATAAAATAACAATAATAATTAAAAGCAATCTAATAATACTACTTAAATGTTTTAACTTATTACTTAATACGAAATTAAATTCCTAGTTTACATTAAGGCATTGGCTGCCAATAAAAAACTATTGAAGGCAAATCCTCCGCTAATGTCGGTCACCGGTGACTGCCATGGCGTTTAACGTGTTAATCATCGAAAAGGTAGGCACAGATGCCAATGATGACCAGTTGTGACATGCCTACTATGTTCGAAGGAATGAGATAAATAACATACAGTACACTGAAACCACACCTAACTCCATTTACTAATCTATTTGGAGTTTGCCGAGATCCTTTGCCGAGCACTCGACCAGCAATACACTCAGCCTAAAATCATAACAAAAATTGCAAAAACTGAATTCTCTCAGTTCACTTGGCAGATGAACAGACACGATGGTAATTTATGATGTAGTCGTGGTATCTTAAGATCTCCGGCCAGTATTAACATTTTGTGCGCAACCAACGTTTTGAGGTCACGTTGCGGCAACCTCGAGAATTCTAGACGCTGAGTCAGTCAACTGACGGTATTTAAACAATATGCAAATTAGACCCTTAAGTCGAACACGATAGTGCTTTTAGTCGCTACATCTTATGGTGGAGGTAACCGGCTGTGATATTATGCTAATACGCATAGACGCAACGTCTTCTGTAGACGTTCGCATGAATAGTTTTTCGGTGTAAATTTTCATTCTGTATGGAAAGTTCCAGAATATCTCTTGTCTTGACTGACTGAAGGCGTGAATGCATATTTTTGTTATAAAACATTTACTATCGTAGACGTAATTATTTCTTCTAGTTTTTACTGTAGACCTACGATTATGTAGATCAATTTTTATAAGGTCGCGCAACCTATTACCCCTATTGACTGGCTCAATAATAATAATAATTTGATTATTAATCTAAATAAGACAAAAGTAATGCATTTTTATCAGCGGCGAGAAAACCCAACTTTAAGTGTCTCATACAAGTGTAACGAAATAGAAGAAGTTAGTCATATCAAGTTCTTGGGTATAACGATTGACAATAAACTCACTTGGAAGCCTCATACTGAAGAATTATGCAAACGACTTAGCCAATCAGCATATGCGCTCTCCCAGTTGTCAAAAAAAGTAAATATTGAGACCTTATTAACAGCGTATCATGGACTAGTTTGTTCAGTTTTACGATATGGGCTTGTTTTTTGGGGGCAGTCCGCTAATAGAGATCTGGTTTTCAAAATGCAAAAGCGCTGCATAAGGGCAATGTGTAATATTAAACTAACTGATAGTTGTGTACCTTTTTTCAAATCCCTAAAACTACTCACATTGCCATCATTGTACATTCTGGAAACAGCGCTATTTGTAAAAACTAATTTACATCTGTTTGTTAAATTATCAGATGTCAGAAAAACTCCTATGCGTACTATACTTGAATCAATTATGTCACACAAAATGTAAAACGGCTTTAATGTATAAAAGTTTCTTTGGTATTGCTCCTAGAATTTATAATAAAATATCGGATCAGATAAAACAATTACCTGTCCACAAGTTCAAGAAAACTTTGCAAAAAAATTTAATTGACAAATGTTATTACACAGTTGACGATTTCTTGAATGATTAAATTCCTACCTATAATGTTATTTTTATTATCTTCAATAACAATCACTTCTAACTTTATTATTTTTTTTAATTGTGACATTTTTAAATTATGACATTTTGTTAAATTGTGACATGTTTATTTTTTATTGTAAGCCACAAAAGTTAAACTGCAAAATATATTTGTATGTCTTAGCATAGACAAAACATAGCGCACTGTTATTAACCTTTAAGATCTGTATTTTTGTTACCTATGTTTTACAAATAATAAATGATTGATTGATTGATTGATTGAACCTACCCGCTCCAAACTACAAATCTAAGGGCACAAAGATTTTCACATTCGCAAACCCGTCGTAGAAATCGTTTTCGAAAAAATACTCGTATTCAGACATTCTGCTTAGCGTGAAATAACTTCAACAAATTGAGCAGTAAACAGGTTTGCGTGGAAATAACTTTCACTTTATGCTGAGGTTGTGGAAAGGTTAAGATGTTATTTAGATTATGTTACATTTCATACATATATGTTTTGTTAGTTTTCTTTGAAATAGGAACTTTGTTTTATATGCATAATTGTTAAATCATTGGGGTTAGCTGAGAATTAACACGAATAACGGGTAATTTTCTTCATTTACATCCGTCACATTTTTCATGTTCGTTCGTTGATGCTTATTTACTGCTTATGCACTCTTAGTTTAATAATTTTAGTCCGTAAAACCATGAGCTCAGTAGGTAATCAATAGAATCTGCGCAACATTAAATTTTATAACCTCATTTTTCTATAAAATCTTCTTTGTCTCAAGTAGACAAACATTCAGTGTAACATATTTAAGTATGTTACATATTACAAATACCTTAGATAAGATAGGAAATTAGCTTTCCTGAAAATGACTGAGCATGACCAAGAAGAGTTTACGAGTCTCGGAACCAAAAGGTACAGTGACGGTGCTAATCTCAGACCCTTGAGAGGGCCAGAGTAAGGCCAGAGTAATAAAATGTGAGGGCCTGTGGAGGGTCTGAAGTTACTTTATGAGGGAAAATAGACCTTCAAATGTTACGAGAACGTTTTTGGAATTGCTGACTCGATGCTAGATGCTTTCGAATGACAGATTTTTTATTCTTTCTAAATAATTTTTAACTGAAATAGTCGTTCTGAGCTTGCGTTAAAAAGTAACAGCTATAACAGGATAGATGCCTAATTTTTATTTTAAAGTCCATCTGGTAGATTATTACAAATTATTAGACACGTAAGTTTTATTTTTTTTAAAAAAAAGAAAAGAAAAGAAAAAGAAAAAAAGAAACGAATACTTTCGATGATATATTGATTTGAAATGTCGCGTGACGTCATTTCTAAGTACATTTTATACGTAGAAATGACGTTTTAGCCCCCACTCCTAAACTTTGACTCATTTTATGTAAGTATTGTTTTATTATACAACAAAATAAAAAAATACGTGTCTAATGATTTGCATTACCTAACTGACGGACTAATTAGATTTTTAATTTTTATACTCTGTCATCATCCCATATTAATAATAGAATATTTATTATTCATTATGTACGCAGTTTTTGTACTTATTCCACTTTGGGATCTGTATGTTATAAAATTAGATAAAAAAGTTTGTAATATATTGACTACGATTTTCCTCTTAAAGCAGTTAAAACAATTAAGTTAAATTACCTCCTTCATTTAATCAAACACACAAAACAAACCCCTTTTACAAAACAATCAAAGTTGTAATTTGAGTAGCACATTTTCAGTAAGTCGTTCCTCTTTTTCCAGTTTTGAAAGAGAAGTGTGCACCTGAAAACTGGCAATACAGATTATTCAAAGTACTCTGGCAAACAATATATCGGATCTAGAGCTCTCTGCAGGGATGTCCACAGGAAAGGCATTTTAGTCAACAGAAAATACTTGATTCATTTTGTATTCTATCTGTAGTGGAACCTTCTGGTTTGAGCTCATATTGAATGGATAGACTTTTTGTTTTGTTATTCATGAGACAGCTTTTTAAGCCTAAAAGCGGGATCGTTTTAGTTTGAGCATTTTAAAACCTACTTTTTTGTAATGGCTTGTGGGTGAGTAGGTAGGCATATTATTTTGCAATGTAGTAACTGAGCAGTTAAAAATACATATAGTTATGTATGCATTTAATCGTCTACTTTCAAAGGCTTTTATTAGAAAAAGATAAGCATAATAAACATCATTTTAAGTTATTTGAATACAGCAGAACAAAATAACCAACTTGCAGGAGGTCTGCACTTCTTTAAAACCTTTTTAATTTGTTTTAATAACGCATTTATACATATACTTGATGACTTTGAAATTTTCACTAAATAAGAACAAAACGATGTTGATTATCAACGCTAATTGCTAGCGACATTTAAACCCTTGGTATAATCATAATGGACTCGCCAACGACGAGGTCTTAATGACTCACGATGTTACAGCAGATTAGATATAGCGACAAATCTCTTGGCTGTAATTAAGATAAGCTGAGTACTACTGCCGGGTGCACATGACTGCACAGATTTTGTTGAAAAAGAAACCCTGTGGCTGTAGTTGTTGGAGTTTGATTTTGAGTACAATTATTTTACTAGAAATTTTACAGGCTCCTAGAAGAATTTGACGTTTTGAATGGAGTAGCATTAATTCAAATCTGATGGAGCGATTCGCGATTAGTTATTTCGCAACTCGATCACCGTACTCTCACAAACAATATTCTCATTTGGCATAACATAACATAACATAACATAACATAACATAACATCACGCCTTTTAATCCCCGAAGGGTTGGGCAGAGGTGCAGATTACGGCACTTAATGCCACTGTACAATGTAACATCCACTTTTCACTATTTATATTATGAGTCCCATGTAATAGGAGGTGAGCCTATTGCCATATACCGGGCACAATTCCAGACTTCGTGCTACCACTGAGATTTCTGGAAAATCCCAGTAGTACTTTGTCCGACCCGGGAATCGAACTCGAGACCCCATGCCCGGCAGTCGTACTTGCGACCACTCGGCTAACGAGACATTCTAATTTGAATTTTTTATTAATATCTTCCAACAAAGACAATAATTCCCATTACCATTCCACCTTGCGATCCTATTTCCTTTTTCCGCAACAAGTACCAAATTACATTACAGATAGATAATCACAGCTATTAAGGGTATTTAATTACGTTAAAGGTGACCCGAATCTTATTGAATTAATTACGAGGTTGTTCGGTAAGAGAATTTCCATTTACGCGCCTTCTGTTTATTACTGAAGCCTCGACTGTCATGGCCGACGATCAATGAGCTTCCGTTTACAAATACCGATCTGTTCCGGCTAACACGGTAATAAATTAAATACGATTTCTTTTAAGTACTATCTCGACTTCTGTATACAAGTTTAATCGTCGCAACAGTTTTTAATTTTATTGTGATAGTGTTCTAAAGTCTGGTTGACTGCCTCGTTGGCCGAGTTGTCGCAAGTGCGACTGCCGGGCATGGGGTCTCGCGTTCGATTCCCGGGTCGGGCAAAGTAATACGGGGTTTTAAATAAAAATCTCATTCTTAGCATGGAGTCTGAAATTATGCCCGATATATGGCCATAAGTTCATCCCCTATTATATGGGACTCGTAACATAAATAGTGAAAGGTGTTACATTGTGCAGTGGCATTAAGTGCCGTAATATAAATCCCTGCCTACCCCTTCGGGGATAAAAATGCGTGATGTTATGTTATGTGAAGTTTTGGAATTAAACCAAATGTATTAGGTAGGATAAAATTAGATGCATAATTAAAAGGTTTGATTACGTTAGTAGCCTAAGAATCATCCGAAAGTACTATTAACAACATTAACTTATAAATAAAACACGTGTTCTACATAAAACAGTCAGAAAAGACGCAGAAAATTAAGAAAATATTCGTTGGTCCTTTGTAAAGAGACATACAATTTTAAACAAACGCAGTGCAGTATTCTAAAGTGGGGATAAAACGGTATCTTCCCCGATTACACACACAAACTTAAGGACAGAAGACAGAAGATATCAAAGTATGAAATTTATATCGACGTCACAAGTTGGAGCGAAGCCAGACACATCGCGTTATCGCAGGGATCGAACGAAAAGTTGACCACAATAAGATTTAGTTTTTAGTGACGACATTTCTGACAGGACTGAAGTAGGATATTCAACGCAAAATTTATGTCTAGGGTCAATGAACTGTATGCTTGCTCTGAGCTCTCTTGTTATACAAGGTGTAGTTTTGAAGCCGTGTCATTTCTCGGGGGCATGTCACAGAAGTCATAAAGGTTCAATGTAAGAGAAAATTTCGGGCTAATAGTTAATAATACGGCTATAATAAATCCTTTAAGTTCGACAGTATTTCAGACAAAGCGACAACAATTCTTCTTATTGGAGTTTTATGGAATTAGGAATAATATCAATTAAGTGTTTGAGTTTGTGTATTAACACACACAAACTCAAACACAGCCGCGTTACAAAACTAGTTACAAGTCGGCGGCGTGTAGTTCGCACTTTTACGGATTTCCGTAATTTACAGAGAAATGAAAAATATTTACCTACAATATTTTTTATTGATTCGGACTTAGAATCGATGGCCGAGTTACCTCCTAGAAAATGACGCGGCTTTAAAACAACAACTTGTATAAACTTGCTGTTTATCCTACTGATATTATAAATGTGAAAGTTAATATGTTTATTACTCTGTCTCCTGTAGTAATTCACCGAAGGAGGTGGAAACTATCGCCTTTTTTTTCTTCTCTTATAATATCTTCTGATTCGATTCGTTGCGAGAACCAAGACAGTTATTCATGTCCCTGGGACGCGCTAGACTTCAGTATTTCGGTGTTTTCATGGTTGTATCTAATGTAGATCCTGGTGTACAGGAGTTGCGGTTTGGAAGGTCGTGACGAGCTTGTTCCATAAAAAAAATGTTTTTTACTCCTTCAGTTTAAAACGGCTGATCCTTTCAGGAGTGAAATAGAATTTAGTGCAAGGGTAGATTATGCTCTGAACTAAAACAGACTAGTTTTTGTCCTAAGGATACGCGGGCGAAGCCGCTGGCAAAAGCTAGTAAGTAATATTATAATTTATTGCAGATACTATCAATTTTGTTAGTTTTAGATACTAACATTTTTACGACTTCAATTCTATGAACAATAATCATTTTTTGTTTAGAACACAAACAATTGGATACTTTACCTAAATCAAATTATTTCGACTGTTCAATACAACAAAATACTAAAAAGTAATCACACTGTTATTAATTGATTTTATGACCAACTTAATTTTAGTATTTTCTCAGCAATTTTTTAAGTAATAAGTATGCTGTTCGACGCTAAAAAAATGTGACGTCACAATGCACAATGTTGTACAAAATTCATAGAATACTGTCGTTTTTGACAGTTTGAAAAAATATTGAATTTGATCAGTTGGCAAGTACCCAGATGTATTTTTTTATTACATACATAACATCACGCCTTTTATCCCCGAAGGGGTAGGCAGAGGTGCACATTCTACCACAGTACAATGTAACACCCACTTTTCACTAGTTGTTATGAGTCCCATGTAATAGGGGGTGAGCCTATTGCCATATACCGGGCACATTTCCAGACTCCGTGCTACTACTGAGAATTTTAAAAAACCCAGTAATACTTTGCCCGACCCGGGAATCGAACCCGAGACCCCTTGCCCGGCAGTCGCACTTGCGACTACTCGGCCAACGAGGCAGTCGAGGCACTTTTTTATTATAAGTGTCTTTTGTTGTCCATGTGTTTGTACATATTTCTAAATACACCAGTGATATTGAATAAAATCATAGTGATGCTATTTCTTACCCTAATGTGTGTCAACGATTTTCTTTCCATTGGCTAATTTATTTCCAATTACCTTACTATTGAAAATGTTCAGAGATAATACCTATCAAAAAATCCATTACGCTTAATTACACGATTATTTCTAGAAATACTTTCAGATTCATATTGATGCAAGTCATCTTATAGATTAGGCCTTCTTATTATTCTTAATAAATCGTACTAACCATTTTCTGAGACCTAAATTAGGACTCTAATATCAGATAATTTTGTTATTTAACCCGTCGTGTGTCGGAACGTAGATCTACGCGAGACACAATGCATTTTCTTTTGTGTTTTATATACAGTCAAGAGGTAAAATAAAGTTTAAAAAACCGACTTCAACCCCCTCGTGGTTTAAAATCGGTTAATTGATATACTTATAACATTCTCCAAAGTGTAACAAACGCTTTTCTAAAAATCACACCAAAATCGGTTCAGCTAATTGCGAGGTAATTGCACAAAAACGTAATTATAATAATATACATACATACAGGTCAAATTTAGAACGTAATTTATTTTTTGAAGGCGGTTAAAATAGACTGCCTCATTGGCTGAGTGGTTGCAAATGTGACTGCCGGGTATCGGGTCACTGATTCGATTCCCGAGCCTGGCAAAGTATTACAGGGTTTTAAAAAAATATGTCAGTAGTAGCACGGAGTCTGGAATTGTGCCTGGTATATGGCTATAGGCTCAATCGATGCAATAAAAGTACAGGGCAAATTTTGATAGATTTTAGTTAGTCCTATTACCGTATGAGACAAGCTATTTTTTTTAAATATTTGAATGCAGTTTTATTACTTTTCAAGAATAAAGAAATGTTTTCTTTGAGTAAAATTTTCTATCTTAAGTATTAAACTGTCAAACACCAAGCGGACATCGGTGACCGCAACCTATTGTTCTATAATTGTGTCTATAATGACGGTACTCGACGAGTTAAGAGTACTTCCCTTTCAGGTGGCATTACGAAATTCCACCCTATATAATATTCTAGTGATGTAAAAGTACATACATAAAACCTGGTTGCAAATAAAATGTCATGACAAAAATGATCACGTGCCTAATAATTAAATGGGAAAATTGTTCGTGTTGGGACATTCATAAAATGTATAATGACACTTTCTAAACTTTTCATTACGATGCTGCGGTAATAAAATAAAAAAAAATGTGATAAAAATATTTTAAATTAGCTATGTCCACGGTTTTGCCCGCGTTCCTGTGAGAACAATATGTGTGTTATTCCAGACCATATTCTACCATTGTCCTAAATTTCATCCCGATCCCTTCAGCTGTTTTGCCGTTTACATTCTGTTTTTATATAAGACTATAATATTTATTATGATAATATGTACCATTGTTCGTAGGAGTGCCATCCTTCGGCACGAATGGGCCGGCTCGACCGGAGTGATACCACGGCCTCACAGAAAACCGATTTGAAGCAACGCTTGCGTTGTGTTTCGTCGTGAGAGTGAGGTTATCGGAGGCCTAATTACCCTCCCCTTCTCCGATCTCCCCAATTCCTGAATCCCTAAAGATCCTCAAACTCCTAATCCCCAAAAGGCCGGTAACGCACTTGTAACGCCTCTGATGTTCCAGGTGACCATGGGCGACGCCGATTGCTTGCCATCAGGTGATCCATCTGCTCGTTCTGCCAAAAAAAAGGAAAATGGGAAAATATTTGCCCTACCCACTCCTCTCAACCCTAACAGCTGCAATCTTAACACACATTGTTTTAAAATGCTGAACCAATTTCATTTCACATTACCATATTCCTTTTTTCTTTCTCGTGGAACAAACAAACGCTATCAGTTTTGTTTCAACACTTCAAAGAAAGAATATTTATTCAGTAAAGTATGTATGAAGGATATTCGTCGCTTTTATAGCAACTACGTTTAGTAAGAAAGCAATCCTTATGTATGACTAGGCACGAATAGTAATTGGTTGATATGATGCGGTTTTTTTTTTGTTTTTAACTCGTTGAGTACCGACACAATTAACACATTACACATTACAGACACAATTAAAGAACAATAGGTTGCGGTCACCGGTGACCGCTCGGTGTTTGACAGTTTAAGGGGGGAAAATCATCGAATGTCTTCTCCCGCCTAGGTGAGGCGGGAGGGAGTATCAGACTCTTACTGACTAAAAACCACCCCGTTCCTTCTCCTGCACTTTGAGCCGGAGCCCCGGTAACCCGTTAGGTTCTCTGCGACTCCGTATCGGCATCAGCCCTACTGGGCCCCATCCGTAGTGGTCTGATGGTTCTTTGAGGCGCGCGCGGAACGCGACGCAAAGAGTACCTATTGATGATTTATATATATGATGATAGATATATGATAACTCACTGCCGTATGGATCGAGTATTTGTAAGTTTGGCAACCGAGTATATTCGGGTTTGTTTTCTGGGTTGGGTTAGATCAGATAAGATTAATCACAGGGATTTTTCTGTTTGTCGTAAATTAACTAAGTCGAAAACTAGAATTGACGATTAATATTTTAATGTGACTCGTTAGCCGAATGGTCGCAAGTCCGACTGGGTAAGGGGTCTCGGTTTCGATTCCAGGGTCCCGACCCTTAATTAAATACATTACTGTTTTAAAAAAATTTCAGTAGTAGCTCGGAGTCTGGAATTGTGCCCGGTATATGGCAATAGGCTCACCCCTATTACATGGGACTCCTAACATAAATAGTGAAAAGTGGGTGTTACATTGTACAATGGTATTATGTACGTGTCGCAATGTGCTCCTCTATCTATCCGTTCGGGGGTAAAAGCATGACGATTTCTTTTTTTTTAATATGCCAATAGTTACACTCATAGGAGTGTGAAGTGAGTGGAATGAGTGAAGGAGTGTCAAGAAAATGTACGTATACAGTATGTTAGGTTAAACGAGGGACATATTCAAACCCATAATAGTGTATACTCACATGAACCTAACAAACATATAAACGAAACGAAAACACTAATAAATAACAGACAGAACCATAAAAACGCTTCCGCTTACGCTTACGGGTTGCGGCTTAGCGGGCTTAAGCGCACTCTATCCTTTTAGGCAAGATCGGCGCATGTATTGCAACGCGACTTACTTTATGTAAGTACTGTTTCTGTTTACAAGTTCACTTGTTGCGCGGTCAGTGTTCATGATGTTTTATTTTATTGGACAATTACTTCAAAAATTTTGGTTATAGGTTTTTTACATATTCGGGACGAGAATCGAATACTGAATACCCTCCCTCAATAAGTCCCTCGTTTAACCTAACACACTGTATATGGTACAAGCTCCAAGTACTTGGAGTACTTGGTACTTGGAGCTTGTAACATCGGTAGCTGGCGAAATGTTGGTACTTGATATATCTCTACTTATAACCAACGAGAATAAAGGGCATATCGTTATGTTATGTAAAAACGTAATCCAAAACCTCAAATCAAATACCTCTAAAATAACAAAATTCGTACAACAAATAAATAAGACGTAATTGTGATGTAAAAATGTAATAAAAGAAATAAAAAGAAAAATGTACGTGGCAGCCTGACAGTTATAAAGACGTTCTTTATACGAACGCCTTGCAATAATATCATTCAAATAAAAGATAAAATGAAAGAGATATGTTATTGTTAATTTAGACGTGAAAGTAGGATACAGAACGTCATGCCTGTTAATCCCGGAATGGGTGGATGCTATTTTAAAAACAGATCCCACTTTTCGAGTCGGTTTGAAAACGGGGGTAATTGCATAACTAGCTGTGACCCGGCAAAACTAGTACCACTTCAAACATTTTGTTTCTCACCTAAATTTCCCTGGACTTCCACAATTGATTCAAGACCAAAATAAACCAAATCGGTCCAGAAGTTTTCGAATTTTAGTGGAATAGCTACTTGGTATTTTTGATAGTTTAGATTCAAAGTCAAAATCATTTATTTCAATTAGACCAGAAAATGAAAACAAAAAATGAAAAGTGAACATATTTGCTTATTCCAAGGTGTAGATTCCTATGGAGAAGAACGAGCAAGAAATTCCATTATTCGGTCGTAGTCTATAGACTATAATCGAACATTATTTATTTATTTAATAAGTAAGTACACAAAATAGAAACAAACTCTGTTGTGTATAGCGCTGATACACAACAGAGTAACAATATAAAACTGTAAATGGCAGACCATGCATCCACAAGTATGTGCACACAACATGACATGTAACGACTAGTATTATTATGTATGTATATATAGAGGTATATATGCACGCAACCTACTATCGACAGAAATAAATAACCAATCTAGTAATCCTAAAGCCCTAGTTCAATGTATTTTATTTAGTTTTACGTACCTTCAACTAATGCCAAGAAGTCGGTATATAAAAAATGCCGGTAAACGAGCAGACGGATCACCTGATGGTAAGCAATCGGCGTCGTCCATGGACACCTGGAACACCAGAGGCGTTACAAGTGCGTTACCGGCCTTTTGGGGAATAGAAGTTTGAGGATTGATCGTTGGGGATTTAGGAATTGGGAAGATTGGGGAAGGGGAGGGTAATTGGGCCTCCAGTAACCTCACTCACACGACGAAACAACGCAAGCGTTGCTTCACGTCAGTTTTCTATGAGGCCGTGGACGCCCGAAACTCCGGTCGAGCCGGCCCATTCGTGCCGAAGCACGGCCCTCCCACACCTAGACTGGTATTAATGAATACAAATGTTTTGGACTAAAGTGGGCTATTTGGGTAAAAAAAGCCAAGGAACACAACCTGGAATATTTCGTAAAAGTTTCTATAATATTAGGTACCTACCTCTATAACTGAAACTTTTGTTCAGTACTTATTTGAACCGGGTGCGTTTCGTTTCTTACTTTCAACTTTGTTAAAATTGTGTTGTAACTTCTGATACGTAATGTGACAGATATTGTTTAAGTAGAAATAAATATGGCGGTTTATAACGAAAGGAACTAAGTTATAGAATCTTTTGACAATTTGACTTTTTGTCATTTGAGTTCGTGATGTTGCATAACTTTAGGTTTTTTGTGCCAAATATCTATCTCCGAAATGTTTTCTTATGTTGTATTTTTCCGATCTTATTTGTATTTATAAGTATTGTAGTCGACGCACCTTATAAGTTTCATTCCTTTTTAAATAAACTTTGTAACAAGCTTGTTTTTTAACGAAGTTTTAGATGCCGTGTCAATAATTAACTACATATTCAAAATTAGATTAAATAACATTGTCTTTGCATTGTACCTTTTTGCGTAATTCCACAAGTAACATAACTCAAGTTCATACACGTGCCAAGACTTACATAATTCCCATACAATCTAAGCTCCATAGCAAACAGTAACTTTGGAAATGAATTCAAAATTATAAAAATAAAATAAAATAAAAAGTGTTTATTGTAACAAAAACCTTAGACACACAGTTTATGAATACTAATATCTAAACTAGGCCGAGCCTGTACCTTAGATGTTAAATTCCCTCGTCTCGTTCTAATTCTCCTATTTTTACAATATTAGAAAGGGACAACGGATGCCAATTTTCAGCATGCGTGCTCTAATACCATGCTTATGTAAATAAAAGATACAATTCTGATGCATATTATGGTAATTTAAGATCTTACATATTTTTCCTTAAAGGGGCTGGTAGATGCACCCCTTCTTTTTGACAATAGGTTAGTAGACAGTGTATAAAAATAAAAAAATGTAATTAGTTCGTCAGTTAGATAATGAAAAAATATTAGACACATTTTTTTTTCATATAAGAAAACAATACTTAGATAAAAATGGGTTTTGTTTAGGAATGTGTAAAATGTAGTAAATCGTGATGTCATACGATATGTAGAAATGTCTTAAGTTCTAATAAGTATAAGTTTCAATTATAAGTACATTTAATTGTAAAGTCTAGAGACTCGACCCCACACTCAAACCATTGCAACGGTTTTGTGGGGCTTAGATTATAACAAACTTACCTGTGTGATTTAAAAATAAATAAAAAATGAAAAGTAATAATTATTTCGAATCGATATACCTATCGTCGAAAGTATTGTGTCTATTTTTTAAATCATCTACCAGACGGACATTAAAATTAATTTTAGTATACTACCCTATTGCTGGTCCCATTGTAAAAGGAGTATGACCAAACAGCAGTACTCACTGATAGTCGCAACAATTTTTAACTGTGAGCTGTGTGACAACTCGCTTGCCAATTTTGCCTCACGCTTTTGTCATGGCATCAAGGCATGACAGTCCACTGCTGGCATCACTCATACTTCTTTTATATGTGGGAGAGCCATGGTTCGTCGTGAATGGGCCGGCTAGACCGCAGTGATACCACGGCCTCACAGAAAACCACCCTGAAATTATGTGTTTCTTTGTGTAACTGAGGCTAACGGAGGCCCAATCAACCCCCTCCCCAATGTTCCTAATCCCAGAATCTCCAATAATCCTCAAATTCCTAATCCCCATAGGCTGGTAACGCACTTGTTACGATTCTGGTGTTTCGGGTGTCCATGAGCGACACCAATTGCTTACCATCAGGTCTGTTAGATTACCGCATATAACATAGAAATTCTTCTTCGGGGAATAAAAGACAGAAATATTACATTACATTTGTAAAATATTCAAGCATATTTCCTTTTCCAAGTTTTGTGCAATGATCCGTACTATGTTAGTATATATTTTGACTGTAGTGGGTGTTGCGTGGGGTATAAAACATAGCAATTGAAACGTAAGAAACAACATCCCGGTATAATTTCGCGGTTGGTTTAGTATCTGAATAAACGGTAAGAAGGAATGCTGAATTGCTTATATTTAAAGTGACGTCACAACATTAAATACTCCTTAGACTATGTAGGACAATAGGGCCGATGCCGATTCGGAGTCGCGGAGAACCTAACGGGTAACCGGGGCTCCGACTCGACGTACAGGAGAAGGAACGGGGTGGTTTTTAGTCAGTAAGAGTCTGACACTCCCTCCCACCTCACCCAGGCGGGAGCAGTCATTTGATGATTTTCCCCCCTTAAAAAAAAAAAGACTATGTAGGAATGATGTGTTAATGTCTAGTACTTACTTATCATCGTTTACTTGTAGACTAACGACATTCTAAATTTTTTTCGTAGGATTACTATTCCACTGCACGGTTGGCGCAGTGGCTGGGCAACTGGCCGACGCGCTACGTGTCGCGGGTTCGATTCCCGCACGGAACAATTCTTTGTGTGATCCACAGATTGCTGTTCCGGGTCTGGGTGTCATGTGTATGTGAAATTGTATGTTTGTAAACGCACCCACGACACAGAAGAAAGTCCTAGTGTGGGACAACGTTTTTTTTTTAAAAAAGAGCATATACCTCTACAAAGTGGTTTAGGAGTAACTTAATCCACTGATTGAGTAAGTAATGTCATTTTTTCATTAAAATCTCTTAAATAAAGTATAATTACCTCTATTGTATTACCATTGAAAATTCGTGTCCAAATTTTTTGTTCAAAATTCTGTAAAAATCATAGCTATGTAAATCAAACATTTGGAAGTTATCCAAAAACCCATCTATGTAAATTTCACGATAATATCGACGCAAAATTCCAGCACTGATATAGTTTGGGTTTCCGACAAGCTGTCCACTGCCCATACCACGAAATATTATTCTGTTTGTTAAAATTGTAAGAATGAAAAAGTAAGTTGGAGTCGGAGTCTGAAATTCCCGGGTCGAGCATAGTATTGCTGGGTTTAAAAAAAAAATAACAGTAGGTAGTAGTACGGATTTTTAATCGTGCCCGGTATATGACAATAGGATATAATGGATGTTGTAAAATCAATGATATTTGGTAAAGATAACGTATATACTATTTATTATCCTTGGAAAGCGAACAAAATCGCATAAAAGCTAGTACCATAATGCTGATTAACACGTTCGAGGACAGAACGAGATTATACGTTATCGTTCGAGATTTTAATATCGCACAACGTACGATGACGTTCAAATAACATTTAAATTATACGGCAGAACGTTCATTGCCGATGAAAGTTCAAGTAAAAATCCTTTTGAATGTATCTTGTGTCACAACACATAAAATACCCAACACTGTACTGTCACGTAGGGTAAGTTTAGAACTATTTCAAATAAGTGCCGTTGATAGTGTGCGGTTACGGTATTCACATATGCACAACGTATTTATACGTCCCGCGCTCCTACATTTAACGCGGCTGTGTCACTGTGTATTATGTGTTTAATGCAAATTAATGATTTTACAGTGTAAAATTGATGTTTAATAGGTTATTGTATGTTTTAGACGGATATAAGCGCAAATAAGACAAAAGATAAGCATGTTTGATGATTCCGACACCTCCGAGGCGGATCATTACCAAGATGCATATATACACATTGACGTGATAAAACGGTTGTGTCATAATATGTTTAAAACAATATTTTTTCATGTGACACTACGTACTGATACGTCGTATAATTTTGTATAGACATTTACTGTGTCATTCTGGAAACCCGACTCAAGTGGTAGAGTCCTCGAACGTGTTAAGTTTCTTTTTTCTTTGTTTAAATCAAACACATATAGAAGGACAATTTATTTTTTTAAACATCCACCGCGACCGTCACTGATAGACCAGCTCCTTGAACACTGGCTTTTTGCATAGAAAACTGCCACCCTCCGCTGAAATGCGAATCTTAAATTATTTAGAGGCCGATTTTTAAATCGTCAGTTATGTAATTCTCAACTGTAGAATAAAATTGACGTTTGACAGTTTTTAGCATGAAAAAATTGACAAAATATATTCAAAGTTATTCCAGTTATAATATCTGAGCATTGAAAAATTGGCCCTTTGTTTTTCAAACCAACCAACCGAACCCTAAATCTTTTTCACGCCATCCCTATGTGCCACAAACCAACGTTAGCAAGACTAGTTAATTAGCATTACATAAGCGATTTAAGTAAATGCTTCGAGCATTAAGCGCAGAAATTATGCTCGTGCATAATGCTCATCAAACGTACTACCTAATTATTCATTGCGGTAGTGATCTGGGGCTTGTATTTAGGAACTGTTCAAAGTTAAACTTCATTTATTTAACGTAGTGAATTTGCTTACAGTACCTATTCAAAAGTTACCTGTACAAATTCATGTTATGTATATTGTAGTGTTTTATGGAATACCTAGCTTTTAACGTTTTACGTTTATTTGTATGCGATAGGCCGGCAAACAGGTTGACGTATCACAGCTAATGGTAGGCTATCGTTGTCGCTCATAGACACTCACAACACCAGAGGAATGACAAGTTAATATAATAAATCTTTGTATATATAATTCTTATGTGTGTATGTCACTGAACTTCTCTCAAACGACTGGACCGATTTTGATTGTATGTGTTCAAGGGGATCTGGGAATGGTTTAGATTCACAGGTTATTTATCCTAAACAGCTGAACTAATTTAAAGTCCGTGAGCAACTACTTAAGCATTGGCAGACTCAAAACAATTAAGGAAACTATTCTAACAACGTTTTCTTTTTATATAATATATTGTAGTATTTATGCAGTATAAGTATTTGTTTAGTAGTATATATTATATGGTATGTATATGTCTAGTTATAAAATATTGTATTAATATATTTATTCTATAGGTATTTACGTGTTTGGTATACATATTACATAACTTTTTTTTTTTTGATTGTGTCTGGCTTCGCAACCACTTCATTTCTCTGCACTTCCCTATGGTTGACTGTAAGAGAATGCCTTAAGGCATTAAGTCCGCCATTCACTGTATTTTTTGAAGAAGAAATAAATAAAATAAAATAAATAAATAAATAATTTGAATGAATTTTTGTTTATATATTCAAGTGGATATGCAGGACAACGTTTGTTGGGTCCGCTAGTACCTATATATTATTATGTATTAAGAGTGGGTATCCCAATCGAGCCTTTTTTGAACACAGAATTAAAATCTGAATAAAATATACAACAGTTGGCATTCAGACAGCACACGTTTCATTTCTTTCTCTCTACACGTGAAACCCAATATATCTTTTATTTTATCGATGAGCATGTATCCATGCTTATATTTAAATTATTACATACGGATAATATTGGTTTTAAGGGAGAGCCATGCCTCGACACAAATGGGCCGGCTCGACCTGAGTAATACTATGGCCTCACAAGAAAAATTATTGTTGGTTCATCATGCGAGTGAGGTATCGGGAGACCCAATATTACCACCCTCCCCAATTTCCCCAAGCCCAGAATCCCCAACAATCCTTATATTCCTAATCCCCAAAAGAATGCGTCAGCTTGTTTAGTGGTTTCATTATCAACAACCTATAAATGCCCACTACTGAACAAAGCCTCTTCTCACATAGAGAAGGTTTGAGCACTAATCGCCACGCTTGCTCAATGCGAGTTGGCGATTACAAACTTATAATTAGAAAGTATAAGCCCAGGTCACGATGTTTTTCTTCATCAATTGTCAGTGGTATCTAGATAAACTTAGAAAGTACATATAACTTGGAAAAAGTCACATTGGTACTTGCCGTTAGTAAGTTTCGAGCCCGCACCCTTACGCATGAGAGGCGGACGTCTTAAACCTCCTGGCCACCTCAACATTACATTTACATAACATAACAGGCTTATTGCACAAAAAAAAATATTATTTAATGTTTATAATTCTGAATTTTTACTTTAGACTAATACAAAGATCCAGACTATATTATGACGCTTCGTATCTAATTTCCACATAGTAGAAGTTTTCTCTTCAAGTCTTGTCTTACAAATCTATACATACAAATAAATAAAATTGGAGTGTCTGTTTGTAATATTAAAATAACTGCTTCCTACTACATGCATATGAATGTATATACGGTACACATACTAAAATATATTTTTTTACAATTTTTGTCTGTCTGTCTGTCTGTTTGTTCCGGCTAATCTCTGGAACGCCTGGACCGATTTGGACGGGACTTCCACTGGCAGATAGCTTATGTAATAAGGAGTAACTTAGGCTACTTTTATTTTAGAAAAAAATCTTTTATTTTAGAAAAATAAAGTTATGTTGAAATGTTCAAGTACTGTCCAGTTCCGCGCGCAGCTCACGCGCATGCCACCACTGTGTCGTCGCATCGGACGCCTCCCACCAACGAATCATTATCACAAAGGCTGCCTGCTGCGCGGGCTCCCCACCACTTCTCCCACCAACGAAACATTATCACAAAGGCTGCCTGCCGCGCGGGCTCCCTCCACTTCTCCCACCAACGAAACATTATCACAAAGGCTGCCTGCCGCGCGGGCTCCCCACCACTTCTCCCACCAACGAAACATTATCACAAAGGCTGCCTGCCGCGCGGGCTCCCTCCACTTCTCCCACCAACGAAACATTATCACAAAGGCTGCCTGCCGCGCGGGCTCCCCACCACTTCTCCCACCAACGAAACATTATCACAAAGGCTGCCTGCCGCGCGGGCTCCCTCCACTTCTCCCACCAACGAAACATTATCACAAAGGCTGCCTGCCGCGCGGGCTCCCCACCACTTCTCCCACCAACGAAACATTATCACAAAGGCTGCCTGCCGCGCGGGCTCCCCACCACTTCTCCCACCAACGAAACATTATCACAAAGGCTGCCTGCCGCGCGGGCTCCCTCCACTTCTCCCACCAACGAAACATTATCACAAAGGCTGCCTGCCGCGCGGGCTCCCCACCACTTCTCCCACCAACGAAACATTATCACAAAGGCTGCCTGCCGCGCGGGCTCCCCACCACTTCTCCCACCAACGAAACATTATCACAAAGGCTGCCTGCCGCGCGGGCTCCCCACCACTTCTCCCACCAACGAAACATTATCACAAAGGCTGCCTGCCGCGCGGGCGCCCTCCACTTCTCCCACCAACGAAACATTATCACAAAGGCTGCCTGCCGCGCGGGCTCCCCACCACTTCTCCCACCAACGAAACATTATCACAAAGGCTGCCTGCCGCGCGGGCTCCCTCCACTTCTCCCACCAACGAAACATTATCACAAAGGCTGCCTGCCGCGCGGGCTCCCCACCACTTCTCCCACCAACGAAACATTATCACAAAGGCTGCCTGCCGCGCGGGCTCCCTCCACTTCTCCCACCAACGAAACATTATCACAAAGGCTGCCTGCCGCGCGGGCTCCCTCCACTTCTCCCACCAACGAAACATTATCACAAAGGCTGCCTGCCGCGCGGGCTCCCTCCACTTCTCCCACCAACGAAACATTATCACAAAGGCTGCCTGCCGCGCGGGCTCCCCACCACTTCTCCCACCAACGAAACATTATCACAAAGGCTGCCTGCCGCGCGGGCTCCCTCCACTTCTCCCACCAACGAAACATTATCACAAAGGCTGCCTGCCGCGCGGGCTCCCCACCACTTCTCCCACCAACGAAACATTATCACAAAGGCTGCCTGCCGCGCGGGCTCCCCACCACTTCTCCCACCAACGAAACATTATCACAAAGGCTGCCTGCCGCGCGGGCTCCCTCCACTTCTCCCACCAACGAAACATTATCACAAAGGCTGCCTGCCGCGCGGGCTCCCCACCACTTCTCCCACCAACGAAACATTATCACAAAGGCTGCCTGCCGCGCGGGCTCCCCACCACTTCTCCCACCAACGAAACATTATCACAAAGGCTGCCTGCCGCGCGGGCTCCCCACCACTTCTCCCACCAACGAAACATTATCACAAAGGCTGCCTGCCGCGCGGGCGCCCTCCACTTCTCCCACCAACGAAACATTATCACAAAGGCTGCCTGCCGCGCGGGCTCCCCACCACTTCTCCCACCAACGAAACATTATCACAAAGGCTGCCTGCCGCGCGGGCTCCCTCCACTTCTCCCACCAACGAAACATTATCACAAAGGCTGCCTGCCGCGCGGGCTCCCCACCACTTCTCCCACCAACGAAACATTATCACAAAGGCTGCCTGCCGCGCGGGCTCCCTCCACTTCTCCCACCAACGAAACATTATCACAAAGGCTGCCTGCCGCGCGGGCTCCCTCCACTTCTCCCACCAACGAAACATTATCACAAAGGCTGCCTGCCGCGCGGGCTCCCTCCACTTCTCCCACCAACGAAACATTATCACAAAGGCTGCCTGCCGCGCGGGCTCCCCACCACTTCTCCCACCAACGAAACATTATCACAAAGGCTGCCTGCCGCGCGGGCTCCCTCCACTTCTCCCACCAACGAAACATTATCACAAAGGCTGCCTGCCGCGCGGGCTCCCCACCACTTCTCCCACCAACGAAACATTATCACAAAGGCTGCCTGCCGCGCGGGCTCCCTCCACTTCTCCCACCAACGAAACATTATCACAAAGGCTGCCTGCCGCGCGGGCTCCCCACCACTTCTCCCACCAACGAAACATTATCACAAAGGCTGCCTGCCGCGCGGGCTCCCTCCACTTCTCCCACCAACGAAACATTATCACAAAGGCTGCCTGCCGCGCGGGCTCCCTCCACTTCTCCCACCAACGAAACATTATCACAAAGGCTGCCTGCCGCGCGGGCTCCCCACCACTTCTCCCACCAACGAAACATTATCACAAAGGCTGCCTGCCGCGCGGGCTCCCTCCACTTCTCCCACCAACGAAACATTATCACAAAGGCTGCCTGCCGCGCGGGCTCCCTCCACTTCTCCCACCAACGAAACATTATCACAAAGGCTGCCCTTCGCGCGGGCTCCCTCCACTTCTCCCACCAACGAAACATTATCACAAAGGCTGCCTGCCGCGCGGGCTTCCTCCACTTCTCCCACCAACGAAACATTATCACAAAGGCTGCCTGCCGCGCGGGCTCCCCACCACTTCTCCCACCAACGAAACATTATCACAAAGGCTGCCTGCCGCGCGGGCTCCCTCCACTTCTCCCACCAACGAAACATTATCACAAAGGCTGCCTGCCGCGCGGGCTCCCTCCACTTCTCCCACCAACGAAACATTATCACAAAGGCTGCCTGCCGCGCGGGCTCCCCACCACTTCTCCCACCAACGAAACATTATCACAAAGGCTGCCTGCCGCGCGGGCTCCCCACCACTTCTCCCACCAACGAAACATTATCACAAAGGCTGCCTGCCGCGCGGGCTCCCCACCACTTCTCCCACCAACGAAACATTGTCACAAAGGCTGCCTGCCGCCCGGGCTCCCTCCACTTCTCCCACCAGCGAAACATTATCACAAAGGCTGCCTGCCGCGCGGGCTCCCTCCACTTCTCCCACCAACGAAACATTATCACAAAGGCTGCCTGCCGCGCGGGCTCCCCACCACTTCTCCCACCAACGAAACATTATCACAAGGGCTGCCTGCCGCGCGGGCTCCCCACCACTTCTCCCACCAACGAAACATTATCACAAAGGCTGCCTGCCGCGCGGGCTCCCTCCACTTCTCCCACCAACGAAACATTATCACAAAGGCTGCCTGCCGCGCGGGCTCCCTCCACTTCTCCCACCAACGAAACATTATCACAAAGGCTGCCTGCCGCGCGGGCTCCCCACCACTTCTCCCACCAACGAAACATTATCACAAAGGCTGCCTGCCGCGCGGGCTCCCCACCACTTCTCCCACCAACGAAACATTATCACAAAGGCTGCCTGCCGCGCGGGCTCCCCACCACTTCTGCCACCAACGAAACATTATCACAAAGGCTGCCTGCCGCGCGGGCTCCCTCCACTTCTCCCACCAACGAAACATTATCACAAAGGCTGCCTGCCGCGCGGGCTCCCTCCACTTCTCCCACCAACGAAACATTATCACAAAGGCTGCCTGCCGCGCGGGCTCCCTCCACTTCTCCCACCAACGAAACATTATCACAAAGGCTGCCTGCCGCGCGGGCTCCCTCCACTTCTCCCACCAACGAAACATTATCACAAAGGCTGCCTGCCGCGCGGGCTCCCCACCACTTCTCCCACCAACGAAACATTATCACAAAGGCTGCCTGCCGCGCGGGCTCCCTCCACTTCTCCCACCAACGAAACATTATCAAAAGGGTGCCTGCCGCGCGGGCTCCCCACCACTTCTCCCACCAACGAAACATTATCACAAAGGCTGCCTGCCGCGCGGGCTCCCCACCACTTCTCCCACCAACGAAACATTATCACAAAGGCTGCCTGCCGCGCGGGCTCCCTCCACTTCTCCCACCAACGAAACATTATCACAAAGGCTGCCTGCCGCGCGGGCTCCCCACCACTTCTCCCACCAACGAAACATTATCACAAAGGCTGCCTGCCGCGCGGGCTCCCCACCACTTCTCCCACCAACGAAACATTATCACAAAGGCTGCCTGCCGCGCGGGCTCCCTCCACTTCTCCCACCAACGAAACATTATCACAAAGGCCGCCTGCCGCGCGGGCTCCCTCCACTTCTCCCACCAACGAAACATTATCACAAAGGCTGCCTGCCGCGCGGGCTCCCCACCACTTCTCCCACCAACGAAACATTATCACAAAGGCTGCCTGCCGCGCGGGCTCCCCACCACTTCTCCCACCAACGAAACATTATCACAAAGGCTGCCTGCCGCGCCGGCTCCCTCCACTTCTCCCACCAACGAAACATTATCACAAAGGCTGCCTGCCGCGCGGGCTCCCCACCACTTCTCCCACCAACGAAACATTATCACAAAGGCTGCCTGCCGCGCGGGCTCCCTCCACTTCTCCCACCAACGAAACATTATCACAAAGGCTGCCTGCCGCGCGGGCTCCCTCCACTTCTCCCACCAACGAAACATTATCACAAAGGCTGCCTGCCGCGCGGGCTCCCCACCACTTCTCCCACCAACGAAACATTATCACAAAGGCTGCCTGCCGCGCGGGCTCCCCACCACTTCTCCCACCAACGAAACATTATCACAAAGGCTGCCTGCTGCGCCGGCTCCCTCCACTTCTCCCACCAACGAAACATTATCACAAAGGCTGCCTGCCGCGCGGGCTCCCTCCACTTCTCCCACCAACGAAACATTATCACAAAGGCTGCCTGCCGCGCGGGCTCCCTCCACTTCTCCCACCAACGAAATATTATCACAAAGGCTGCCTGCCGCGCGGGCTCCCCACCACTTCTCCCACCAACGAAACATTATCACAAAGGCTGCCTGCCGCGCGGGCTCCCTCCACTTCTCCCACCAACGAAACATTATCACAAAGGCTGCCTGCCGCGCGGGCTCCCTCCACTTCTCCCACCAACGAAACATTATCACAAAGGCTGCCTGCCGCGCGGGCTCCCCACCACTTCTCCCACCAACGAAACATTATCACAAAGGCTGCCTGCCGCGCGGGCTCCCTCCACTTCTCCCACCAACGAAACATTATCACAAAGGCTGCCTGCCGCGCGGGCTCCCCACCACTTCTCCCACCAACGAAACATTATCACAAAGGCTGCCTGCCGCGCGGGCTCCCCACCACTTCTCCCACCAACGAAACATTATCACAAAGGCTGCCTGCCGCGCGGGCTCCCTCCACTTCTCCCACCAACGAAACATTATCACAAAGGCTGCCTGCCGCGCGGGCTCACTCCACTTCTCCCACCAACGAAACATTATCACAAAGGCTGCCTGCCGCGCGGGCTCCCCACCACTTCTCCCACCAACGAAACATTATCACAAAGGCTGCCTGCCGCGCGGGCGGACACCACTTCTCCCACCAACGAAACATTATCACAAAGGCTGCCTGCCGCGCGGGCTCCCTCCACTTCTCCCACCAACAAAACATTATCACAAAGGCTGCCTGCCGCGCGGGCTCCCCACCACTTCTCCCACCAACGAAACATTATCACAAAGGCTGCCTGCCGCGCGGGCTCCCCACCACTTCTCCCACCAACGAAACATTATCACAAAGGCTGCCTGCCGCGCGGGCTCCCCACCACTTCTCCCACCAACGAAACATTATCACAAAGGCTGCCTGCCGCGCGGGCTCCCTCCACTTCTCCCACCAACGAAACATTATCACAAAGGCTGCCTGCCGCGCGGGCTCCCCACCACTTCTCCCACCAACGAAACATTATCACAAAGGCTGCCTGCCGCGCGGGCTCCCTCCACTTCTCCCACCAACGAAACATTATCACAAAGGCTGCCTGTCGCGCGGGCTCAGAACGCGCGAGCGGGCTATTGCTGAAGGTTGTGTCTCGACGAGTTTTTAAACAAAAATTAAAAAAAATGATGGATCTCCTGGTAAAATGAAAAATTTTCGGTTGCGTTCGCTGTTTTATGTACAGTGTAGAGTGGCAAAAGCGTGGTTTGCCCCATGCTCACATTTTGATATGGTTAGAAACGAAAATAAGAGCTGAGCAAATCGATGATGTGATTCGAGCAGAATTGCCAGATGAAGAAGTTGATCCAGAGCTATTTAATGTTGTAAAAACCCACATGGTGCACGGTCCATGTGGCTCTTACAATCCTCGATCTCCGTGTATGAAGAATGGTATCTGTAGCAAAAGATTCCCTAAATCTTTTACTACAGATACTATTACAGGTGAGGATGGTTATCCATTTTACAGACGTCGTTCACCTGAAAATGGTGGTATAAGAACGACAATCCAATCACGAACTAACTCTTACAATGTCGACAATCGCTGGATTGTTCCATTTTCACCGGTTCTATCGCGCACTTTTAAAGCACATATCAACGTTGAACTCTGTAGCAGTATTAAGTCCATAAAGTACATTTGTAAATATGTCAATAAAGGTTCAGACTTGGCGGTATTTGGTGTACAAAATGCTAACGATGAAGTGACGTCATATCAAAATAGAAGATATATTAGTACTTCCGAGGCAGTCTGGCGCATGTTATCATTTTCAATTCACGAACGTTTTCCCGCAGTAATACATCTAGATATCCACTTAGAAAATGGTCAGAGAATTTATTTTGATCCAAGCAATGCCCATAGAGTAATAGAAAATCCGAGAAACACGACATTGATGGCATTTTTCGATCTATGTAATAACGACGAATTCGCAGCTTCTTTATTGTACGAAGAAATACCAGGTTATTATACATTTAATAAACAAAATGGAACATTTCAACGGCGATGTCGAGGTACTCCTGTGGAAGGTCATCCCGGTTTATGAGCATACACTTGGGAGAATCTATACAATTCACCCCAATAATCGGGAATGTTATTATCTGAGGTTGTTATTAACATTTGTCAAAGGACCAACTTCTTTTGAAAGTCTCAAACGGGTGAATGGAATTTTACATCCTACATATCAAGCGGCATGTCTTGCTCTTGGCTTACTAGAAGGCGATAATCATTGGTTCGACACTTTAACAGATGCCAGTATAAGCAGCAACGCATCTGAATTACGAGAACTATTCGCCATTATTTTAGTTTTCTGCAATATCTCTAATCCCACAGAGTTATGGGACAAGTTCAAGGATCATTTTACAGATGATTATGTAAGAGATTTCCAACGGCATTACCCGAATGCAGACATAAATTCTCATTTAGACGTATTTACAAATAGAGCTTTGTTTGCATTACAAGACATTCTTCTTTCGATAGGCGGCAATTCTCTCCCTCATTATGGTTTACCATCTCCACAAGCGACTGATGGAATTGATGAAAATTTAAACAAAGAATATATTGAACATACAAATTTTGACCCAGTTGAACTTCAAAATACTATAAATCAGAATGAACCACGACTAAACGATGAACAAAATCAAATTTACCGACTCCTCATAGATAAAATAAATGCAAATGCTGGTGGAGTGTATTTTTTAGACGCTCCAGGTGGTACCGGCAAAACATTTTTGATTAATCTTTTGCTAGCCAAAATACGTGCAGAAAAGAAGATTGCCATAGCAGTTGCATCGTCCGGCATAGCGGCAACCTTACATCCTGGCGGAAAAACGGCACATTCTATGTTTAAAATCCCACTAGATTTAGACCGTACGGAAAATCCAGTCTGCAATATACCCAAAAATAGTCTCAAAGCCAAAGTACTACAAGATTGTGTATTTGTAGTATGGGACGAATGCACTATGGCAAACAAAATTTCTATAGAAGCCGTGAATAGGACGATGCAGGATATTAGAAGTAATAATCTATTATTTGGAGGAGTCGTATTCTTATTCGCTGGAGATTTTAGACAAATATTACCGGTTATAAGTAAGGGTACGCGAGCCGATGAAATTAACGCCTGTTTAAAACGTTCAGTACTTTGGAGACAGTGTAAAAAACTTAATTTAAAACAAAATATGAGAGCACATTCAGCTGATTCCGAATTTTGTACAATTATTCTTGATGTTGGAGAGGGAAAGTGTCCAGAAGTGAATAGTAATCATGATATAGAACTACCTACCAGTCTTTGTCAGGTTGTGGCGAACACTGAAACTTTAATATATAGTATTTATGATGATATTCACAATCTCAATATCAAAGAAGATTCGTGGTTGTGTGACAGATCAATTTTAGCGCCTACGAACGACCAGGTTACTGCGCTTAATCAGTGCATTTTAGATAAGCTAACAGGTGAATCACAAACATATCTTTCCATCAATACAGTTTGCAATCCGGATGAAGTGGTTAATTACCCAACAGAATTTTTAAACAGTATAATTGTGCCTGGTCTACCCTCCCACAAACTAGAACTTAAAGTTGGCGTGCCCATCATGCTATTGCGCAATTTAAATCCGCCAACTTTGCAATGGTACTAGATTGCGAGTAGTGTCGTTGCAAAGAAACGTTATAGAAGGTCGTATAATATCCGGATGCGGCAGAGGTGAAATAGTATTTATACCACGGATTCCTATAATACCATCAAATTTGCCATTTGAATTCAAAAGATTGCAATTCCCGATCAATGTCAGTTTTGCTATGACAATCAACAAGTCCCAAGGACAAACGTTAAGTATAGCTGGTATAGATTTAACAAAAGGTTGCTTTACCCATGGGTAGCTATACGTGGCATGTTCACGTGCGAAGAATGCCAGTAGCGTTGTTGTTTTAGACCAAGAAAATCGTACACCAAATATTGTAGGTATATAAAGAAATTGTTCAATAAAGCTAATATAAAAAACTGAAAATAAATGATAACTAAAATAAAAAATAAAAAATAAACGAATTAATTTTTTTGTTAAATTCCACGCGGACGAAGTCGCGGGCACAGCTAGTTTTTAATAAAATTGCTTTAAGAGTAAAGCTTTGCTTGCAGAGACAAGCTATACAAATACTAAACTTCAGTATATCGTTGGAACTTAATAGATTATGAAACTAAACTGCAAACAAACAAAGCGATATATGTATATTTGTGTTAAGAACCTTTTAAGAAATTTGTACTTTATTTTTGCGATACATGTATTGCCGCAAGTCATTGACATGTGTCATGTGTCATTTGACATGTGTCATTAGTGTCATGCCATGACACATGTCAAATGACAGCTCACGCACAGACAATATGGTAGTTGACAGCTAGTCAAAATCAATAATTTTATTAAAATGCCAAAAACGATACTTTTCTATGAATTTTGTATTGGATCGCAACATATGACGTCATCATATTTCTGCGTCAAATAGCATACATATTTCCTTAAAATTAGCGAGAAAAAATCCAAAAGTAGATAAATTGGGAAATCAATGGATGAGAGTATGATAATTTTTTAATTATTTATAGCATTGAAAAGTGGAAACAATTTATTTTAAACCTAGAAAACTAGCCAATTGATAAATATAAATCAACGGATCGGACAAAATCCTACTACACACATGTGAAATTTACGAGCGAATTAACACGGATAGAAAAACCCAACTAACAACTGTTGGGCAGAAAGCCCGCCAGACACGAATGCCTCGTCTAGTCGGAGGATCCTCCTTTTCCGATCTTAGGAATCTCTACTCACTGTTTCTTATAAAATTTTGATAAATCTCATTCACCTAATTATTACAAAACATATTACATATTATATTGAAAACGAAGCCAAAGTTGCTTTAAAGTGTCAAACATTCAAAGAACTTTAACTTGAAAAGATTATCCTTACTAATATTATAAATCGGAAAGTGAGTTTGTTTGTTTGTTCCGCTTTCACGCCGTAACCACTAAACCGATTGCTTTGAATTTTTACAGACGTAAAGTTAGAAGTCCGGATTAAATAATTGGGTACTTTTTATCCCGGAAAAATGTGCTATTCCCGAGGGAAAACAAAAGTATTGGTATAGATGGCGCTGTGTGTATGGTATATGTCACATAGGTTATTTTTTATCCTTTTGTGACGCGAGGGAAGCCGCGGGTAAAAGCTAGTATTATTATAAAAGGCTGTGACAGCATATTCAATTAGTCGTCGTTCTTGCAACTCAGAATTCCTTTAACAAATATAGTGTAGCTGCATAATGTATGTCCCTATGTTCCTTTCACTTTGACTCAGATATCCAACAGCTGTAGCCAAATGCCATTTAGCGCTGGTCTACATGTAGAATAGAAAACCAAATTATATGGAATTGACGTAAATTTTGACACTTGTCAGTGTCATCCCCATATATTTTGATTTCTACTGTCTCTGTAGATAAGCGCTAAAGTGGCGTTTGACTAAAAGCCCTGCAGGGTTGCAAAGAATTCATTCAAAATACGGATGAATGAGTCTACAAAAGCCGTCGGATACTGTGTCCGAACAAATTTGTTAGCGGAAGCAGGATATTGGATTTATCAAAGGACAAAACTATGTATAAGTATTTACATTATGTGCAATAGCTATTGCAATGTATTAGTACTGTTTTTTTCTTGGATTTTAGGAACAATGGATTGCGTTGTGATTTGAATAGGTTTTTAGGAAATGACCAGATGCATTGTATAAAATAAAGTCTTTTTCCGCTGTCTATCCTCATGTATTTTTTTTATGGAATAAGCCGTTAAAGAGCTGACTGACAGACAGCTGATGGTAAGCAATCAGCGCCGCCCATGGACACCCGAAATACCAGAGGCGTTACAAGCGCGTTATTGGCCTTTTAGGGATTAGGAATTTGAGAATTGTTGGGATTTAGGGATTGGGGAGGTTAGGGTGGGGGGGTAATCGGGCCTCCGGTAACTTCACTCGTCCTATTGCCATACTATTACTAGGCATGTCATGGCGATCCGAATGATCCGCGGATACCGCACGATCTCTGGGGAGTCGGCGAACCTCCTTGCCGGATTACCGCCGTGGGATCTGGAGGCAAAGGTGCTCGCGCGCGTGTACATCATGCGCGCGGAGGCACGTCGCCGGGGCGAAACTCCGCTGCCGCGCCAGATAAGTACGTGGCGGGATGAGCTCCGGCGCGATCTCATGGCGGAATGGCAGCAACGACTGTCGCAACCGAGGGCTGGGCTCGCTGCCATCGCAGCGGTAAGTCCCCTCTTTGAGGAGTGGCTTGAGAGACGCTACGGCGTCCTCACCTACCGCCTGACGCAGGTCCTCACCGGACATGGCAGTTTCGGGAGGTACCTGTGTCTGATGGGGCGGGAGGAAACGCCCGGGTGTCATCACTGCGAGGACTGCCCTGAGGACACGGTGGAACACACTGTAGCGAGAATGCCCTGCGTGGGCTGAGCACCGCCGTGTCCTCAGGGAAGTGATCGGCGATGGCGACCTCTCGCGTCCGGGCCTAGTGCAGGCCATGTTGCGGAGCGAGGGGGATTGGGATGCCGTCTCTTCCTTTTGCGAAGCAGTCATGCTAGCTAAGGAGGACGCGGGACGCGTGAGGCAGCGAAGCGCTGCCTCCTCGCAACCCAGCCATCGCGAAGGACACACCGGGCGTCGGGGATCGTGGGACGATCTCCGGCCATCGTAAGCGCGGGACTGCGGACGGCGAGCATGGGTGGCTCCCCGTCCGACCAGAAACAGACCCGAGCGTATGGCGCGTCGCGTTCCGCGCGCGCCTCAAAGAGCCATCAGACCACCACAGATGGGGCCCAATAGGGCCGATGCCGATTCGGAGTCGCGGAGAACCTAACGGGTAACCGGGGCTCCGGCTCGACGTGCAGGAGAAGGAACGGGGTGGTTTTTAGTCAGTAAGAGTCTGACACTCCCTCCCGCCTCACCCAGACGGGAGCAGTCATTCGATGATATTCCCCCCTTAAAAAAAAGGCATTTTGAATAACACAACAATAACAAACGACAATGTTTATTTTGACAAAACGTAAATAATAATTTAATGTTTATCGAATTCCAAGGAACCATAAAATTCGTCTGTCAATACCTATCACACACTCAGTACATCCTCCGTTCCCTGTAAAGAAATCATAAATTTTGTGTAATTGCTGTTACACAAATAGGAAAAAACAGGAAAATTATTTTATAAACAGTATACTGCGTTGGACGAGTGTTCGCTGGTATGATTCCATTCCATTCAAAATATTGCATATTTATTTATTTTAACTTTAATATGCACAGAAACAAGTAATGGTACATAAGGCGGACATTAATGCCATATGACATTCTCTCCCAGTCAACCTTAGGGTTAAATTGGAAATCGACTTGGAATTGGCAATCGATGCCTTATAAACAAAAAACTTCAATATTTCTTACTTCTCGATACGATCGTTACAGAAATTAACTCCGTATTACCTACATCAGACGATCGAAATTCTAGCTTTAAGGTATTCTTACACAAGCTCCAAAATAGCATACTAACGCTCGAATACTGAAAGGCAAGGAGTACTCAATTTTAAGTCGCGCTTATGTACAGTAATACTGTCGCTATAAAACTTTGTAAAATGACAGATTTGACACAACCCGTAGAAAATGTCTGATGGGGCGGGAGGAAACGCCCGGGTGTCATCACTACGAGGATTGCCCTGAGGACACGGTGGAACACACAGTGGGAGAATGCCCTGCGTGGGCTGAGCACCGCCATGCCCCTCAGGGAAGTGATCGGCGATGGCGACCTCTCGCGTCCGGGCCTAGTGCAGGCCATGATGCGGAGCGAGGGGGACTGGGATGCCGTCTCCTCCTTTTGCGAAGCAGTCATGCTAGCTAAGGAGGACGCGGGACGCGTGAGGCAGCGAAGCGCTGCCTCCTCGCAACCCAGCCATCGCGAAGGACACACCGGGCGTCGGGGATCGTGGGACGATCTCCGGCCATCGTAAGCGCGGGACTGCGGACGGCGAGCGTGGGTGGCTCCCCGTCCGACCAGAAACAGACCCGAGCGTATGGCGCGTCGCGTTCCGCGTGCGCCTCAAAGAGCCATCAGACCACCACAGATGGAGCCCAATAGGGCCGATGCCGATTCGGAGTTGCGGAGAACCTAACGGGTAACCGGGGCTCCGACTCGACGTGCAGGAGAAGGAACGGGGTGGTTTTTAGTCAGTAAGAGTCTGACACTCCCTCCCGCCTCACCCAGGCGGGAGCAGTCATTCGATGATTTTCCCCCCTTAATAAAAAAATATATGTATAGATAGATAGATAGATATAGATGTTGAAAAATGTTAAAAAATCGATGTCAAATATCGATTCAATGATAATTTAGAGCAAAATACTACAAAGTGACAATAGATTAATTGAAGGATGCTTTCGTATTTAAAATTAGCATTAAATACCTTTACTTTAACTAACATTCTTATGTTATTGTAAAAATGCATACTTATGCAATTTTAGCTTGTTTCTATAACAACTAACTTATTAACGAAAAATGACCAGTTATTTTCGTAATGCTGAGAAAAGCTCTACTATTTTCGAATGGTAATGAGGAAGAGCTCATCTGTGCCTCGAAACTAGTAATGTTTTAGTTTACTTAATACATTTACGTGAGGAGCTTATAATTTTCAGTTAGATTTTTTCCTTCTACCTTCACATTGTACACACCTCTAGACGTATCAACATCAGTGCACCATAAAGTAGGTACCGGTTACACGTGCCATCCAAACCATATTAGTTTAGGCCCATCAGCTACTTACGTAAACATAAACACTATAATTAACTACGTTACAAAGGCTCCTTAATAAGGTTCTCCATCAAGGTACATAGCAACATCTAGGACACATCTTGACCTGAATACAGGTGAAATATGAAATTATATGTTCCAGAGATGTTAAGAACCTTACTTAGTTGTTTCGGGTTCGATTACCGGGTCGGGCAAAGTATTACTGGGTTTGTAAAAACCTCAATAGTAGCACGTAGTCTGGAAATGTGCCCGGTATATGGCAATAGGCTCACCCCCTATTACATGGGACTCATAACATAAATAGTGAAAAGTGGGTGTTACATTGTACAGTGGCATTAAGTGTCATAATGTGCACCTCTGCCTACCCCTTCGGGGATAAAAGGCGTGATGTTATATGTAATTAACAGCATTTCAATATGAAGTCATCACGTCGCTGTCAAAGGTTTCGAATGGACGACCAAAATATTTTAAAATTAATTTTTTTGGCGATTAATTTATCGCTTTAATTATCGCGAACAATGTAATTAAAATAATTAATGTATTCTGTGAACAATCTACGTATGAAATTGTAGAATATTTTAGATCGCCTAGAAATAAGTATATAATTTTTTATTGATCTGGTAATGTTTTCCACAATCCCTATTTTATTATTTTTTTCCTTAAGTTAGTATATGTTTAAATTTTCTTTTACACTCTGTAAGTGAAATGACCGTGAGAGACTTCGCTTAGTTATTTCACTATTACTTAATTAATTATATTCTGACAGTTTGAGTATTTGTGCGGCTTACTTTAATGTTCTTTTGGTTGGTATTGATCGTCGGGTCATTCAGCAACATCCGTTACTTGAGCTAATTGGAAACTGACACATGCGTGCTGCCATCAGAATAAACTGTTGCGGATCATTCCTCAAAAGACCACTACAGAATCAACTTGCACCGTTCTCGCACATTATGTAATCTGTCTGGACTTTAAAAGAGACAAAGACCTCTAAGTTTGTTTCGGCGTTTCTTCTCAGAGTAGTCAGAAAATGCCGACCCACATCTAGTATTTTAAAGATGATAATGTGTAAAAGTATTACTTAAATAAATATCAATTAATTATTTCATTTCCATAAAACTTAAAATCGCCTAAATGAGTGAAATACTTGAATTGTCAGTCTCTTTTTCTATTGAAATCTCGAAGGTAAAACCTGCAGTTCAACAGCCACTTGACAATCAAAATCAAGCGAAAAATACAACCAAAAACCGTAATGATTTTGCAAAATAAACCCAAACTACAACAGAATTAAGTTCATATTAGGTATTTATACAACTTTATTTAATTCCTGCCAGGAAAGCTAATCACATTTATCAAGTGTGGAAGCCCCAATTTATTTCCACTATTGAATCTGTTAGTCACACAATGGCGGGCTGTCTGCTCAATTATACAATAAATAAAGCGGATGTGGCTTCCATGACGAGGGTACATTTTATATAGAATATACTGCATGTATATGGCAATAGGCTCCCCCCTATTACATGGGACTCATAACATAAATAGTGAAAAGTGGGTGTTACTTCTGTGTGCACCTCTGCCTACCCCTTCGGGGATAAAAGGCGTGATGTTATGTTATGTTATGTTATGTTATTTATCTTGTTCATTTATAAATTTTTTTTATGGTATAAGCCGGTAAACGAACAGATGGATCATCTGATGGTAAATAATCGGCGTCTTTTGGGGATTAGGAGTTTGAGGATCGTTGGGGATTCAAGAATTGGGGAGATTGGGGAAGGGAGTGTAATTACTAATATATTTGTATTTTGAGGCGCCCGCGGAACGTGACGCGCCGTACGCTAAGGTCTGGTTCAGGTTGGGCAGCGAGCCGCCCATGCTCGCCGTCCGCAGGCCCGCGCTTACGGTGGCCGAAGATCGTCCCGCGATCCCAAACGCCCGGAGTGTCCTTCGCACATTTCATACGTTAAGGTTACGACACCTCTAAGTACATGCACACATAAATACTTCACTGTCATTTTAGTGCTTGAAGGGTAATTGGGCCTTCGGTAACTTCACTCATACGACGAATCATAACGCAAGCGTTGTATTACGGCGGTTTTCTGTGAAGCCGTGGTATCACTCCAGTCGAACCAGCTCATTCGTGCCAAAGCGTAGCTCTCCCATACTTACAGCTGTTGAGAATTGAGTTCAGGCACTCTAAGAATTTCGCTTGAAACTTGACTTTTTCCGGCATCCATCAAGAGCAACAAAATCGTTTGAAACATTTTACCAATTCACCGCTTCGAGTGGCGGATAAATATTCAAGGGTTTGGAGCGAAATCTCAGCGCAGTCAACTGTTTGAATAAAACACTTTGATAGCAAACACTAAAAATCACTACAATACAAACTGATCCTTAATAAACTAACTTTAGAATTGAAATTGCTATTTGACTACTTCATAAATCATACTGTACCTATTTAACTTTAATCATAGTTGATGAAAGTTTTCAATGTTTTTATTTATCTTGCCGGACAAGGGGTCTCGGGTTCGATTCCCGGGTCGGGCAAAGTATTACTGGGTTTTAAAAAAAATCTCAGTAGTAGTACGGAGTCTGGAAATGTGCCCTGTATATGGCAATAGGCTCACCCCCTATTACATGGGACTCATAACATAAATAGTGAAAAGTGGGTGTTACTTCTGTGTGCACCTCTGCCTACCCCTTCGGGGATAAAAGGCGTGATGTTATGTTATGTTATGTTATTTATCTTGTTCATTTATAAATTTTTTTATGGTATAAGCCGGTAAACGAACAGATGGATCATCTGATGGTAAATAATCGGCGTCTTTTGGGGATTAGGAGTTTGAGGACCGTTGGGGATTCAAGAATTGGGGAGATTGGGGAAGGGAGTGTAATTACTAATATATTTGTATTTTGACCTGCTTCCATATTTTATTTCATGTTTCAAAACTCAATAATAGACACGTAGGTATTTTCTAATCTCTTACAGAAACAAATACTTTCGACGATAGGTATATTAATTTGAAATATCTCATGACGTCACTTCTATGTACATTTTATAATTATGTAGAAATGACGTTTTAACTCCCGCTCAAAAACTTTGATTCGATTTATCTATTGTCGTCTTATGAGAGAAAATAAAAAAACACGTGTCTAATAGTTTTTCATTACCCAACTGACGGACTAATTACATTATTAATTTTTATACCCTGTCATCATCCCTATTATGAATTCGTTCGACAAAGTTCATATTAATATTTATTTTACGAGTACCATCCTACGAATCATTAACAAAAGCGTCAAATAACTAATATTCTCAAACCGATTTGTATATACAAATAGGACATCGTATATACCTCTACATCTCACTACCTGAATAATCAGAACAATCGAATATTCTAGAACTGTAGTAGCGTCGCTAGACTTATTGATCAGCAAGATAGAAATACTGACCTGGATATGAGATGACACGATCCAATATTAGATCGGGATGTTCCACTGGATTATATAACAACTGTACCTAGTTTAAGAAAATAAATATCTGGCCTCTCTTGTTGAAATAAACTCTCGAGTTCACAGTAAAACGCAGCCGAAGGGCAATTAGAGGTCATTAGAGACAAATAGATTGTATAACCAGTTTTGTTTAATATTTATACACAGTATTTGAGCTGTTTTTAACCGACTTCAAGAAGAAAAGAGGGTTCTCAATTTAAGCCGTACGTTTGTATGTGTTTGTACGATTATCTCGCGCTTTGCTAAACTGATTTTGATGCTGTTTTCAGAAAAGTGTTTTTTACACATGGGAGAAGATTTTTGTTAAATTATTAATTAACCGACTTCACAAAAGAAAGGGGGTTCGAAATCGATTTTTTAAACATAGTTTATACATTTTTTTATTATAACTAACGTGATACATACTAAATTAACTAAATATCGTGGATTACCCACGTGAATATACTGAGAAAAGCTCTACTAGTTTCGCGCAGCCTACACATCTCTGCGACCGTGCACGCTGCTCATGACGAAGAACCCCTCCGCGGTTTGAAACCAGTAGAGCTTTTCTTAGTATATTCACGTGCGTAGCCCGTGATTTTTAGATAGTTTATATTACAAAAGAAAGGAGACCCATAACACAGGCTCTGCTTAGTACGGGCTCCTGTCTCCCATTAATTGTTACATACATTATATATACTATAAATATTTGGTAAAGGTTTGTTGATATTTACCTAGAATTTGTTTTGACCTGTTATGATTTTGTGAGAAATGGGAGAAAATAAATCAATAAATAAATTTTAGTTATAAAATTAAATAATCTGTTGAGTTGAGTTGAATGAGTTACACCTTAAATTATATACAAGGTGTTGTTTTAAAGCCGCGTCATTTTCTAGGAGGTACTTAATTCGAATATCGATTCTGAGTCCGAATCAATAAAAAAAAATTGTAGGTAGATATTATTATTTTTTCTGAAATTACGGAAATCCGTAAGTGCGAATACACGCCGTCGTCTTGTAAATAGCTTTATAACGCGGCTTAACACACACAAACTCAAACACGTAATTGATATTATTCCTAATTTCATAAAACGCTTATTCTGAAATATTATCGAACTTAAACGATTTATTTTAGCCGTATTTTAAACTATTGGCCCGAAATTTTCTCTTACATTGAACCTTTATGACTTCTGTGACATGCCCCCTAGAAATGACACGGTTTCAAAACTGCACCTTGTATACACACGATCTTATTTTCACTCTCTCAGGATCATATTCAAAGTGATCAAGTTCAGAGTGACTAAGAAAGTATAGATTTAACATTTTTAAGTCTCAACAAGACTGATTTTAAAAACACCCATGTTGTAAAAAAATGTTAATATACCTACAGTTTTCTACTCTATCTTGTAAATAAATATTCATTTTCGTAGAAATACTCAGACCATGAAAGAAAGATACATAATTAAAATTAACTTATAATTTATAAAAGGAAATGAAAGCTACAGTCTACAGAGCGAAGAAACCACGCTTCAGGAATGAATTAGATAGCTGAAGGCTTCATTTTACTTTAAAAATACAAATTACTTTTTCACTAAAAGCAATTCTATGAATATTTAATGAAAACCCTGACCAACAGTAAAAAATCTAGAACAGTTGGAGTGATGCGAGTATAATTATTTTGGAGTAATGTTACGTTGCTTTTGTAGTTTTCCTGATGGAGGAAAATTACAACACCATATCGCGTTGTTGTCATAGATTGCGATCATAGATTAGGATGTGAAATCTGTTTCGCTTTCGTCACGAGGCTAAAGTAAAAACAAAAAATATAGATCAACTAAAAATCGCGGGTTATTCACGTGAATATACCGAGAAAAATGGCGATGCCGCGCAGCCTACTGAGGCTGCTCATGAAGAAGAACTCCTCTGTGGTTCGAAATTAGTAGAGCTTTTCTCAGTATATTCATATGAGTACGCCCGATTTTTAGTTGATTTTGTATGTCTCACGATAGTTATTATAAAAAAAATCAATAGGTATTTTTTTAGTTTAAAAAATAATCATTTAAATACATATACTAAACAATAGACGTAAATTTGTAGGTACTATTCGCATCTTACGTTCCATCTGACGAAAAATACCTCTTCGAGAATTGCAAGGCGTGATAATGTACTATGAGTTCGTATGGACTTCCGAAGTTTGTTTTTTGCAATGATACACCAGTTCTTTTTTGTATTCAACATTTTATAATATTGTAAAACTATTGTATTACTAAGACAAAACGATTTTACTTCAACGTAGGCTCAATATTATGTATATGAAACTTATAACACAACTGGAATAAACAATTACAGCTCTTCATGTTCTCTTATTTGTTTAACTTTAAGAAATTGATGATGATAACTTATATGATTTTTTTTTACATATAATAAAGCCCTTAAAATAGTACTTCAGAAGGCATCATCGCATAATTCGTTCCTCTCTGAATTAACGGCATAATTACAGCTCTCTTTTCTGTCTCACTAATTAAAATTCTGCTTTCGTGTTCACTTGATAATCGCTTGACTCGATCCCTGTTTCCAACTAGTCCAGTTTTCTCGATTATACCGAATTTGATATTCGGATTTAGTAATCTGTTTAACTGAGCCCTTGAGATAAGATGTTCGTTACTGGATATTAGTTTACTAAATGTATTTACCTTATTCAGTAGTTAACTAGTAATTGATTCTGTTTTAGATTACTTACTCTTTTATCTAATGTGGGAAAAGAAATATTAAATTCTAATTCTAATATATTTATTGCTGAACACAGTACATTTAGATGCATTGCAAGACTATTGTTTTTATTTTAAAAACGTTGCCCCACACTAGGATTTCTCCTGTTTCGTGGGTATACACATCACATACACATCACGCTCAGACCCGGAACAACAAGGCGTGCAATTATATTATTCCTAAATTATAATTGAAGAGTTTCAGATCACAGCATTTTTTTTTTAGTTATCAATTTAGTCAACATTTTACTAGTTTTCTCGTAAGAAGTTTAATTATCACAAACATTAAAACACTTAATAGAGGTACAATAACTGAACTGGTGAACTCATATTTTTTAATGAAACGCATTAATAAATATAAGCTTAATGTTTTTTTTTATTTTGTTAATGCTCTATGTAACAATTATAAACAGCCTATAGTGTGTCAGTGGCTGCTGACCAATGGCCTCTTTTTACACGGAAAAGGTTTGAGAGCATTAATCACCAAGCTTGCTCAGTGCAGGTTAGCGATTGCAAACTTATAATTAGAAATTATAAGCCCAGGTTTCCTTACAATGTTTCCCTTCACTGTTTGTCAGTGGTGTCTATATAATCTTAGAAAGTATGTACATATAACTGGGAAAAAGTTACATTCTTACTTGCCGATGGTGGGTTTTGAACCCGAAGCGCGCGTCTTTTTTTTTATGGAATGGAGGAGGCAAACGAGCAGACGGATCACCTGATGGTAAGCGATCAGCGCCGCCCATGGACACCCGTCTTAAACCTTCGGGGTACCACGCAAAACACTCCAGGCCACCACGGTAATAAGAAACACAATAACTTAAATAAAATATAATATTAATTACTAAACTGTACAAAAATCACCCAGATTTTGTAAACACTTTAATAATACACTCGAATGAATTCGTACCCTTCGTAGCCGTCGTAGCCATTTCGTAGCAAATCACAGCGTAGTAGTTCGTAGCACGTAGTACTAAGCTCTATCGTATTAGGTGGTCTAGACGTATGTAAGCGTCGACGTTGTTATGTTCTTTTGCGTAACTGTACTAAAGTCAGCTTTGAGGCTTTAGGGTAAAATACCTTACAATTGTCACAGAACAATTTCAAATGTATCAAAGAAATAGAAATACAATTTTAGAAGGTAAGTTCTTAGATAGTGAGTTTTTTATGGTCTAATATAAATTATTACTTTTTTATTACCGGCTGGCTTACTAACCTGATAGACAGACCGACGCCAATCTGAGATATTCAATTTCAAGATCTAAAGGGTACCTTTGTAATTGTTCGCTAAGAATCATCACTTCACGTAATATGCTAATCATCATTTTCAAATCTACGTACAAATAATGTAACATCACGCCTTTTAACCCCGAAGGGGTAAGCAGAGGTGCACATTATGATTCTTCATGCCACTGTACAATGTAACACCCACTTTTCACTATATATGTTATGAGTCCCATGTAATAGGGGGTGAGCCTACTGCCATATTCCGGGCACAATTCCAGACTTCGTGCTAGCACTGAGATTTTTTTTTAAATTAACTTTGCCCGGCGTTGATGCAAAAAAAAAAACAAAATGTATTTTGAAATTAGAATGAATTTTACCCTACATTCTTCTCGCTGCCTATTTCTCTCTCGATTTAGCATCAGTTTAGGGAAAAAACGACCGTTGACCCACGTCACACTCACGCAACATCACTAAAAAGACGGTTTCTATTACAAATCATCTCGTTCGGAACAAAAAAATCTGAACGAAAATTTTCTTGTATTTCAGGTCAATTCAATTTGTAAGTGATTGTAGTCGTCTGTTCTCAGGGGCCCTTGTTTGAGACAAAAGAAATAAATCGCTTCAGGGAATATATAATAAGGTTTCGAGAACTGAAATATTTTTCGTTTTCGCAACTGATAATATAATTATTCTTTTCGTGTATCGTAATTTCGCTGATCTAAGTATATTTACTTACTTACTTATTACTTAAAATACTACTATTGTAGTATTTTTGAGGGTTTACGTTATATATCTATAATAGATAATTTAAGAAGTATCTCAACTGGACTTTTTTATACTTAATCAAACCATTGAGATCAAATCTGTGGAAAAGTTGATTTTTGTTCGCAACGAATTTTTTTAAGTAACTAACTATTAACTCTACAGTTTTACGACGTTAAATGTTTCTAACTAAATAATAAATTAATATTACATATAAGGAAAAACAGAAAAATAAAAAATATACAAAACAAACAAAAAATTTAGTTATGGCGTCGAAAAAATTATCATCGCCGCAGTCGTGAAGAAGGGTGCCCAAAAGACTGGCAGCATTACCAGTTTCTTGAAACGAAATCTGAAAAAAATATAGACCGACGTGAAGCAACGCTTACGTTGTGTTTCGTCATGTGAGTGAGGTTTCCGGAGGCCCAATTACCCTCCCCTTCCCGAATCTCCCCAATTCCTGAATCCCCAACGATCCTCAAACTCCTAATCCCCAAAAGGTCGATAACGCAAGTGCGTTATCGACCTTTTGGGGATGACATGGGGATGGGAAACATCACAGGCGTTACAAGTAACGCCTGTGATGTTTCAGGTGTCCATGGGTGACGCTGATTGCTTACCATCAAGTGATCCATCTGTTTGTTTACCGACTTATGCCATAAAAAAAAAACAAAAAAAGACAAACCCAAAACGTTGAGACCCTCTCTCATGCGTACTAGGCCTACCAGTTTATAGATAAAGCGAAATCATATTGAAGCAATCTGAAAAAGAAATCACCATTGTTTACTTACGTAAACAACTTTTCTACATGCGGAAAACAAAGAATCTTTAGGAATAAAATATATTGCTACTATTTCATACAGAAATGTACAAGATTCCAAAAAAAAAATGTAAGTATTGCTAAGGAAAACCTTTTTGTTATCAGGGCTTTTGGACTTGTATCATCAAACGTCGATGGATACAGGGCAGGTACGTTTAAGGGTAGAAGTTCAAAGGCTGTCTCAGTTGTGTCATTGAAATAGGTACGGTATTTCTGAATAGGTAGGTATATAAAACAGAAAAATACATATTTTTGAAGTACTTCTTTCGAGAGAAGATTTAAAAGAATTAAATCAACTGCATACTCTTTATCGCCGCCCGACTAGAACCAAACCCGTGCATATGGCGCGTCGCGTTTCGCGGGCGTCTCAAACAGCCATCAGACCACCACAGATGGGGCCCAATAGGGCCGATGCCGATTCGGAATCGCGGAGAACCTAACGGGTAACCGGGGCTCCGGCTCGACGTGCAGGAGAAGGAACGGGGTGGTTTTTAGTCAGTAAGAGTCTGACACTCCCTCCCGCCTAACCCAAGGTGGGAGAAGTTAAAGGATGATAAACCCCTCAAAAAATACTCTTTATTTCTTTCTTTTTTCAAATTAGTCGTTACGACATTTAAAGTATTGTACAATATTCTAACACGTCGTTCACCCAAGAAAATAAACTCACATATAAGTTCACAATAGCTTGCAAATAGTGTAAGCCTATCCAAACGTATCTAGCGAGCGATAAACACATACTCCAAGGAATCATATCTCAAACGTATCACGTACGGTAAATATCATCACAAACATCAGTTTAGATTGTAGTTATATACAGGGTGACTTATAACTCGACGTATTCCTAACGGGAGGTGATAATACAACTGATTTCATACAAAATTAGCCCTGTTAATTCGGGAGAAGTCATTGGGTGATCCCCCAATCACCCAATGACTTCTCCGAATGTGATTGGGCGAAAAATCTCCGAAAAATCCGAATGAGGCGAGAGGGAGTGTCAGACTCTTACTGACTATTAGCCACCCCGTTCATACTCCTGCACTTCGAAGAGGTCTCTATCCGAAAGTTCCTAGTTTCAGAATTTTTTTAGTCAAAAATAACTAACTAAAAAATGTTCAATAAATATAAATATAATTCGTTTTAAAATAGCAAATAAATTTGTATCAAATTTTGTTGTGAGTCACTTTGGAAACTGTTTTTTTTTTAATTTGTATTATTACCTCCCGAGAGGAATACGGCGAGTCGCAAGTCGCCTTGTATATCCGTACCATTGCAAATTCCACTTACGTATCCTGATCTTAAGTATCGTTTTATTAATGACTTCAAAAAATAGAGATATTCAATTTCTTTACCTCAAGTAGTTAGGTTTTTAAGACAAGATATAAATGACTATAGCAGAAAATAGAACTCACTTTAAAAGAGGTACTGTTTTTAGAAGGATTAGAGAAGTAGTTAGAAGTAAGAAGTAAGTCTATAAGAATTTTTTTTTTATCAAAAAACAAAGGGTTTTGTTTTAAGTGGACTGGTACTTGGTGGCTCAATTTTAGACGCCCGCTTTTCATGCATGAGGGTTTGGGTTGAAAATCAACGGCAAGTACCAATGTGACTGTTCAGAATTATATGTACTTTCTAAGATTATTTAGACACCACTGACAAACGGTGAAGGAAAGCATCATGAGGAATTCTGGGCTTATAATTTCTAATTATGAGTTAGAAATTGCCAACTCGCATTGAGCAAGCGTGGTGATTAATGCTCAAACCTTCTGCGTGGGTGAAGAGGCCTTTGGTCAACAGCCACTTATAGGCTGTTGATATATGTATGTATGTGTGTGTGCACTGGTATTTCCAAAGTCTACTAGCGTTTGAACAAACAAACAAACAATATTATTATGTTAAGTACAGATAATCTGGCATAGCTTTCAGTACACGTGACAAACGTACCAATGAAGACATAATACGGTCCGTACACAACGTCAATGTGTGAAAACAATACTAAATTAGGTACATGTTTCGGTACCAAGAGGAAAGGCGTAAAAGCTGTGTCTTAAGATTTTTCTTCCAGATTCGTTGTAACTTAGATTCTGTACCTACATATATACAAAATGTGGTGTTATAATAAAAGATTGTAAAATTGTACTTCGTCAATCCGCAATGACATACCTCTAGAATACTTATTCGATCCAATTTGGAGAAAAGGTATGCTTTTAAGTAATTTTGTGATGTTTTAATAATAACTATCGTATGACATACTAAATTAACTAAAATCGCGGGTTACTTACGTGAATTTACTGAGAAAAGCTCTACTAGTTTCGAACCACAGAGGGGATCTTCCTCATGTGCAGCGTGCGCGGCAGAGCTTTTTTCAATATATTCACGTGAGTAACCCGCGATTTTAGTTAATTTCGTAAATTGAAGAAGGATCTAGGGAGCTAATGTGTGCAATGCAATGGATGCAAGTGGCGAGTTATCGTTCAACGTGGAATAATGGGGAAACCTTAGGAGGTTTTACAGCTGATGACGTGTGAGGTACTTTATCATAATTATGATTCTAAAGAGCAATGCATGAGAATGATACAAAGCAAGTTTTAAATAACGAAAATGCAAGTCCAACAAAAAAACCCACAAGTGAAAGACAGGCCGCCATATCTCGCAGTTCCACACGTCTCCGTACATATCTCCACAAGGTAAGAATGTGAGTGAATATGTAAATGTCTCGCGACACCCTCGGAACGCGACGAGCGACACATTAACTGTGACGTCACGCTTTATATATTACCCTTAAATTCTAGGTGATAGAATCATTTACTGTACTGAGGGCCTAGAGCGGGTTCGTATTTTACGTTAGCACGATCGACACGTTTATGACGACGATGACGCGTTTGGCACTCTGATTGGCTAAATCTAAATAACCAACCAATCAGAAGGGTAACTTTTCAATCCTGTTAACGTAAAAAGCTCGTACTAGGCCCTCTATATAAAGAGTTGAATGTATACATAATACAGACGATTGAAAATTTTGAAGCGAAGATAATTTACTTTTAATGGCTACTTCCTCTTGTGGAATTAGATACTTGTTGAGTTTGATGTGTAATCTATACTGTGTCTTATAGTAATAATATAAGAGCTGACAAATAATATAATAATTACTTCAATTAATTATAAAACACATTATACATCACTCCTGTTTGCTGTAAGTAGGCATACTAATAGTTAATAAGAAGTTTTGTGTACCTGAAGGTCTATTGTTCAACTACTTATCGAGGATCAATTAAAAAGGTAGTTTTTTACTTATTTAAGGAACGTCTATATATGCACCAAAATAATGGTCACTGTGTTAAAAGAGTAAAATATTAATTGACCATCATTTTGAAATAGCTCTCTGTTTTCCATCAAATTATTCAAGCAGGTACTATATAATAAATAAATAAATAAACCTTTATTCGAAACATGCAAATACATCGTAAATTAGAACTAGTATTATTCTCTAATTTGTTGTTTATTTATATTTCGCAGGCCCATTTGCCAATCGGCAAAGGCCTCCTTCAACCTTTTCCATTCCTGTCGTTCTTTAGACGCTCTATTCCACATAACTCCTGCCACCTGCATGATGGCATCATCCCAACTTTTCAGTGGTGTACCTCTTTTCCTTTTCGTTTCTCTGTGATACCATTGTGCACTATTACTCCGCACTATTTGATAAATTTTTATTCAGAATTTGTATTTCGTTTATGGACAAAAATAACTATGAGAGTTTGTACTAAACAGCAGTATCGTTACCGGTCAACTCACAAAAACGATTCTTAAGGCATTGGCTGCCAATAAAAAACTATTGAAGGCAAATCCTCCGCTAATGTCGGTCACCGGTGACTGCCATGGCGTTTAACGTGTTAAAAGAAATACAAACTGTTTTATAATAATTATCGTAAGAAACATGCTGAATTGTCGCTGAGAACCTAACGGGTAACCGGGGCTCCAGCTCGACGTGCAGGAGGAGGAACGGGGTGGTTTTTAGTCAGTAAGAGTCTGACACTCCCTCCCGCCTGACCCAAGCGGGAGCAGTCATTCGATGATTTTCCCCTCTTAAAAAAAAGACATGCTGAATTAACTAAAAATAACGGAAAATGATGAAGATGAATCATGAATAAGAATCCCGCTGTGACTCAAAATTAGGAGAGCTTTTCTCAGTATACAGGTGTCCAGTAAATAGTGCAGTATACTGTGAGGCTTGATAGATGGGATCAATACCTACACAACCCAATTCAGACAAAATGTACGGTGTACAAATTATACCACATTGTCGACAATATCGACAAATCACTACTTTAATAACCTACATATTTTAACTTATTCCAGTGAAAAATTTTTTTTAGACATTTTTGTACACTTAATATTCTATTTATTGGTAGGTTCTTCGATTTGTTCATGAAAATAGCCCATAATTTCAGTTCTAAAATGGAATACTACGATCATGAAGTCCACTATGCAGTCAGCGCTCTAGAAGTACGAACAGCATCTGTCATGCATTACCCATACAAACTCGTTAAAAATGACAGGTTACCCATCACAAACTTTCAAAAATGTTGTCAAACTACACCAGGATTACTCAAAGGCTGGAGGAAAACAAAAGAGTATTTTGTCTTTCAATAAAGGAGAACCGAAGAGGGCAATCTCTGGGGACACACAGAGTCGTCAGTTACCTCGAACCTCGAACGGCCGAGTTTACAAAGGTAAACATTTGCCAGAGAACACAAACGTATTGACGGAGCTTTGGATTGTTTATGGTAAACGTAGTTTTACATGTGTTGTAAGGAATGGGTTAGGCAGTAGCTTAAAATATATGCATGTCCAACTAGCTGTTGCCCGCGACTCCATCCGCTTAGAATATGAGTTTTTAAGAATAAGTGGACAGCTTAAAAAAAGTAATAATAAATAAATATGCAATAATAAGCATCAAAAAAAAATGGAAAATAAAATAAATCACCATTACCTTGGTGTAAATATTTTAGTTCATAGTTATTTATATTTTAAGTTGTATGTATTTTCATTTAGTAATAGTTAATTATATGTGGACATCATAATAAGTGACCTTGCGCATTTCACAAAATCACGCTTGTAATCAATCAATATAATTATGAGTCTCTTTCTAATATTCTTTTATAAAAATTACCGGATCGGGCAAAGTTACTGGGTTTTTAAAAAATTCTCAATAGTAGCACTGAGTCTGGAAATGTGCCCGGTATAATGGACTCATAATATAAATAGTGAAAGTGGTTACTAATTTAAATTTTCTATAGAAATAGAAAAGATTAAGTTGTTTTTGGTTCAATGAACTACATGTACTTCCTATAGTATTCATTCGAAGTTTATGGCCGCAAATGCACTGTATATAGGATTAAATGAATTGGTTGAGTAAAGTGAAGAATTGGGTAGTTGCCAAGGTATCAAAATTAAAAATCGAATTAGTCCGTCAGTTAGATAATGAAAAAATGTTAGACACGTATTTTTGTATTTTCTTGTATTAAGTAGCAATACTTAGATAAAATGGCGCTAAGTTTAGGAGTCGGAGACAAATGTAATGCTGGAGACGAGCAGCCCTAAGGCATGTTTACGCACCGCGCGGCTGTAGATATTTAACTGTCTGTCATGTCATGAGTTTCAATACTATATGGTAATATTACCGTTCTATTTTTTGTGATCTCGAGTCGTAATACTGATGCAATATGAATTTTAACCGACTTCAAAAAAAGGTGATGCTCGAATTATTGCTTTTTTATGTTTTTTCACCGATTATTCCACTATCAGTGGATGGGTAACCCATCAGTACTACCTTTTGTTTATTTTTGGGTTTTTTAAGTCGGTTTTTTGCAGCATAATTTGTGTAAGCAAAATTATGTTAAGGTAGGAATGATTAGGAAGCGACGTAGTGTAATGTTACAATCGACAAAATATTCAATAAAAGTTGCTTCGAATCACATACTCTTTTTTAAATCGTCCACAGCATTTGAATCGCCATTTGTGCTCCGTCCACCATGAAAACATGTTGGAATTCTTTTAAATCTTATACACAAACGCAGTACAATTCCCATATTCCAATTGCTCGTGTAAATTTCGAATTTTCTGATAAAATATTTTATGAAAGGCTTCCATGTGAATTTATATGTATGTTATACTCTAACATGAAATCGTCTGAATAGTACAAAATGGGAAAATTCTTTTTGTTTGCAGATTCACTTGAATTTTTGTCAATCAATTCAATACCAGTTTTATCCTCATTTACGTTTGATTATTGCAAAATAATATAGAGTTTATTTTAAAATAAACTGATCTATGTATAACCATCCAAATACCCTGTAATAAATAGGCCGGCTCGACCAGAGTGATACCACGGCCTCACAGAAAATCGACATGAAACAACGCTTGCTTTGTTTTTCGTCGTATGAGTGAGGTTACTGGAGGCCCAATTACCCTAGTTCCCGTCCCTAGTCCCCATCTCCCGAATCTTCAACTTCCCAATTCCCAAAAAGCCAGTACTGCACTTGTAACGCCTTGGTGTTTCAAGTGTCCATAGGCGGCGCCGATTGATTAAAAAAATATACGTTCAGCTGTTTAGATACAAAAACGAGACCAATACCTAAACAAATTTGCACAACGTTAACATACACATATATTAATTTAAATAATTGTTTGGTATCATAGAGTATGTGTAGATGACATCGCTCCACGGGGTGTGCCACAATGAGCATCCGCAAGGTTACGTCGCGAGGATTTTACACAAAAGAAAAAAAAAGGTTTCACAACGCATGACCAGCAATGCGGTGAAAAGAGACCGGTTCTATTCAGTTTTTCTTTTTTCTACATTTAACGTTTGCGTATTTTATATATTCAGAATTAAAAACTACCTATAAAAATTTGGTACATTTTTCTCCATTCATTACTTAATTTTTTTTCTTTTCGATATTGTTATCTCTATTACGCATGTCTAAAACTGCTTCGTTGGCCGAGTGGTCGCTAGTGCCGGGCAAGGGGTCTCAGGTTCGATTCCCGGGTCGGGCAAAGTATTACTGGGTTTTTAAAATTCCCAGTAGTAGCACGGAGTCTGAAAATGTTCCCGGTATATGGAAATAGGCTCACCTCCTATTAAATGGGACTCATAATATAAATGGTGAAAAGTGGGTGTTACATTGTACAGTGGCATTAAGTGCCGAAATCTGCACCTCTGCCTACCCTTTCGGGGATAAAAAGGCGTGATGTTATGTTATGTTATTATATTACGCAAGTTCTTGACCAAAATCACTAAGAATATAAAGAATACTTTTTATTAATGGCTCTTTTTTAAACGAATTCAAAAATGATGGTTCTGAGTTTGACTGTATGTATGTATACATGTTTGCATGTTTGTTCGCGATTATCTCGCGATCGGCTGAACCGATTTTGATGCGGTTTCCAGAAAATTGTTTGGTACACTTAAAAGAAGGTTTCAGTATATTAATTAACTGACTCAAAATAAAAGATTGTTGTAGTCCTTTTTTTATATGTAAGTAGTTTATAAAATAAATATTATTTCTCACTCGAATTATATTACTTTAGACGATATTTAAAAAATACTAATGTAATATATAACTACAAATGTAATATGTACTATCATAACAATTTTTAGACGGTACCTATATTTTCAGAACGTATTTGATCGTTTTTTTCTATTCAAAACACATTATGCGATAAAAAATCACGAGTGATCCTCTCTAATTAGATGAGAGGAATGGCTGGCTAGTGGCGATGACGTGAATGATTTATGTGAACTTAATGCTGGTATGATTCCGACCTTTTCAGCGTCCGACAAAAACAGGATGGTTTGTTTTGCCTACTTGTATATGTTTTTTTTTTAAAACGTTGCCCCACACTAGGATTATCTCCTGTGTCGTGGGTGCGTTTACAAACATACAAGTTCACATACACATGACACCTAGACCCGAAACAACAATTTGTGGATCGCACAAAGTGTTGTTCCGTGCGGGAATCGAACCCGTGACACGTTGCACGGCAGCCGGTTGCCCAGCCACCGCACCAACCCTGCAGTCAATGTTGAGTGTGGTATCCGATTTCCGTATAATGAATGTAGCGTAGATACATGAATCTCTCTTTATTATTGACTTACTTCTACGAGCGGATTCGCCTGTGTTCTCGTGGAATAAAAAGTAGCCTATGTGTTATTGTTGACCATAATCTGGTCATCATTCATAATTCTAACGAACACACAAACTTTTTCATTTATAATATTGGTAGGATAGCAAATCTAAGTTGTCATACCTACTTAGAAATTGTCAAATTCAAGAAGGCATATATTATCTACCAGATTTTTTTACGGGGGAAAATTATCGTATGGTTTCTGCCACCTGGATGAGGCGAGAGGGAATGTCAGATTCATACTGACAAAAAAACCACCCCGTACCTACTCCTGCACGTCGAGCCGGAGCCCCGTTAAGCCGTATTACTTACTGGATGCATCTATTTTTTCCGTTAAAAATTTCGCAGCTGGAGATCCTATTGCCATATTTTTTTGCGATTGGCAACATTTCCAGGCCCTTAGTATAATATTGTAACATTGTTGCACAATGTCCATGCGAGCTGCTCATGAGATTTCCGTGCTGATTTGAAACTGGTAGACCTTTCTTCAATAGTTTACGTGAATGAACCACTATTTTATTTAATTTCCTAAGCAATTATTCAAACCCAGTCTATGTAATCTAAATTAATTATTGTGTTTTCAGCATAATTGTTTGACGAGGAACTCGATTATTTTCAAGCCATGCTAGAGGGTCTTATTATATTTCAAACTGTAGCAAAGCGACAGTCGCCGCACCCGGAAATCGAACCTGTGACCCATTACGCGGCAGTCGCACTTGCGACCATTCGGCCAACGAAGCAGTCAGATACAGCTACTCATTAAAACTATATACATATAAGTTATCATACATTTGCTTAACTTTGTAAATAAACTAACGTTTTTAATGCAGTTTACTAAGTTTTAATGTATTGTCAAGTTGTTGGGTTTTAATAAGTATTCCTGTTGTCGAGTAAAATGCATTTCAGTGTTACAGAGAAGTTATGAAAACTAGTTTAGCTATAGTGAACTGTGTATGGTAAGAAGTTTGAGGGTATAATATAAAATCTAACATAACATATAACCTTACATCACACCTTATATCCCACAGGGGTAGGCAGAGGTGCACATTACGGCACTTAATACTACTGTACAACGTAACACCCACTTTTCACTATTTATGTCATGAGTCTCATGTAATAGGGGGTGAGCCTATGCCATATATCGGGCACAATTCCAGAGTCCGTGGTGCTACTGGTATTTTTTTTAAAACCCAGTAATAGTTCGCCGACCCGGGAATCGAACCCGAGACCCATTGCCCGGCAGTTGCACTTGCGACCACTCGGCCAATGATTCTAATTATAAAATTACAAGGCTGAAAACTGTGAACAACCACTACAATGTGGATAGTCACAATAGGCCTATAGTAAGTCTCAAGGGAGATGCACGTGCCGTAACAGGCCTTGCACCAGGGGCTCTGGAGCAGGTCTCTTTTAGAGATGCCGGTGCCCCTTGCAGGTGCTGAAGGATACTACCGGGGTGGTTTTAGTGAGGTACGAATCCCACATTCCCTAGTTTTTCTCCCCAAAATGTAGGCGCTTCTTGAAAGTTTCCTACCGTCATCACAAAAAAGGCCCAATGTAGGTTGGTTGTATAAGTGTGTAGGCCTTGGTTGGAGTGAAGCGGTTCCAGGTTGATATTGGTCAACTGTATCAACACATAACATACTGGTTGAAAAGTAGTGTTCAAGATTTAGTACGCATTAAGTCAAAATTAACGTCAAATAAAAATCAAGCGTCTATTAAGATTTTTAAGTTCTGAAAGATAAATTAGAATCTAGTTTTAAAACGTAAATGTACCTATATCGTATCGTCTATATAGTCTTTCATAAGATTAAACCTTATACCTAGCTAATTTAGAATTAATTTTGCATAATCCCTTTTTTGTATGAGATTGTTTTAGTAGCTTCAAATTCGCACTAAAATTTAATTATTCATCTCTCTTTCGTCTCGTTGAGATCAGATTTTAAACCGAAATATTTAAACACGAAACTTAAATTTTGATATCTTTATATATACCTATAATTCTGCTGTACGTGTGTATGTCATTGAACTCCTCCTAAACGGCTTGACCTATTTAAATGAATTTTTCTGTATGCGTTTGAGTGGCGCCCTACATGGTTTAGATTCACAAATCAGCCCGGCAAATGGCGCTGCAGTCAGTGTCATTCTTTTTTTTAAGGGGGGAAAGTCATCGATTTTTTTAAGGGGGGAAAAACAGTCAGTGTCTAGGCTATTATAAGCAGCATCAATTTGAATGAATTTTTGTTTATACATTCAAGTAGATATGCAGGACAACTTCTGTCGGGCCCGCTAGTGTTGATATGAATTTTCAACATTTCGATTAAAACATGATTCTATGAACAAGTTATTCAGCGACAGTGAAGTATTAAAACTTCGTAGGAATTCAAAATTAATCAAAAATTCGCGGAGTTATTTTGACCTGCGAGTTGACGAATAAGTCATATTCACATAGCACAAATAAGAACAATCAAACAACAAACAACACAAATAAGAATAATTACCTGAAATGGGTCCAATCAAGACTCCGGTAGTTTTACACACCCAAACGATACATTACATTGCATTCGTATGTATGTACATAAAAATGTTGAACAATATTCTAGAACGCATTACTCTTAAAAATAACATATAAAGAGCGGTTACCATTCGCACAGTGCAAATGGAAATACCATTAAGGAATCCACATATTCCAGCAGAATAAGGATATAAATCAGAGTGGGAACACCACAAGTTATGCACGAGCTCGGGCCGAACCTCTTTTCTTTTCTTTTTCTGCCCCATGAAATATGTTTTACGACCACTTCACAATACCACAAAATGACGTCGATCGTTTTTCTTTTCGAATACATTGCGTTGCGCGGTCCGACCGATTATAATTTCTAGAAAGTTTTAATATTAGATTATAACATAACATAACATCACCCCTTTTTATCCCCGAAGGGCTAGGCAGAAGCACACATTTCGGTACTTAATGCCACTTTACAATGTACCTAACACTCTCTTTTCATTATTTATGTTATGCTTATTGGCATATACCGGGCACATTCCCAGACTTCGTGCTACTACTGAGATTTTTAAAAACCGAGTAATACTTTGCCCAACTTGGGAATCGAACCCGAGACCCCCTGCCCGGCAGTCGCACTTACGACCACTCGGCCAACGAGGCAGTTAGTTAATATTAATTAGATTATTGTTTTGTGAAATCTGTTATTGCAGGTAATATATATGAATTTTAATGTTTTTTTTTTTTTTTTAAGGGGGGAAAATCATCGAATGACTGCTCCCGCCTGGGTGAGGCGGAAGGGAGTGTCAGACTCTTACTGACTAAAAACCACCCCGTTCCTTCTCCTGCACGTCGAGCCGGAGCCCCGGTTACCCGTTAGGTTCTCCGCGACTCCGAATCGGCATCGGCCCTATTGGGCCCCATCTGTGGTGGTCTGATGGATCTTAGAGGCGCGCGCGGAACGCGACGCGCCGTACGCTATGGCCAATTTAAAACAAGCGCTAATGTTTAAGTGATTACTACGCGGCTACGGTGCTACGGTGCTACGATCCAGCTACGAGCTGCTACGCCAAACACGCGGTGCTACTTCGCACGGTGACAACATTATCCACGAGCCACGAGCCGAGGATTTGGCTCGTTATCGCAGCCACCTGCAAGCCATGCTGCTATAAGCATGCTTAGTTCTACTATACAACGTGCATTAAGTAGTACCTAGAGAATGATATTAAAAAGATATCTTTTACGAAACGAGACAAATAGAGAGACGGCCTCTCTTTTTTATCTGTTAAAATTAGTAATAATTTTACGACTACTACCCCGTCAATACGCACTGTGCAGCCTTTTTTTACTGATGTCCAATTGTATAATATAGATCGCCTCTCCCTCTCGTTTCAAAACACTGAACAATATTTGTTGAAATTTAGGCAGGGGCTGATAATAAAACACGCAGACATTCGAGTACGATAATTTTATATTATCCTTTTATAACTTGGAAGTAATACGTCTGGATCCTACCACAGAGTATAACGGAATGAAAATTAAATCGTTACAGGTAGATCGAAGTAAACAACAAGATGGCGGCTTGATTGCGTCATTAAAACTGTCAACTCTAGTCATTACAAAGATTATTTTTTGCAATCTCAATCAAACAAATCAACACGCCCCCTCAAAAATTAACCTGGAGTACAATAACAATTTGCCTAACCAGAACTGTATATCTTCCAAGTAGGTCTGGGAAAAATACAATTATAATGATCCAACATTTGTTGCTCGGATAAGGAAAACCCAGTAAAACCTTATCAGATCATTCCATCAAAATAATCAATAATACATAATATAATCAATAACAAATCTCAACATAAGTTTAATAATCATAACTCATTATTGCAAACCCATATTTCGTGTCATTTCGTGGAACGTCACTGCAGGCAACGGCTTTGTCAATGCATCTGCCAGTTGTTGACCTGTGGGAATGTAATTAAGCTTGATTACATTTTTCTCTATTTGTTCCCTAGAAAAATGTTACTTTATATCTATGTGTTTTGTCCGCTTATGATTAGTCGGATTATTTGCTATACTAATACAGCTATTATTGTCCTCGTATATTACAATAGGAGTAGAAATATCAATATGAATACTCTTTGCTAAGGACTTAAGCCATAAGGCTTCTTTAACAGCTTCATATAAAGCCATATACTCAGCCTCAGTGGAAGAGGCTGCAACTGACAGTTGTTTCTTAGTATTCCAGGCTACTGTACATTTCTCAAATAATTTAAATATATACCCGGTTGTACTCTTTCTGTCATTTGTATCATTACCTCCCCAATCGGAGTCTACATAACCAATCAAGATGTTATTATACTCACACCTTTTATAACATAGCTTTAAATCACTTGTGCCTTTTAAATATCTAAGTACCCTTTTAAGACATTGCCACAATTCTTTACTATTTTTATTACTATACCTACTCAGTATATTAACACTAGTACTCAAGTCGGGTCGAGTACATAACATTAGATACATCAGACAACCTATTACATTACGACATAGAGCATTGTAGTTTTCGTCTGAATTTAGTGCTTCATAATCAAGTTTGCTCTCTAAAGGAGTTTTTACAGGTTTACAATCCTGCATGCCAAATTTAGCTAAAATTGTTTTAATATAAGCACTTTGATCTAACATCAACATATCATCAGAACGAGTGACTTTAATTCCAAGAAACAATTTTATTTCTTGTAAATCTGTCATCTTAAATTTATTCATTAAATACATTTTAAAATCATCTATTGCTATTTTATTAGCACTAATTATAACCAAATCATCGACATAAAGTATCACATAAATATTGCTTTGTATATCACCTTTATTTAGTACATAAATACATCTATCTACTGATGAATTTTGAAAACCTTTCTCTTTAAGCGACTGCTCAAAAATTTCAAACCAACACCTAGCTGCCTGTTTAAGCCCATATAACGCTTTATTTAGTTTGCACACATAACCCTGTTTGCAAGATATACCCTCTGGAACTTTCATATATATATCTTCTTTTAATACCCCATTAAGGAATGCAGTTTTTACGTCCATGTGGTGAATCAGCAAGTTATATTGATTAGCAAAAGCAATAAGGAACCTAAAACTAGCTATTCTTGCAACAGGTGCAAAGGTCTCATTATAATCAATGAGATATTGCTGACTAAAGCCTCTAGCAACAAGCCTAGCTTTGTAACGTAAAGGATTTCCAAATTCATCATTTTTGATAATAAAAACCCATTTGCAATCTACAATATTTTTACCATCCGGTCGCGGTACTAAAGTCCATGTTTCATTTAATAATAATGAATTTAATTCGTCATTAATTGCACCTTCCCACTGAGCTCTATCGTATCGAGTTTTAATCTCATGAAATGAATTTGGTACTTTACATAAAATTGATTGAGTACACATAAGGTAATCATCGATTTCTTTATAAGAAATAGAAGGACGACCCTTGAGCCTATCACTCCTACGAAGTTCAACATTACTGTTTGTATCGTCATCACCTACGACAACTGAAGGATCATCAAGACGTGTATTTGTTTGCTCCGAGTCGATTATGTCATGGTTACTTTTGCGAATTTTACGAGGACTCTCATAATCATCAGATTTATAGCTATCTGATTTACCCCTGTCAGTATTTTGAGACTTCATTGACTTACAATTCTTGTCAATGTTAACATAATCACGAGAATTTACAACATTCTCTTCAGGCTGCAATATAGGCCTGGATTGAAGAAAATTGGTCTCATCAACAATAACATCTCTGACAGTAGCAAATTTTTCGCATTCAGGATTCCAAACTTTATATCCGTTTGGTTCGTATCCCATAAATATACCTTTCCACGACTTAACATCAAATTTGGTTTTAAAGATTTTATCATGCACATAAACAGTTGAACCAAAAACTTTTAAATATTTTATCTGTGGTTTTCTATTATGCCACATTTCAAATGGTGTTTTGGATGATTTTAAAGCATTTGTTGGAGTTAAATTAATTAAATATACAGCATTCAACACAGCTTCACCCCAAAATAATTTTGGAAGATTTGCACCATTTAAAATAGTACGAGCTTTTTCAGTAATACTTCTTACCATTCGTTCGGAAACACCGTTTAATTGAGTCGTTCTTGGGACAGTGAAATGATAAGTTATTCCTTTTTCAACACAATAATTTTTCATGTCGGTAGATAAATATTCTCTACCGTTATCACAATATAAATAAACTATTTTTAAATTAAATCTCGCCTCGCTTTTTGACACAAAATCTTTAAATGCAGAAAACACGTCTGATTTATGCGTTAATACATATACAACACAGTAGTGAGTGTACTGGTCAACAAATAAAACAAAATAATTTTTATTGTTAATTGTTGAAGGAGTGATTGGACCGCATACGTCAGTATGCACAACATATAAAGGTCGCTGAACATAATTTTTATCTTTGCTATGATTAAATGGTAGCCTACTTTGTTTTCCATAAATACAAGATTCGCATAAACTATCGCTCGGTATCACTTTGTCAATCAAATTAATATCAGAAATCATTTTATTATTTTTCAACTCTAAAAATTTACTTTTACTCATGTGACCTAATCGCTTATGCCATAACTCGTAATTATGTATCGTAACATTATACACTTGAGGAATAGAACAGCCCAAATGCACAGATACCTCAAAATCCAAAGCAATTAAATTATTTATTGACCTACCTCTCATTATTACTTTACCGTCTTTACATATTTGGGTGCCTCGGTGATCAAATATGACAGTGGTTCCAGCTTGTTGCAACTTTGACACAGACAGCAGGTTGTAGGGAGCCTCGGGGCAGAAAAGAACATCCTCCAATGTCCCTCGAACACCCAGATTGCTAATGACATGTAATGTTCCTTTCTTGGTAGCTGAAATAAATTGCCCGTGTTTAGCAATAGAAATTTTTATAGGAATAGATAAATCAACAGAATTAATAAATAGACCTTCCCTGTTAATAATATGGTCCGATGCTCCGGAATCTAACAAGAATGTAATTTTCCGTTCGGCTGCATCCACATTGTATTCACCGGTCATAAAAGCAAAACCTGAAAAATCAGCTGATGATTGAGCTGATGCGGAAGGCTGATTTATATCGACTGCTTGTACTGTCCTCGACCTGTCCATAGTTTTCGGTTGATTCATGCGCTTGAAATAATAACAGTCATTTTTCATATGTCCTTTCCGGCCACAATAATAACATTTTACAAAATTAGACTTTTTCCTTGTATTCTGATCTTTCTGGTTGTTATTAGATGTATGATTTTCAAATTTCCTTTTTCTAAACTGTCTCGTCTTGTTTTCAGCAGTAGCTTGTAAAACTTTAGCACTCGTATCATTGGATTCATTCTTCAGTTTGACCTCGTGGTCCAGGAGCCTCGTTTTTACAAATGCTAAAGTTAAGTTGTCTTCTGACAAAGTTTCGATCGCAGTTATAACACCATCATAAGTTGAGGGTAGTGTTAAAAGTAAATGGGCGACTTTGTCAGTTTCTTCGAGTTTAGCGCCAGCCGCAAGCAATTCAGTGATTAAATCATCAAACGCAGTAAAGTGTCTAATCAAAGTAACATCACCTTGCAGTTTCATGCCCAACAACTTTTTTCTTAACGCCAACTGAGTAGCAATACTCTTACGTTCATATAGTGCATCCAAATTTTGCAAAATATCCTTCGCCGTACTGTCTTCTTTTGCAAAACTAAGGTATGAATCCGATAAATACTCAACGATTATATTTTTTGCAATCCGGTTACTTTTGTCCCATGAACTATCTCGAATGACTGGATTACTTTCAATCACTTTTAAAACGTTCAGTTCGCTCAACAACGCACGTATTCTAAATTTCCAAATACTATACTTCTCGCCGTCGAACGATTTTATATTTCGTTTTAATTTTAAATCCATATTATTATTTTCTTCAATAACGGTTATAATTTGATTTTAAATTAATTTAACAGTGGTAATTATTTAACACTCGCGCACACTGGGCCCATAACCTGTTGAAATTTAGGCAGGGGCTGATAATAAAACACGCAGACATTCGAGTACGATAATTTTATATTATCCTTTTATAACTTGGAAGTAATACGTCTGGATCCTACCACAGAGTATAACGGAATGAAAATTAAATCGTTACAGGTAGATCGAAGTAAACAACAAGATGGCGGCTTGATTGCGTCATTAAAACTGTCAACTCTAGTCATTACAAAGATTATTTTTTGCAATCTCAATCAAACAAATCAACAATATTAAATACGCTACAATAGGGTAGTTGCCAGGGAATGAAAATTAAAACTCTAATTAGTCCGTCAGTTAGATAATGAAAAAATATTAGACACGTATTTTTTTATTTTCTCGTATAAAGTTAGAATACTTAGATAAAATGAAGTTAAGTTTAGGAGTGGGAGGTCGATACGTCTGTGGCGACACATGTCACAAGTCAACGGATGACGTCATAAAATCCTACATCGCATATGCGAAGTTTACATTCGATTTAACACGGATAGAAAATCCCAACGAGCAACTGTTGGGCAGAAAGCCCGCCAGGCACGATCACCTCGCCTGGTCGGAGGATCCTCCTTTTCCGATCTTAGGGAACTATACTCTCTGTTCCCTAAACGTCACTATGCCCTACGAAATGTAGCGCATAATGACGTCACATGATATTTCAGATTAATATATCGTCGAAAGTATTTAATTTTGTTAGAAAAGTAAAAATACGTGTTTAATATTTTAAATTAATCTGCACAGAAGGACATTAAAAAAAGTTAGGCAACTACCCTATTATAGAGGTATATATACCTCATTAAGCGGCTTTTACTACACTTAAACCCAAATAAACAATACACAAAACACTTGTACCAAATACGCAGAGATGGCTAACGAAAGAAAATCTAATTTTAGTAGGCATCGATTTTCTGATGAAACCTACGATAACAGAATACATTATATTGTCAGTAACACTTGTGATCCCGTCTGATGAGCTACGCTATATTTAGATGAGCCTTGGCCTTCGAACGAGAGCTATTTTTGTAACTGTAGGTTTTATGTTTGTGATTCGCTTTTGTATTTCTCGCAAAACAAAACATGGTGTAATTCCTTTTTGAGAAGCGTTTACTTGTTTTTTTTTATTGTACTTAAGACGATAATAGTTGTCCAAAGGACATGTCCTCATTTTTTTATAATGATACAAAATTATCTAATGTAGATTCATGGTAGCTGTCCCATCCACATGCACAAACCGCTTCGAATCAAGCTTCCTTGTGCGTATTGCTAAAGAGTGGGGTTCTTTGCCATAGTCTGTATTTCCTGAAGGGTATAACCTGGGAGTCTTCAAGGCCCGAGTGAATAGGTTGCTTATGGGACGACGTGCAACATCGTAGACCGTATCGTCGCAACTACCAGGCGTAATAGTGATCAAACGTCGGTCCATCAAATATAAAAAAAATGTCTTCTTCGGCTGTGGCGAGACAGGAGGAAACGTTAAATTCTACTGTGTAAATATTACCCCGCTTCTGCTCTGTACCAGGCCGAACCCTCATCATCATCATCATCGCAGCAGACAAAAGCGTAAACGAGCACACAGTGTATGTGCTCGTTTACATAAAAAAAAACTAAAAATTCTTTCTAAAAATACCTCCAAAATTAACTAAAAATCGCGGGTCGAGATCATCAAGAGGGGGTCGCGGCTACGTCACGCAGCCTACAGCGCCTGTATCTGCGCAAGCTGCTCATGAGGAAGAACCCCTCTGTGGTTCGAAAGTAGTAGAGCTTTTCTCAGTATATTCACGTGAGTAACCCGCGATTTTAATTAATTTAGTATGTCTTACAATAGTTTTTATAAAAACGTCCAAAATTGTTTACCAAATATTTCTGAATTGATATAATATTAATTCAATTTCAATTAACAATTCTAGAAGTGCTGCTCTTTAAAAGTTCACAAACAAACTTTATTCTACAGCCGAAGATTTCAATTGACTTGGAGTTTGCAATGAGTTTAATTAATGACGGCACGCACCCATTACAGACTGACGATGTTGCTTGGTTATTGGGAAATAAATTTGATAGAAAATGTCTCGCCTCACTGCAAGTTGGAAACTCAGTTCGATTCAAAAGTCATAAGAAATGTTTTATGATATTCTAAAATTTTTTCTTTATTGATTTACTAGCTTTTAACTAAACATCATAACATCACGCCTTTTATCCCCGCAGGGGTAGGCAGAGGTGTACATTATGACACTGTACAATATAACACCCACGTTTCACTATTTATATGATGAGTTCCATGTAATAGGGGTGAGCCTATTGCTATATACCGGGCACATTTCCAGATTCCGTGCTTTGGCCTTTGGCCGACCCGGGAATCGAACCCGAGACCCGACCGACCGACCCGAGACAGGCAGTGAGTTGTGTACATACATTGTAAAATAAAATATTAATATCATTAGAAATTTGGAATTCTTTTGAAAGGATAAATAGTCTATTTCCTTTAAAACAAAGGGTTAAAAACAAGATCGAATTCGACAAATAGAAGTATGAAACTCCTCTTTTATTGTACCTCTATTTAGTATTCTTCTAAAACTGTTTACGAATTGTCAACACCATTGGGACAGAAAAGTATTCCTCTTACTTTGTTTTCGCGACGACAAACGGAACAAACATTTGCAAACGATGCAATAAGAACTGTTTGAAATTCATTAAGTTTTATTCGTAGTTATATTTCTAGAAGTTTCTAGCTACGTCTTGTAAATTATTGTATGCTGGCAACCATTTTGAAATAATACTAACTTAAAATGAAATTAAAATAATTTGTAACTTTGTAAACTAAAGAAGACTGCCTCATTTGCCGAGTGGTCGCGGATGCAACTGCAAGGTGGGTTTCTATAAATAAATTATCAGTGGTAGCACGGAGTCTGGAAATGTGCCCGGTATAAAGCTATACACTCACCCCTATCACATAGAACTGTCGCGGAGAACCTAACGGGTAACCGGGGCTCCGGCTCGACGTGCAGGAGAAGGAACGGGGTGGTTTTTAGTCAGTAAGAGTCTGACACTCCCTCCCGCCTCACCCAGGTGGGAGAAGTCATTCGATGATTTTCCCCCCTTAAAAAAATCCCATAGAACTAATAACATGAATAATGAAAAGTTAGTGTTATATTATACAGTGGCATTGGGTGCCGTAATGTGCACCTCTGCCTACCCCTTCGGGGATAAAAGGTGTGATGTTACTTTAACGTGTTTGGAACATGTAAACCTAGAAAAAAAAATATTTATAATAAGTGAACGTACTAGGGGACCTCTTTTTATTTGTCTACAATCTTAAGTAGGTATTGTCTTACTAACCTTATCTCCGGTCAAGTTCTACATTATCTTTTTGTTTTTTTAATTTTGCCCCACACTAGGATTTTCTCCTGTGTCGTGGGTGCATTTACAAACATACAAGTTCACATACACAATGACACCCAGACCCGGAATAACAATTTGTAGATCACACAAAGTATTATTCCGTGCGGAAATCGAACCCGCGAAACGTTGCACGGCAGCCGGTTGCCCAGCCACCGCACCAACCGTGCAGTGCAAACTGTATGTATTTAGTTTTAATTTTACAAAATAATTTTAAAAGTTTAGATTACGGTTCTATATATTCAGTAAAATAAAATACACAAAAATAATTTTGCGTATGAATAATACTATACTTTTACTCTTTGAAATTCCTATATTTCATAAAAACAAAAAAAACATAAATATGTTTCCACTCTTGATAGTGGGCAGCTTACCACAGATAATACCTCTATAAACATAATTATTACAACTATCTTTTATTTAAGTAGTACTGTAACAAATATTTTCCACTATTTTGGTCACGGCATTACGCGTGAATCGTTGGACCTATGTCACTAATTCTTTTTTTTTTGTTATATTTGTTATTATTAGGAGAAGGTTCCTAAGAGAGAAAAAATCCTGAAAATCCTACGGTAACGCGAGAAACAACATAACATAACATCACGCCTTTTTATCCCCGAAGGGGTAGGCAGAGGTGCACATTATAGCACTTAATGCCACTGTATCTATGTATTCCAGACTCCGTGCTACTACTGAGATTTTTTGCAAAAGCCCAGTAATGCTTTGCCCGACCCGGGAATCGAACTCGAGACCCCTTGCCCGGCAGTCATAATTGCGACCATTCGGCCAACGTGGCAGTCAACAAAACGATACATCTAAAATGATTGTAGAGGAGTTTATAACAAAAATAAACATTGAAAAGGTTCAAATTGGAGTAGCAATTGTGTAAATTGAGGTCCTAAAGAAAAATCTTTATGAAGTAGACCCTTTTTCTTTATAACCTTATTACCATCATTGGTTTCTATAGTCAGAATTTTAATTAGATTCCAGATTAGACAATAGCTACTGTCATTTTGTGAAATAATGATACCACATATAATAGTGTAGTGATGAACACAAAAATCGATAAACAATCAGTGTGTGTGTTTTATAATAAATGTTACAGAAAGTGACAGGATAGCGATAGCGATGACGACAACAATTTATAAAATAGCTTGTTACCATAATACCTCTACATCTATCTGTTTTATTTGTCATGTTCCTTCATGATTACATTTTTTATTTATTTCACATACAATTATAAAAGAAAAGTCTCAGATTATTAATTAATCGTTAAAATTAAATTATCGGTTCAGAAATATTTAATTTCCTGATATACTTAGTTTACGAGAGTAAAATTATAAACGAGAAGAATCGATCCAGAAATATTGCATTTCCATATCGAATAATTTCGCAACGTCACTATTTAGTATTTGTCATAACGTTGCAACCCTGAAATTGTCAAATCTGGAATCGAATTAAAATTCCGAGTATAGTGCGTGGGCTGTAAGCATATTAATATAAAAAATATTTCCCTTACCATCCCTTTGAATAGGTCAAACAAGCAATGAGATTATAGCTTAATGTAGCTGCTTTGCTTACGTAGCGATAGCTTACAGACAAGCAATAGGTTGGTGTGCAGAGGTATAATGGGACCTACATATTTCCACATATACAAAATAAACACTTGCTGGGTTTTTTAAATAAAAACTTAGTAGTAACACGGAATCTGGAATTGTGCCCAGTATATGGTAATAGGCTTAGCCCCTATTACATGGGACTCATAATATAAATAGTAAAAAGTGGGTGTCACATTGTACATGCAATTTACACCTCTGCCTACGACTTCGGGGATAAAGGGCGTGACGTTATGTATTCAGAAGCAAACATTTCATAAATTTTGAAATTTTTCAGAATATATTACTACTTAGTACCAGAGAACTTAAAGTCATTTAAATTATTCAAGGAAGTATCCAAAAAAAGTTTTTAAATAAAAGACATTTAAGGTCTCAATTACCATAACTTTGTGTTGGACCCTCATAATACCTACTACTAATTGGACCCCAGACAAAAATATAATCCTTTTTTTCAGCAAACTTGATTTATTAAACGACAGAACTTCGAAACAAAGATAAAACTGTTTCTGTAACGTAATTTTTCAGGAAATTTTTTCAGAAAGAGATTTAAAACCTCCTAAAAGACTTGAACAAATGGAAGTTGGTGTTCACTTATTTTCTGTAAACGGAGTTCTATTTAAAAGAGATAAAAAGTAATATTGCGATAAATATCGTCCCCGTATTTGGAAAACTAAATAACTTCGTTTTTGGCCATTTTGTCTTTTCCCTATTTTTAAATAACCCAAAACATGACGCATGTTTGAGTCTTACAGGAATTTACTTATCTAATTCCGTTCCAAAAATATAGCCATTTTTGTCGTTCAGATGGAATAATGCATATCTTCAAACTAATTCTAATTTTTTGAAGGAAAAATAAACAACTCAATAAATTAATTAATAACTAAGGTCATTGATTAGTTAAATTTTTAATAAACTAAATAAAATAAGTTGTTAATTTTTCTTCAAATTACAAATTCTATCTTATAACTAACAAAGTTCTAGGAAAACTAAATAACTCTACTTATTTAATTTTGCTACTCAGAATTCTGTCAAAACGTACATTACTTTATAAACACTTCATGTTGTCTATTTCTTCTACAACTAGATAATTATTAATTACAAGATGATGGGCAAATAAAATCAAATAGATTAAGTTATTTATAATTGCCACGCGAAGTATTGTAGTGAATCGGAACAAGGAAGTGCGCGGGGGAAGCGCGGGTGTCAGCGCGTGTGACTGATGCATCGCTCGCGTCACAAGCATTTTTTTTAGTGTAATGCGTAACCTTCAATTGCGTTGACGTCAGTGACCAGAGTGAGAGTTTTACACTACAATGGATTCGCGGGGTAGATTTATGGTGAAAATGTGCCAAGAAGATAATTCATCTAAGGTATGTAGCTACGATGATATAGAACCAATTTTTTGTAAGTAGAAAGCTTCAGTGCATCTCCCACGAAACCAAGACTGATTTATGATAGCATAATACTGAAAAAAATATTTTTTATTATTTCCTAAGTTAAGCTAATTTGAATAATATGAATCACTTCAAGTTGTGGGAGAAGTTAATAACTCTTCAGCTTTCATTTGAATTTTGACTCTTATGCTGAAGGTTTAAGGTTACTTTTCGCTTGTTACGTATTTTTTTTAGGTATTTTTGTTAAACATTTTTAGGGTTCCGTACCCATAGGGTAAAAGCCGAACCCATTTACTAAGATTCCGCTGTCTGTCTGTATGTCTGTCCGTCAGTCTGTCACCAGGCTATATTATGAACCGTGATACCTAGAAAGTTGACATTTTGAGGTCGGAGTAGGTAAGGTCTTTGAAGTCGAACGTAGAGGATAGTGCATTATTTTATGAGGTAAAGTAAATATGCCTATGATAAAATGACATGCCTATCACAATATCTTGACGCAAGTATATAAAATCAATCTACCTACTCCTACCTCGACAACAAATACTAAATCGAGATTAACTCGTTGAGTACCGTCATTATAGTTACAATAGGTTGCGGTCACCGGTGTCCTCGCGGTGTATGACAGTTTAAGCAACGGTGTATGGGTGACCATATCAGTTTACCTATTTTTATTTGTATGGATATTTTTTAATACTTAATAAAACATAGAGTAGGTATGGATTTGAGTATGCTGTCACTTGACGGCATAAACTCTTGTCAAGTTGTTATTGTTTTTCTTTTTTCGTAATTAAATACCTACAATATGGCTTCTTATTGTTTTAGGGTGAAAATAAGACGATAAAACAACAGGAGCAAAGTACCGTCAGCCCACAAAAACATAACATTATAACATGCCAGAAATCACCATCTGAAATTAAGAATCATGTTTCTAATGACGTAAATTTCGCTGTTGATATTACGGCTGATGTTCTTAACCTTCCTGAACATGACGAATTTAAGATTATTACATGCGAATCGGCTCCTGCTTCAATAATGGCCAGCGAAATTATTTCTAATAACATTAAACCACCCCAATCAGCACCTATGCCCGTAAATGTCAGTCCCATGTCTTTGTGTAGCAGTAAAATTAATTTAAATGAATATGACAACATATCAGTATACAACTATAAAGATGTCAGTTCACCAGTCAGAGGGTCAAGTCCCATTTCGGGTGTCGAACCAATGCCACCTTCGACAGATGAAGAACCTTTTTCTGATTCTGGATCGTCGTGGATTCCGGACTCAGAAGAAGAAATTAAAATAAAAAGAAAACGTACATCTTTAATGAAAATGAGATTTGAAGATATAAACTCAATTCCGTCGAGTGATTCTGAAGATGAAACAAGCAAAATTATAACAACTCGTGCTATTATTGAAACTCCTTTTGACCAAGTCTCATTAGTTAACCCCGATAGAAGAATCATGAAACACGATGTCACAATTGCAGAAACAACAGATACAGAAACAGAAACAGGCAATAAGGAAAACAAAATCTACAGATGGAAGAAAAGTAATCAAACAAATTGGAAAAGAAACAAAGAGTTACAGAAGAAACGAAAATGTTTGCCATATAAGAGTAAAACTGGAAAGCTTTGTGCAGCTAAACTGCCTAAAAGTCCTAAATGCAGCAATAGTTGCCGTCAAAAATGCACAGAAAAGTTTACACAAAACGAGCGTGAAATAATTTGCAAACACTATTGGTCTATACAAGATTATAAGCTACAAAAAGAGTTTCTGCTTAAGCGCATCATCATTAAACCGGTGCAGACTACAAGAAAATCTGTACCGATCGACAAACAAAGAAGTACTAGCAGACAATATGGTTTTTATAAAAATAAGACTGTATTTGAACAAGTGTGCAAGAATTATTTTATGTCCACTCTTTGCATTTCTACTGGTCCCATTGAAACAGCAGTAAAACACATGGATGATCATGGTGCATTTACAAAAATAGATAACCGTGGTAGACAAGCGCCTGCAAATAAAACTCCTGAAGAACAGATACAAGACGTAAAAGATCACATTGAAAGTTTTCCTGTAATGGATTCCCATTACTGTAGAAAAAAATCAAACAGGAAATACTTAGAGCCTACCTTGTCAATATCAAAAATGTATGATTTGTATGTGCAGAAAATGAAAAAAAATTATAAAGTGCCAGTTAAATTTAACATTTATAAGAAAGTATTTGGCACACAATACAATTTAGCGTTCTATCATCCCAAGAAGGACCAATGTAGCACGTGTAATAATTACAATAAAGATAAAAGTAATATAAATATCCTTAATGAATATACTCAGCATATAGAGCGAAAAGAGGCGTCTTATAGATCTAAAGAGCTGGATAAGAAGAGGTCGGAAGAAGATGATTCATATTTGTGTGTCACCATGGACTTGCAAAGTCTACTGCAGATTCCATCGACTGCAGATAGTCTAATGTATTATTCCAGAAAATTAAATTTATATAATTTATCTATTTATGAGTTTAAACCTCCACAAAACGACGCTCACTGTATGATCTGGACGGAAATAAACGGCAAAAGAGGCAGTGTGGAAATAGCATCTGCTATTTATTTATGGATTAAGAATCTACCCGAGGCTGTCACGCACGTCACCCTTTATTCAGACACATGCTCGGGACAAAACCGGAACCAGTACATAGCAGCATTTTTATTGTACTTAGTACATACACATAGGACAATAAGAGTGTTAGAACAAAAGTATCTCGAAAGTGGTCATAGTTACATGGAGGTAGATTCGATGCACAGCGCAATAGAAAAAGAAAAAAAATACACAGACACGTTTTCTATAATAGATTGGAAGGGAATTATGCAACGGGCAAGATCCAAAAGACAAAATAAAAATGTAAATCCATATAAAGTAACTGAGTTGTCGTATCAAGACATGATTGATGTAAAATCACTTTCTTCAAAAATAATTAAAAACAAAACTATAGCGGAGAATGGGGAGAAGGTGTGTTGGCTGAAAATAAAATGTCTAAGATTTCAAAAGGATTTACCTGGTTTTATTAAATACAGATACGATTACGATGGACCATATAATTTATTAAATGCTCTTTGTAAACCAGGGAGACCGACTAGAAGAACTCAAAACTCTGAAATGCCAACTATAAACACTGAAGATCTTCCCCGGGCATATAAACAATGTCTTCCTATAACAAAACAAAAGAAGAAAGATCTTTTACAGCTTTGTAAGAAAAATATAATTCCTAAAGAGCTTCATGGCTGGTATGAAGGTTTACCATGTTTAAACGAAGACCAGGGTACTCCACCCTGCACTGATTCCTCTGAAGTCGATGATTAAACTTATTTTGACCCCTGCTTTACATTCTAGTGATCTTTTGAAACCTAACAAAACAAACAAAATTATTTGAGTTTTTAGAGATTAAATTGTTAAATTTACGTGATTTTAAATTACATACATACGCCGTGTTTTATTTAATGTGTATGAAGGTAGTTTTTATTTTAAGTTGCTATACCTTTGTTTATGTCTCTTACATTTACCTTTCAGTATTGATTAAGTACAGACATTTCAATTGTTTTGAATTTTAAATGTTCTATTTTACTTAATTGTAGGATCAATAGTTGTAAGTAATTAATATTAGAAGTTTGTTGATTTTTGTACTCAATGTACCTGATGAGCCATATTATTTTTTGAGTTTTATTTTGGTGGTTTCCTAAATTACCAATGAAGAATTATTTTTATTTGAATTGAGTTGTTTTAAAGTTTTATAATGATTGCTCTATACCTTTGATTTGTTGTTACTTTTTAATAAAGTATATTTTATGTCAAAATACAGCTTATTATTTTTAATGGTATTAATAACAGTTAAACAATATAAAAGTAATAAACGTTCAACTTTGACATTTAAACATATTTCAAGTTTGATAAATTTAATAACTGCATTTATTTCACCTTCTTTTACTCTACCAGATGGATCTAGGTTGTAGAAAAACTAAACAAATAGCCGAAATAAATAACTAATTGCAGTTACGTTACAAAAAGTAGTTGTGGCAAAATTAAACAACTTGGTTTTATATATATTATTTAGTTATTGTTGAAGATAGAGTCCAGTTTGTTTAAGCATAATGTTAAAGATAATCAGGTCCACAAAATATAAAATTACCGACAGTAAAATTGTCTAAAGTTTTTAAGCAAATGCTCATTAATTGAAAAAAAAACAGTAAATCGCGTTTATCTCAAAACTAGGAAATCGGAGTTATTTAGTTTTCCAACTACGGGGACGATATATCAAGTTAAAGTTTTATGGACGTTATCATTATATACAATTTTTATAGAAATATCATCCATGAATTTGTTGCTAACTTAAATCAAAATTATTACATAAATCTAGAGGAGATTTAAATGAGTTTTCTGAGTGTTAAGGCCTTCTTCACAAAGTCTGGATATCTTTTTTTTTATACATAAGCCGGTAACCGACCAGACAGATCACCTGGTGATAAGCAATCAGCGCCGCCCATGGACACTCGAAACACTAAGGCGTTACAAGTACGTTACCGGCCTTTTGGGAATTGGAATTTTGAGGATTGTGGAGGATTCGGGGATTCAGGAGACGGGGACTAGGGATTGGGTCTCCGGTAACCTAACTCACACGACGAAACACGACGCAAGCGTTGTTTCACGTCGGTTTTCTGTGAGGCCGTGGTATCAATCTGGTCGAGTCGGCCCATTCGTCCAAATTAGTTCAAAATAGGTTCTATCTGGAACCAAATTAGATTTAATGTCTACCAAACTTCGTTTCCAAAAATTATACTTGTAAAACATGTAATTACACAGATATCGGAAATGCTACCAAAACAAAAAATAGCACATACTGTAACCAAACAATTTATAAGTATATTTATTGGAACTGAAGAAAACAGGGGCTCTCGTATTTTATGTGCTTATTCTATGGCACCTTTGGGTAACATTCTGGGATAAGGAAACCCCTAACAGGCCGCTTATCTAAATACAGTTTATGATACGTTACGAACATTGAACAACGAAGAGATACGAAAACCTTTTCATAATTTTTCTTAAATATCTTCTGAGGCGCTTTTTTCTAAGTGAAGTATTTTTATGGATTATTATATAACATTTTACTAGTTACTTATACAAGGGAACGATAGAGGTAATTTTATAGAAGGTTATATTTTTATACCACGTGACCAATTAGAACGAAGCTATGAACAAACACATCGAAATAATAGAATACTAGAAACTGATTAAAATAATAAGTAATAACTATCGTGATACATACTAGAGGTAAATTAAGTAAAAACGCGGGTTACTCACGTGAATATACTGAGAAAAGCTCTACTAGTTTCGAACCACAGAGGGGTTCTTCCTCATGAGCAGCGTGCGCGGTCGCGGCGACGTCGCGCAGCTAGTATATATTCACGTGAGTAACCCGCGTTTTTACTTAAAATAATAAGTAACTTATAATCAAAACTGCGACAAAATGGATGCATAAAATTATCTGTTACTCCACAACAATAAACCACGGATCACCTGATGCTAAGCAATCGGCGTCACCTCCGGCTCCTGGAATACCAGATGCGTTACCGGCCTCGGCCTTTTGGGGATTACGAATTTGAAGATTCTTGGGGATTCACATTACCGCATTTCCTAACATAGGTACTAGGTAAACTTCGCAACATTTTACGATCTACATATTATTATTGTCCATAAACAGCTGACTTCACAGTATGTTCCTTTTTATGAAGACGTATAAAGCGCCCTCTGTACGCACGCCCGGCGACACTTGACAAATGTGTGCGGCACTATATCACACGCACTCGTTTACAACTACTGAACATTATTTATGAGCAACTGTTACGGTGTCAGGAAGAGAATAGATTCGATGTGTCCTTGAAACCTTTTTGATGGTTTATGAATTGTGACTGACAGAGATGTACTTAGTTTTGATAGTTCCGAGTCTTTTGGCAATAATTCGTCAGGATATGTTTACATTTTTGGGTTACATTCAGACGTATCTCTCGTAATATTTTGTATGTTATTTGTTGTATTCTGATTTCAATAGCATCAATTTTATACTCGTTCTCACCGAAATGTATTTTTTTTTTGTATACAGTTGAAGTGTGAGTTGAAGAGTGTACAGTTTGAGTCTACATCCTTCGGCACGAATGACTCTGCTCGACCGAAGTGATACCATGTCTTCGTAGAAAACCGACGTGAAACATCGTGTCGTGTGAGTGAGGATACAGGAGGCTCAATTACCCCCCCCCCCTTTCCCCAATCTCCCCAATCCCTGAATCCTTAACAATACTCAAATTTCTAAACCCCAAGAGGCCGGTAACGCACTTGTATCGCCTCTAGTGTACCATGTGTCCCTGGGCGATGCCGACTACTTACCAGGCGATCCGTCTGCTAGTTTACCAGCTTATATCGTAAAAAAAAGAATAACAAATTCAGGGTAATTAATTTAAGTGATCCGACTTTTGACAAAGGAGCAAAAATGTCATAAACAACTAACTTAACTTTCTTTAACCATACAAAGTAAACATTTAATAAATTAGTAAGATGATCTTTAAATCCACTCAAGTGAATTGCTTCTGATAGTAATACTGGTAGCTAGTAACAGTTTCCACGACGTTGGATCTCTGCCAATAGTTAAAGTCGGTCACTAAGAGTACCATTTCAATTTTTATTGTTTAGTCGACACCAATCGCCTGAAAGGTTCTTTGAGAGACAAAAATCTTGAAAGAAATGATTGTTATCTTTCACTATGAAAGCAGCGATTTCTTAGGAACCTCCTTCTATCTGGAGTTTACTTGAAACCTTTTGGAATGAACGCTGCAGGATTTTTCCATTTTCCTCATTGGTTTTTTTTTATTACAAAGTCGACGTTTGATCACATCTAATTAACAGGTTATCTTTTATTTAGTATTGTTAGTATGTAGTATTTTTCCTTTCTTTAGTTAAAATAAGTGACTTATTTATATTCCACGTACTTGTGTCGTCAAAAATGTATACATAGATATCTTGCTTTTTATTCACAAAATCGAATGATCAAAGTCATCAAATTATATTTATAATAAGACTAGCTGACCCGGCAAACTTCGTACCGCCTAAAAGTTTTTCTCACCTTTTAAACCTTCCCTAGACTTCCACGAACCTAATAAGACCAAAATTAGCCAAATCGGTTCAGCCGTTCTCGAGTTTTAGCGAGACTAACGAATAGAAATTCATTTTTATTTATATATAGATATGACTGCCTAGTTGGCCGAGTGGTCGCAAGTGCGACTGACGGGCAAGGGGTCTCGGAGTCGGATAAAGTATTACTGGGTTTTTAAAAATCTCAGTAGTAGCACGGAATCTGGAAATGTGCCCGGTATATGGCAATAGGATCACCCCCTATTACACGGGACTCATAACATAAATAATGAAAAGTGGGCATTACATTGTATAGTGGCATTAAGTGCCGTAATGTGCACCTCTGCCTACCCCTTCGGGAATAAAAGGCGTGATGTTACGTTATGTTATGTCAAATTATTTATCCGAGTGTTGTTGTTTGCTATATTAATAGAATTCCGTTAGGAACAGAATGATCAAATCAAAAAAAGTTTGCACACAACCCGAAAAATTACAAAATCTAGCTTTATAATACGATCCAATCTTTTATTTATTTATTTATAAGTCTTGGAAGACTGAATTACGTTTACTGCGAGGATCGAAAAAAAACCGAAATAATTTAAAATGAATTTAATTACTGAATAATGAATACAAAATTAACCCTATGAATGATAATTCTAATTCAAAGTAGGATAATAGAATGATCATTCTTACAATTTATTGAACAAACAACAACTTGCGAAATCGTTTGACGTCAAAGGTGCATATCAGCAATTAATTAAACTAATAAGTATCGGTGTGAATACATCAGCGATCTTCATATAGTGGCTGTATGTATTTAGATAGGTAGGTAATAAACTCAAACTCAAAGTCTTTATTTGCATGTTAAGGTAATACATACAGGTCATTACAGGTCTTATGAAATAACAGGCACAGCTTACCGGCCTTTTTCAGGCGTTGCAAATTTTAGGGGTGTCACTAGCTTAATATAAATTACATTTTGGTTAACATTTTTTTTTAAAATATTAATTGATTTGTTCGGAATATAGGTAAGTACTTAAGGTATATAATATATTAGTGGGTTAGTGCAAAATGTAAGTGGGTATTCCTAAAATGTATAGTATATAGTACATAGAATATTTATATTAAAATGTACCTATAGTATGTTGGTGTGTGCTTGTGGGTGTGAAGGATTATGTATGGGGTGGGTTTTAACATTTAATTTTGGTGTTATATTTTTCTTTGGTTTCGTTTTGTAGGTCTTTAGGTAATCTATTGAATATTTTGACAGCCATGTAGTAAGGATTTTGGTTAAGCATTTTAATTCTAGATGGTGGTAGGTACAGTCTGTTTTTATGTCGGGTATTTACATTATGGGTGTCTTTTACTTTCGTGAAATTATCTTTATTTTTGAATACAAACTTGCATATATCATAGATATATATGGATGGTAGTATTAAAAGATTGTATTCAATAAAATAGGGCCTGCAGCTATCTTGATTATCTATTTGGGCTATGATTCGTATGCATTTTTTTTTGTAATATGAATAGGTCATGAATATTTACACTATCTCCCCATAGCATAATGCCGTATCTCAACCAGGAGTACGCATATGCGAAGTAAGCTGATGGTGCCGTGCCGTAAAAACGGATAGAAATAACAGTAGCCGTAAGTATCAATGAGCTAATTTATTTGTTTATTTTTTTTAAAGTTTCCCCAAATTAGAATTTTCTCTTGTATCGCTTTTAATATTTACATACATTAAAAAACTTAAATTAAAACTAACTATTACTTAAATAAAATTAAAATTAAATATAACTAAATTAAATATATACAACTAAAGATTAAAATTAATTATAGAAAAAACAAAAACAACTATTTACATAAACTATTTATAAGGCATCGAAAAACTCGTCCGCATCGACTTCAGTGGGGAAAGTACCCAGAAGGCTGGCAGCATTGCCACGTTGTATGGCAATGCTTAACCTCTGACCGAGAAAAAGACCAGCCCTCTGGTCACGAGATGTGTCGACCAGGCGTTTCGAAATGTTTTTGAACAATTTAAGCGCACTCGGACCCCACCTACCTACGTCTCAACCCCAAACGGCTCAAAGATATAACTACCAGCAAGGTTGTTATACTTACGCCGCTTGAGGTTTTCTGCAGAGGCAGCAGCCGAACCAGCACAACTCGCCGTTACTGGAAGATGAGAAGGTGCAAGGGTGTCGACACAGGTTGCGTCCCACACCAAAGACTTTCCCAGCTTCCAGGGCATAATGGACATACCGTCGGGTCTCTTACCATCGTCGCGTGCCAAACCCTTTGGTTCCAGAACAGCTGGTACACCGGCGATGACAAGAGCTCGACGGATGATGTCGTTAATGCTGGCGTGTCGGGCTATCCGGCCCGCGCTTCTGCTACACGATAGGCCGTGGTGGCCGAGGTGGTCGACCATCTCACCGCATTGACAGCGATGCGGAGAAACACAGGGTGCACCTACACGCAAGCAAGCAGCAAGCCGAAAAGTTGAGTCATTCAACATCGTGCCAATATTGAATGACGGAAGTGCCTGAAGCCAGAGACCTGATTCCCACTCACCCACAGCCAATAGGCGAGCTAACTCCGCAGGATTGGTGCTGGTATTAATTAGATTATTATGCACCAACCTGCAAAGCGGCTCGTCCCATTGTCTCTGGGAGGAAGGGTTGTCAGGCAAGGCTGAATTGGGACAAGTTTCTGTCCAGGCGTTCATCGCGTCGGTCAGACACGGCACATCGGGTTCAACGTCAACACCGGCTAAAATATTTTTTGTTAAAGTACTAGTGCTGTGGACAGAAGAGATGAACGCCGGTAAACTAACACTGGAAATTTTGCGGACGCCTAGACCACCAAAACGAATTGGTAGTGTGGCTTGAAGCCAAACACGATCGTCCATAGAAGCATTCAAAAGTGAAGTTAAGGTGTCACGGATAATTTGATCAATTTGGTCCAGAATATGCGGATGCTTCCACAGAGGGGAAGCACGCAGAAAATACATAAATTTTGGGCCGAAACAACAATAGCGAATTAAAGTAAAGGCACAATGTAGATTAATTTTGGAAAGTCTATCGGAAATGTCACAGAAATTTTTAATTTTCTCGTTTATGAAATCAGAGAAACTGTTTTCGAAAATTGGGGAACCCAGGAGAAGAAGAGAGTTTTTATCAACAATTTTTAAATTCGGCGCTACGGTAGAAAAAGTGTTTAAAATTCGTTGTCTGTCAATAATTTTGTCCGGAAGGTAAATTTCGCATTTAGAAATATTTAATTCTAATCCGATGGATTTAAATTTAGAGATCAGAAGCTGTAAGTCATGGAAAACAGTATCTGCGTCACCTCCTAAGGTTCCATCGTCCAAATACCAAACATTAAATTTAGATTTAAGTTGCCGAATAATAGGGTGAATGGCCAGACTGAAAATGACTGGACCAAGAGGATCACCTTGTTGGCAGCCTACCGCAGAATCCAAAACTTTGTCTTTATATAATAATTTTGAAGGTTGTCTATAGCACTGCCAAATAAAACTGTAAATTTCAGGTAATTCTTTTTTAACTTCAGCCAACAAAGTGTCCCTATTGATGGAATTGAAAGCATTTTTTACATCAACCTTAAGGATGACCTCACTTTCGTGTGTATTCAAGAAAGATGATAGGGCGTGTACGGCAGCCTCACAACCCCCTTTTGAGCCGAAGCCTAGTTGGAGGGGTTGAAAGTGCGACATGAGCGCATCTTTATGATAGCTGCAACACAACTTGGCTGCCAAACGCCTGTAAGTACAACCTACGGCAATGGGACGTATGCTGCCATCTTTTTTGCGTAGGGCACATAGATTGGCCCCGTACAAAATGTCGATAACGGCATCCGTCACATTACCGGAGAGCATTAAATTAACCAAAACCGTTAGCTCCTTCAGAAGAGACTCACCGGCTTCCCCGACGTCTGGCCCCGTCAAATCCTTAAGATGTTGAGGAGTCAGACCATCAAGTCCACCAGCAGAGCCACATCGGAAGGAGCCAACGGCTGCGGCTACTTGCTGGACAGTTGCGGTGAAAATATGAATTGGTTCAGGAGGATCGGGAAAAGTGAGGTCAGCCCTAGCAGGCGGGTGTTTACTCTTCAGAGCTTCAAAAGTTTCTGAAGAGTAGGGAGCAACCACGTCACTACTGAATAAAAGCCTGGCGGCTCCGCTTATATCACCTTCACCTAATTTGGATTCTACGTAGTCAAAACGAGTTTTTTTAATATTATTATAGGAGTTAGGAAATTTTGGATCTAAAATGGGGTTCAAAATACTACAATTACTTTTAATTTGTGAGGTTAAGTTTTTTTTAACAGCCAAATTTTTTTTTCACGTGTAGAATCCTGTAGGGGAAGGTGAGTAACTGCTCCCAAGCCGAGAAAGAGTTCTCCCGAGTTGCAAGACGAATGCAATTTCCTAAATTAAGAGCCACGGACCGTCTTGCACCACGAGGAACTCTTTTTAAAACAGGTGTTGAATTTTTGAATTTGGATAAAGTTTCCCATAAAGGCTGATTTGAAACCGGAAAAGAATTTTGTAGAGGAGTAGTGTTAGAGGGGGATAAGGACACACTATGAGATTTGTGGATTTTTCCATAATGTATTCTTAACCCGCGTTCTCCTTTAAAAAATCGAGGCTGAGAGCACAAAGAACATCTTACCAGGCTCTCTTGTCTTGTATCGTGGGTGCATTTACAAACAATTAACATACAAGTTCACATACACAATGACACCAAAACTCGAAACAACAATTTGTGGATCACACAAAGTGTTGTTCCGTGCGGGAATCGAACCCGCGACACGTTGCACGGCAGGCGGTTGCTCAGCCACCGCAACAACCGTGCAGTCAAACAACTAATTGCAAACCCATTCAGCACTTAGAATAAATTAATTAATATGGCGTGAGTCAATCTACACGACATTCACAAAAAATCACAATACTACAATTCAAAAACCGGTATACAAAGATACATTGTTTGTATAATCCGTATTGTTTATATGGGTCCGATGGACCCTCATAGAACACATAAAGTTTACGATTCTTGGAGTGGGTCCAGATGACTTGCTTGCCAAAGTCCACATGTTTCGGTCTTCATAAAATTGTCAAATCAACGCAAAAATGTTTTAATACCAAAGTAATTTTGAGAGCCATTAAGTGGGTAAGCAGAAAAGGTAGTGTTTTCAAGTGCTAATGACGTATAAAACAAATGTTGAAACTAACAAATAACATAACATTTTGCGATGCTTTTAAATTGCACTTTTTGCTATATCTCGATGTTTATTTTTAAACTAGTCTTTTAAAAAAGGCACTTACAGTACTATCTAGACATTTGTATCTATAAAATTAAATTACGTATCATACAAAAGACTATAGTTGAATAACATTCACACACGTATTCAAATGTAAGGAATGTAAGGGGCACAACACCATCTCAGTGCCCTAGCCTACTTCACCTGCACGTGGTACATCCTGCTGATTAACGGACGACGCTCTAACGACCGACACATGGCGGAATAACTATGCTAAGTAGCAAACAGACTGGTGACGGGGAGCAGTGTCACTAGTTCGAGGAGCTACGCCCTGCGATCACCAAACTGCCTGCCCAGCGTGGTGATTATGGGCAATACCTTTCAATTTAAAAACTAAAAGCCAAATCGGTTCAGCCGTTCTCGAGTTCCAGCGAGACTAACGATTGAAAATTCATTTTTATTTATATAGGCTAGATACTCCCGGGTGGCTTTCAATCGCTACTCGACTCTTATTTGTCGTAGCATGATATCTTATAGCCACCCCCATGAATGAACTATCCAACGCTAAAATAATGATTCAATTATGCTATTAAAAATCCAGTAGTTGTAAAGATAAGCGCTTTGAAACAAACAAACAATATATAACTATATTTACAACTTAAACTTGTAACCAGGCAAAAACTTTGACTGTCTAAAAGTAATCTTATCATCCAATGGTGATCGCGAAATGATCTCCGGCAACCGTAAGCACGGGCCTGCGGTGAGCACGGGTGACTCGCCGCCCGACCAGAACCTGACCCGAGCGTACGGCGCGTCACGTTCCGCGCGCGCTTCAAAGAGCCATCAGACCACCACAGATGGGGCCAGGGTTGATGCCGATACGGTGCCGTGAAGGATTTAACGGGTTACTGGGGCTCCGGCTCGAAGTGCAGGAGTAGGAATGGGGTGGTTTTTAGTCAGTAAGAGTCTGACACTCCCTCTCACCTCACTCGGGCGGGAGAAGTCATTGGATGATTTTCCCCCCTCAAAAAATCATCCAAAGGTATTGGAGGCAAAATCTACATTCATAAATCTAATAGTAAGGCACTTAGGGGCACTTAACTTTTATTACAAGTGCTAACAAAATCTGAACGTGATCACATTACGATAAAATGGCAATAGTTTGAAGATTAAATTTATTTTCTAATTTTATTTTTTGCTAAACTTTTCCAGCCCGCTTCTCATGGGTGCGTATTCAAAACCCACTAACGGCCACATATACCTCGGATACCTCGGACAGAACATATAACTCGAAAAAACTGACATTCTTTCTAAAACATATAACTCCCTAAAAGTATTATGTTTATATATGTTCTTTCTAAAACATATAACTCGACTAACATATATCTCGGAAAACTCAAATTCCGAGTTATATGTTCTTTCTCAGCTTATTCATATATTACTGACAAACGGTGAAGGAAAACATCGTGAGGAAACCTGAGCTTATACTTTCTAATTATAAGTTTGAAATCGCCAACCCACATTGAGCAAGCATAGTGATTAATGCTCAAACCTTCTCCGTGTGATAAGAGGCTTTGCTCAGCAGTGGGCACTTATAGGCTGCTGATGATGACGATGAAACTTCTTTAATTCATCGGGTAAGGAAATGTCTCAGTTTGCAGTTTCATTAACTGTGCTTGAGTCAATAAATCGTAAATATACGTAAGTGTTTCTTATAGTTAGGTAGTTGGCCTATAAAAGTGGTTGACATACATGCCATACTTGTTCCACATTGCCATAAAAATTCAATAAAAATATAAAATTAACTTTTTATTTTATTTTATTTAACTTCATGCAACAAAAGTACATAGGAGTACATAGCATATAAATTCTATTCTACAAATAAACAATTTTAAGATTCTGAATTTAATATCCTTTCTAGAATTCAATTTCTACCCGTAGAATACGCAATACGTCTTCTCGTACATATAAAAGAAATACAACAAATCACAACTCGGACACAGCCCTCACGTACCGGCCATTGTAGGAACAAATGAATTGCCCACTGGGTACTATCGTATATCCGTATATTTCTAACCAACAATGCCGTCCATCGGGTTATATCTGATTTCGTATTTATAAGAAACGAGTTATTACCTTCTCTATGGAAAAAAGAACAAATGTAATCTATGTCGGTCTCCAACCTCTTAACCATCTCCAGATACAAAAAAATCATAAACACACAAACGAACAAACACATTTTTCTCTTTACAATATTAAGATATTTGAGTACTAGTATTACAACTTCGTAGCACTCGTAGCAATGACGTCAACTCGCCATCTACGTTGTAGCACCGTAGTCGTCAATCCTTCATATTTTACAGACGACAGGGTCATATATTTATTCTCGTAAAGGGGCATTAACTTTCAGTTCAAGTGAAGGGTCCTAACAATATTGTATCAATTTATCCAAACACAAAGGGTATTTCAGGAGCCTGAAGCCAGAAATTAAACTGTCATAGTTTATAACTTCAGTAAGTTTTCATGACAGGAGAGATTTGTTAAGGTGTGCCTTTTATTTATTCAACAGATTGATAAATCTTATATAACTATTTTTAGTGTTGAAAAGGTTTTATTTCTGAACATTTAGAATTGGTATGATGACAGGGTATGAACATTAAAAATCTAAAGTTCGTAAGTTAGGTAATGAAAAATTATTAGACACGTATCTTTTTGTCGTATAATAAAACAATACTTAAATAAAACGAATCAAAGTGTTAGGAGTGGGGGCTAAAACGTCATTTCTACGTATAAAATGTACATAGAAGTGACGTCACGCGACATTTCAAATCAATATATCGGCGAAAGTATTTGTTTCTGTAAGAAAATAAAAATAGGTGTCTAATGATTTAAAATAATCTACCAGACGGCCACTAAAATAAAAATTAGGCATCGACCCTATACATTGAGAACAAACTAGGTATCATTATAACAATAATTATGTATTTAACGTTAATTTTCGATTCCAAAGTTGTTTCAAAAGTTTTATTGCTGTTCTTATTCATTCGAAAATTAATAGGGGATAATCGTTTGACCTATATCGATGTAATAAATCAAAGATGCGAATATTTCACAAATGATTAGGCATTTTCTCAATAATGATAAATGATTTCATATAACATTTTCAGCAAAGAAATATCAATTATATGAGAAAGCCCTATTTAGGGCATCTCTTTAGATTTTTATATAGTTTTTTATATGTATATAGCTCATAATATCGGATGTCCATGAGCGGCGTTGATTGCTTACCATTAGATGATCCGTTTGCTCGTTTGCCTCCTATTCCATAAACAAATCTCTATATACCAAAGGAATTTTCAAGTAAATAAAAATAACCAAAAAAATAACCAAAAATATTTTTAACATTTATCACGAACTTCGAACACATTACTCATGAAATTCTCTTTCACTCTCTCCTTGACTCTCAACTCCTCTTCGACTGCGAGTGTATACTTCTACTGGACTAAATGCTTCCTCTAGATAAATACTTTGCCGAAATCTAACTGTAAAAGATCCGAAATCATTGTAATTTGTGCAGTTTTAAATCAACATGTCCTCAAAATAAGGTTTGATTTGAATTAACCGATTGTGCATAGTCACATAATATAGGTACAAATATCCTATAATCATTCCATCAAAAATCGACAGTTGATGCACATATTGATGAACAGTTGACAACGGAATACTAAACCTAACATCTGATATAATCCGGCGTTACTGAACTATAGTGTTACATTATATGTTTTAATGCAAATTTTGCTACGGAATCATTGTTTAAGATTCTAGGAAACGTAACTGCCATAACAGGTATCAGCATTATTGTAGAGGTATTACTAGCTACTTCCGCGCGGTTTCACACGCTCTGCTCAGCTCCTATTGGTAGCGTGATGTTTTGTTGCCTATAGCCATCCTTGATAAATGCGCTATCCAACACAAAAAAAATTCAAATCAGACTTGTAGTTACGGAGATTAGCGCGTTCAAACAAACAAACAAAAAAACAAACTCTTTCGCTTTATAGAGGTATAATAGTATAAGATTTTACTATAAACTTTTACCAACGGTTTTTTCCACATAAATAGCCATGTCCTTTTCCGTATTCTATGTAGAGGTATGTAGGTAGAAGCCACATTATAGACAATAGTGCGTTTCGTCGTGTGAGTGAAGTTATCGAAGGCCCAATGACGCCCCACCTTTCCTAGTCTCAAATTTCTAATCCCCAAAAAGCCGGCAACGACCTTGTCATCTGGTGTCATTGGCATCTGGTGCCGATTGCTTACCACCAGGTTATCCGTCTGTTCGTTTCTCGATCTATACTCTAAAAACGTCGCGGAGAACCTAACGGGTAATCGGGGCTCCGGCTCGACGTGCAGGAGAAGGAACGGGGTGGTTTTTAGTCAGTAAGAGTCTGACACTCCCTCCCGCCTCACACAGGCGGGAGCAGTCATTTGATGATTTTCCTCCCTTAAAAAAAATACTCTAAAAACACTTATTTTCTTCTCTAAATCCTTAAACATAAAGAAGTTTTAAGTCTGTTTCCTATCCCAATTTTCTATTTGTTACTACACACTGTGTCATTATATTATTATTACTTTTCCTGCTCCAGGTCCACAGGAAGAAATTCCAATAGGAATAGGTGGTACCTTTGTACTTTAATTTTATGTATGTGTTGTCCTTTATGTTGTATGTGTGTACATAAATAAATAAATAAATAAATAAGATTGGTTAAGAAGACAAGAGAAGATGAAAGCTTTCACATGGAAAATAAATAAAAAATTGTATTGTTGAGATGCAGCATAGTATTGTTATTACAGCAAACAAAAAATACAGAATACCTCTCTGAAGATTAAATTAATTGCAATCTGCCAATTATTTCTGTCTCGGTGTCGACATGGAATGCCAACTTTAACATACAATTATATGTTAACAACTCAGTTCGTTACACCAATCAGTGCACGATACAGCAGTATGCATTCGATACAATGTGTTAATTGATTAACAAATTCGTAGTAAAAAACAAAATGATTGGTACATTTTTTTGATGTAGGAACCAAATATATATTTTTTCATTTCGACTCCACGGTTAGTGCGGTGGCTGGGCAATTGGGTGCCGCGCAACGTGTCGCGGGTTCGATTCCCGCACGGAACAACTCTTTGTGTGATCCACGATTGTTGTTCCGGGTCTGGGTGTCATTATGTATGTGAACTTGTATGTATGTAAACGCACCCACGACACGAGAAAATCCTTGTATGGGGCAAACTTTTTTTTAATTTTTTTTTTTGTGTTTATTCTTAAGACTAGTTTTCACGACTACTTTTAATTCATACATCAAATTAGGGAGAAAGCGATTACTCTTTATAATCGTAAAAGGTGGTATCCTACTTATCCTACTTGCTACTACTATTATAAATGCGAATGTTTGTGACGTATGTTATATGTATGTGTGTGTGTGTGTGTGTCTGTGTTCGTTATTCTTGTATGTCAAAACGACTGAAGGTATCGAGATGTAATTTTAAACAGAGGTCGATAATAAGTAGCTGTAATAACATATAGGCCACTTTTCACTCCATGGAGAATCTAATCCTTACTTCCTTACTTCTATCTATCTATCTTCTATCTTCTATCTTCTATCTTCTTCTTCTATCTTCTATCTTCTATTATAAATCGGAAAGTGAGTTTGTTTGTTTGTTCCGCTTTCACGACGTAACTACTGAACCGATTGCTTTGAAATTTTGCAGACATAAAGTTAGAAGTCTGGATTAAATAATAGGGTACTTTTTATCCCGGAAAATTTGATATTCCCGAGGGAAAACAAAAGTATTAGTATAGATGGCCGTGTGTATTGGTATATGTCACATAAGCTACCTTTTATCCTTTTGTGACGCGAGCGAAGCCGCGGGTAAAAGCTAGTATTACCTATAAGTTTGTATGTTTGTTTGTTTGTTCACGTCAAAACGGATGAAGGGATCGGAATGAAATTTGAAACAAGGGTAGATTATAGTCTGAAATAACGCATAGGCCACATTGTATCCCACGAAAACACAGAAGCTAGTAGCTTCGTAAAATGATACCACAAGTTATCACTACATAGTATAAAACAAAGTCGCAATCCACCGTCTGTCGGTCCCTATGTATCTTTAAAACTACGCAACGGATTTTGATGCGGTTTTGTTTAATATATAGAGTGATTCTTAAGGAAGGTTAATATGTCTAAAACATGCTTATTGCATCCGTGTGAAGCCGGGGTGGGTCGCTAGTAAAATATAAATGTTATCTTGGCTTGAACCCAGTAATCAGTCAGAGAGTATTCACATATTGGTCAAACGTCGGCCCATCAATATAATAAAAAAATACTTAACAAATACAGGATATTATAATATGTATATACAGATGCGACAATACCTAATAATTTTAAGGTTCGTGAACTGCTACGAAAGGAGCAGACAAATGCATCATGTACTTAATTTATCATTTTGACATTTGTATTTAAAATGTATGTTTCTGGAGTTTAATCCCCACATTATTTATTTATTGTTATAGTATAATTATTTAGTAATACTTATCATCTACACTATTTAATGTATCTTATATGTATAATTTATATTATAGTATAACTATATATACGTAAATATATTTATATAAGTAATGCATAATTAATATATTGTATTGTACTCGTGTGTATATATATTATTATATTTATTTAGGTTCAAATTTTTTTTATTTTTTTATTGGGACAAGCCCGCCACAACCTCCCAAAACCACTGCAACTCCTGTAAGCCAGGATCTACAGTAGATACAACTATGAAAACACCGGAACACTGAAGTCCGGCGCGTCCCAGGGACATGAGTAACTGTCTTGGTTCCCGCAACGAAGTGAATCAGAAGATATTATAAGACTTTGAAAAAAGACCCCTTGAATATTGGGCAGTTTATCTAGTTCGGGAACAAGGCACAGATCCATAGAAAATCCAAATGGATAGCTACCTTGTGTGGGTGAATTGCCAATTTCCCTGATCCAAAATGTTGTCATCTTCCTTTCGAGTTGCCGTAGTAAAAAAAAAGTTGGGATGCAAAAAAAACTTTTCAATAAATAATGGCTGGTTTCATCGTGCTTGTTTTTTTATTTATTTATAGACCTAACATGATTTAACGGAACTAGTTTATTTCATTAGTTAGTCTTGAGAAGGTTTGAGTCTGACTTTGGCGCACAGTTGGCTCGGTGGTTGTTTAACCGGCTACCACGCAACGTATTGCGGGTTCGATTCTTTGTTTGATCTTTGTGTGATCCACAAATTGTTTTTTCAGGTCTGGGTGTCATGTGTATGTGAACTTGTATGTTTGTAAACGTACCTACTACAGAAGAAAATGCTAGGGTAACCTAACCCTATCTAATATTTTAAATAACGTTAGAATTGGGATGATGACAGGGTATGAAAATTAAAAATCTAATTAGTCCGTAAGTTAGGTAATGAATGACAAAAAATAAATAAATATTAGACACGTATTTTTTTATTTTGTCGTGTAACAATACTTAGATAAAACGAATCAAAGTTTAGGAGTGGGGGCTAAACGTCATTTCTACGTATAAAATGTACATAGAAGTGACGTCACGCGACATTTCAAATCATTGAGGAGGAGCCTCAAAGAATACGTAGGCTTAAAAACTTATTTCATGTTCAAAAGAAAATACTTTTGTCAAACACAAAGGTATTCAAAATTACTACACCTTAGTATTTGGACTTTCAGAATGTTTATTTCCCCAGAGTAGGGCTAGTTACATGGTAAAGGTCTTTGTAAAACTTGTCAAACGAAGCGAAAGGCCATAGTTTTTTGCAAAAATAGAAAGAATAAACTTAAAATACAGTATTCTTTGTACTGTACCTGTAGATGATGTTTATTTACATATTTATATTCTTATTTTGCTTTTGCTTTTTTTTATGGCATAAGCCGGTAAACGAGCAGACGTATCACCTGATGGTAAGCAATCGGCATCGCCCACGGACACATGGAACACCAGAGGCGTTACAAGTGCGTCACCGGCCTTTTGGAATTAGGAATTTGAGGATTGTTGGGGTATTCAGGGATTGGAGAAAGGGGGGGGGTATTTGGTTTTCTGAAAACAGAGCTTTGCTTTACTAAAAACAGCCTTATTGAACCATTAAATGGTGTTTAATATGAACACTTTCGTGAGACAAACTAAATTAATTATTATGGTTTTGGCTTACTCACGTCACTGTTTGACGAGGAACTCAACTAGGTTCAAGCCATGCTAGAGGCTCATATTCATGAGTAGCATTCCGCGACGCGACGTGGTGACTGTCGCGCTGCTACTCCTTATGCTACTACACATCATTAAATGGTGGTTTTCATTTCATAATTTTTTAAATCAAAAACGGAACTCAATGCCACTGTTCAATGTAATACCCACTTTTCACTATATATGATATTAGTCCCATGTAACAAAGGGTGAGCCTATTGCCATATACCGGGCACATTTCCAACCTCCATGCTACTACTGAGTTTTTTTTTAATCCAGTACTACTTATACTTCGCCTGACATGGCAATCGATCCAATAAGACAGACGATCTATTCACCATATACTGGGACCTCATTTTATCCAGGTCGCACTAGTGAAAAGCGGAACATACAAATGACAGCAGGTAATGAAACCTTTTATATACGTCAACGATCTCAAAAAGGTCTGAAATGGTTGAAATATTACGAGTAAATACGGGAATATGTCAGTCATAGTGCATTTTGTGCAACTGTAATGTAAAGCTGTTGGTATTTTTTTATTTACACTTCTGTTGCGGACTTAATTGGCATGTGCATTATGGTGGCATTCTCTAACAGTCAACTATGGGGTGACGCAGAGATGTGCAACAGTACGTGTAACAAGTATTATGATTTATATTATAAAACTCAGAATAAATCTTTACGAATAAATTCACATTTATTTATTTATTTATTGACGCTTCATGCACAAAGTGTACACAACGTGGACTTAATGTCGCAGGCATCTTCTCCCGGTCTAACCTTCAGGTGATGCAGAGAAGAGTGAATGGTAGGAGCAAGAAGCAAGCAACGATTTAATTGAGAAAATAGAAGATTATACTAACATATTTCAGATATGAACCTGTGCTCGCAGGCGTCCTTCCGGTAGATCTTGAGGTGCAGCGACGTGCTGCTATGTACTACAGTGCGAGGCCTAATTTGTCAGCAAGCTTTCTAGCACAACGTGATAGAAATAAAATTGATAGATTGTTTAACCCAGTGACGGACGTTTGGGGCGAGCTTATAACCAAATGGCAGTGTAGATGGGCATCTTCTATTAAGGGCCGCCACCTGTATCAGTTCTTCCCATCCGTGCATGAGCAGCTGGAGAGGACATGGTTGGAGGTGGATCACTGTGTTGCCCAATTTCTTACTGGCCACGGCAACTTTAAAAGCAAATTGTTCTCATTTAAACTTATTGATTCACCATGGTGCCAATGTTCGACAGAGGAGTTGCGTTACGAGCAGTCGGCCCATCACATACTCTGGGAGTGTGATCTCTGGCAATATGAACGTAACACTATGTTAAATAATTTAATTGTTTCGTCAGATGTAGTTTATTATACGGACCTTGTGGAATCTAGAACGAATTTCCGTGCGTTTAGGCGTTTTTGCCATACCTATTATTGGAAGCAAGTATAACAGCTCACACATAGGACCCACTTAATTTTTAGTCAAATGTCCGTGGTGCTTGGCGACTGGGCTTCACCCAGTTGTACAGTCTCTTCTTTGTGCCTTTAGGCTTAATTCATTCTGTCTCCTGCAGTAATTCACCGAGGGAAGTGAAAACCATAGTTTTTTCTTCTTCTCGTGATCAATAAAAGAGTTACAAGCCATTCTTTTCTATTTCGAGTCTTGTTACGAGTTATGGCCTACACGATTTATTATGGTTTTTGTTTAGTTTGGTTTTCAAAGATCGATGTTGTTGATGAACCTTCTTTGAGAAATAAAAAATGGCTCAGTGTCGAGCCGAAACGAATAGAAAAAAAAAGTTTTGATGCTGTTTACCATGTCGCTAGGTGAGCTAGAACTGATCAACCTCTATCTTTATATATATAATTCTTCTGTGAGTGTGTATGTCACTGAACTTCTCTCAAACGACTGGACCTATGTTTATGAATTTTTTTGTGTGTGTTCAAGGGGATCTGGGAATAGTTTAGATTCACAAATCAGCCCGGCAGATGGCGCTCTAGTCTATTTCTAGGTTATTTATATATACCTATTATTACAGGACAACGTCAATCGGGTCCGCTAGTACCTTTTTATAATTAGTGTAGCCTTCATGTATGCATACCGAAGTCTGTTCTAAAAAACCTTTTTAAAATGAAATAACGGAGCAATTTCAAAAGCGTAATAGGTACATTCACATAATTATCACCTCGTTCCCACTCCACATTCTTACCGTCAGTATTTTAATTAGTGAAGCGTTCCTTCAGTAAAACCTCTTCCGTGGTTCCGCATATTTTATGAAACTCATGAGAGACTGGCTGAATGGAATGGGCGAGCGATGGTATAAAAGATCATACAATTTTGTCAGATTCAAACTTGGAAAGTAAATTAATTTAAAAGTTGTAGTGGTTGTCTCGTTGTCTGTCTTGTGGATAAAGTTCGTGCAAATATAATTTATGAACACAAATCCACAACTTTAAATTCTTAAGAGATTAACTAGAAATATATAGTTACGGTATTTTTTTTCTTTGTATTTATAATAACTATCATGAGACATACTAAATTAACTAAAAATCGCGGATTACTCACGTAAATATAGTGACAAAAGCTCTACTAGTTTCGAATCACAGAGGGGTTCTTCCTCATGAGCAGCGTGTGCGGTCGCGGCGATGTCGCGCAGCCTACCTACGTAGGCTAGTAAAATACAGTAGAGCCTTTCTCAATATATTAACGTGAGTAACTCGCGTTTTTAGTTATTTTTTTTCTTGATCAAATTCCTTGCTATAATTGAGAATTTCCTTACCTTTTTTTGCATTTTTGAAGTGAAAACTTCTTTAGCAGCGTTGTACACAATTTTTTCCATTTTCTGCTACCAAGCGTCACTACTTTACACATATTCATTTGATAATAATGACTTATTGCATAGCACATGCCATTTGAGCATCTCAGGCCAGCTTTCAAGAAAATTAGGCGCAGACTCACACGTCCGTGTTTCATTATTAATTTTCAGGATATGAATGTTTGGAATTTATGAGATGACAACCGCTGTGGGTACAATGAAGACAAATTGTTGCGTCCCATCCTCTTATCAAGTTTAACGACCTAGGTCTTCTCACATTACTTTCGTGGAAAATAAAGATAATACAAAAACGAAAATTGCTATGGAATAATGAACTCAATGTACTTACATTTAAGGGTATCACTGTTAATAAGTTCTTTGTACAATGATCAATGTGGTTTCTCTATGGACATGATTAAATGAGAAATTCTATACATCAAATTATACGTTGACTGAGCTGCTACTGAGAATTTCGATATTAAAGTAGGTTTTAAAAGAAGTTTGCATCTATTGAAAAAAAAAAAAACGAGGGTGATAAATGTACGTATATATAAATGTAACCCAGTACATAAACTACCTACCAATACTACATACTAATATAAAACAAAATATGTAAATAATAAAATAAAACAATTATATATATATATTTAATTGTTTTATTTTATATATATAATAATAACGGGTTTATATATTATATATAATTGTATATATAAAGTTTCTGAGGAGGGTGTTAATTGACACTTGATTGTGTCAGTTTTTTCTGAAGATATTCAGTGACTTAACATTAAAAGGAAATACTTACTTACTGACATTAACGACATGTATTTCAATAAAAAACTTAAATAACAACTATTACATAAATAAAATTAAAACTAAATATTACTAAATTAAATATATACAACTTACTTACTTAAATACTGCGTCTCTAATTTTATGCTTTTAATATTATGCTTGATAACAAATCTTTGATAATAATAAATTGGATTGGATAATAATTAACTAATTAATTACCATGCTAACATGGTATTTATTCTTGTAGTAATTATTATAGATGTGGTTAATTGTAGTGTGTAATATAGGCAATATGGCGATATGGCAATAGGCTCATCCCTATCCGATCTACCTAATCCGAATACATGGGACTTATAACATAAATATGACATTAAGTGCTGTAATGTACACCTCTGCCTTCCCCTTCAGGGATAAAAGGCTTAAATGTTGTTTATTCTTCTCATGCATAAACGGTAAGTTAAATTTGATACCAAACTCACTCACTCATCCATGTCATAACATCACTCATACCCACCCCTATATTATGAACTTATAAGTTATATTATAATAGAGAGCGAGTCTGCCGAACGCATTCATTCGTTTAATGAAGAAAAATATAGAAAATTTTTATCAAAACATGAGACATGGCTCTTTCCTTTTTTTGAAAATTCGCACAGAGCTAAGAAATGCACAATATTTTGACATGATATGGTAGTAATATTTCGTCCACTATTACATTTTTTATACATTTGATGCGCCGACGTTTGACAACTATCTCGCCTAGGACATAACTAGCAAAACTGGGTTACATCTGTATCATAATTACATACATTTCTGTCTACTTCTTCAGCGAATAAAATGCATTATGTTGTGATTACGTTCAAAAAATTTATTGTGATTACATTATGGTGAACGCATTTCTATAGAGGTATATTGAGTTCAAATTTAGTAATTCTATACTAATAATGCTATTCTAGACCAGACTACAGAATTTCTAAAATCAAATTAATCGTACCGAATAGTTTTACATTAATTAGTAGTTAGAAATTAATAGAAATAAACCAACTAATTAGATTTGGGTTGTATTAAATTGAATTCATATTCAATTTAGTTATTATTTCTATCACAATATTTCGAAGAGAAATCTGAAACTCAGTTCTAAGACAGTTGAGTAGTAATTATTGTTGTATCGATTAGCACATACCTATTTAATTATCTTAGAATTAAAACCATTACTGCAATTTATCACTAAACTGAATTGTAACTAAGATAGGAAGGTACATAATAGCTGTGATGCATTTTTTGAAGTCAGTAGACATATGTCTGACTGCCTCGCTGGCCGAGTGGTCGCAGTTGCGACTGCCGGGCCTCTGTCCGGCCTGCCCGGGTCGGGCAAAGTAATATTGGGTTTTTAAAAAATTCTCAGTAGTAGCACGGAGTCTGGAATTATGTCCGTATATGGCAATAGGCTCACCCCCTATTACATGGGACTCATAACATAAATAGTGTAAAGTGGGTGTTACATTGTACAGTGGTATAATGTGCATCTCTGCCTACCCCTTAGGGAATAAAAGGCGTGATGTTATGTTATGTGTTATGTAGACATATGTAGATACAAAGTTTTGTAGTTAATATCTATCTATAAGTATATGTAAAAATGAAACCCGTTTCCTGTTGTCACGCCATAACTTGAGAACGGCTAGACCGATTTGGCTGATCTTTTTTTTTGTGTTTTTTATTGTCAGGAAAAGGTTCTTAAGACAAAAAAAATCCTGAAAATCCCGCGGGAACGGGAGAAAAGCGGGATTGCGTGTACGAAATCGCGGGCAGAAGCTAGTAGTTAATATAAATAAACGAAAAACTGCACCCAAAACGTATCAGAATTCCACCGGCACTTGATAATAAAATTATTTGAAACTCAATTATCACTCGACCTAATTTATTCAGTTACCAGTTGCCAGCGGGAACCGTATCGCACTTTACAATTTAATTCAGAGCAACGTAATCCTTCCTTTGGATAATAATGACGCGTTGGAAGCAAAAAAAGATATTCGCCCGAAAGAGCCTTCATTTATAAAACTCAATCACATTCCAGTCGTGAATTTTTTTTTACATCGTACAGATATACCTTGTGGTGACGTCAGAGTAACTGTAGAATACATTTGTCGCCATGCTACTCTTTCTGAGGGTGTCGTAATAGCAGACTGCATATTTACTAGACACTGGGTGCGGGCACTAGACATTTACTAGCCTACCTTATTGGCCGAGAGGTCGCAAGTGCGACCGGCCAAGGGGTCTCGGGTTCGATTCCCGGGTCGGGAAAAGTATTACTGGGTTTTAAAAAAATCTCAGTAGTAGCACGGAGTCCGGTATATGTATGGCAATAGGCTCACCCCCTATTACATAGGACTCATAACATAAATAGTGAAAAGTGGGTGTTACATTGTACACTGGCATTAAGTGCCATTATATGCACCTCTGCCTACCTCTTCAGGGATAAAAGGCGTGATGTTATGGGCGCGGGCAGCTCTGTCTGATAAACCAGAAGATCCTTTGAAACTGTAATTGGCAACCTGCTTGTCATGATGGAGAATAAAATTAACCCCTCTAATAATACATATACCTCTAGAGGAGGTCTTTTTTGTTTTTGAGGGGCGAAAATCATCCAGTCACTTCTCCTGTCTTGGGTGTGGCGAGAGGCAGTGTCACACTCTTACTGACTAAAAACCACATTTTTGTAATTCATATAAAAATACAATTATAATTATCAATTAAAATTATACATAATTAGTTCGCCTTATGTGCCATAATCAAATTGTGTACATTAAAGACTAAATAAATAGAGGTAAATAAATAATCGCATTTGCCAGCGAAGGCATACTATAGTACCACCTCGTTCCATCTTAACTTACTGCTAAGTAGCCCTATTGGGCGCCACCTGTGGTGGTCTGGTGGCTGTTTGAGACGCGCACGGAACACGACGCGCTGTACACTTGGGAATAGACCTACAGTCTAGCGTTGTATTGTAACAATAATTACAGGACAAATATAGTAAGTAAATATTCACCAAAACTCCAAAGCATTACTTTAACACATTACAAAGGTACGTTAAGGTGTTCTGAACTACATTCTGCATTGGAGCTGAAGAACATATCCTCCTTTGTGTACGTCGAGTAATGTTGTGGGCACTCGTCGCAGTTCACACGCCTCGAACTCTGAATGCATTTAAAGTGACACTAGCATTCCGACTAAAGTCGTAAGGAACATTCAAATGGGTTTGTTTATTGATTGCTAATGTCTATGAGTACTTTCTTATAATATAATCAAATTTAAAGGACATGAAAAAAATCTCAGTAGTAGCACGGAGTCTGGAATTGTGCCCGGTATATGTATGGGGCTCGTAACATAAATAGTGAAAAGTGGGTGTTACTTCTGCGTGCACCTCTGGTAACCCTTCGGAGGCAAAAGGCGTTATGTTATGTTATGTAATATTCATATTTGTGATTGTCTCGCATTACTGCATGAAGAGGTAACTTGACAAGACAAGCTACGGACTTATAGTTAGACATGAGTAGCATTGCACAATAAACAATTGATTCAGTTATGTGAATAAGCCGTAAAACTTTTTTTTATGGAATAGGAGGCAAACGAGCAGACGGATCACCTGATGGTAAGCGATCAGTGCCGCCCATGGACACCCGCAACACCAGAGGAGTCACAGGTGCGTTGCCGGCCTCTTAAAAAGGAACACGCTCTTTTCTTGAAGGTTTAATTAAAAGTCATATCGATTCGGAAATACCGCCGACGACAGATCATTCCACAGTTTTGCTGTGAATGATCTGTCAAACATAAATTATTCTACCTCTACAAGTAATTTTGTATAATACACGATGAAATAAACAAATGGTCATCGATTTTACTTGTATCACCTTAATAAAAAAGTTTGTACGATATACCTACCTAATAATAAATCTTCATTTAAAAACACTTCAAGACAAGACTAGAATATAATAAATAAATTAGAACATAGGTAATTCTATAAACGTCATTTACAAACAGTCATATACAAATCTATTATCCTTTATAATACCTGCTGTCAAATTCTATTCGCCTATCTAAATGGATCTGATTTGCTTAAAGTCAGCACTAAACTTGTACGCAGACTAACGAATGCGAGGTCAACAGTAATGTCAATGAGCGTCGATTAACGCTCTTCTCTCAGAAAGTTGCCCAACGATCTCCATTCGTGTTAACTTCCAGTTAGCAATTTTAACTAATATGATGAATAAAAATAAATTAATCGATGGGTTCTTTGCTAAATGAATATATATATTTTTTTTTTTCTCTTAATGACGACATAATTATCATCATCAACAGAAAGAAGTCCACAGCTGGACGAATGCCTCCTTGTCAGTCCTTCACGCCGAACGAGGACTCGCGCCACTTTCATCCAGTGTCTCCCACGACTCTTAGTGATAACTAATATTTTGATCGTAAAATTCACCATTTTGGGTTCACATTTGATTGAAGCCGGGCCATCTTCAACCTGGCTGAAAAGCATTGAAATTAGTGCAGGCTTATGTAGACTATAGTGGAGCCCTCTATCACAGTAGTACCTCTATACTGTTGTGAACTGTTGCTGACGATGGTACACTAAAAGTAACCCTAGCACGGGCCTGTGGACAGCAAGCATGGAGCAGAACCAGACCAGAAGAGCCATCAGACCACCATGGATGGGGTCCAATAGGGCTGATGCTGATACGGAGCCGCGGGGGACTCAACGGGTTGTCGGGACTCCGGCTCGAAAGGCAGGAGTAGGATCGAGGCGGTTTTTAGTCAGTAAGAGTCTGACACTCCCTCTCGCTTCACCCAGGCTGGAGAAGTCATTCGTTGATTTCCCCTACTTAAAAATATATTAAATAGTCTACCAAGTTAAATAATATACTGCTTAAAACAAAGACAAAGTAGGAAGCAGCTTTAATAAAGTACTAAGAAATTAATATTTCATTTACAACGTGTCAAAGAATTATGCAAATGTCCACGCTTGTTGTCGCATAGCAGGAACTAGTTTGCACAAACTAATTATGTTAAATAGCTTGAATGCAGCCAAGAACATTATGCAATAATGTACTTTAAGTTAAACATGTAGCTTCCAATAATGCCTGGCAAGTTTGACTATTAATACTGATTTAAAAAGGCTTGCTCTTCTCCGTAGTTTCGCCCATGTGTTCAAATTTTAAGTATCTTATGAATTCAGCTGCCATATAAGCGCATTCAACAGTACGTAGTTACGTTAAAGTACATAATTATGTATGTTTTTATCACTTTACTTCACCTTTTAAACCTTCCCTAGAAAACCACGAACATTTGAAGATCAAAATTACCCAAATCGGTCGAACCCTTCTCGAGTTTTAGTAGGACTAACGAACGAAAATTCATTTTTATTTATACAGATATAAAGTTTATGTACAAAAGACACTTGTCTTAATGTGAAATTTTTATTTTGTCGAACTAAGAACGTTTTCTAACTGTTTTTTTTTTAATAAACGTTGCCCCGCTTTAGGATTTTCTCCTGTGTAGTGGGTGCGTTGACAAACATACAATATCACATATATATGACACCCAGACCCGGAACAACAATCTATGGATCACACAATGAGTTGTTCCGTGCGGGAATTGAACCCGCTACACGTTGCCCAGCCACCGCTTCAACCGTGCAGTCTCATTAATATTAGTTTTCTAACATACACATATTATTATCAAAGTCAACCATCTTTATTCTCTTTACATCACCAACATTAGCAACTTGAAGTCATAAAAAACAACATAAACATTGACAAAACGTCAATCAATAAAACGAAATTACAGTCCACCACTTAGCCGACCATTACAGCCTTAACCCTTCTCCTAACTCTAGGTACATACCACACTTACCTGAAGGGGTGTCACCTAACTAAAGTGCTCCTTTTGATGTCCCATTAATACAAGGGCTTTCGCCTGATGTGGACACGTGAAACGCGTTTGAACAACATAACATAACATCACGCTTTTTATCCCCGAAGGGGTAGGCAGAGGTGCACATTACAGCACTTACACTGTACACTGTAAGACCCGCTTTTCACTATTTATGTTATGAGTCCCATGTAAAAGAGGGTGAGCCTATTTTCATATACCGGGCACAATGGGGATGAAAATTATAAATATAATTACTCCGTAAGTTCTGTAATTTAAAATATTAGACTCGTATTTTTTTACTTTGTCGTATAATAAACCAATACTTAGATATAACGAATCAAAGTTTAGGAGTGGGGACTAAAACGTCATTTCTTAGTATGAAATGTACTGAGAAGTGACGTCACGCAACATTTCAAATCAATGTATCTTCGAAACTATTCTTTCCCGTAAGAAAATAAAAAATACGTGTCTTATGTTTTTAAATAATCTACCAGACGGGCATTGAAATAAAAATTAGTCGTCTACCCTATTCCAAGCTCCGTGCTACTACTGATTTTTTTAAAAAAACCCAGTTCTACATTGCCTTACCTGGGAATCGAACCCGAGACCCCTTGTCTGGCAGTCACACTTGCGACCACTCGGCCAACGAGGCAGGCAACACGTTTGAATTGCACGTTATAACTTATCTATTGGTCTCAAGAGAGTAGGTAATAATGTTGGACATTGGTTCACGCGCGTGTCCCCGGGGCAAACGTGATCGGCTTGCGTGACGACACTCGCTGTCTCACTATTATAGTAACTAGAATTTGTTGAATCAAGTTGTTGACTGTCAATAGATTGAGATATAAATATTTGTTTATACTGTGTTACGAGTTTGATTGTGTTATTGGCCGAGTGCCGCAAGTGCGACTGCTGATGAAGTAGTCTCGGGTTCGATTCCCGGGTCGGGCAAAGTATTACTGGGGTGTTTTTTTAAATCGCAGTTGTAGCACGGAATCTGAAATTGTGCTCGGTATATGGCAATAGGCTCACCCCCTATTACGTGGGACTCATAACATAAATAATGAAAAGTGCCGTAATATGCATCTCCAACCCCTTTCGGGGATTGATGATTGACTGGAGGTGTGATGATGTTATTGTGTTACAAGTAGGAAATTATAATGTATACGATATTTAGACTACGATTGTAAGGGAAACACAGTTCTATACTGACGTGTAGCGGGTTTGATTCCTGTACCGAGCAAACATTTGTGTGATCCACAAATTGTTGTTTGGGGTCTGGGTGTCATGTGTATGTGAACTTGTATGTTCGTAAACGCATCCACGATACAGAAGTTAATACTAGTGTGGGGCAACGTTTAATAAAATACTTCTTCTTCTTCTCGGTGTACCACTTATGAGTGGTAAGGATGGACAAGGTCATGGCATCTATCCCACCCGTAGCGTTTCGCGCGCGCCTCATGGAGCCACCAGACCACCACGGATGCCCAACAGGGCTGATGCCGATTCGGAGTCGCGGAGAACCTAACGGATTACCGGGGCACCGGGTCGAAACGCAGGAGAAGGAACGGGGTGGTTTTTAGTCAGTAACATTCTGAAACTCCCTCCCGCCTCACCCAGGCGGGAGGGAGTCCTTCGATGATTTTCCCCCTTAAATAAAAAAAAGCCAGTTCAATTAGTACCAAACTACCAAATAACACCTTATCAAAAAGTGTCTGCTAACTTTCCAGTCATAGCAAGGAGAATAATGGATACTAACTAGCGGCAAGTAACCATTATAGTGTAGAAAGATAATTGTAGGTTAATCAAAGAGTTTTCTATTGAACTGTGAATAAAAAGAAAATCTAAATTAAAATAAGAAACAAGGCCTTGAGATTAAAAGTGTGGGAGAGCCATGATTTGGCACGAATGGGCCGGCTCGACCGGAGTGATACCACGGCCTCACAGAAGACCGACGTGAAACAACGCTTGCGTTGTGTTTCGTTGTGTAAGTGACATTACCGGAGGCACATTTCCCCCTCCTTCTCCAATCTCCCCAATCCCTGAATCCCCAACAAACCTCAATTCCAAATCCCCAAATGGCCGGTAACGCACATGTAACGCTTTCTTTGTTCCGGGTGTCCATTGGCTGCGCTGATTACTTACAATCAAGTGATACCTACGTCCCCTCGTTTAGCGGCATATTCCTGAAAAAAAAAAGAATCGTGAGAATATTTAGATCCATTGAAGCGAACCTCAAAACGTTTTCTATATACACCCACTTCTCCAAATCCAATCTCACACCATTGTCCTACCATCATAATCGGAATGGCTTGCAATCCCATCCCAACAATCTCATGTAACTACATGCCGTACGACAATATTTACGTGTATCACACGTGTCTAGGGAGCTCCCTAACTGCCGGACATTGTCCCAGCGATCCCCGCAAACATAGGCCTTAGATGGATATTATTCTGTATTGTTCGTTGGTCAATAAACACACATGACGATGCTATATTTAGTTATCAGTCGTAGTTTGTTGGTTCGCTTTATTTTAGAACAATAATTTGCATATTTCTTTATTGAAATGAAGAATATAAGGTTCTAGGATCAGTTATGAAGTAAGATTATTTAGATTACCACTGAAGGTGAAGGGAAACATCGTTAGGAGACCTGGAGCTTACTCTTGAATCCAATTCCGATCGATTGACATCGGTATAGTGAAATTTCATACTCTTGAGTTGTAGCTCTTGAGTTGTACCTATAACGCCCATTGCATCCGAATTGCGTGGATATTGAATGAACTAAATGGTATTGAGTTTGGCTTTATATTCTGTACTCTGAATGCTATTTTAACAGCTACGATAGCGGTTGTATAGTGTTGACATTGAATAATTATTGAGATTTTATTAGATTGAAATTGCATTGACATTGATATTGGTTTCAAGCGTAAGCACCCTGGACTTATAATTTCTAATTATAAGTTTGAAATCGCCAACCCGCGTTGAGCAAGCGTGGTGATTAATGCACAAACCCTCTCAGTGTCAGAAGAGGCATTGCGCTCAGCAGTGGGTATTTAGTGGCTATTGATTCGCCACGAATAAAATTAAAATTATTAAAGAAAAATGTGTATTGTATGTCCATAATCATTTATAGAGGTAATAAATTACCAAATAGTTTACAAGAATTACCATTGACATTATTTAAGAAAATGCTTTATAAACCTTTGCTATCCAAGAGTTACTATAGTATAAGGACTATTTAGGAGATAAGACGATAGAATCTTTATAGTGTAATTTTAATAATAAATTTGCACGCCATATACGGCAGGATACGCTGGAAAAAATTGTACTGTAACACCTTTTGTACCGTATTTTAGGAAATAAACATTTTTGATTTGATTTGATTTGAGATAATTAACGTCACCAATTTATTATTGCAGACCAGACTATTATACCAATCAAAGATTCCTTATCAGCACTAACTAAATACACTTAAATCCAATACAAGTGTCCTGCAGAGATTACATTTTGTACATTGGTAACAATTATTTGTCAAACCGTAATTGCTTGATTATTTCATAGTGCTGTCTGACCGTCGCTCTACGAACGTGATGTGAAATTGAATTATATCTAGTTTCGTCGCCCCTGGGCTAGGTTAAACCATTTTATTCGTTTGTTAGTACTTTCATTTTAGTGATATTTTCAAATATCTTTCGGTTTGAAAAATTGTTTTAGACTTATGAATGAATGATTTAATTGATTTTAAATTCTTAACTAAAATTGCGGGTTACTCCCTACTCGGTTACTCTCTATACTACACCCTATACTGAGAAAAGCTCTACTAGTTTCGAACCACAGAGGGGTTCTTACTCATGAGCTGCGCGACGTCACCGCGATCGCGTATTTAGTATGTCTCACGATAGTTATTATAAAAACATTTTAAATTCTCTCTAAGGAAACCAAGATAGACGTTATCCGAGTGATGTACTATATTTTTCTTATACAATAGGTATTATTTAATTAAATTAGGTTCCAAAATCTTTTTTTTTTCTCAGTAGCACTCTTTTATTGTGTTCGGTATAAGGTAATCAACTCCATAACCACGGCTTCCATCCGACTCATAGAGAGGCCTTTGTCTAACAATGGACGAGGACAGGCCGTTGATGATGTTGTTTATACTTTCCTTCAAATAATAAACCTCATATTATATAACAGTGGAAAATTTATGATCTATGTTAGCTCGCAAACAGTTGGATCTTCAATTCGGCTTCCTTACATAACATAAATCAATAAGATACAAAGCCGAGGCATTTGAAACTAGTTTATTGTGTAAACATCAGTAGCTAGTTCATTGTTACGACTCGGTAGTTATAGGAAATCCACATGATCTAGATTAACCTAGTTTGAGATGATTCTTAACATATAAGCCTGATATTGCTTAATGTATAATTTATTTATGTATTTATTTAAGGGTAACACAACATTTGCGTTGTGTCACCCTTAAAGTCACGTCGGTTTACTGTGAGACAGTTTTTTTTTAAGGGGGGAAAATCATTGAATGACTTCTCCCGCCTGGGTGAGGCGGGAGGGAGTGTCAGACTCTTACTGAATAAAACCACCCCGTTCCTTCTCCTGCACTTCGAGTCGCAGCCCCGGTAACCCGTTACGTTCTTCGCGACTCCGAATCGGCATCAGCCCTGTTGAACCCCATCCGCGGTGGCATAATGGCTCTTTGAGGCGCGCGCGGTTACTGTGAGACTTTGGTACCCGTATCACTCCGGCCCATTCGTGCCGAAGCATGGTTCTCCCACACCTGAAGATATGTTTGTTAAACTCGATGTTGGGTAGCCAGAATCAATTTTCAAAATTCTAACTAAGAGCTTTAAAAACAGTTTTTTGGTGAATCCATGAAGGATTTGTTGTAATTTATATAGAGGTAAATAATAAAAACGAATATGCTGTTAAATTATCCGGAATGGAAAAGACTTTGGTATACAACGAAGGATTTTCAATACATAGACTTACTTGGTTTTTTAGAAGAAATAAAAAAAAAAAACAAATAATAAAATATGGAAAGAACTAAGAAAATAATCTCTTATAATGATTTTCTGGAAAATTTAAAAAAATATTCCAGTAAAAGAAAACCAATAAAGATTAGCAACTGTTCTTGGAAAATGTAAAATATTTTCTAGAAAAGTGAAATATGTTGAAGAAAAATACGATAAAAATATAATTATGATCCGCCAGCTCAGCTTCATGAGTACCTACTTTGACCAACACAACCAGCTTAACCAAAAATCGCGGGTTACTCATGTGAATATACAGAGAAAAGCTCTACTAGTTTCTACTAGTCTACGTAGGTAGGCTGCGCGATGTCGCCGCGACCGTGCACGATGCTTATGAGGAAGAACCCCTCTGTGGTTCGAAACTAGCTTTTCTCAGTAGGTAAATGATGTCCGGTATGAGCAAACTGTTTGCGTAGTTCGTGGTCGAGGAGCGCACGTGCGTTGTAAAGTCATGTAATATAATGTGTAGGTAATGAAACTATATGTAGCGTAATTTAGACGTCACTGAAAAATTTTGGTGCAGGAAAATACTGTAAGGAAACTTTTATTTTGTTCTAAAATACGTTGCCTCACAATAGGATTGTCTCCTGTGTCGTGGGTGCGTTTACAAACATACAAATTCACATACACGTGACACCCAGACCCGGAACAACAATCTGTGGATCACACAAAGAATTGTTCCGTGCGGGAATCGAACCTGCGACACGTTGCGCGGTAGCCAGTTGCCCAACTACCGCTCCAACAGTAAATGCTAATAAACGTATAATTTCACATCATAAGTTTTGAAATCGCTTATCCACCTTGGGCAAAGGGATGATTAGTCCTCATTTCTTCTCTGTGTATTCTTTCTAAGACATGCAACAGAAAAACTAAATAGGTATACAAATTGGTCTGTAGAATATACAAAATATTATGTTATGACTTTCGTTAGACATACTAAATTAATTATAATGTCTTTCGGCTTACTCACGTAATTATTTAACAAGGAACTCGACTAGTTTCAAGCCATGCTAAAGGTTCATAATTATGTCGAGTTCGTCGACAAATAAATACTTGAGTAAGCTGAAAAGCATAATAAAAATCTACAAAAATTATTGGAAAATTCTCTTTATAAAAAACTAAATTCACTAATTGATTAGTATTTACAAAACGTTGTTAAAAAATTTGTTCCATACCTAATTACTTTTGACTAAAAGTAAATAGAAACTTTTGATGGACATTAATTTACACAGAACGCCCACAAACAAACTTATTTCTACTTAATTTGCTGGGGGATAACACATTCAGTTAACTATACAATAAAATCTAGATTTCAATGCTATAATCCCCAACTAGGTCTTGTACAGCACTAAATCTTATCCAGATTGTCTGATCTCTGCGAAATTTAGAGCTAGACTAACGTAAGATGTTGTCAAAGTTTCTAACTACCGGCCCTCGACGAGTATTCTAGATGTTACAACGACAACTGACGACTTTATCTGTTTTATGAAACACGATAGATGCTTTGAATGTTATACATTTTTCAACCAAACTATTATACTATTTACGTAAAGAAAAAAAAAGAAACAAAGAAAAGCATTTATTCGACAGTAGGCACGCACACAGATACAAATAATAGAGGTATAAAATTAAATAAGAAAGAAAAAATAAATAGAGATGCTTATTTAGATAATACAGAATAATAATGAAAGCAAAAAAGACAAAGATACGACAGAGTATAAGAAAACAGTGACAATACAATAATAACACAGTAATTAAAAATTAATAAAACAAAATATAAATAAATAACATTTAATGGCGCGTGCCCTTGCCAAAAAGGTCTGCATCTAAGCATTAAGTTGAGCGTACACAAATTACTTAATAGTTATGCCCAACGCTGATTTTTAGATGGCACCCTGCAGTGACTTACGGACGGCGGAACGCCAATCGTATACATAGTTTGTTCCTCGAAGAGTTAGGTATAGGAAGATCTAGCATTCAATTACAGCTTACCCATTACGTAGACAGTAAAATGTATTAGCGGTGAGTTAAAAAAAATACAATTGTAGCCCTGTGTCATAAACTACTTAAAATTCCGAAAACCCAATAATTTTTCGTTTCATCTGAAACTACTCGATCAAACAAACAGTACCTGGATGATCATGCGCTCGGTGTTTTTTTTTTTGATAAACGAGTTTTTCTGAAAATCCCACAAATACGGAATTGAAACAAAAGATTTAGAACCGTTTCCGAGATTATTGATCCATATACAAGAATTGGTCGCATAAAGGTAGGTATATAAATCATCATTACCATCATCATCAATAGCCTATAATGCCCACTGCTGAGCAAAGCCTCTTTTCACACGGAGAAGGTTTGAGCATTAATCACCACGCTTGCTCAATGCGGGTTGGTGATTTCAAACTTATAATTAGAAATTATAAAGCCTAGGTTTCCTCATGATGTTTTCCTTCACCGTTTGTCAGTGGTATCTGAATAATCTTAGAAAGTACATACAACTCGGAAAAAGTTACATTGGCACTTGCCGTTGGTAGGTTTCGAGCCTGCACCCTCATGCATGAGAAGTGGGCGTTTTAAACATCTGGGCCACCACGACATATGAATCTTAACGTTTTTTAATTCGTTTTTGGACTCGATGACATTATGATGCGATTTTATTTATGGTTAAGACTGTTGCTTAGATTTTAGGTTCCAAGCCTACTAGCCTACCTAAAGACTTTGGAATTTACCATTCACAGAGTCTAGATTTCTATCTTACAAATAACGTAATTTTTTTTTATTTTATTTGATCTGACTTTACAAAAAACCTTTCACAGAAAAGGTCGTTGTTGTATATCGCAATTTTTAATCACATCTCGACCTTTGCCCACTTCTCTGCGTAATATTTAAATAGGTACATCAAATTTAATTTCAATTGAAAGTCATGGTGACTTATTTCACCTTCAGACTACGAAAGTGCACTTTAATATATTACTGTTTTCTTTTCAATAACTGCTTATTTCGATAATGTTCTTACAAATAATTCGACTTTCAGTCGCTGATCTTAATAATATAATAATAATGTTAGAGTTATATAATAATTATATTTCGTAGTCTATAGACAATACATAAAAGGTCAACAATTCGATAGACCTTTATCGGTCGAGTGATAACAATGTGACAACTTAAAGGTCTTGGATTCTTTCTGTGAGTCGGCTAAAATGTTACTAAGTTTTACTACAAGCACGCTATTTTAATAACATAAAATCTTAGGGTCTACAATTTATCGCGGAGAACCTAACGGGTAACCGGGACGTGCAGGAGAAGGAACGGGGTGGTTTTTAGTCAGAAAGAGCCTGACACTCCCTCCCGCCTCACCCAGGCGGGAGCAGCCATTCCCCCATTAAAAAAAAGGGTCTACAACTTAGGGTTTTCATATACCTCTACAATAAAAAAATATTAAAATTAATTTTGTATTAATAATACTTTGCTGTTCTGCTCTGCTCTGATTCACTTTGTTTTTTATTGATATTCGATGTATTTTTTTTGTATATTTAAACTGACTTTTTATGTAGGTATCTTTTGATTGAAACGTTTTAGATTTTTACTGTTGATTTATTTTTTATGTCTATTTTGTAATGTGTTTCAGTAATTAATTTAAATTGCTAATTGCTTTTTGTTGTTCAATTGGTGGCTTGTTCACTTCATGCGGAGGCGGAGGGAGAGCCATGCTTCGGCACGAATAGGCCGGCTCGACCGGAGTGATACCACGGCCTCACAGAAAACCGATGTGAAGCAACGCTTGCGTTGTGTTTCGTCGTGTGAGTGAGGTTACCGGAGGCCCAATTACCTTACCCTTCCGCAATCTCCCCAATCCCTGAATCCCCAACGATCCTCAAACTCCTAATCCCCAAAAAGCCGGTGACGCACTTGTAACGCCTCTGGTGTTCCAGGTGTCCATGGGCGACGCCGATTGCTTACCATCAGGTGATCCGTCTGCTCGTTTACCGGCTTATGCCATAAAAAAGGGGGCCAGTAGAATACCTCGATAGTCTTGCACATGCTGAACTGGTCACATTTCACCGTAGACTTGGGACATTAGTATAGGTAGGTAAAAAAACAGATATAGGTTTGAGAAATATAGTACTTATTCAAATTTCATTCGTCATGTGGTAACACATACAAATAATATACATAGAACACATACAAATAATATACATAGAGTTATGTTTTAGCGTGTGAAATAAAGTTTTTTTTCTTTCTTTATTTATAAACGAAAGATATGAAGGAGGCCTACTACACCAAATTGGTCGAAAATTGCTTGAGATGATGATGATGACAACATGACGAATGAAATTTGAATAAGTACTATATTTCTCAAACCTATATCTGTTTTTTTTCTAGTACAAGGAAATTTTCTATTAAGTTCAAATCTATACCAATAACACATCACAAAACAAAAGCAAATATAAGCCCGTCAACTTCACGGTCAAGTTTACCTTTTTCTTAGCACAAAAAATAGGTAACAGATAGAACGATTGTTAAGGCAAGTTGTTGCAAGAGATAAAAAGGACATAAACCGCTTCAGCTGTCAGCGCGTTAAGCTGCGACCGAGTGTACACACTACACATCGAGCTATGAAAAACTAGTATAAACTGACCACTGAATGTACGAGAAGATCATACAAACCGAGACCATGATAAGCTGGTTATTCGTAGCTCTATGTGAAATCTAGTATACGCATGGGGTGGGAAATTCGCCCTGATTTCCACTTGCCAGCATCAAAAGCCTCAGTACTCCGGCAATCGCCGAGGTGTAAAGACGTGCCCTCTGTGTCGATTGTTCTCAGAATCGCGAACGTAAATACGATGTCGTGTGCAATGTGGTTGTGAAAGTGGGTGTAATGGTGTTTTGTGATGGTCTGGAATGGTGTTTGTTGATCAGGTGTCCCCACCGTAATAGCTGGTGACAAAATGTGAGTATTTGTTTTAAATTGAGACAGATTTGTAGATACGTGGTACAAATCTCTCAGTTACTTAATCAAGCAAGCAATAACTAGCAATAATTTTAGGGCCGATTTTCAATCATCAGTTACTTCTTAACTGTGAAATAAAATTGACACTTGACAGTTTCTAGAATGGAAGAATTGTGTGTTGGAGTTAAAATTCATTTGCGCATTGAAAAATTAGCCTTTAGTATATCCTATTTACGAAATCAAGAAGAAAGTTTAAAAAAATTGAGATATTTTTTGGATAGGTACAAAATTATTTCGTCTGTCCCATTTTCCTTATAAGAAAAATAAAATTATTTTGATAATCTTTAGTGATAATTATATTCTATTAGCGTATAAAATAAAAAAACTAACTATATAACATTATGCCCTTAAACGGCATAGATAGCACTCTAATTTAGAAGAAAAAGAATATTTAGTAGCCAACTCTTAAATCACTTAGAATTTTTCACACTGTATTTGTTATCTCATTATACTAATAGAGACGCTATGAACGGCTCCAAAATATATAATTATGTACATATATAAGGATATATATATATTACTATTTCCTACAATTTCAAAATTAATTCATATTAAGACCTCATGTTAAGCAGTCACAGTTGCAACAACTCAACCAATAACGTTGTCTTTTTCTATCTGCAAGCTAATAAACATCTATAAACATCAACAGTTTATCGACTTTATTACAAAACAACATAACATAGCATAACACAACATCACGCCGTTTATCTCCGAAGGGGTAGGCAGAAGTGCACATTATGCCACTGTACAATGTAACACCCACTTTTCACTAATTATGTTATGAGTATACCAGACACAATTCCAGACTCCGTGCTACTACTGAGATTTTTTTAAAACCAATTATTGCTTTGCCCGACTCGGGAATCGAACCCAAGACCCCTTGCCCGGCAGTCGCACTTGCGACCACTCGGCCAACAAGACAGTCAGTACAAAAACAATTAATTTAAAAATCCATTACAGTAAGACAACTTGGATATATAGACGTGCAAGCGTCTACTTGAATCAAGTATTAACAAGTTAATTTATTGTAATGTATTTATTTATACAACCTTTATCAAGGTGTGTCGTGTGGTCTACATAAACAATATCATTGTGAACTGTTTACATTTACTTCAATATATTGTCCATTCATGATGTAAGTGTTGCGCATTTTAACCTAATTTCAGCTTATTCACAATCCATTACTACGTCATTTCTATACAAGGTGTTGTTTTAAAGCCGCGTCATTTTCTAGGAGGTAACTCGGATATCGATTCTGAATCCGAATCAATAAAAAAAATTGTAGGTGAATATTTTTCACTTTTCTGTAAATTCGGAAATCCGTAAGTGCGAACTATAAGCCGCCGTCTTGTAACTAGCTTTATAACGCGGCTCAACACACACAAACTCAAACACGTAATTGATATTATTCCTAATTCCATGAAACTCCAATAAGAAACATTGCTGTCGCTTATTCTGAAATGCTGTCGAACTTAAACGAATTATTATAGCCGTATTTTTAACTATTGGCCCGAAATTTTCTCTTACATTGAACCTTTATGACTTCTGTGACATGCCCCCGAGAAATGTCACGGTTTCAAAACTACACCTTGTATATAAAACGTACATAAAAGTGACATCATGTGAAATTTCAAATCAATATATCGTCAAAAGTATTTGTTTTCGTATGTAAATGAAAAATACATGTCTAATGTTGTAAAATAATCTACCAGACGAGCAAGAGAATAAAAATAGTCATAGCGTTATTGGCGTTGTTATTGACTGTACACACAATACATCAAACAGATGTCCTGATAGATCTAATACATAATATCACTAGATATAATTTGAACCACAATGTCAATATTTTTGGAAGGCAAACAACGACAGGGCCCTTGGGATGTTAAGTAGAATCCAGTAAACAACCAACAAGTTGATAACTCCCTGAGGTGTACTCCATTATTGGGAAAAGGGTGTTAAATTAACGGCTTAGCCTTGTTATGAATATTAATCCCTCAGAAACAATTTTGTGTCAGAAACTCAGTATGTCTAGGGTCTACCTAGACAGACCTAGACTGGAAACCACTTTTGGTCTCTGAAGATGTCACTTTTATTATTAGTATTAAGCTGAGCTTCAGCCTTTTGCGCTGCGACGTACCATGGGCTTTTTTGTCTGTACCTAAATTCTTGTTGTGTGTCGTGGCGTAATAAATGGTTTTTGTTTTCTTCTTCTCCTTTTCTTTTATGCCAAGGATACACAAGGGGACAAATATCCCAAGGCATCTATCGTCGACATGTCCAGTAAAGCCGGCCGATTTCACCTGACACATGCTTAAGGCAATAACGCGCGACTTATGTCCACAGCGACTTGGATGTTACCAGACATGTCGACTAAAGCCCGGCAACGTCGCGCTACTTCACCCAACGTCGCTGGCAACAAGTGTCGCAAGACATTTGTCCCCTAGTGTATCCTTGGTTTTACTGACATTAAAGTCTAAAGTTTACACTTACTACTTATCGTACCCTAAATTTGTTTACCAAAAGTAGTCTCTAAACATCGGAAATAAGATCTATAATGTAGTTAGTGGAGAGTGGTTACCGGTGACCGCTTGGGAACTGGGCAGTTGTAGATCAGAATTTTAATTTTACGAGGAGCAGCCCACATCGCCCCCAATCATCAATGAGATTGTAATATTGATGCTACATTCTTATAAAATCATATATCGGACTTTTGGGAATGACCCATTTTACCAGTTCTGAATTTTGTGGGTATATTCAAATTGACTAGAACAAAGATAATTAAAGCCTGAAAAAGCTGACTATGGGATTAATCTCGTTGTTCTATTTTTTTTACACTTCATCGGATACCAAATTAATTATTATGTTTTCGGCCTACTTACGTAACTGTTTGACGAGGAACTCGACTAGTTTCGAGTCATGCTAGAGGTTCATATTCATGAGCAGCATTCCGTGATACACTACTACTGTATTTTTTTTAGGTTGCACAGCAGGTGGTTCTCTAGGCACTATGCTAACAATACTATTATCCGTGCGTACTATTACAGACCACCACGGATGGAGCCCAATAGGGCTGATGCCAATATAGAGCCGCTGAGAACCTAAAGAGTTACCGGGGCTCCGGCTCGAAGTGCAGGCGTAGGAACAGGGTGGTTTTTAGTCAGTAAGACTCTGACACTTCCTCCCGCCTCACCCAGGCGGGAGAAGACATTCGAAGATTTTCCCCTCTTAAAAAAAACATATTATTTTTTTGTGTTATGGCAAAAATATTGCGCACGTTTTATTATTGACTTCTAGGAAACTCATGTTTTAGTAATATTCGTACTAGGTCCTATTTATCACCATATGTAGAATATTACTTGTCTCGAATCTGAGATTTTGTTTTTAGTTCCCGTTTGGTTCACTAAATAATTCATAAACTTGTGTATAATAAACACTATATTATTATGTCCTCATATTACAATTATATGACTACACGGATGGTTTCGGTAGCTGAACAATCGTTTGATTCCCGCACGGAACAACTTTATGTGATCCACAAATTAATGTTTCGGGTCTGGGTGTCATGTGTAAATGAACTTGTGTATTTAAACACAACCACGACACAGGAAAAAGTGTTCTTGTCGTAATTTTCACCAACCGTCATCAGTATAAAAAAACATATTACAGTCTGTGTAATTGTCTAGAATATCACTCCTGGTGATACTTAGGGAGGAAGCGCTAACGTAGGCAACAAACTTTCCATACTACAAACTGCCTAATGAGGTAGACAGCACTGCAAAGATAATGTAATTGTTGTAGTTCGCACACAAGTTTTAAAGTTTTTGGTGTTGAGAACAAAGGCAGTTTGTGTCCTTAGACCACAGTTTTTTTTTTGTAAAACAACACTTCTATAACATCTTGTCATTAAAATACACATCACATCACGCCTTTTATTCCCGAAGCGGTAAGCAGAGGTATACATTATGCCACTGTACAATGTAACACCCACTTTTCACAATTTATGTTATGAGTCCCAAAAAATACCATCAGTTAGGCGTCAAAGAATTCGTTCTGTTATTCTGAGGGACTCGGCAGTTATAAGAATAAAAACACGATTGAGTCGCAAGCACTTATATAAAAAAATATAATTTTACACAATAACAACAATCATAGTCGCGCGGTTGCCTAGTAAAAGGCTATGTCGACTCGGTCTAGATCAGGAATTTGGGCTAAAAACCAAAAAGTTGGGTTAGATCCGAAAATCATGATTATATCAGCACCTGAGTCTAGACTAAATCTGCGCTGAATTTGGGAAAATAATGATTATTTATAGCAAATAATTGCTGATGTAGAATTTTGTGGTTGACGTAAATCAATACTGTTCTAATATACAGGCAATTTGGAATGCAGGTCATTGAAGTAATAAGGGTTATTATTAGGTTTATAACAGTTTAGGTTCGCAATATTTGTACGAGTTTTTTTTTTTTTTTTAAGGGGGGAAAATCATCGAATGACTGCTCCCGCCTGGGTGAGGCGGAAGGGAATGTCAGACTCTTACTGACTAAAAACCACCCCGTTCCTTCTCCTGCACGTCGAGCCGGAGCCCCGGTTACCCGTTAGGTTCTCCGCGACTCCGAATCGGCATCGGCCCTATTGGGCCCCATCTGTGGTGGTCTGATGGCTCTTTGAGGCGCGCGCGGAACGCGACGCGCCGTACGCTCGGGTCTGTTTCTGGTCAGACGGGGAGCCACCCATGCTCGCCGTCCGCAGGCCCGCGCTTACGGTGGCCGGAGATCGTCTCGCGATCCCCGACGCCCGGTGTGTCCTTCGCGATGGCTGGGTTGCGAGGAGGCAGCGCTTCGCTGCCTCATGCGTCCCGACTCCTCCTTAGCTAGCATGACTGCTTCGCAAAAGGAGGAGACGGCATCCCAATCCCTCTCGCTCCGCATCATGGCCTGCACTAGGAATATTTGTACGAGTAGTACTTAGACAAAGTAGCTACTAGCTAATGATTACAATGCAACATTTTACGGTCAAGATGACTTTGATAGTTTGTTGCACTACACGTATTACTATTAAACAGAGTGCGATGACCTCTCGAGTGTCGTGGTGGCCTGGAGGTTTAAGACGCTCGCTTCTCATGCATGAGGGTGCGGGTTCGAAACCTACCAACGGCAAGTACCAATGTGACTTTTTCTGAGTTATATGTACTTTCTAAGATTATTTAGACACCACTGACAAACGGTGAAGGAAAAACATCGTGAGGAAACCTGGACTTATAATTTCTAATTATAAGTTTGAAATCGCCAACCCGCATTGAGCAAGCGTGGTGATTAACGCTCTAACCTTCTCCGTGTGAGAAGAGGCTTTGCTCAGCAGTGGGCATTTATAGGCTGTTGATGATGATGACCTCTCGTAACTGCAGTCCTTGGGTACAACATACAATAGGCATGGCGACTATTTTTTAATTTTTGTCCGTCTTTTAGATTTTTTAAAAATCTTCGATAAGTATTTTTTCTTTTTTCTCGTATCCAAAAAACATGTAGATATTTTGAGTTAAAATGACGCGTGACGTCACAATTAGGTACGATTTCTCCGTAAGTGTGACGTCAACACCCCCCACTCCCTAACTTTAATGCGGAATAACTACGTATCCTTCTGTTAATTTGATAAAACAAAAAATACGTGTCTGATATTTTCGTGCGATCTTAATGACGGACTAATTACTTTTTTGATTTTTTTACCCTGTCGACACATGGTACATGTCAATGGATGACGTCACAAAAATCCTACATCGCACATGCAAATTAACACGGATAGAAAATCCCAACAAACAACTGTTGGGCAGAAAGCCCGCCAGGCACCTCGCCTGGTCGGAGGATCCTCCTTTTCCGATCTATTGGGAACTTTCCACTCTGATCCCTAAAGTGGTGACCCCGACGTGATTGGAAGCTACCTTCACTTCACAAATATACTCACAAACTCACAATTTTTTCCCATTTACAATAGCGGTTCAAACTAATTTCGACTATAGCATGAGGTCCACAGCGGGTCACATAACATTCGACAAACTTATATTTGCGTTTGGTACAGTAACTGTGTCTAGAAATTGAGCCGTAAAATTAAGTTTGTGTTTAGTAAATATACCTACTTTTCAGAGGGATAAAAAGTACCCAGTGTGATGCCTAGGATATTAAGGTATTACCTCTACTATACCAAGTTTTATCGTAATCTCGGACTGGTAGTTTTTGCATGATGCGTGAACATACAGACAGACAGACCCAAATGTTTCAAATCTCATTTTAGGTTCGGTGTCTATCTAGTAACACCCCATATTATTTATTTTTTAATATTTTCCATGTAGATACAGGATTTACACTTCTACAGTTTTATTATATGTACACACGGCCACACACCAACCTTAACAAAACCAGTTTATCCTGGTGTCGCGTCGTATCATATTTCCGCACATTTAACGTTCAGTTTATACTGGTTAGGTAAAGCTCGATGTGTAGCCGTGTGTACCTATAGATATAGATAAATAAAAATGAATATCCGTTTGTTAGTCTCGCTAAAACTCGAGAACGGCTGAACCGACTTGGTTAATTATGGTCTTGATTTTCGTAGAAGTCTAGGAAAGGTTTTTAAGTTAAAAACAACATTTTAGGCGATACAAAGTTGGCCAGCTAGTAATGTATAGATATTTTTATGATTATAAAACACACATAACACTGCGTCTTTTAAATAACCCAGTTAATCTTCAACGTATAAGAATTACCAATATAATAGGGATGATGACAGGATATGAAAATTAAAAATATACCTCTAATCAGTCCGTCAGTTAGGTAATGAAAAAATATTAGACACGTATTTATTTATTTTAATATATAATATAATGATACTTAGATATAACGAATCTCAAACGAAACTGAAACGTCATTTCTACGTATAAAATGTACATAGAAGTGACGTCACGTGACATTTCAAATCAATATATCGTCGAAAGTATTCGTTTCTGTAAAAATATAAAAAATACGTGTGTACCTAATGTTTTAAAATAACGTCTACCAGACGAACATTAAAATAAAAATTAGCCATCTACCCTATTACCATTAACATAAAAACATAATATGAACAGAGAGACCTCCTCCAACTCATTACTGGTCTGCTTAGCACAACTAATAACTGCTTCCACAGTTCACAAGTCTTGGTACTAATTCAAATTAATTTCCCAGGTGTAATGAACATTGCAGTGAGGTACTGCATAGAGTATAGACCCAAACTAGAACGGTAGCAGCTGAGCAAATATTAACGCAATTTCCTTTGCCTCTGCAACTTTATCGGCACATTCGACTTTATGTAGGTAATTAGAATTTGTGTCTAACAAACTGTCTCGTTGATCGAGTGGTCGTGAGTCCGATTAAGGGGTCTCGGGTCGGGCAAAGCGTTAATAAAGATTGTTCCGTTTTTTTTATTATTTATTCATTTATTTCAACTCTTACAGCTTACATTACAGGTAAATTATATAACCTAATGCGTTAGTGAGGCACGTGATAAGATATTTACATCTACACAACTAACTTAACCACTTTTAACATCAAATTAAAAATAATAAAATAACACGGCCTCACAGAAAACCGACATGAAGCAACGTTTGCAGCGTTTCGTCGTGTGGGTGAGGTTACCGGAGACCCAATTACCCTCCCCTTCGCCAATCTCCCCAATTTCTGAATCCCCAACGATCCTCAAACTCCTAATCCCCAAAAGGCCGGTAACGCACTTGTAACGCCTCTGGTGTTCCAGGTGTCCATGAGCGACGCCGATTGCTTACCATCAGTTGATCTGTCTGCTCGTTTACCGGCTTATGCCATAAAAAAACAATACCTAGGCTAGTAACAAGAACTTAACACTAAAACTATATCTACTACAAGAGTAGATCCTATCACACAAGATACAAGGTGAAAATTTGTAATGCCACCTGAAGGGAAAGTACTTCCCCTTTTAATTTTTTTTTTTTTTGCTTATTCCGGTTAGCCGGTATACGGGCCGACGGATCACCTGATGGTAAGCAATCGGCGTCGCCCATGGACACCCGAAACACCAGAGGCGTTACAAGTGCGTTACCGGCCTTTTGGGAATTAGGAGTTTGAGGATTGTGGGGGATTCGGGGATTGGAGAGACTGGGGAAGGGGGTAATTGGGCCTCAAGTAACCTCACTCACACGATAAAACACAACGCAAGCATTGCTTCACGTCGGTTTTCTGTGAGGCCGTGGTATCACTCTGGTCGAGCCGGCCCATTCGTGCTGAAGCATGGCTCTCCCACACTTAGAGCGTCTGCGCAATGACCCAACTATTATCCTATATTAAGATATCCAATCCACTATACTATTAGCATGTATGTAATGCAAATAGCTGGAAGGGGTTCCTTCCTCAGTGCGGAGGAACTCGGACCAAAGCCTTAAGGCGGTGGAATAAATTATTCATTGAACATTAAGTGCTGCTTCGTAGCTAGTCGTAAACATTATTTAGGTCGACACTCTGTTTATATTGTGACTAGTTGAAGTTTGTAATAACCATTCTTTTAAAAACTATATTTAAAAATTATGTTCGTCTGGGACGCCCTCTACCGACGGCCTCATTCATATCCGCTCTATATACTTCTTTCGTTACTCTACTTTCATTCATAGTTTCTACATGTCCAAACCAGCGTAACATTCCCTATGAGCATGTATGAAAAGACTGTTTACCGTTAATAAAGCGAAAGAGGTATGTAAGAATCGTGGCAATTGGAGTTCCATAGTCTCTTCGTACCCCCATGAGAGACACCGACTTTAAACCCCTCTTTCTTTGAAGTCTCTCAATTATTTTTTTTAATAAAACTTAGCCCCACACTATATTTTTCTCCTGTGTCGTGGATGCGTTTACAAACATACAAGTTCACATGCACATGACACCCAGACCCGGAACAACAATCTATGGATCACATCCAAGAGTTAATGCGTGCGGGAATCAAACTCGCGACATGTTGCGCGGCGGTCAGTGCGTTCATTATACTAAAACCTTCTCTTAAGTTTTATAAACACTTTTCTAGAAAACCGCATCAAAATCGGTTCAGCCAATCGCGAGATAAACGCGCACACACAATGACATATAGGTCACACTGAGCCTTTTTTTTTTGAAGTCGATTAAAAATTATTTCTTAATATTGCCGGGTGCAGATCGCTACCAACCCTTATCTGGAGGCATTACTCTTGAATCCAATTTCGATCGATCGATACTAGATGCAATACTAGCGCCACATTTTATTAGTATTGCGTATATAGAGAAAGAACTAAAGGGTATTGAGTTTAAGTTTATTTCATTCTCTGGACCTGGACGCTATTTTGACAGCTACGATTGGGGTTGCACTGTGTTGATATTGGAAGTTATCGAGAGAGAGCCTATTTTCAGCAGTGGACGTCTTAGGACTGGTACGATGATAATGGGTAGAAACAGAAGTACCTAACATGCATTTTCGTAATCAAAATAGGATCAGGATAGATAGTTTTGTGTCAAACCGATATGGGAATCACCATCAACTGTTCGTGGCGATCCGCTTTTGGATTGGGCCTTCTTATTATGGTCCAGATTTTGCCACAATATCCCTTATAGTCTAGGCAGGAAGGTTGCAGGTCGTAGTTTAAAAGATTCAGTGTAAGTGGTGGGAAATATATTCTACCCTACGGTCGCCACCCTGCATGTTAAAAGAAACGCACCTTTTAAATGGAAAAGCTAATAATATATATAATTATATAGCTTACTATTAATATATATATATACTTAAGGGTGCGTCCACATATGGTGAATGCGCTCGCGAGCTGCGCGCGTGCAGTCACTGCCAATGGTTTGGTGATCAACGCATACAAGGTTCGTATATCTATGTAAATAAATACGAATTCCCGTTCGTTAGTCTCGCTAAAACTCGAGAACTGCTGAACCGATTTTGTTAATTTTGGTTGTGGAAGTCCAGGGAAGGTTTAAAAGTGTGAAATTGCGACTGCCGGGCAAGGGGTCTCGGGTTCGATTCCCATGTCGGGTAAAGTATTACTGGGTTTTAAAAAAAATCTCAGTAGTAGCACGGAGTCTGGAATTGTGCCCGGTGTATGGTAATAGGCTCACCCCCTATTACATGGGACTCATAACATAAATAGTGAAAAGTGGGTGTTACTTTGTACAGTGGCATAATGTGCACCTCTGCCTACCCCTTCGTATATAAAAGGCGTGATATTATGTTATGTTTTTTATTAGGCTGAACGAAGTTTGCCGCAACTCGCAGGCTACCATTGGCGGAGCATTCGCCAGATGTGGACGCACCCTAATACTTTCCCAACCTTTAAACAAACAATAAGACTTCATTATTATTGTAAGACTGCCTGTACACTAGCGTTTGCCGAGCGTATACGATCGATACCTAAACGTATACGCCTCGCAGACGCTGCACCAATAAGATTACATTTTTAAAAAGATAATAATTTTGTTTGTTCTCTCATAATAGTAAACAAAGTACTTGAGTGACTGAAATTCTAGGACAAAAATTATGTTTACCAATAACAAAGTCGTATGTTTTTTTATTAGTCTTTAGGTATTTTATTTTACATAAATATTTTATTTTTCTATAAAATAAAAAGAATAGTACCTAAGGTACAGTAACCAGCACAATAACCTACTTCAATGTGTACATTTTTTGTCACTGGATTTTCGACTTTATCGCTAAACGATAGAGATGAAAATGTAACAAAGAAATTTGTCGGAAAGGAGTAACTTGACCTGCGGCCCACTGTACATTGTTCTTATCTTGATACTGTTATTCGAAGCCAGTAAGTTTAATGAGTCAATGTTCAATTTATTTTTGTTATTCTTAGGCTTAAGATGCTTATTGTTTACTAACTTTTCCCAGGGCTTTGCCCGTGTATTCCTGTTTTATCCCATGGGAGCATTTTATCAGGATAAATCCGTCAGATTAGCTCACACCCTGCCTGTATACCGAATTTCATCAAAATCCGTTCAGTAGTTTCAGCGTTATTGACTGACAAACATTCAAACCAAGAAACATTCACATCTATAGGTATATATAAGAAAATGAAACCCGTTTCCAGTTATCACGGCAGAACTTGAGAACGGCTAGACCGATTTGGCTGATTTGTTTTTTTGTTGTGTTTATTATTGTCAGGAGAAGGTTCTTATGACAGAAAAAAGTCCTGAAAATCCTACGAGAACGGTTGAAAACGGGATTGCGCGTACGAAGTCGCGGGCAGAAACCAGTTTATAATATTAGTGTGATACCTATATTATCTTCTAAAAAAGATAACACTACAAGTTCATTCATGGAATTACAAACGAAAAACGCTTAAAATCAATGAAAAAAATTAATAAATTCGCATTTTATTAAAGTACACTAAATTAAAAACTTTTTTATTAAAAAAAATAATGAAAAATAAACAAAAATATACAGAGTTGTCCATACGCTCGATAGATGGCGATGGGATCAAGTTAGATCGCGCTATGGTTTCGTTACACGCGTTTGGTTGGGTGGCTTCAATATTTGTAATCAATGCGCCGATTGCTTACCATCAGGAACTGAAAATCCTGGTGTTGTATTTTTTTGTTTGATCTGAAGTACGTAAGTACAGAAGATCTTGTTGAAAATAGTTCTAAATCATCCCCTAAATTTGTTCATACAAAACTAGTCTCCAAACATTGGAAATAAGGTCTATAATGTACTTAGTAGAGAGCCGGTGACCGATTGGGGATATATATACGGGTTCATTGAAAATAATGAATTAATGTAAAGTGAAATCTGCCTGAGGCGTTAGGCTAACTCCCTGTTACCATGTAATACTGATAACATAAATACCTAGTGAAAAGTGGGTGTTACATTGTACAGTGGCATTAAGTGCCGTAATGTGCACCTGTGTCTACCCCTTCAGGGATAAAAGGCGTATATGTTAGATATGTTAAATATTATATACTAGCTGTGCCCGCGACTTCGTTCGCGTGGTTGTCGAAAACAAAAAAACATTGTTTAGATAACAGTAGGCTGTATACATCATACAAATTTCACTCAAGAAGGTGGTATAGTATTATATATATGGACTTAATCACTATTTTACTATCATTAAGGTAATTAATGTTTTTCTAAGCGCAATATCAAGAACAACTGAACTAATTTCGCATTTTTTTATGGATGATAACATTTCCTTTTTTTTTTTAATTTAATAAAGATGTGCAGAAAATTTTCCAAAACGAAACAAAGTTGCGAGGTTCTCTAGTTAAGTATTAATATGAATAAAACATTGATCGTCCTCGACTCAAACTACGACTAGGTAATATGTATAATAAGAAAAATAAGAAACGGAACAGAAATATGTATTAGATATAAAATTGAGAAATAATGAGAAAAGACACGAAGGCTAGACTACTTGGACATTACAAAATGTCTTAACATTATCAATAGGGTAGATGTCTAATTTTTATTTTAATGTTCGTAACATAACATCACGCCTTTTATCCCCGAAGGGATAGGCAGAGGTGCACATAGAAGTAACACCCACTTTTCACAATTTATGTTATGAGTCCCATGTAATAGGGGGTGAGCCTATTGCCATATACCGGGCACATTTCCAGACTCCGTGCTACTACTGAGATTTTTTTAAAAAGCCAGTAATACTTTGCCCGACCCGGGAATCGAACCCGAGACCCCTTGCCCGGCAGTCGCACTTGCGACCACTCGGCCAACGAGGCAGTCAGGCAGTCAGGCAGTTTTAATGTTCGTCTGGTAGGTTATTTTCAATCATTAGACACATATTTTTTATTTTCTTACAGAAACGAATACTTTCGCCGATATATTGATTTGAAATGTCGCGTGACGTCACTTCTATGTACATTTTATACATAAAAATGACGTTTTAGCCCCCACTCCTAAACCTTTAATTCGTTTTATTTAAGTATTTTTTTAACCACTATAATAAAAAGAAATACGTGTCTAATTTTTTTTCATGACCTAACTTACGGACTAATTAGATTTTTAATTTTCATACCCTGTCATCATTCCAATTATTTTCGTTCACTATTTACTTATAAACAAATAAATTTCTAAATAATAAACTAAAAGAAAGGTTTGAGAAAATAATAATATCTTTAAACAACCCTGAAATCGAACCAGAAACGCAGTAATCTACGCAAACGTCAGCTTCAGAAAGCAGCCCAAATCACGTGTCATTACCATATCTACCCGCAGTCGGACATCGAGATAACAGTGGCTACGATCCCAGCAGAATTTGCAATTTTGGTCCCATGCTTACAAATGAAATAACACTCAATGGCTTTCGGAAAATGGTTGAAATTGCTTCGAGAGCATAGTTGATACAAAAAATGAGTTTGCTGTCCCAGTACGATACGTTTTGGGGTTAGCTGGACAATTGCACTGTTGTTTTTTCTTTGGAAAATTGCTTTACATGACAGTCTTAACATACATACCGTATTTGGAGACTAGGCTTCACCCAGTTGTACAGTCTCTTTTTTGTGCCTTTAGGCTTAATTCATTCTGTCTCCTGCAGTAATTCACCGAGGGAAGTGGAAACTATCGTTTTTTTTCACCTCTTATAATATCTTCTGATTCATTTCGTTGCGGGAACCAAGACCGTTATTCATATTCCTGAGACGCGCCGGACTTCAGTGTTCCGATGTTTTCATCTTTGTATCTACTGTAGATCCTGGCTTACAGGAGTTGCAGCGGTTTTGTAGGGTTGTGGCGGGCTTGCAAATCAAATAAATCGTTGCCCGATCCAAGCATCGAACCGAAAGCGTCGCGCTTATGACCAATCCACGAATATGGCAACGATCTGGTTATTTTATACCACTCAATTTACAAAGCACAGAATAGTTGCAAAACTTTCACCCATTTCTTCCTCTTTCGAGAATTTAATTCAAACTACGAGGTGCCGGCCATTTTGAATTCCGAACAAAGTTTACGCGGGAAAAGTTTTTGTAATATTAAACTTTTAATGATTGATATTCAAAAATGTTTTGTGCCAGTTTCGATAACTAGGTTTTTGAGACACGTTAAATAAAATTATAGTTTGTGGTTTATTTTGTATTAAAATTAATGTGGGTCTGTATCGTTTTTTGGCATTGATTCACTTCGTTGAAACTCTGTTCGGTAAGTATATTTTATGATTGAAAAACTTCCTGACTTTAACTGCCTCGTTGGCCGAGTGGTCGTAAGTGCGACTGCCGTTCAAAGGTAGTAGGTAGGTAGTAGCACGGAGTCTGGAAATGTGCCCGGTATAGGCTCACCCCCTATTACATGGGACTCATAACATAAATAGTGAAATAGTGAAAAGTGGGTGTTACATTGTATAGAGATATAATGTGCACCTCTGCCTAACCCTTCGGGGATAAAAGGCGTGATGTTATGTTATGAAAAACTTCCTTGCAATTTTTCATTATTATTATTTTTTATAAACCAACTTCATGTATTGATTGCAAACAATTGCAGAGCTCGAATAAAAATCAAGTAACCAAATGTTTTTTAAGATATGAACTTAAACTTTTTATAGATTTTGTAGATGCTAAATTAAAGGTATCCACAGATTTTCAGTTCTTTTTTTATTTCAAAACACAAACAGAGCTATCCATTTTAAACCCTCCCATTTTAAGGTCCAATCGACTACCAAATCATTCCTCCAATTAAATCCTCTGTACACAGTTACTCATTCACTTCTCATTGAATGCTATTCCGTGAACAATAGAAATCCAAAATGGCGGCCACTGTCATCACAGTGGTGCATCTCATCGTGGTCACTGGTTCACTGGGCCGTGGTGACGTCACATTCCAGATTGGACGGACGCCAAGCCTCTAATATTTATAGGCTTGTAGATACTCGTGATGAACTCGATTTCAATTGTTTGTAGATATATTGTTTAGTTTTTGTTTTTAAGGTATAAATTGTTTAAGTGATTTCTTATTAAAATTGTCGCAAGGGTCTATATTTACAATGAATATGACCTTAGCTATTAATGACTCCGGATAATTTTATTTATTCTAATGCAAAAAGCAAACGTCGAAAGTGCATACGAATTCATACTACATTGTCAAAACATCACGCCATGTAATACTCGAAGAGGTATTTCTCATCGGATAGCACGTGCGATGCGAATAGTGCCTACACATTTACGTCTATTTACATAGAATGAAAGAAAATCATTAATTGAAGAGCATAAACAATTTTTTTTATATGTTAACCCAACATATAAAAAAATAGTTTAAACTACAGATAGTTTTGGCTAGTCCTAAATCCAAGTTAGCAGTAAAATTAAGTAGATTAGCAACTATACGCAATGGATGAATATCTCTTGATAAATCAATTTAGTTATATTATTATTTAAGGTAGTGTGATTAAAACTAAGAGGGTACGATGGGGTTGGCGTATCCATGTGGATACAGACACTAAATATATAAATAGAAAAATTACGTCCATTGTTTCATGTCATATCATTTTTTCAAAGTAAAAAAATACATCTTTCATTTTTCGTTTTTACTTTATCGAAATCAACATCGAAACTATTTACTTTAATTATGGCAAGTATAATAGATTTCACAGTGTGTAATTATTAGGTATTAGACCATTGTATGCAATGACCTAAAAAAATTGGTTAACTACTCAATTTCTGTAAACAGTAACTAACAATTACGTAGAACTACGTTTCAGTAAAAATATTACGGAATTCGTCTATTTTTTACACAAAAAAAACTAGCTAAGCTAAAATTTGTTTAAAGCAACAAAAATCCAGTTCCCAGTACTAAAAAAAAGTAAAGGAACCCGTTGATAAATATGGAAAAATAAATTCGGCAACATTGTCCATTGTGGTGATAGGCCACAGTATATGGCGGCACATCAAGTCATGCAAAACCAGTATAAGCTGATCGTCCAATGTACGAAAAGGTCATACAAAACGAGTCCACGATAAACTGGATTTGTATAACTTGATAGGCAAGCCCTGACTACTATTACACGCCATCAATAAAATTTAAATTGTCCTGCTTTTGAACGATATGCAAATTGTTAGTCGTTCGCGTGACCATTACGCCGGCCACCGACTGTGGGGTAAGCAGAACAGTTGCTGTTTATTACACGTTTCTCGCGTATGTCGGCCATAAATAGAACGTGTACGATGTCAACTTTAACTTTTTAAATCTACGTATAAGCTATTTTCTAGGGTGAAGCTTTTTGCTTTTAAAAAAATGTAAAATATATTGTATTGTAGAAATGCCAATTACGTAACGTAGCATCTATATCGGAGAACCTAACAGGTAACCGGGGCTCCGGCTCAACGTGCAGGAGAAGGAACGGGGTGGTTTTTAGTCAGTAAGAGCCTGACACTCCCTCCCGCCTCACCCAGGCGGGAGCAGTTATTCGATGATTTTCCCCCCTTAAAACAAAATACATATACTAAAATCGTAGAAAATTCAGAACGGTACAGTCTATTGATTAATCTACCAGACGGACATTAAATTATTAAAAATTAGACATCTACCCTATTACCTGACCGATGTGATAATTTATAAATGCCTAAGGTCAATTAACTCGGTCCAGTCTACCGGTTAATCTGCTAGACGGACATTAATTATTAGAACAATAGACGTCTGCGGTCACCGGTGACCACTGTGGTGATTATGATGCCAGTCAATTAACAAATAGCAACATTATGTAGAACCTACACGAAACTAAAATAGATCAGCCCTTACAATACTTAACAGATATTTACGAAGTTCGTAATAAAATATTATTTCAACAAAAAAGAAAGACTTTTATCGATATAATATTTGCTTCGATTATTAAAAAAGTTCAGTTGACTTTCATAAGACTTTGAGGTATGTAGACGTATGTTCAAGTTGAAGAAATAATATAAGTTTAAGTTGCTTAAGTTTTGTGGCTCATTAGAAGCTAGGTCGTTATGTGTAGCGTATTATTTCTTGGTTAACTTAGGTACAACTTTAGCTCAAAGTGCTTAAACTGTAAAAGCATAAAAAATATGTATAATATTTGAACTAGCGCATAATATAATTAATCTATATAGAGGTACATATACATAAAATAAAGTCGTCTCAGTCACAATATACCTCTACAACGTGAAATGTATTTCGTTTTCATACCGAAGTTAAATGGTTCCTGGACTGCCTCGATGGTCGAGTGGTCGCAAGTGCGACTACCGGGCAAGGGGTCTCGGGTTCGATTCCTGGGTCGGACAAAGTATTACTGTGTTTTTTTTTAAATCTCAGTATTAGCACAGAGTCTGGAATTGTGCCCGGTATTTGGCAATAGGCTCACCCCCTATTACATGGGACTCATAACATAAATAGTGAAAAGTGGGTGTTACATTGTACAATGGCATAATGTGCACCTCTGCCTATCCCTTCGGGGATAAAAAGGCGTGATGTCATGTTATGCTTATGTTATTTTTGTCTATAATAATAATTTGTTGTAAAGGTATGTGATTGACCAGCATCAGCAGAGATTACAAAAGCATAGAGGAATAAAACAATCAACAACCATTCAACCATCATTTAATTTACAACTAAACCAGTCACTAAAATAATACTTCCAAAATTACTTCATTAAGACAGTAACCAGTACCTAAACCAATAAAACAAATAAACGAGCGATCTCCAACTACCAAAACTTCTTTTTCCACGAAAATCTTTTGATTAGGTGCCAAATGGTCGGTTGTATAACAGCGGTGGTAATCAGACCACCCAAAGGTGATTCCAGACTGGCTACTGCCTACGCTGACCTCTTTTTTGCCGACTTTTCGTTTCACGGCCCAGAAAATTAGCCAGTCCTTATTTTCGTTCCTAACCGCTCAGGAAAATGGGAGTAAAACTTATTTCTTTCGTTCTTTTGCTAAATCAACTATGTCGGAAACTAGGGCATGAGATTAGTTTTACTAAGAAAATAATAATAAACCTTATTACTTATTCCTAAGGTATATTACTCAAAGAAGGATGACAAGCAGATATACGTTTATAAACACCGCTCACTGAATTTCTTGTACTTCATCTTAATGGTGGGTTTTGATGTTCAACAACCCTCATACACCAGCATAAATAAGAATTGCAATCTCGTTAGAGGTAGAGCTCCATCGTAGACTGCATCATCGCTTATCACCAGGCGAGATAGTGGTCAAACGTCAGCCCTTCAAATATAAAAAAGTCTATGACTCAATTCGACATTATAAGGGGAAAAATTATACTGGGCGCAACGTAGCAACTGCCAATATTGGGATAGGGTGTGAAAATTAAAAAACTAATTAGTCCGTAAAATAGGTACCTAATGAAAAAATATTAGATACGTATTTTTTTATTTTGTCGTATAATAAAACAATACTTAGATAAAATGAATTAAAGTTTAGGAGTGGGGGCTAAAACGTCATCTCTACGTATAAAATAGTGTGACGAAGTGACGTTACGCGACATTTCAAATCAATATATCATCGAAAGTATTCGTTTCTGTAAGAAAATAAAAAATACGTGTCTTATGATTCAAAATAATCTACCAGACGGACATTAAAATAAAAATTAGGCATCTACCCTAAAATACTAATGTGAAAATAAAATGCTTGCCATATCTTGCAAAAATGAATATAACCAACACTCATTTCACTGAAAGAGAAAAAATCATATCTCATACTACGTCTCAACTTGCAAAATCAAATTCTCTACCACCACATACCTATTATATCACTCGCGCGTTCCATTCAGTGCAACTCTTATGAGTTTTATAAAATATACGGAACCACGAAAGAGGTTTTACTGAAGAACAGTTTCACTAATTAAAATACTGAGTAAGAATGTGGACGTCCTTTCTATCGTGAGCTCGGGTAATGAAGCGGATGTACGCACTGTGTTATTGTTGCTCAGCCATCTTTGTTTTACTTTTTAAAAGAAAAAAAAATGTATAGAGAACATTGTGAGGACTTTTTTGTGTATAAAAAGCAATTTTTTCAATTGATGCTAGCCATATCTGTTGTTTCCGAAAGGAAAAGTATGGCAGGGAATGTTTTTTTTTTATTTATTTTTTACTTTTTAAACGGCTTCCCAAAAAGGAGGTTATCAATTCGGCTGTATGTTTTTTTTTGTGTACGTTACCTGATTTGTGGACGGATTTTGATGAATTTTTTTTATCAGTGGGTGTGTAACCTATAAGGACGTATGACTAATAATAGTTATTTATTGCTTTTTACTTTTTACCTTTTGCTTGTTTTTAGGTTATGGTTTTCGAAGTCGGTTTTTTAAACGCAGTTTTTGTTTTTTGTATCAATCAAGACTACCTAGATGATGCAATGTCGGTCAAGGTCACTATTCCTTTATTTTCATCTCAAACTCCTTAGATTCATCAAAAATAAATTCGAAGCTAAATTCGTAGTACTTGAAACAACAAGACTCCAATTCCAATGGCAGTAGGAAATTGTTGAAATTCAATGTTCATCGAAATTAAAGCTGAGGTTGTCGCAGGTTTCCAATTTCCCGCCATTTCCCTACAAGATGGCGGCTGTGCTCACAGTGTTGCCCTGCTCACGGTGTGAATTCTGCGACACGACACTGCTTTCATTTGCCTTCTTTGTACTCAAAGGCACTTTTCGATATTTTGTTTCATTCCCTTAATTAATATAACATAGCATAATATCACGCCGTTTATCCGCGAAGAGGTAGGCAGAGGCAGTATGCAATTGTACAATGTAACACTCACTTTTCACTATTTATGTAATAAGCTCCATGTAAGAGCCTATTGCCATAGAGGGTCAGCCTATTGCCATATACCGGGCACAATTCTAGACTCCGTGCTGTGGCTGAGATTTTTTTAAAAAAACCCAGCTATACTTTGCTCGACCCGGGAATCGAACCCCCTTGCCCGGCAGTAGCACTTGCAACCACTCGGCCAACGAGGCAATCTCCTTTAATTATTGCTAAATAAGTTTATTTCATAAGATTAGAACTTGAACTACTGCCATTATACTCATTGTAAATTGAATAATGGTGGTTTACAAATGCATGAAGTTTGATAATCCTTACTAATATTATAAATTGGAAAGTGAGTTTGTTTGTTTGTTTGTTGCGCTTTCACGCCGTAACTACTAAACCGATTGCTTTGAATTGTTGCAGATGTATAGTTAGAAGTCCGGATTAAATAATAGGGTACTTTTTATCCCGGAAAAATTTGATATTCCCGAGGGAAAACAAAAGTATTGGTATAGATAGCCAAAGTCAAAGTCAAAGTCAAAGTCAAAGATCTTTATTGTGAGACAGTGGTTACAGAGGTTGTTCTAAAGGTTGTTGTGTTCTGGCACTGCTCCACCATGTTAGGCATACAATAGTTTGTGACAAACGTATAAATTGCAGTAGCTATACATTATAATATTAAACACTGATTGAACAAAGAAACTTGTATTAATTTCATTTTGCATCAAAACATAAAATGGCGTTTCAACTGTTAACGAATCTGTCAGACAAAAATTCATGTAATGTATAATATGGTCTATTTACCAGGAAGTCAAACATTTTTTTCTTAAAATAGTCTACCCTGTCAATTTCCCTCATTTGTCTAGGAAGCTTATTATAAATTCTTGAAGACATTCCGAAGAAACTTTTAGAAAGCAGAGCTGTTTTTGAGGGTAAATTCGTTATTTTGGCGGCATGTCGGTGGGAATGAAGGTTACCAAACCTTTCCCTATATAGCGAAAGTGTATATGTGTATATTGGTATATGTGTATATTGGTATATGTCACATCGGCTTTTTTCCTTTTGTGACGCGAGCGAAGCCGCGGGTAAAAGCTAGTTATATATAATTAATAGGACCAATTCCTAGTTTCCAATCAGGAAAAGAAACTGTTGAACTTAAAAAAAATTGTTTTACAAAATAATTATTAAATTAGAATGAATTGAACTTAGCAGTAATAAAAATTTTAAACAACGAAAACAGTAAACACGAGAATTGTCAGTGGAAAAATAAACTTTATGTTAATAGGTTTTAAGTTTTTATTTACTCTCGTTTAAAATTAGTTATGTTACACGATAGGCCGCGATCTGTCCTAGTATTCATTTGGCATCGTTCCAGTTTGGTGCTATAATTGAAAATGTCTAACTTTAAGCTTGTCTAAGTTGGCCCAATACTTAATTAGGTTAAATATGTTTTCTTTTATATTTTTGACACTGTGTTATTTAGTGTTAACGTAATTGAGTAGGTAGGAGGACGTTATTCGACTCATCGACTGTATACCTACCAAAAAAAATTCGTAGGTTAATATCGCCATTTGACAGTAAATTAAAACAACATAACATTACGCCTTTTACCGACTTCAAAAAAAAGAGGAGGTACCATGTTCGGCTGATTGTTTTTTTATGTTTGTTCGCCGATTACTCCGCCATTTGTGAACCGATTTCCAAAATTTTTGTTTTTGTTAAGTCGAGGACACAGCTAGTGTAGAGTAAAATGTGAGATGTAAACAATATTGACACGCATTTCATTTGATGACAGCTACCCGACCTAGTCAATGTTAATTGCATTCATATTCCAGCAATATATTCCGCCACTTAGCCAAAAATAATTGGATCTGTGGCAACACTAGAATGAAATAATCCAATATTTTATATGTGGCAATACTTTGAGGCTTTTGACGGTTTCGATAGCGTGATCGTTGGGAATTCAAACTATAAAATATTGAATTTGTTTTTGTTTAATTTTAGGTGACCTACTATTTTGACACCTTTGGTTTTATGCCAATGCAGCAATGTTCAAACTGAGTATTTAAGTGTGAAACGCGCTCCTGTTTTTTTTTTATTACAAATTCGTACCTGTGTAACGCCTCTTCTAAGTAGGTATGGGCAAGGTGGTCAAAAAAAACGGACACAGATTCTTAAAATAACGGCTGTGGCACCTGGCTACTATAGACTTACACGCAGAATACTCACACATTGACACGAAGGACATCTGTCGTGTGACATGCCCCGTCATTACACTTCATACATCACTGTGTTGCAAATACACGCACACATAAATACACCACTGACATTTTGGTGCTTCAATCGTTTCTAAGTGGTATTATGTGCACCAACGTCCTTGAGCATAATAAAATAAAATAAAATGTTTATTTGGTATAAAAAGCCAGATTACAAAATAAATCTTACTATCTAAAGAAAGTCTAAAAGTCTGTGTTTCAGGTTAAAAATGTGCTGAAATATTAAAAATACAATAACATTACTTACAAAACTAAATATTTTATGTCTAAATTTAATTTTGAAATTAATTAATTAATTAAATTGTGAAAGGTATGGGTTTATTTATGAGTGTATCACCTATCGTAAGTCATATATAATCCAAAACTCCCAGCAAACACGGAAAAATGCATATACTTATTATACTCTTTGGGGGAATATATGTAAAACTAAACTTCACTTTTCAGACTGACAGGGAAGGCAACATACCAAAAGGATCAAAAGCGACATCTGCTGTCAACGACAGATACAAACCATTCATTTTTAGCGGGACAACTGAAAGGAGCCGTTGACATTGTGCTTTTTATTATCTGTGGCATTCACCAGAGACCATTAAAAACAGACAGAGTGGTCTTTATTTAATCCATTACTCCTCTGTACATGTCTGTCAAAACTTTGTTTAGTATCTAGGATGATGCAAAATTTATCGTTTTATGAATGAATTTACCGCTGAACTACATGTTTGGTGCAATGGCTGGGCAACTGACTGCCGCACAATATGTACCTGGTTCGGTTTCCGTTACCGGCTTTTTTGGGATTAGGAATTTGAGGTTCGTTGGGGATTCAGGGACTGGGGAGAGTAGGAACGGGGGTGCTGGAATTGGGCCTCCGGTAGCCTCACGCCGGTTTTCTGTGAGGCCGTGGTATCGCACTTATCGAGCAGGCCCATTCGTGCCGAAGCATGGCTTTCCCACACGTGTATGATCCACAAATTGTTGTTCCGGGTCTGGGTGTCATGTGTATGTGAAATTGTATGTTTGTAAATGCACCCAGGACACAGGAAAAAATCCTAGTGTGAATATTTGAAACAAAATCTGTCTAGATCTAATATTGAGCAAATCAGTGTCCTAGGTTAAACAATCTACAGAATTATAAATCTAACAAAGCATTTTTAAATCCAATTTTCAATTGCTCGTATTATAAATTATGCATCTCTGAACATCCATTCGAGAACTTTCCACAATCAAATGTTCTAACTGCTCTAGAGGTATATTACCACAAAACTGGTTAATATATAATTAATAAACTGTGGAGAACAGAAAATAAACACTACATTATTGTGTTAAAGGTGCGCCAACAAGGTACAAACACCGACCCATTACCAATAGAAAAACAAGGAAATTTAGTTTTCCTACTAAAATAAATCCTTCTAAAAATAAACCGAAGTACTAAAACACAGTGGGTAGTTATTTTCGTAACAAGTTTTTTTGCCCAAGAATGGCTGGTACGTGAGGGTTACTGGTAGGTGATTCCTTTCTGTACAATTTCTTTTCCTTTGAACTATATTTAGATTATTATATTGCAAACCATATAGGTGAGTGACCTTTGATCGTTTACAATTGTTATAAACTTGGATAAATGACGTGAAATCAACAAAAATATGAACTTTTAATGTAACAACTGTAACAAATAAAGTATTATAGTATTATTTTAATATATTATTATTATGAAATATTAGCAAAAACTAGTAATCTTATACGAGGAAATTAGAATTTTATTCCTGGGTGCCCAAGAGTATAATCCTAATATTATCTGTTGTATAAATACTCAAACCTACATATTGAGTAAATTTTTAAGATTTCAAATTTCCAACACATAATCATTATCTATACAGATATATAAAATTGGATTTATAATAACTATCGTGAGACATACTAAATTAACTAAAAATCACGGGTTACTCACGTGAATATACTGAGAAAAGCTCTACTAGTTTCGAACTACAGAGGGGTTTGTACAGTACAGTACACGCACGCTGCTCACGAGGAAGAACCTCTCTGTGGTTCGAAACTAGTAGAGCTTTTCTCAGTATATTCACGTGAGTAACCCGCGATTTTTAGTTAAAATTGTATTGGTTGTTTGTAACATTAAAATAACCGATTTTTACTCTATGTATGTGAATATACATACGATGAACTTACTACCAAAATCACGTTTTTACCATTTTTGTGTCCGTCTGTCTGTTTGTACTGGCTAATCTAGCTAATATTATTGGTAGGTAACTTATGTACTAAGGAGTAACATATGCTGTTATTTTGGAAAATTGAAGCAACAAATATTTTTGTCCTAAAATTCACGCGGACGAATTCGCAAGAGCTAGTCATGCATGTGTGACAATAACAATACAACAACACGTTAAACTATTGTCTTTGTTTTCAAAGATATAGAATTTCCAATATCAAATGACTTAATAACCGTTCGAGTAGAACAAAATAATATTACATACTAATTTCTGTTCACTCGCTACAACTTTCCTTACAAAAAAAAACAAAGCCGTCCCAATTTTATAAAAACAAAATGTCTTCCATAGATCGGGCGTTATGTCACTTTGATGTAAGTGGAGCTATTAGGTCCACTTCAACACGAAACGATGGAGAAACAATATACATTTTGTACAGATCCAATATATAGAGGTACATACAGATAATGGCATTTGTACATTTTCCTTTTATTCGATACTTGACATTTACTTGGGTGTATTGTTCGGTAAAACGTAAGCCATTCTAATGCTACTTAAATAAAATTGTGGTTATTTTTGTACAAAAAGGCACAGTATAACATAACATCACGACTTTTGTCCCCGAAAGGATAGGCAGATTACGGCACTTAATGCCACTGTACAATGTAGATGTTACATTGTCTTCAACTTCTCACTATTTATGTTATGAGTCCCATGTAATAGGGGGTGAGCCTATTGCCATATACCGTGCATAATTCCAGATTCCGAGCTACTACTAAGATTTTTTTTAAAACACAGTAACATTTTGCCCGACCCGGGAATCGAATCCGAGACCTCTTGCCCAGCATTTGTACTTGCGACTACTCGGCCAATGAGGCAGAGGCACAAAGAGAAATAATTTACTAAATACGATATTCAATTGTCTAATGTGTCTAAGAGTTCTTTTACATGAGACATACTAAATTAACTAAAAATCGCGGGGTACTCATGTGAATATACTGAGAAAAGCTCTACTAGTTTCGAGAGATGTAGTAGGCTGCGCGACATCGCCGCGACCGCGCACGCTGCTCATGAGGAAGAACCCCTCTGTGGTTCGAAACTAGTAGAGCTTTTCTCAGTATATTCACGTGAGTAACCCGCGATTTTTAGTTAATTTAGTATGTCTCATTTAAAAGAACTCTTAGACACATTAGACAATTGAATATCGTATTTAGTAAATTATTTCTCTTTGTGCCTCTGCCTCATTGGCCGAGTAGTCGCAAGTACAAATGCTGGGCAAGAGGTCTCGGATTCGATTCCCGGGTCGGGCAAAATGTTACTGTGTTTTAAAAAAAATCTTAGTAGTAGCTCGGAATCTGGAATTATGCACGGTATATGGCAATAGGCTCACCCCCTATTACATGGGACTCATAACATAAATAGTGAGAAGTTGAAGACAATGTAACATCTACATTGTACAGTGGCATTAAGTGCCGTAATCTGCCTATCCTTTCGGGGACAAAAGTCGTGATGTTATGTTATACTGTGCCTTTTTGTACAAAAATAACCATAATTTTATTTAAGTAGCATTAGAATGGCTTACGTTTTACCGAACAATACACCCAAGTAAATGTCAAGTATCGAATAAAAGGAAAATGTACAAATGCCATTATCTGTGTGTACCTCTATATATTGGATCTGTACAAAATGTATATTGTTTCTCCATCGTTTCGTGTTGAAGTGGACCTAATAGCTCCACTTACATCAAAGTGACATAACGCCCGATCTATGGAAGACATTTTGTTTTTATAAAATTGGGACGGCTTTGTTTTTTTTTTGTAAGGAAAGTTGTAGCGAGTGAACAGAAATTAGTATGTAATATTATTTTGTTCTACTCGAACGGTTATTAAGTCATTTGATATTGGAAATTCTATATCTTTGAAAACAAAGACAATAGTTTAACGTGTTGTTGTATTGTTATTGTCACACATGCATGACTAGCTCTTGCGAATTCGTCCGCGTGAATTTTAGGACACAAATATTTGTTGCTTCAATTTTCCAAAATAACAGCATATGTTACTCCTTAGTACATAAGTTACCTACCAATAATATTAGCTAGATTAGCCAGTACAAACAGACAGACGGACACAAAAATGGTAAAAACGTGATTTTGGTAGTAAGTTCATCGTATGTATATTCACATACATAGAGTAAAAATCGGTTATTTTAATGTTACAAACAACCAATCCAATTTTAACTAAAAATCGCGGGTTACTCACGTGAATATACTGAGAAAAGCTCTACTAGTTTCGAACCACAGAGAGGTTCTTCCTCGTGAGCAGCGTGCGCGGTCGAATTTAGTATGTCTCACGATAGTTATTATAAATCCAATTTTATATATCTGTATAGATAATGATTATGTGTTGGAAATTTGAAATCTTAAAAATTTACTCAATATGTAGGTTTGAGTATTTATACAACAGATAATATTAGGATTATACTCTTGGGCACCCAGGAATAAAATTCTAATTTCCTCGTATAAGATTACTAGTTTTTGCTAATATTTCATAATAACATAACATAACATAACATCACGCCTTTTTATCCCCGAAGGGGTAGGCAGAGGTGCACATTACGGCACTTAATGCACAATGTAACACCCACCTTTCACTATTTATGTTACGAGTCCCATGTAATAGGGGGTGAGCCTATTGTCATATACCGGGCACATTTCCAGACTCCGTGCTACTACTGAGAATGTTTTAAAAACCCAGTAATACTTTACCCGACCCGGGAATCGAACCCGAGACCCCTTGCCCGGCAGTCGCACTTGTGACCACTCGGCCAACGAGGCAGTCATAATCAGTTTCATAATAATAATAATATATTAAAATAATACTATAATACTTTATTTGTTACAGTTGTTACATTAAAAGTTCATATTTTTGTTGATTTCACGTCATTTATCCAAGTTTATAACAATTGTAAACGATCAAAGGTCACTCACCTATATGATTTGCAATATAATAATCTAAATATAGTTCAAAGGAAAAGAAATTGTACAGAAAGGAATCACCTACCAGTAACCCTCACGTACCAGCCATTCTTGGGCAAAAAAACTTGTTACGAAAATAACTACCCACTGTGTTTTAGTACTTCGGTTTATTTTTAGAAGGATTTATTTTAGTAGGAAAACTAAATTTCCTTGTTTTTCTATTGGTAATGGGTCGGTGTTTGTACCTTGTTGGCGCACCTTTAACACAATAACGTTGTGTTTATTTTCTGTTCTCCACAGTTTATTAATTATATATTAACCAGTATTGTGGTAATATAGAGCAGTTAGAACATTTGATTGTGGAAAGTTCTCGAATGGATATTCAGAGATGCATAATTTATAATACGAGCAATTGAAAATTGGACTTAAAAATGCTTTGTTAGATTTATAATTCTGTAGATTGTTTAACCTAGGACACTGATTTGCTCCATATTAGATCTAGATAGATTTTGTTTCAAATATTCACACTAGGATTTTTTCCTGTGTCCTGGGTGCATTTACAAACATACAATTTCACATACACATGACACCCAGACCCGGAACAATAATTTGTGGATCATACACGTGTGGGAAAGCCATGCTTTGGCACGAATGGGCCTGCTCGATAAGTGCGATACCACGGCCTCACAGAAAACCGGCCTGAGGCTACCGGAGGCCCAATTCCAGCACCCCCGTTCCTACTCTCCCCAGTCCCTGAATCCCCAACGAACCTCAAATTCCTAATCCCAAAAAAGCCGGTAACGGAAACCGAACCAGGTACATATTGTGCGGCAGTCAGTTGCCCAGCCATTGCACCAATCATGTAGTTCAGCGGTAAATTCATTCATAAAACGATAAATTTTGCATCATCCTAGATACTAAACAAAGTTTTGATAGACATGTACAGAGGAGTAATGGATTAAACTGTCAAACACCAAGCAGTCACCGGTGACCGCAACCTATTGTTCTATAATTGTGTCTACAAAACCGGTACTCGACGAGTTAAATAAAGGCCACTCTGTCTGTTTTTAATGGTCTCTGGTGAATGCCACAGATAATAAAAAGCACAATGTCAACGGCTCCTTTCAGTTGTCCCGCTAAAAATGAATGGTTTGTATATGTCGTTGACAGCAGTTGTCGCTTTTGATCCTTTTGGTATGTTGCCTTCCCTGTCAGTCTGAAAAGTGAAGTTTAGTTTTATAATATTCTCCCAAAGAGTACCTCTATAATAAGTATATGCATTCTCCCGTGTTTGCTGGGAGTTTTGGATTATATATGACTTACGATAGGTGATACACTCATAAATAAACCCATACCTTTCACAATTTAATTAATTAATTAATTTCAAAGTTTAATTTAGACATAAAATATTTAGTTTTGTAAGTAATGTTATTGTATTTTTAATATTTCAGCACATTTTTAACCTGAAACACAGACTTTTAGACTTTCTTTAGATAGTAAGATTTATTTTGTAAACTGGCTTTTTATACCAAATAAACATTTTATTTTATTTTATTTTATTTTATTATGCTCAAGGACGTTGGTGCACATAATACCACTTAGAAACGATTGAAGCACCAAAATGTCAGTGGTGTATTTATGTGTGGTGTATTTGCAACACAGTGATGTATGAAGTGTAATGGTTATTTTTGTACAAAAAGGCACAGTATAACATAACATCACGACTTTTGTCCCCGAAAGGATAGGCAGATTACGGCACTTAATGAACCTGTACAATGTAGATGTTACATTGTCTTCAACTTCTCCCAACCTATTACAACCCATGTAATAGGGGGTGAGCCTATTGCCATATACCGTGCATAATTCCAGATTCCGAGCTACTACTAAGATTTTTTTTAAAACACAGTAACATTTTGCCCGACCCGGGAATCGAATCCGAGACCTCTTGCCCAGCATTTGTACTTGCGACTACTCGGCCAATGAGGCAGAGGCACAAAGAGAAATAATTTACTAAATACGATATTCAATTGTCTAATGTGTCTAAGAGTTCTTTTACATGAGACATACTAAATTACTAGTAGAGCTTTTCTCAGTATATTCATGTGAGTAACCCGCGATTTTTAGTTAATTTAGTATGTCTCACGATAGTTATTATAAAAACAAATTCAGCTCCCTTCTTCTTTACCATAATTTTGTTCAAATCATTCTTTTGACGCTCTTTAAAATATTATAATTAATTTTTTTTGTTTCAGGTAAGAAAATCTTCAAATATCGCGTGCAATGTGGAGCAATGAGGGAGACGTGTTGTTCTTAGAAATAACTTTAATTCAGTGTCTAATAACTAACTTACACTACTTACTAATAGGGCGAGGTGTCACACACACTACAGCGTCCATAGAACGGTAACCCAAAATCGCTAACTACTCAAAATAAAAGTTTTCGAATAATTATGTATGTAGTACTTGCCAACTAGTCAAATTCAATACTTTTTTCGAACTGTCAAAAACGACAGTTTTCTAATGAACCTTGTATTAGATTGTCTATTGTGACGTCACGTTTTTCTGCGTCAAACAACATACTCATTATTTAAAAATTTGCTGGAAAAATAGGAAAATTAAGTTGGTCATCAAATCAATTAATGAAAGCGTGATTATTTTTAAATATTTCATTGTATTGAACAGTCGAAATAATTTATTTTTAATTAACTCGTCGAGTACCGGTTTTGTAGACACAATTATAGAACAATAGGTTGCGGTCACCGGTGACCGCTTGGTATTTGACAGTTTAATGATATCCAATTATTCATACACATTTGAACACAAACAATTTAGAACCTTATTATCTATGCAAATAAAATTGATTTAACATTAATAACCACGTTAACAAATAAATTAATCCTCACACTTAGTTATTTTTGCTTCTTCTGGCAGTTATATGAAGAGCGAAACATGTAAGCTTTGGCAGCGAGTCTCTTGGACCCACTCCAAGAATCGTAAACTTTATGTATTCTGCAAAGAGTCCATCTGACCCATATACAGAGGAATGGGAAATATTATGCCTATTTATCTGTATTATGAAGTCTATTAGACTTCTGCGTAGATCTTAAGAAATTTTGAAGAAAATACTTATTCATGAAGTGTCCATTTTTACTTTACGAACTAAAAGATAAACAATGGTAAACATATTCCTAGTTTTGGGTTGCAAACCTATTATCAAATGAAATCCAACTGAAAACCTAACAATCTCTCTCAACGAACATAACATAACATTACGCCTATTATCCACATTAGGGCCCTTAATGGGATTATACAATGTAACACCCACTTTTCACTATTTATCTAATGAGTCCCATGTAGGAGGTGAGCCTATATACCGGGCACATTTCCAAACTCAACAAACAAAGCAGGAAATTCGATTTAAAATAACTATAAAACATACTAGAAACAGTTAAATCATTCATTAGTTACTCCAGTCCTGTAGAAATTACCTCATAATTAAGAACATCTACAAAATAAACTTTGTTCCGAACGTAGACTGTTTTCATCATTCCTGTTAGCAAAGACCTAAAGACGAACCAAGCCAGGCAAGAAAAAAATATAAGAATACCACTTTCTATTAATGAGGGCCTTTTAAATTCAGAACGCGTTCGTTTTACTTGTAAAAAAATAAAATAAGAGTAAAGTTTTAGTGCCCTTTAGGAATAGGAATACGGAAAAGGTTGGCACATGGTTTAAAAAAAATGTTTTTTTCTTATGAAATCAGACGAGGTTTGTCTATTAATTGAAGAGCTATGATGTGATGTGATTCTTTGAGTTGGTTTTTTAAATAAATCAACATGAATTTTTTGATATTTTTACCTTTATTGACACGACAATGTAAATGGCAAAATGTCTTTTTCTTTGGATATCAGACGCCATTTCGATATGTAAATACGTACACGTTCACAAAAACGCAAAATAAAAAAGAAATTGATTTCCCTTTGTGGTCGAATGATTAAAAATAATAAGGCTGGTTGAATAAATTGTTCGGTTTCTTGATTCCAACAATGATGCAATCAATTCTGGTATTTATCTTAGACAATACATGGTCGTTATTTGAATGAGGCTTCTGGGACACGCTCAGGGTGACAAAATGACAAAATAAAAGGTTGATTCATTTTTATTCTGGCACTCAAATGATGGGATTGAAGACACGCTGATTTAGACGGAAAATAAATTTAAAATGAACTGAATGAAGCCTATTTTTTAAAAGAAAATTGGACGCTGTCAATTCCGTATTTGACGTTCATTAAGAAGACGTGAACTTTTGTTGAATTTAAGTTGTCATTTAAATATGAACTTTAAATCGTATGTGGTATGATACATTTCGTAACGTCAATACAAAAGCCATGGTACCCTTATGTGATCAAGTTCCATTCTAAAATAGATTATAGTTAAATATAGAGGTATTATCCTTGACTAATAAATTAAAGAAAATAGCATAAATACCTAGTCTATTTGACGATCTATTCATACTAACTTAAATTCAGTCATAAACATAACATAACATCACCCCTTTTATCCCCGAAGGGGTAAGCAGAGGTGCACATTATGCCACTGTACAATGTAACCAATTTTCACTGCCCATTGTCATATACCGGGCACAATTCCAAACTCCATGCTACTACTGAGATTTTTTCTACTACAGAGACCCCTTGCCCGGCAGTCGCACTTGCGACCACTCGGCCAACGAGGCAGTCAGTCAGTCGTAAACATGCATACTTAGGTACATACCTCATGCTTTTAATGTGTTGCCCTCTGTAATATTGTCTATTGTATGGTGTACATGAAATGATAAATATATAAAAAATATATATATAAACATTACAAATAAAATACATGAAATCGAATGTACTGTTAAAGTTTCGGAGAACCATTTTTCATTGACACATTTGCAATTAAACGTTTTTCCTGTGAAAGCTGGTGTAGCTATAAATCCTAATACGTGACAATTTTCTTTAAACTTATATTAGTATAGTGTGCTGCAGTACATATTGATGTAGTAAGGGCTGTCACCACTTACAATCATCAGTCTATAAGTGCCCACTGCGGAGCAAAGCCTCTTCTCACACGGAGAAGGTTTTGAGCTTTAATCACCACGCTTGCTCATTGCGGGTTGGCGATTTCAAACTTATAATTGCTAATTTATTCGACGCTGGCTTAGAATATGAAAATTATAATTTGATTACAAATTGCATTATTTTTATCTAGATCCTTTGCATCATCGTACTACAAGACAATCAGCGAAGCGTCACCAATTTATGGTGGATGTCCCACCCAATCTCACGAAGCGTTTCGCATCTAGCTTCCATGTGCGTACTGCTAAGGAGTGGAATTTCTTGCCAGAGTCTGTATTTCCTGAAGGGTATAACCTGGGTGTCTTCAAGGCCCAAGTGAATAGGTTGCTTATGAGACGACGTGCTCCATCGCAGACCACATCGTCGCTTACTACCAGGAGAGATATTTAAACGTCAACCCATCAATCATTAAAAAAAACATCTCAACGATTAAAGATTTCTATATTCTGAATGATTTAGCATTCTTGGATCAGACACAATATTATTGGGGTCAGTTTTGAACTCGAAATTCTATAATTCTATAAGCTCAGTGTATATCAAAATACTAGTATTACATGAATTATGTTTGTTTTATTATTATGAACGTTTATAGGAATCCAATTCACTAAATTAAGTGTAATGTTTTCGGCTTACGTAACTGTTTGACGAGGAACTCGATTAGTAAGTAAGCCGAAATAATAATTAAATATTTCTCATGAAAGTTATAATATAAACAATACAATTCACATTAAAAATCATCATATAAAATATCTTGCACAGCTTTTTTTTTATCTATGGCAGATATCGTGGCAACCCTAGTAGGCGTGTGCTCACGGTCGACTGATCTGAAATCTTTAGTTCTATGTATTGCGGCGCTCGCTTTTCGTCGCCAGTGATCCGTGCAACTCGTCTAAATGGATTTTACAGCAATACTCGCCATATCCCGATTCAATTCATTAAGTTGGGGAATAATTAATTGGCTTGTAATTGTAATTGGGGGTTCGTTTACTAATTGATTAGGTACATGACCAGTTTTAAAAGTGATTATTAATTTTAAAAGTGTTTTACATTGTATATAATTTATCATAGCTTATTCACATGCCTACTTAAATATTCTTTAAGTGTGGGAGAGCCATGCTTCGACACAAATGGGTCGGCTCGACCGGAGTGACACTACGGCCTCACAGAAAATCGACGTGAAACAACGCTTGCGTTGTGTTTAGTCGTGGTAGTGGGGTTACCGGAGGCCTAATTATTCCCCTCCCCCCTTCCCACTCTCCCCAATCCCTGATCTCCAACAATCCTCAAATTCCTAATCCCCAAAAGCCCGGTATCGCACCTGAAACGCCTTAGGTGTTTCGGGTATCCATGGGCGACGCCGATTGCTTTCACTCGTTTACCAGCTTGTACCATAAAAAAATAGTAGGTATATTGTTTTTTTTTTAATTTTTAACACTCAAATTATTTCCGAAGATAAAATGAGTTGTTTTATGATAATGTATATGAAATTATTAATTTCGCACCTACTGCTGGAGCTATAATATTCCCCAACCGATAACATTTTCTTGTAGACTTTGTAGGATAAGGTACTTTCAAAAAATACCGTATTAGACACGCGTAACATTCATTTATTTACTGGGTTTTCGTATAACGATCAATTTACAAAGTCGATTCTCTAAGCATTCTTACGATGGATGTTAAAAACTCGTAACACGGTAATATCTCGCGGCAGGCGGGATTTACGGGATTTATGCATATTATACGGGATTTATGCGTATTGGCTGCTCCTTGGAAAATTGGAGCATTGTAGGTAGCGATCTATGCGAGATGTGGGCATGAAGCATTTGATATTTTTTCGTTTTTAACAGATTTTTAATCCATATTTACACAATTGCTGTTTGCTGACATAGATACTGAGTTTTTTCATACATAAGGTTAACTTTACAAAAGATGTGATATTTGTTCTGTTGCAATAAGGATCTAATCTTATTACTAAACCATCTAACTATTTGAGAACTCTTTCCCAATTACCAAAATGTGAGATACGTATACCTCTACATTAATAATTAATATATAATTGTCTCAAGAAATTTTATTACAAACAAATAAATACGAATTGAAGACTTCAAATACTTAAAGTGGTGTATGTTTCTAAAAAACGCTCATGAAATAAATATCTCCTATATAAAAAATCTTGTAGCTGTTTTCAGAGCAATTAATATTACAGTTTTATGAAAATGGGTCATCAAGCGATGTGTTTTTTGCAAAGATCTTCTCCCGTGGGTCCTATAGACACGGTTAATTGCTCAGATTATGGTAATTGTATGTTAATATTTAACTAAATGGTCGATGTTATTTCTTTTTTCACGACTACCTACTGCGGTAGTAGCCTCAAACACGACTACTAATTTACTACGAATTTAATTTATGTGCATAATTAGGAGTTGACTTTTGAACTTATCGATAATCCTACTAGTATTATAAATGTGAAAGTTTGTGAGGATGTACGTGTGTGTGTGTTTTTTTTACTCTTTCAATTAGAATGTGATCTAGATGTGTAACAGGGGTAGATCATGGTCTAGATTAACACATTTATCCCACGCTTTTTATATCTTATATCTTACACTATTATATGCGTTTGTTTTTTTGTTTGTTTGTTTGAACGCGCTAATCTCCGTAACTGATTTGAATAATTCTTTTTGTGTTGGATAGCGCATTTATAGAGGATAGCTATAGGCTATAAAACATCACGCTACGACCAATAGGAGCTGAGTAGAGCGTGTGAAACCGCGCGGAAGTAGCTAGTTGTTTTATGCTTATAAATATACACTTATAATTTATAATCGACATGTAATCAAAAATGCTGCAATCAAAATCAATGTTACAAAGTAATTGAACAAAAATTATAGCTAAGAACATGTTCTGTGTAACATAACATAACGCCTTTTTATCCCCGAAGGGGTAGGCAGAGGTACACTTTATGCCACTGTACAATGCAACACCCACTTTTCACTATACTAGGCATATTATACTAGGCACAGGAAAAATACGTGTCTAATGATTTAAAATAATCTACCAGACGGACATTAAAATAAAAATTAGGCATCTACCCTATTGAATTAAAGATAGCAAATCAGCATAAGATTTCTCAATTTATAGCTCTCCCGTCGATATGTGAGAAATACGTGCAATATCACCTTAGCTCGTGATAAATTGAGCGTTTTAATGCTCAAAGCGTATGTGCTGCCATCTATCACAATACTTCCGCGTTTTATAGTTGGGAATATATTACGGTAGAAATTAATATCGATGTTGTTTACGTGCAAGTTTGTACATTTTTTATTGGCAATCAATTTTATTCGTGTTTCTCTTCCGTAAGAAGAATTCATTAGTAGAAATATCACTAATTAATTGGATAGTTTCCAGGGTATCAAAATTAAATTTCTAATTAGTCCGTCCGTCAGTTAGATAATGAAAAAATATTAGACACGTACTTTTTTATTTTCTCGTATTACGTAGCAATACTTAGATAAAATGGCGCTAAGTTTAAGAGTGGGAGGTCGTTAAGTCATAACGTGCTACAAAATGTGACACGCTGTGACGTCACACGATATTTCAAATTAACATATCGTCGAAAGTA